>OX465597.1:25891015-26516015 GCA_950022295.1 Bromus sterilis | reverse complement strand
CGCATCATCCGATGATCCAAGGCGTTCACAGTGATCAACAAACAGCTATACAAGCGCAGCATCACCCAGATACTCCAAAGGTGCATCGACGAAGAGGACAGCAAAGCCCTACTGCTCAAAATCCACGAAGGCACCTACGGGCACCATGCGAGCAGTCGAGTACTCGTGTCCAAAGCATTCCGAACCGGGTTCTATTGGCCCACAACCATGAAAAACGCAGAGGAAATCGTGCGACGTTGTGTCGCCTGCCAGAAATTCGCCAACAGGCCACACGCTCCCGCCTCAGAGCTCAAAACCATACCACTATCCTGGCCGTTCGCCACCTGGGGACTCGACATGGTGGGCCCACTCAAGAAATCATCAAAAGGCGGAATGACACACCTACTCGTCGCAGTCGACAAGTTCACTAAATGGATCGAAGCAGTGCCCATCACCAGCTCCACAGCCCTCACGGCCGTCAACTTCATCAAATCGATCATCTTCAGGTTCGGAGTGCCACACAACATCATCACGGACAACGGCACGAACTTCACAGCCGCAGAATTCCAGAACTTTTGCGAAGAACTGGGTATCAAAATCAATTATGCATCAGTCGCGCACCCGCAGTCCAACGGCCAAGTGGAAAAAGCAAACGGCCTTGTATGCGGGGGAATCAAGAAGCGGCTCCTCGCACCACTCGAGCAAGCCGCCGAGAACTGGATAGAAGAACTCCCTGCGGTACTATGGAGCCTACGAACTACACCAAACACCGCGACCCAGTACACACCCTTCTTCATGGTGTACGGGGCAGAGGCGGTACTACCACATGACCTCAAGTTCGGAGCACCTCGGGTCACCGGGTACGAAGAAGAAGAAGCAGAAGAAGCATTACAAGATGACAAAGATACAGCTGACGAAGCAAGAGATACAGCCTTGGAAAAATCAGAGGGGTACCAGGACAAGCTACGCACCTACCAAAGCATTCGCTTGCGCACTAGAACCTTCAAAAAAGGTGACCTAGTCCTACGGCTGATACAAGAGAAGGTCCATAAACTTGCCCCCCAATGGGAAGGACCATTTATAGTCTCAGAAGTCATCGGAGGTGGCGCCTACAGGCTGAAAAACCCAAAGACAGACGAGGACGTGGGTAACGCATGGAACGTAGCAAACTTGCGACTGTTCTATCCATAGTCCCCATCGGTCAGACATGACTGGCAACTCATGTAGCCACTCGACCGCAATAAAATAAATGTTGCCCAAATACCTCCATCTCAAAGCACTCGGGGGATCGAGCACACACTCCCCCCGAGAGACGCTATCATCGCCTACGCGATCTTAACCAAAGCACTCGGGGGCTTAAGCATAAAATCCCCCCGAGAGACGCTATCGCCTACGCGATCTTAACCAAAGCACTCGGGGGCTTAAGAATAAAATCCCCCCGAGAGACGCTATCGCCTACGCGATCTTAACCAAAGCACTCGGGGGCTTAAGAATAAAATCCCCCCGAGAGACTCTATCGCCTACGCGATCTTAACCAAAGCACTCGGGGGCTTAAGAATAAAATCCCCCCAAGAGACGCTATCGCCTACGCGATCTTAACCAAAGCACTCGAGGGCTTAAGAATAAAATCCCCCCGAGAGACGCTATCGCCTACGCGATAATAACCAAAGCACTCGGGGGCTTAAACATAAAATCCCCCCAGGAGACGCTATCGCCTACGCGATCTTAACCAAAGCACTCGGGGGCTTAAGCATAAAATCCCCCCCAGAGACGCCATCGCCACTTAAGCGATCTTCACCAAAGCACTCGGGGGCCTAAGCATAAAATCCCCCCGAGAGAGCCGAGACACGCTACGACCCTATTCAAAAACACGAAGTTAGAAATCTTCAAGTCTTTACCCGGACGACAAACAAACCAAAACTCGAGGACTACTCCAGAGTTGAAACACGAGGAAATACGCAAAGTTCTAAGCCTACGTTTGACTCTAGAACTCAAACGTAGCCTCGGGGGCTACTCCCATCAGGAGCGCTGTCGCGCACCCGATAGAACACACTAGAAAGTCAAATTCAGTGCATCAGATGGAGTCGAAGACATTTCACGCTATCAGATGGAGTCGAAGACATTTCATGCTATCAGATGGAATCGAAGACATTCTGCGCTATAAGAAGGAGTCGAAGACATTACATCACAGGAGTCGAAAACACAGTTTATTGCAAGATCTCAACCACAGCGTGAACTCAACCATAAAGGTATAAAAGGATTCAACTACATTTGGATAGAAGGCAGCTCCTGTTACAAGAGGGGATTACCCAAGGAATTACGACTTCTACATGTGTGCCCATGAGGGGTAATCGACTCTACTACAAGGGCATCACCACAGACAAAGGAAAAATGAAGCTAGCAGAAGATGTCAATGAAATAACAAAAGGGTGAAACTCGACTTATTTGTCGATGCCCCACCAGCTTCTTCTCCTGCTCCACCAGCTTCTTCTCCAGCTGCAGCCACACGCCTTATTCTCCGGCTGCACAGCTTCTTCTCCGAGTTGCCGGCGAAGATGAGGCCGCCTCCAGTTCTACAAGGTCGCTTGGCGCGCCCTCTTGATCGACGGCTTAACGTCGATGTCCTCTTCGGAGCTGATGGAGACGGCATCACCACCTGAGGAGTCACCAGAAGACGGAGCGGTAGAAGATGCTGGCGTAGGAATCCTCGACCTTGCGGAGCTGTTGCTGCTCGACTCCTGCCAGTGCGGATCCATGTTGTTGCCGCTCGGATCGAACGCACGGACAGTGACAATACTTTCGCTGTCAAAACGACAGCTGAGCATATCGCCATCTCGCAGATTCAACCGCCGAGCAAACAAACTCCAACCAGAGCCAAGAAAAATCAAGCGGGAGCTATCAACCTCCAAGTCAACATAAGAAGGAGATTGATAGCTCCCTTGAAGATGCAGAAGCAAGCCATCTAATCCACGTTCAGAGACAATGGCGGAAAAAGCAGAGGGAAGAAGAACGCAATTGGCACTCTAGCCACGAACGCGTAAAATAAAATCATAGCGCCAGAATCCCTCCTCCAAGGGAGAGGAGGAAGGCACTGGCGCCGTACCATGGCGACCACCACGGCATGAGCGTGGTGTACGGCCACCACGGCCACGACGAACACGGCCATGGCCAACACCTCGCTTGGGAGCCATGAGAGGAACAAGAGAAGAAAGAAGAGGCAAAGCAGCAAGCCGAATAGAGGCGAAACGCTGTGGAAGAGAAAGGCTTATTTATAGAACAAAAATCTCCCAGCACAGAGAAGCCAAGACGACAACAGCAATTAATTCAAAGACCAAACGTCGCAGACGTCTCAGATTCCAAGACCAAAATGCTTTCCCACGGGATGCACTGTGCGTGAGACACGTCAATTCACGCGTGTTTCCAACGCGCGCATCGGAAACTCAACCAGCGCCTGCCGCACGCCACAGAGGTCATCATTATGACCGGTCATGAAGACGTGACGGTTCACTTGCGGAGCATCCCTGATAGCCATCAAACAGAGGCATCGTTATCCTGACAAGCGGCGAAGGATACCAACATACATCAAGAATGATTTCTTAAACACATTTTTCAAATATATTTAAACTCCCATCGGGAGCGTACCCACTCAAAACCGAGCCTCGGGTGAGCAGCCGCCTAAAAGTCAGCAATGTGCTCGAGTGACCACTCGCACTCATGAGAGTTTCGGGTGCTCCCTCAACCCGACACAAGAAAAACATGCATCCGCCAAGATCATACGACGCTAAGAGTCTCGGGTGCTCCCTCACCTCAAGAGCCGAAATGGCATTTGAGTGACCACTCGCGAAGAACCCCCCGTCTGAGCACTCGAAACAAGCTCTGCGGGTGAATGAGTGAACAGCTCGCTTGATGTTTTGTTCCAAGTGGGTGCAATACTATTAGGCTCCGCGCCTCAAAAACACACATTCCTGGAACACGATACACTATGCCCAGATGCCACGCAAGATTAGCGTGTAGGTAAGACCCCGCTGCGAAGTTCGGCCGGGCTGGGACTTGCCGAAGAGCGATTTCACTCCCAACCTTTTCCATGCGATGCGCATGATAGAAAAAGTCGGGCGGACGCGCCTTAGGCTATGCACATTACTGGCGGCAAATGAACACTGTAAGACCTGAAGAGGCAGGACTTTTTCTCGACACCACTGTTCCAAGCTCACGTCGAGGGACGTGGGTTTGATTGGGCTACTGCGGTATTTGCCACTAGCGCAATTCACCAAGGCTCGACCAGTCGACTCCTTGGTCCCTTTCAGCTTAGCATCCCTCGAAGCAGGTTTTGTCATGGCCACCAGACTGCCAGCGACCCTCGGTTGTACCGTGCATACAAACGACCAACAAATGGATGTACTCGAGTCCCTGCGTGACTCTTCGAGTCCCCCAGGCACTCGGGGGCTACTGACGAGGGGGTGACCCCGCGACTCCTGCAGATAAGCCTACCCGGTGTCCCTGAAGATAGAAGGCCCATGAAGACCCGCCTTGGCCCGCTAGTTGGCACCGACATAGGAGTCTGCGACTCACAAGGAAGGTGCAAAGACCTGTCGTACGGAGCAAGCTAGGGTTAGGAAAGCTTACCTGTAAACATATATGAACTCCCCGAGACCTAGCCCAGTATATAAGGGCTAGGAGGGGTGACGCCAAAAGACGACAAATATCATCTGTAACCCTAGCCTTGAGCGCTCCAGCCTTGGCATCCACTGTAATCGCATCTCCCTCATCAATAATATCGAGCAGGAACGTGTCCTCCTGTTTGCCGATGAGCTATCGTCCAACCTGTGCCTCTCATGACTAACCCAGGGTCCCTGACCATGTGATTTGCCGGGGTTGATCCCCATCAAGGACAAAATCTGTTTTCTGGACAACATGTCACAACTTTCACTTCCCTTATCGTATGAGGCTATAAAAGGCACAAAGCTTGAAAAGTAAAGATACAATGATGTTGCTACAGTAGTAACAATCATCAAGACCACTAAGAACAGAAGAAAAACAAAAAGAAAAACCTAAATTCGTTGCGGGCTGCCTCCCGAAAGCGCTTCTTTAAAGCCATTAGCTAGGCATGAGTGTAACGATGCTCACACAAGAATAAGAGTTGAAGCACAAAAGAGAGCATCAAAGGATCAAAGACAAACCACATTTAAGTCTAACATGCTTCCTATGCAAGGGCAACTTGTAGGTTAATAAATAACTGAAGCACAAAGCAACAAGCATAGGAAGGTAAAACAAGAGCACCTTCAAGATTTTCAACATGGAGAGGGGTGTTTTCCTAACATGAAATTTCTATAACCATATTTCCCTCTCTCATAATAATTTTCAGTAGCATCATGAACAAACTCAACAATATAATTATCATACAAAGCATGCTTTTCATGATCTACTAGCACATAATCATGTAGACTTTCTAAGCAAACCTCATCATCATTAAGAACATCCATAGTAGGCAAAAATAGAGGTTTATCATAAGATTCATCAAGATAGCAAGGTTTATCATAAAGAACAGTAGCAAAATCATCCTTGCAAGTATCATTCATAGGGGCATCGTGGCCACAAGCATCAATTTCATCAAAAAGGGATATTTGAAGAGAATCCATAGGATCATAGCAATCAATATAGCATTCATCCTCCTTTGCTAAGCATGGAGGGCAATCATATAAAGTAAGAGTCAAATAGTTACTCTCATTAGTAGGTAGAGATGGGTAGCTACTCCATTCAGCCTCCTTTTGTTCGTCACTCTCCTCCTCATTTTCATCCAATGAGCATTCAGTTTCAGCAATTTCTTCTTCCATAGAGTCCTGCAAAGCATTAGTCTCGTCCTCTTGTGGAGAGAACCTTTTGAGATAGTCAGTATAATATAATAATTATCATTAAAAATCCTCAAATCAATAATTAAGTATATCAAGACTCTCGGATTTGTAAGGGGCATCATCAATATTTTTAAGAAAAGAAGTAATTTCATAGGCACCCTCAAAAATAACAAATTCTTCTATTTGTTCTGCATCATAAAAATCATAGTTTCCCTTAACATAAGAATCTAAGGTTTCATCATCATTGTACTCACATTGGAAAACAAGGTGTTTGTGCCCCATAAAGCAACAAGATTCATCCCTGCAGAAAGATATATTATATATTGAGCACAAGTTTCTAGCATAGTCATACAACTCCTGTATTAGTCCCCATGAGTGTATCCCTTTTTGAGACAAACCGTATTCCTTATAATATTTTTGTTGATCCTCCGTGAATCCGCCTTGCCAATAAGACCTAGTCTCAAAGAAAGTAGCCATTAGTAGCAAACAGAGTAATAAGCAAAAGTGTACTTATCAAGTGAACTTATAAGTAGAGCTATGCTCCCCGGCAACGGCGCCAGAAAATAGTCTTGATAACCCACAAGTGTAAAGGATCGCAACAGTCTTCGCGGGTAAGAATAACCCAATTTATTGATTCGACACAAGGGGAGCCAAAGAATACTTATAAGCCTTAGCAGTTGAGTTGTCAATTCAACCACACCTGAAAAAGCACTAGACAAAATATAAGTAGCAACGGTGTGTTGACGGGTGTAGCCTTTAAGACTTCCCCAATCACCAACACCACAAAGTAGTAACAAAGTAGTAGGAGCAGCAAAGAAAGTGAAAGTAACAACGAAGGCAATGAAGGTGAAAGATGGACCGGGGTTCAAGGTTTCACTAGTGGTACCTCTCAAGCAAAAGAATAAGGTGCTGGGTGAACAAATTACAGTTGGGCAATTGACAGAATTGCACCAACTCTAGCCAAAGAACAAACTAGAGCATCCTAGTCTAAGAACCAAACGTAGGCATGTGTACCGTATGTAGTTGTACGTGCTTGCAATAAGAACTTTGCACAACATCTTTTGTCCTACCATCCCGCTACGAACGGGGCCACTTAAGGAACTTATGGAGATTAAGGTGCTCCTGCGGCGGAGCACCGGAACAAAGCATTAACACTCCATTAACACATGTGATCCTCAAATTATAGCCTATCCCCTTTGTTGTCCCAAGCTGTCACCATTGGGATCGCCGGTTCCGGACTATAATAGGTGCATACAACCGTAGATAAGATCTAGAACAACAATTATAATCATGCAACCATAACGTGCTCAGATCTGAGATCATGCTACTCATGCACTAGTAACAAGCATTAAGAACAACAAATTGCAGCAACAATAATTCATAAACCTCTTAGGACTTAACAAGGTAACAATTCATCGGATCCCAACAAACACAACACCAATTGCATCATATGGATCTCAATCATGTAGGGCAGCTCATGAGAACATTGTATTGAGGATCTAGGGGGAGAGAATACCACATAGATACTGCCAAGAACCTGTAGTCCAAGGAAGAACTACTCAAGAAGCATCATGGGGGAAGGAGAGTTGATGAAGATGGCCCCAGGGGCCAAGGCCCTCCCCGGCAGGGTGCTGGAGCAGGATCCTGGTGACCCCTGAAGCTAGTTTTCGATGGCGGCGGAGATCGGAATCACTTCTGGAAAAAGTACTTCGATATTAGGGGTTTCCTCCTTGGGGGTAAAAATAGGGGCCAAAGGGGGCACCGAGAGGGGCCAACAGGCAGCCAGGAGGGTGCCTGGCGCGGCCTAGGGCTGGGCCGCGCCATGTACCCTTCTGGAGTCTTGGTGGTGGCCCTCCCTTCCTTCCTTGGTGTTTCCGGAGGCTTCCGGGACGCTGATTTTTTATATAATTTTCCGAAATTTTTGGAGCACTTTTAATGGCCGAAAAACCTAAAATACAAAAGCAGCAGAAAACAGGAACTGGCAACTGGGTGCACTTAGTTAATAGGTTAGTCCAAATATGCTCAAAAGTGTATGAAAATTCAAGCAAACATGGCAAAGTCACACAAAACATGCATGGCACAAGCAGAAATTATAGATACGTTTGGGACGTATCACCATGGCATCTGCCGTTACATATCGACGACAATACTACTGAAAATTATTTTGAGAGAGGAAAGTGTGGTTATAGAAACTCCCATGTTACAAAAACTCCTCTCTTCATGCTTAAAGTTTTGAAGTTGTTCTTGTCCCACCTTCCTATGCTTGTCTCTTTGTGCTTCTTTGACTTATTTTCTTACAATATGCCAATGCATAGGAAGTGGGTTAGGCTTAAATGTGTCTCATATTTGCTTCTTGATGCTCTCTTTTTCTCCAAATTCTTATTCTTATGCGAGCATCTTCTATAATCCTTATGCCTAGCTTAAATGCGTAAAAGAAAGCGCTTGTTGGGAGGCAACCCAAGATATTTTTACTTCTGTTTTTAGTGGTCTTGATGATTGTTACTACTGTAGAAACATCATTGTATCTTTACTTTTCAAGCTTTGTGCCATTTATAGCCTCATATGACAAGGGAATTGAAAGTTGTGACATGCTGTCCAGAAAACAGATTATGTCCCCGTGACGGGAAAATCGTAGAAAAATCCCAGTTCATATTTTTGAGCTGAATTTTTTACACAGCCTGCTCTATACAATCACGGAACTTTCGTATGTTCTGAGTTTTTTGATTTGAGTTGCAGAAGTATCCCTAAAAAATTATTTACTACCTGCTGTTCTGTTTTTCACAGATTCTGCCACGTTTTTTCTCTCTTTACTTTTGCAAACCTTAAGCTTGCTTTTTCTTTGCCAAAACTTTTTGGCAATCTTGAGAAACAGTAGCTATTCAAGAATATCTTTATTTTCAGTAGAGGAAAATTATTTTAATATGGTACTAACATCTCTAATCAGTTTACAATGAGTTATGTATGAAGGGAGTTTTCAAGTGTGCGATGGAAGATGATGAAAGAAGATCCTGGAGTGTCAAACGCTCAAGATTGGGGATGCCCATGTGCACCCCCAATAAATATTCAAGGAGACTCAAGCGTGTAAGCTTGGCGATGCCCCCGTGCATCCCCTTCTTCATCAACAATTATCAGTTCGTCCTTGTTGCACTATATTTTTATCACTTCATGCGTTATGTGCTATGCTTGGAGCGTCTCGCTCTTTACTTTTCTTAGGTTTGTTTTTGCTTTGTTTGCTGTTCATAACAAGTTAGACCCAGCTTTGTTTTGTGTGGGAGAGAAACACACTCCGCTTGAATTAGAACTCCTCATAGGATTTGCATGCTTATTCTCTTAGCTGTGAGTTGTTCTTTTTCTTTTCTTAGCTGCTGCCCTGTTTAGTTATTGTGCTTTAGTTTTATTCTAGAGCTTTTCTTCTGTCTTAGGTTGAAGTTTCTATAGGTTGCATGTTTTATCTTGTTAGAGAGTTTTCCTATTGCACTGAGTTTTGTGTCTTGACTAGAAAGTAGGTAGTTGAAGTTGATATTCTCTTTGTAGTAGTAACTTGCAATAGTTTTGAGGTATTGATTAGAGTAATGTTTGAACTTTTGGTGTCAAGAGCTCGAGCATATTAGTGATAGATGTCGTATTTTGGGCAATCCGTGTGATTTTCGAAAACCAAAACCCATGTTGAGAACACTAGCTACTAGATGGATCACTCACCTCTGGAGGGTTCGAATATTAGAGTACACTCACGTACCATGAGTCGAGGATGCGCAAGGATAACCAAACCCCCATACACTCCTCCTCGGGGTACTTGTCTCTTTGAGAACCTCCTGATTAGATTGAGAGTTACCGATAATAAGTGCATGACTTCTTCAGACTAATGTGAGTATTCGAAAGTTGACACTTCCACCTTCCCATATTTTGCTAGCCTCTCCTATGTCGTGCATTGCCTCCTTCTCACTCCGAGAGTTGGCGTCCACCTTCGCCGGTACATCCAAACCCTTGGCATGATACGCTCTGTCATCATAAAACTCCTTATATCTTTCCTCAAAACAGCCACCATACCTACCTATCAAGGCATTTCCATAGCCTTTCCGAGATACATTGCCATGCAACATCCACCTTCTCATGACTTGATCTTCATGTCATCCATGCCACTTGCTTGATCGATGAGCCGCATGCTAGTTGGGCCTTTCCCTAATCATTGCTACATGACGCGCTTGTATCATTGCATATCCTGCTACCCTGGCAGAGGCATACATTTGCATCATGATAGTTACATTTTCTTTATGTGAGTACCTTTGTAAAGTGTGAAAGATCTCCTATATTCTTGTAAAATATAGAGTGTTGCCACTAAAGTGAGGAAAAGATCCTAAAGAGGACAAAATTAAAAGATCCCAAAGAGGACAAATGAGAGAAATAGAAAGAGCCATTGAGGCCACCAAAAAATAGAAAAAAATAGAAAAATGAGAAAAAGGAAAATAAAAAGAGAGAAGGGGGCACACTACTATTCCTTTTGAGAGATCCACACTAGTACTTCATCCTCTATCCCTTGTACTCCATAGGGATCATCATACATGCATATAGATATGTGGGTACCCTTCACACTATAAAAGTTGGCTTGTATATTCCAATGATGAGCCTCCTCAAACGAGCTCTAGGTCTTCTTGAGCAAGCAAGTTGGATGCACCCCCACTAGTTCCCTTGGAGAGATTTTAGGTCACATGTGCATCCGTTGCATGGAAATCCCTACTCCTCACATCATATCTATCATATGGCCTTCTCTCGCCTATGATTGTCCTCATTGATGTGAGCCTTTCACACCTTTTTTGTCTTCCTCCTCCACCTTCTTTGTGTTTCAACTTTTAGGTGTCAACTTTCTTGCTCACGCTCATCCATTGCATGAGTGCTCAAAATATCGAAAGGGAGTGGATCATATTGACTTGTACCTTACTAGTGGTCTGGGGACGAGTCCAGATAAGAATCCAAAGGAGACTAAGTGTGAAACTTTAGTAGATAGTGGTTCTCAACAATTATTTTTTATCTCGTATTCCCTATCCCCTTTCTTGCACGCAAACACCATCTGGAGACATTCGAGTCACGGACAGTGAGAGCTCTTGCACCTTTTGTTCTTTTGTTACTTGTGTCAATGCTAATATAGAGTCTTGCTTGTTAAGACTTGAATTGAATTGCATGCTTTGATTGCTTTACTTAAAAGTCTTTATATGGTTGTGTGGCATGTCACCACAGAAATTATGCTTGTTATCATTTACCTACTCGAGGACGAGCAGGAATTAAGCTTGGGGATGTTGATACTCCCCAGACATATCTATAATTTCTGCTTGCTCCATGCATGTTTTGTGTGACTTTGCCATGTTTTGCTTGAAGTTTCATACACTTTTTATCATATTTGGACTAACCTATTAACTCAGTGGATCCAGTTGCCAGTTCCTGTTTTTCTGATGTTTTTGTATTTCAGGTTTTCCGGCCATTAAAAGTGCCCAATAAATCCCGGAAAAATTATATAAAAAATCAGCGTCATGGAAGCTTCCGGAATAACCAAGATATGGCAGGAGAGCCACCACCAGGGGCCCAGGAGGGTCCCTGGAGCGGCCCCACCCTAGGCCGCGCCAGGAGTCCTCCTGGCTTCCTGGTGGCCCCCCTCGGTGCCCCCTTCACCTATATTTACCCCCCGTGACGGAAACCCCTAATATCGATATTCTATTCCCGTTCTCCTCTCTGTTCCGCCACCACCGCCATTTCAAGATCGGGGCTGCCAGGAGAAGCTGCCCCAGCACCCTACCGGAAGGAGGAATCCCCTCCGGGAGACCATCCATCGCCATGGACGCCTCCCGGATGTGCCGTGAGTAGTCCCCCTTGGACCATGGGTCCGTGACCAGTAGCTATGTGATGTACTCCTCCCCTCTTTGTGCTTCCACTTTCGAGACCTCGTGAGCTGCCTCACATGATCGAGGCACTTTTTTAGTTTTCTATGTTGCTATGCTGAGTTTGCTGAGATCTGATGGATTATGAGATTATGTTCAGATTGTGATGATTAATATATTTGGTTCTCTTTTATATTTGTGTTCTTTAGTAAATTCGTGCATGTTCTCCGTTGCCGTATTTTACTTTGGCCAAGTGATTTGTTGCAACTCTAAGAGGGAGTGTTATGCTTGATTGTGGGTTCATCCCCTTGATGTCTAGCTTGAGTGACAGAAACATGAGACTAGGGGATGTGTTTTTGCCACCAGGGATAAAACAACGGCGCTTGTACTTGCAGGTGCAAGGATTGTTTACTTTACGCATGGTTCTTTTAATGCAGTTGTCTGTTGCTTTGAGTTTACACTTTTGGTGGGATTCGCAACTTAATATCAGCGAGATGTTCTGGATAGATATCTCAAGGTGGATGATTCGTAGTAGACGCAGATGGATTTCGGTCTACTTACCTTGGCGTGCTGCCCATTTCTTTTGAGCCTCTTCCTTTCTTTTGTAGCATAGTTAGCATTGCGGTGCGTTTATAATCCTGTCAATTGCCCAGCTGTGATTTGTTTACCTCGCTAACACTTTTATCGTCTTTTGGGACAGAGACATCACTAGTGAACATCATGGGAACCCGGTCCATATTCACATCATTGTTTACACTTTCAATTTACTTTCAGTTCTTACTTTCAGTTGCCACTATTATTATCTCTTGCGTTGATCCTTTGTAAACAGCAAGGCCGGAGGAATTGACAACTCCTCTGTACTCGTTGGGAGCAAAGTTATTTGTTGTGTGTGCAGGTCCAGGCGAAGTTAGCAACCTCGGCGCCACTGTTCACTGTACCACCTTCTTGTATCTTTGCGAGTCCTACGGGAGACAAACCCTATCCTCTACATAGGGGAAATTTTGCTGCTACGCTACATATCACATTCCACTTGGGGTAACCAACGAGGAGCGAGAGAAGTATCTTCCTTGCTAGCATCAAGCAATTTCTGGCGCCGTTGCCGGGGACTCCAGCCTACAAGATAGGGGAGTTGCACACTATCTTTTATCTTTGCTTTTTAGTCTTGCTAGTTTACCTTTCAATTTTTTTGCTTTTGTGTCCCTTATACAAAATACCAAAAATACCTACTACTACTATGGGTTCCAATGAAAACACTAAGTTGTGTGACTTCACCAGTCACAACAACAGTGACTTTATCTGCCCTCCTATTGCTCCACCTACCACTTCAGCACCTTCTTATGAAATTAAACCTGCTTTGCTTAATCTTGTTATGAAAGATCAATTCTCAGGTGCTGGAGAGGATGCTGCCTTGCACTTAATTAATTTTGTTGAGCTTTGTGATATGAAAAAGTACAAGTAAGTAGATGGAGACATCGTCAAGCTGAATCTTTTTCCTTTCTCCTTGAGAGGAAGAGCCAAGGAGTGGCTGCCATCCTTACCCAAGAATAGTATCGATTCTTGGGACAAGTGTAAGGATGATTTTATTGGGATGTACTATCCCCCTGCTAGAATTATCCAGTTAAGAAATAACATTATGAATTTTAGGCAATTGGATAATGAACACGTTGCCCAAGCTTGGGAACGAATGAAATCTCTCGTTAAGAACTTCCCTACACATGGTTTGACTACTTGGATGGTTATCCAGACTTTTTATGCAGGCTTAAACTTTACCTCGCGGAATCTGCTAGACTCGTCCGCGGGAGGAACTTTTATGTCAACCACACTTGGTGCTGCCACGAAGCTACTTGATGAGATGATGCTGAACTACTCTCAATGGCACACCGAACGATCTCCAATTGGTAAGAAGGTAAATTCTGTCGAGGAGATCTCCTCTCTTAATGAAAAGGTTGACTTAATCATGTCTCTACTTACCAAGCAAGCTCCTATTGATCCTCAGGATGTTCCTTTAAATTCCTTGGTTGCTCAAGAACAAGTAGATGTGAACTTTATCTCTAGAACCAACTTCAACAATAATTCTTATAGGAGTAATTTTGGAAGCAACAACCCTAGACCTTTCCCATCCAACAACTATGGGAACAACAACACTTATCCTAGCACCAAAAACTCCACTTCTGAACTAGAGAGTATGGTTAAAGACTTTATCACTACCCAAAAAGCCTTCAACAAGAGTGTAGAAGAGAAATTAGACAAATTAGATATCCTCTCTTCGAAGGTAGACAACATATCCCATGATGTTGAGATGCTTAAAATTAGAACTTCTCCCCCCGAGGAGAGGAAGGCCACTCCTATGAATGCTATCCAAGTGCAAATTAATGAAAACATTAGGATGTTGGGCAAACTTAAAGAGAGATGGGCTAGAGAAAAGGAGGAAGCAGAGAGTTAAGAGCCTTCCTACCTACCACACAGTAGCTACTATCCAAGTTGTTGAGGATGTCCAAACTGTTAGCACCCATCACACCCCTAGTCCCACTGGACCTATCAATGGTGATGCTACCACCTCAACAATAGATGAAGAAAACTATGTTAACATAGAGGCTTTCAAACAAGTGAGCCTAAATGATATCACTACCTCCTTGATAGATATTAGTGATCTAGACTTTGACAACTGCACCTTACCTGAAGTTATTGGTTTCCTACACAAAACGTCTAGAGACCCCCACACTAGCACACTCAATCTTGCCTTCACAGAGCATATCACCAATGCTCTAATCAAAGTTAGGGAGGAGAAGCTTAGACTAGAAGCCTCCATACCTAGAAGCTAAAAGATGGTTGGGATCCTATGATAAAAATCAAATTGAATAACTTCTCTTGCTTTGCTCTTTGTGATGTTGGAGCTAGTACCTCCGTTATGCCCAAAAGAATGTATGATATGCTTGAATTGAAACCTTTTGATCCTTGTTATTTTGGTGTTCGTCTTGTCGATTCTTCCGTAAAGAAACCTTTGGGGAAGATCGACGATATTCTTATCATTGTCAATGACAATTATGTTCCCGTTGATTTTACTATTATGGAAATTGAGTGTGAGCCTTCTTGTCCAATAATTTTGGGACGACCTTTTCTTCGCATCGTGGGTGTTGTTATTGACATGAAAGAGGGGAATATCAAATTATAATTCCCTCTCAACAAAGGGATGGAACATTTCCCTAGGAAAAATATTAAGTTTCCTTTTGAGTCCGTCAGACGGGCTAGTTATTTTCTTGATAAGACTTGATCTTTTGCTTTAAGCCTAGCTAATGGATTTAAAGAAGCGCTTTCGAGAGGCAGCCCGCAACAAATTTAGGTTATCCTTTTTGTTTTTCTTCTATTTTTAGTGGTCCTGATGATAGTTAATACTGTAGCAACATCATTGTATCTTTACTTTTCAAGCTTTGTGCCATTTATAGCCTCATATGACAAGGGAAGTGAAAGTTGTGACATGCTGTCTAGAAAACAGATTATGTCCTCTTGACGGGAAAAATCATAGAAAAATCCCAGTGCATCTTTTTGAGATGAATTTTTTGCACAGCGTGCTCTATACATTCACGGAACTTTCGTATGTTCTGAGTTTTTTGATTTGAGTTACAGAAGTATCCCTAAAAAATTCTTTACTACCCGTTGTTCTGTTTTTCACAGATTCTGCCACGTTTTGTCTCTCTTTACTTTTGCAAACCTTAAGCTTGCTTTTTCTTTGCAAAAACTTTTTGGAAATCTTGAGAAACAGTAGCTCTTCAATAATATCTTTATTTCCAGTAAGGTAAAAATTATTTTAATAGCGTACTAACCTCTCTAATCAGTTTACAATGAGTTATGTATGAAGGGAGTTTTCAAGTGTGCGATGGAAGATGATGAAAGAAGATCCTGGAGTGTCAAACGCTCAAGATTGGGGATGCCCATGTGCACCCCCAATAAATATTCAAGGAGACTCAAGCGTCTAAGCTTGGTGATGCCCCCGTGCATCCCCTCCTTCATCAACAATTATCAGTTCGTCCCTCGTTGCACTATATTTTTATCACTTCATGCGTTATGTGCTATGCTTGGAGCGTCTCGCTCTTTACTTTTCTTAAGTTTGTTTTTGCTTTGTTTTCTGTTCATAACAAGTTAGACCCAGCTTTCTTTTGTGTGGGAGAGAAACACGCTCCGCTTGGACTAGAACTCCTCATAGGATTTGCATGCTTATTCTCTTAGCTGTGAGTTGTTTTTTTTCTTTTCTTAGCTGCTGGCCTGTTTAGTTATAGTGCTTTAGTTTTCTTCTAGATCTTTTGTCTTGTCTTAGGTTGAACTTTCTATAGTTTGCATGTTTTATCTTGTTAGAGAGTTTTCCTGTTGCACTGAGTTTTGTGTCTTGACTAGAAAGTAGGTAGTTGAAGTTGCTATTGTCTTTGTAGAAGTAACTTGCAATAGTTTTGAGGTATTGACTGGAGTAATGTTTGAACTTTTGGTGTTAAGAGCTCGAGCCTATTAGTGATAGATGTCATATTTTGGGCAATCCGTGTGATTTTCGAAAACCAAAACCCCTGTTGAGAACTCTAGCTACTAGATGGATCACTAACCTCTAGAGGGTTTGAATATTAGAGTACACTCACGTACCATGAGTCGAGGATGCGCAAGGATAACCAAACCCCCATACACTCCTCCTCGGGGTACTTGTCTCTTTGAGAACCTCCTGATTAGATTGAGAGTTACCGATAATAAGTGCATGAGTTCTTCGGACTAGTGTGAGTATTCGAAAGTTGACACTTCCACCTTCCCATATTTTTCTAGCCTCTCATGTGTCGTGCATTGCCTCCTTCTCACTCCGAGAGTTGGCTTCCACCTTCACCGGTACATCCAAACCCTTGGCACGATACGCTCTATCATCATAAACCTCCTTATATCTTTCCTCAAAACAGCCACCATACCTACCTATCAAGGCATTTCCATAGCCTTTCCGAGATACATTGCCATGCAACATCCATCTTCTCATGACTTGATCTTCATGTCATACATGCTACTTGCTTGATCATTGAGCCGCATGCTAGTTGGTCCTTTCCCTAATCATTGCTACATGCCGCGCTAGTATCATTGCATATCCTGTTACCCTGGCAGAGGCATACATTTTCATCATGATAGTTACATTTTCTTTATGTGAGTACCTTTGTAAAGTGTGAAAGATCTCCTATATTCTTGTAAAATATAGAGTGTTGCCCCTAAAGTGAGGAAAAGATCCCAAAGAGGACAAAATCAAAACATCCCAAAGAGGACAAATGAGAGAAATAGAAAGAGCCATTGAGGCCACCAAAAAATACAAAAAATAGAAAAAAAGAGAAAAAGAAAAATAAAAAGAGAGAAGGGGGCACACTACTTTTCCTTTTGAGAGATCCACACTAGTACTTCATCCTCTATCCTTTGTACTCCATAGAGATCATCATACATGCATATAGCTATGTGGGGAACCTTCACACTATAAAACTTGGCTTGTATATTCCAATGATGAGCCTCCTCAAATGAGCTCTAGGTCTTCATGAGCAAGCAAGTTGGATGCACCCCACTAGTTCCCTTGGAGAGCTTTTAGCTCACATGTGCATCCGTTGCATGGCAATCCCTACTCCTCACATCATATCTATCATATGGCCTTCTCTCGCCTATGATTGTCCTCATTGATGTGAGCCTTTCACACCTTTTTGTCTTCCTCCTCCACCTTCTTTCTGTTTCGCCTTTTAGGTTTCAACTTTCTTGCTCACGCTCATCCATTGCATGAGTGCTCAAAATATCGAAAGGGAGTGGATCAAATTGACTTGTACCTGACTAGTGGACTAGGGACGAGTCAAGATAAGAATCCAAAGGAGACTAAGTGTGAAACTTTAGTAGATAGTGGTTCTCAAGATTTCCAAAAGGTTTTTGCAAAGAAAAAGCAAGCTTAAGGTTTGCAAAAGTTAGGAGAGACAAAACGTGGCTGAATCTGTGAAAAATAGAACAGCGGGTAGTAAAGAATTTTTTAGGGGTACTTCTGCAACTCAAATCAAAAAACTCAGAACGTATGAAAGTTCCGTGATTGTATAGAGCATGCTTTGTAAAAAATTCAGCTCAAAAAGATGAACTGGTGATTTTATATGATTTTTCCCGTCAGGAGGACAGAATCTCTTTTCTGGACAACATGTCACAACTTTCACTTCCCTTGTCATATGAGGCTATATTTGGCACAAAGCTTGAAAAGTTAAGATACAATGATGTTGCTACAGTATTAACAATCATCAAGACCACTAAAAACAGAAGAAAAAACATCTTGGGTTGCCTCACAACAAGCGCTTTCTTTTACGCCTTTGAGCTAGGCACAAAGCAAAAGATCAAGTTTTATCAAGAAAATAACTAGCCCATGTGACGAACTCAAAAGGCAACTTAATATTTTTCCTAGGGAAGTGTTCCATCCCTTTCTTGAGAGGGAATTGGAATTTGATATTCCCCTCTTTCATGTCAATAACAACACCAACGGTGCGAAAAAAAGGTCGTCCCAAAATAATTGGACAAGAAGGCTCACACTCAATGTCCATAATAGTAAAATCAACGGGAACATAATTGTCATTGACAATGATAAGAACATCATCGATCTTCCCCAAAGGTTTATTTACGGAAGAATCAACAAGACGAACACCAAAAGAACAAAGATCAAAAGGTTTCAATTCAAGCATATCATACATTCTTTTGGGCATAACAGAGGTACTAGCTCCAACATCACAAAGAGCAAAGCAAGAGAAGTTGTTTAATTTGATTTTTATCATAGGATCCCAACCATCTTCTAGCTTCCTAGGTATGTAGGTTTCTAGTCTAATCTTCTCCTCCCTAACTTTGATTAGAGCATTGGTGATATGCTCTGCGAAGGCAAGATTAAGTGTGCTACTGTGGGGGTCTCTAGACATCTTGTGTAGGAAACCATTAACTTCAGGTAAAGTGCAGTTGTCAAAGTCTAGATCACTACTATATATCAAGGGGGTAGTGATATCGTTAAGGCTCACTTGTTTGAAAGCCTCTATGTTCATAGAGGTTTCTTTATCTATGGTTGAGGTGGTAGCATCACCATTGATAGGTCCAGGTGGACTAGGGGTGTGATGGGTGCTAATAGTTCGGACATCCTCAACGACTTGGATAGTAGCTACGGTGTGGTAGGTAGGAAGGCTCTTAACTCTCTCTTTTTCCTCCTTTTCTCTAACCCATCTCTCTTTAAGTTTGCACAACATCCTAATGTTTTCATTAATTTGCACTTGGATAGCATTCATAGGAGTGGTTTTCCTCTCTTTGGAGGGAGAAGTTCTAATCTTAAGCATCTCAACATCATGGGCTATGTTGTCTACCTTCGAAGAGAGTATATCTAATTTGTCTAATTTATTTTCCACACTCTTGTTGAAGGATTTTTGAGTAGTGATAAAGTCTTTAAGCATACTCTCTAGTTCAGAAGTGGAGTTTTTGGTGCTAGGGTAAGTGTTGTTGTTCCCATAGTTGTTGGATGGGAAAGGTCTAGGATTGTTGCTACCAAAATTACACCTATAAGCATTATTATTGAAGTTATTTCTAGAGATAAAGTTCACATCTACTTGTTCTTGAGCAACCAAGGAATTTAAAGGAACATCCTGAGGATCAAATAGGAGCTTACTTGGTAAGTAGAGACATGATCAAGTCAACCTTTTCATTAAGAGAGGAGATCTCCTCAACAGAATTTACCTTCTTACCTGTTGGAGATCGTTCGGTGTGCCACTGAGAGTAGTTCAGCATCATCTCATCAAGTAGCTTCTTGGAAGCACCAAGAGTGGTTGACATGAAAGTTTCTCCAGCGGCCGAGTCTAACAGATTCCGCGAGGTAAAGTTTAAGCCTGCATAAAAAGTCTGGATAACCATCCAAGTAGTCAAACCATGTGTAGGGCAGTTCTTAACAAGAGATTTCATACATTCCCAAGCTTGGGAAACATGTTCATTATCCAATTGCCTAAAATTCATAATGTTACTTCTCAACTGGATAATTTTAGCAGGGGATAGTACTTCCCAATAAAAGCATCCTTACACTTGTCCCAAGAATCAATGTTATTCTTAGGTAAGGATTGCAGCCACTCCTTGGCTCTTCCTCTCAAGGAGAAAGGAAAAAGCTTCAGCTTGACGATGTCTCCATCTACTTCCTTGTACTTTTGCATATCACAAAGCTCAACAAAATTATTTAAGTGCAAGGCAGCATCCTCTCCAGCACCTGAGAATTGATCATTCATAACAAGATTCAACAAAGCAGGTTTAATTTCATAAGAAGGTACTGAAGTGGTAGGTGGAGCAATAGGACTGCATATAAAGTCACTATTGTTGTGACTAGTGAAGTCACACAACTTGGTGTTTTCATTGGAACCCATTGTAGCAGCAGGTATTTTTGGTATTTTTGATAAGGGACACAAAAGTGAAAACTGAAAGGTAAACTAACAAGACTAAAAAGCAAAGATAAAAGATAGTGTGCAACTCCTCTATCTTGTAGACTGGAGTCCCCGGCAACGGCGCTAGAAATTGCTTGATGCTAGCAAGGAAGATACTTCTCTCGCTCCTCGTTGGTTACCCCAAGTGGAAAGTGAGATGTAGCGTAGCAGCAAATTTCCCCTATGCAGAGGATAGGGTTTGTCTCCCGTAGGACTCGCAGAAATACAAGAAGGTGCTAAAGTGAACAATGGCGCCGAGGTTCCTCACTTCACCTGGACCTGCACACACAACAAGTAACTTTACTCCCAACGAGTACAGAGGAGTTGTCAATTCCTTTGTTGTTTACAAAGGATCAACGTAAGAGATAATAATAGTGGCAACTGAAAGTAAGAACTGAAAGTAAATTGAGGGTGTAAACAATGGTGGAAATATGGACCGGGGTCCCATGACGTTCACTAGTGATGTCTCTCTCCCAAAAGACGATAAAAATGCTAGCGAGGTAGACAAATCACAGTTGGGCAATTGACAGGATTATAAACGCACCGCAATGCTAACTATGCTATAAAAGAAAGGAAGATGCTCAAAAGAAATGGGCAGTACGCCAAGGTAAGTAGACCGAAATCCATCTGCATCTACTACGAATCATCCACCTTGAGATATCTATCCAGAACATCTCGCTGATATTAAGTTGCGAATCCCACCAAAAGTGTAAACTCAAAGCAACAGACAACTGCATTAAAAGAACCATGCGTAAAGTAAACAATCCTTGCACCTGCAAGTACAAGCGCCGTTGTTTTATCCCTGGTGGCAACAACACATCCCCTAGTCTCATGTTTCTGTCACTCAAGCTAGACATCAAGGGGATGAACCCACAATCAAGCATAACACTCCCTCTTAGAGTTGCAACAAATCACTTGGCCAAAGTAAAATACGGCAACGGAGAACATGCACGAATTTACTAAAGAACACAAATATAAAAGAGAACCAAATATATTACTCATCACAATCTGAACATAATCTCATAATCCATCAGATCCCAACAAACTCAGCATAGCAACATAGAAAATTACAAAGGTGCCTCGATCATGTGAGGCAGCTCACGAGGTCTCGAAAGTGGAAGCACAAAGAGGGGAGGAGAACATCACATAGCTACTGGTCATGGATCCATGGTCCAAGGGGGACTACTCATAGCACATCTGGGAGGCGTCCATGGCGATGGATGGTCTCCCGGAGGGGGTTCCTCCTTCCGGTGGGGTGCCGGGGAAGCTTCTCCTGGCAGCCCCGATCTTGAAACGAGGCGGCGGCGGTACAGAGAGGAGAACGGGAATAGCCGATCGATATTAGGGGTTTCCTCCGCGGGCACTAAATATAGGCCAAAGGGGCACCGAGAGGGGCCATAGGGCAGCCAGGAGGCCTCCTGGCGCACCCTATGGTGGGGCCGCGCCAGGGACCCTCCTAGGGCCTTGGTGGGTCCACTCCCTTCCTTCCTTGGTGTTTCGGGAAGCTTCCAGGGCGCTGATTTTTTTATATCATTTTTCCGAAATTTATTTGGAACTTTTAATGGCCGGAAAACCTGAAATATAAAAACAGCAGAAAACAGGAACTTGCAACTGGGTGCACTGAGTTAATAGGTTAGTCCAAATATGATCGAAAGTGTATGAAAGTTCTGTTGGGAATGTGCCCTAGAGGCAA
This sequence comes from Bromus sterilis, assembly GCA_950022295.1. NCBI lineage: Eukaryota > Viridiplantae > Streptophyta > Magnoliopsida > Poales > Poaceae > Bromus > Bromus sterilis. The sequence goes on along the minus strand of OX465597.1, from coordinate 26,494,168 downwards.
ATAAAATATGTTTTATCGAGCATATTCCATTAGTTCATAATGCGTTTGATACTATGCTATAACTGTATTAAGCGGAAACATTAATACATGTGTGGTATACAAACAACCAGGTCCCTAGTCAACCCTAGTATACTAGTCCATTGGGCGATTGATGATCAAGGTTTCCTGATCATGAGACAATGGCGTCTGTTGACAATAGAGTCGTATCATTCGATGGAAGCGCAGGGGCTATCAAGGATTGTAACCAGGTCCAATTGATTAGTCATTGATCAATGAGAATTGTCTCGATCATGTCTGTTGTTTCCCGGACCGTAGGGTGTTACACTTAAGGGTACTCGACGCAGTAAGGATTGATTCGGGATCACCGGAGAAATTGGAGAGAACACCGGAATTGTTCCGATGAAGGCCGGAAGTTGTTCCAGGTATTTTGAAAGGTTCAAAATATATTTAATAATGTTTAATATATGTTTTATTATTTATTTATCTGAATTAAATATTAAAATGTATTTAAATATAATAAAAAATGAATTAAAAGGCATATGGGCCTCATAGGGCCCATTAGGGGGAGAGGGAGTCCTCCCCCATGGGCCATGGCGCCATGAGGAGGCCCACCCCCTTTAATTGGTGCGCCACCCCCCTCCCTTGGGATTAGTCCCACCCCGGAAGTGGAGGGGGGGTGGCACCCCTCCTTGGCCTATATAAGGAGGGGTAGAGGTGCCCTTTTATTCATAATATTTTGAGATATGTTCTCATCTCTCTCTCCCTCCTTTCTCCTTCCTCGAGTGGACTCCCCTTCTTTGGAGTCTACACTTGGTTGGGGATTTCTCCACTATACGCACGCCGTCGTGCTGCTTGAATCGGGATCCGAATCCATCTTCTTTCTGCTGCTCTACTGGTTCGGAGCCCGGAGGGACGTCGGGTATACTATATGTGTATAATCCCGCGAGGAACTACACTTGTGGTGCTACTTCATCGTCGTGGTCGTATCGCGAGGTCTTCATCAGCAACGTTCCGACGGGGACGTAATCCCGTCATCGGTCTACAAGGATCGGGTGGGTACAGGAGTCATCGTGGATCTGCGCGGCATCGGGGATTGCCGGTACGACTACATCAACCACGTTCATGGGGGAACGTTTCCCGCTTAACGGACTACATACTGGTATGTGATCTATTTCTGTTCGTTACTTGCATCGCCATAGCATAGGTCTTAGGTATGGGTCTCGTAGGTTATGAAAAATTTGTGTTTTTTGCCCCGAACCCCAACAATGGTATCATGAGCAAGGCTGTGCGTAGATGTATTGTACGGATAGAACACATCTAGTATGTGGGCATCAATTCTCCAATTGTTACCCTCTCACGTGTACTCATTTAGCGTTGCGGCAATGTTTGATGAAGCGGCCCTCGAGCGACCTTACGCGTTTACGCGAGACTGGTGAAGGGTTCGTAGCAAGGAAAACAAAAAAAATTCCTACGCATAAACAACCAACAAGCCAAGATCTAATCTAGGAGATGTAAGCAACGAGTAGGATGTCATAGAAGAACTCACCCTCGAAGACTTAAAACGTTATGAGATCAAATCTCGTGGATGATGTAGTGGTTCACTTGCCGATCTCAAGATCGCGATGATGTACGCTGAGCGTCTCCGTGCTCGGTCATACGTACAGCTTGATGACGACCTCCGTTTCCTCGATCCAGCGGGGCAGCGGAAGTAGAGTATCCCCAGAAATCCAGCAGCACAACAACGTGATGCGGTGAAGAATCCCACGGTCAGGGCTTCGCCAAGCGGAAGACCATGGTATGGAACAGCGGGTGGAGAGGAAGGGAGGTGATGCAAGTGTATGGGAGGGGAAGCCCTCACCCTCCTTTTATAGGGGAGGAGTGGGCAGCCTAAGAGGGGGGCGGCCAACTCATGGTGCCTCCACCTCTTCCCCTCTTGATGTGAGTGGAAGCCACACTCACACCCACCCATGCTCCCTTAATTGTCCACTTGGAAAATCCAAAGGTTTTCTTTAATAAATAAATAAAACATTTCTATTTCTTTATTTAATATTTGTTAATCCTATTAACAAACATTTGCACATTGCACCTCGAATCATTTGTTAATTCTATTAACAACCATCCGACAAAAACCCCTTGAACTATTTCAATTTTACCCGAAACAATTTCGGTGTTGTCCAAAACATTCTTCAATATTCCTTATCCTCTCAAAATTCATCATCAAACCTTAAGTGTGTCACCCTATGGTTCGCGAATAATACAGACATGATTGAGACACCTCTCCGATCAATAATCAACAGCGGGATCTGGAGATCCGTGATGACTCCTATATATTCAACGATGAATCTTGTGATCGTGTGAACCATCAACGTCGTAACTAATTCCCTTTGTCTCGCGATATTTTACTTGTCCGAGATCCGATCATCGGTATCAACCATACCTTGTTCGATCTCGTTTCCGACAAGTACTCTTTTACTCATTCTGTGATATGACATTCTTGTGACCTAGTCACGTGCTTGCAAGCGGTGTCAATGTGATATCACCGAGAGGGCCCAGAGTATATCTCTCCGTCATTTTGGATGGACAAATCCCATTCTTCATCCATGAGCCTCAACTAATACTTTCCGAATACCTAACACCACCTTTATAGTCACCCTGTTACGGTGTGACGTTTGATGTCATTAAAGTATTCTTTCGGTATTAGTGATTGACATGATCTCATGGTCTAAGGAACAAGATTACTTCGAATGCAAGATATAACAATATAAACTAAATGACTTGATCGTATTTTTATACTTAGTTTGGGTATATATTCATCACATCATTCTCCTAATGATATGATCCCGTTATTAACAACATCCAATGTTCATGATCAGGAAACCTTGATCATCTATTAATCGACGAGCTAGTTAAAAGAGAGGCTTTACTAGGAACTATTGTTTGTTTATTAAACACACATGTATCAACGTTTCCGGTTAATACAATTCTAGCATGAGAAATAAACGTTTATCATAAACAAGGAATAATATAATAAACACTTTATTATTGCCTCTCGGGCATATTCCCTTCAGTCTCCCACTTGCACTAGGGGCAATAATCTATATTACATAGTAATGAATCTAACACCCATGGAGTTCTGGTGTTTATCATGTTTTGCCTTTGGGAGAGTTTTAGTCAACGGATCTGCCACATTCAGATCTGTGTGTACTTTGCAAATCTTCACATCCCCATCCTTGACATACTCACGGATGGAGTGAAAACGGCGCTTGATATGCTTGGAATTCTTGTGAGACCTTGGTTCCTTAGCATTTGCAATGGCACCATTGTTGTCACAATAGATAACCATTGGATCCAAAGCACTCGGAACCACACCTAGTTCGGATATGAATTCCTTCATCCAAACTGCTTCATTTGTTGCCTCTGAGGCAGCAACATATTCCGCTTCTGTTGATGATCCCGCTACCACAGATTGCTTGGAACTCCTCCAGCTTACTGCTCCTCCATTCATAATAAATACGTATCCGGATTGTGACTTAGAGTCATCCGGATCAGTGACGAAGCTAGCATCGACGTAACCTCTTGCGACGAGCTCTTCTTCACCGCCATACACGAGAAACATATCCTTAGTTCTTCTCAAGTACTTAAGGATATTCTTGACCGCCGCCCAGTGTTCCAAACCTGGATCGGATTGGTACCTGCTAGTCAAACTAACAGCATGTGCCACATCTTGTCTTGTACATAGCATAGCATACATGACAGAACCTATGGCTGAAGTATAGGGAATCTTATTCATTTCCTCTCTATCTTCTGCTGTAACTGGACATTGAGTCTTACTCAACGTCTTGCCTTGCAACATTGGTAAGAACCCCTTCTTACTTTTATCCATTCTGAACTTCTTCAAAATCTTGTCAATGTATGTACTTTGCGAAAGTCCAATTAAGCGCCTTGATCTATCCCTGTAGATTTTGATGCCTAATATATAAGCTGCTTCACCGAGGTCTTTCATCAAAAAACTACTGCTCAAATAACCTTTTACACCTTTTAACAATTCTATATCATTTCCAATCAACAATATGTCATCCACATACAGTACTAGAAATGCTACAGAGCTCCCACTCACTTTCTTGTAGATACAAGCTTCTCCGTACGTTTGATCAAATCCAAACTCTTTGATCACCTTATCAAAACGGAGGTTCCAACTCCGGGATGCTTGCTTCAGTCCATAAATGGAACGTTGAAGCTTGCATACCTTGTCAGCATCCTTAGGATCAACAAAACCTTTGGGTTGCATCATATACAACTCTTCCTCAATGTCACCATTCAGGAATGCCGTTTTGACATCCATCTGCCAGATTTCATAATCAAAAAATGCAGCAATTGCTAACATAATCCTAACTGACTTTAGCATCGCTACTGGTGAGAAGGTCTCATCGTAGTCAACTCCTTGAATTTGTCGAAAACCTTTTGCGACAAGTCGAGCTTCATAGACGGTCACATTACCATCAGCATCAGTTTTCTTTTTAAAAATCCATTTGTTCTCAACGGCCTTACGGTCATCGGGTAAGTCCACCAAAGTCCAAACTTGGTTTTCATACATGGATCCCATTTCAGATTTCATGGCTTCAAGCCATTTGTTGGAATCTGGGCTCATCATTGCTTCAGCATACATCGCAGGGTCATCACTTCCATCTACCATGAAGTTTAAGACGGGATTCCCATATAGTTCAAGAGCTGTACGTTCCCTAGTTGACTTGCGAAGCACGGTAGTTTCCTCTTCTGGAGTTTCATGATCTTGATCATTAGTTCCCTCTTCAACTGACGGAGTCGGCACTGGAAAAACTTCCGGTGCTGCGCTACTCGCCATTCCAAGAAGAGAAGGTTCAATAACCTCATCGAGTTCTACCTTCCTACTATTCACACCTTTCGAGAGAAACTCCTTCTCTAAAAAGGATCCATTCTTGGCAACGAAAATCTTGCCTTCGGATCTGTGATAGAAGGTGTACCCTATTGTTTCCTTAGGGTATCCTATGAAGATGCATTTTTCCGCTTTGGGTTCGAGTTTATCCGGTTGAAGCTTCTTCACATAAACATCGCAGCCCCAAACTTTTAGAAATGACAGCTTAGGTTTGTTTCCAAACCATAATTCATACGGTGTCGTTTCAACGGATTTAGATGGTGCCCTATTTAAAGTGAATGCAGCGGTCTCTAGTGCATAACCCCAAAATGACAGTGGCAAATCTGTAAGAGACATCATAGATCGAACCATATCCAATAAAGTACGATTACGACGTTCGGAAACACCATTACGCTGTGGTGTTCCGGCAGGTGTGAGTTGTGAAACTATTCCACATTGTTTCATATGCATGCCAAACTCGTAACTTAAATATTCACCTCCACGATCAGATCGTAGAAATTTAATCTTTCTGTTACGATGATTTTCAACTTCACACTGAAATTCTTTGAACTTTTCAAACGTCTCAGATTTGTGTTTCATTAAGTAAATATATCCATATCTACTCAAATCATCTGTGAAAGTGACAAAATAACGATATCCACCGCGTGCCGATACACTCATTGGTCCACACACATCAGTATGTATGATTTCCAGTAAGTCTGTCGCCCGTTCCATAGAACCTGAAAACGGGTTTCTAGTCATCTTGCCCACAAGGCATGGTTCACACATTTCAAATGATTCATAATCAAGTGATTCTAAGAGTCCATCAGAATGGAGCTTCTTCATGCGTTTAACACCAATATGACCTAAGCGGCAATGCCACATGTAAGTAGCAATATCATCATTTAACTTGATTATTTTGGCATTCACACTATGAATATGTGTATCAATACTATCAAGATTCAAAAGAAATAAACCATTCTTCTCAGGTGCATGACCATAAAAGATATTATTCATATAAATCGAACAACCATTGTTCTCGGACTTAAAGGAATAACCACTCTGCATTAAGCAAGATCCAGAAATGATGTGCATGCTCAACGCAGGCACCAGATAACATTTATTCAGGTTTATAACTAATCCAGATGGTAAACGAAGAGGTAGTGTGCTGACGGCGATCACATCAACTCTTGATCCATTGCCGACGCGCATCGTCACCTCATCCTTTGCTAGTGGTCGCTTATTCTGCAGTTCCTGTTTCGAGTTACATATGTGAGCAACCGAACCAGTATCAAATACCCAGGCGCTACTGCGAGTACTAGTAAGGTACACATCAATAACATGTATATCACATATACCTTTGTTCACTTTGCCGGCCTTCTTATCTGCCAGATATTTGGGGCAGTTTCTCTTCCAGTGGCCAGTGCCCTTGCAATAGAAGCACTCAGTCTCAGGCTTAGGACCATTCTTGGTTTTCTTCGCAGGTGTAGAAACAGATTTGCCAACCTTCTTGAAGTTGCCCTTTGGCTTGCCTTTCTTGCCTTTCTTGAAACTAGTGGTCTTATTGATCATCAACACTTGATGCTCTTTCTTGATCTCCACTTCAGCAGTTTTAAGCATCGAGAGAAGCTCAGGAAGAGACTTCTTCATGCCTTGCATATTATAGTTCATCACAAAGTTCTTGTAACTAGGTGTCAGAGATTGAAGAACACGATGTATCCCTAGCTCATTGGGAATCGTTATTCCCAAGGCTATGAGCTTATCAGCGTACGCAGACATTTTGAGTACGTGCTCACTGACGGAGCTGTTCTCTTCCATCATGCAGCTAAAGAACTTTTCTGAAGCATCATAACTCTCAACTGCAGCATGGGTATCGAAAATCATTTTCAATTCTCCCATTGTAGCATAAGCAGTGTTGTTCTCGAAACGTTTTCGCAGCTCTGGTTCTAATCCATAAAGGATGCCGCAGTGAACTATATTGTGGTCTTCTTTTTGAGTCAGATAAACATTTTTATCTTCATCAGAAGCATCATCAGCGGGCTGGTCACCTAGCGGTGCATCAAGCACATAGAGCTTCTTGCAAGCGGTGAGGAAAATCCTCAGGTTAAGTGCCCAGTTGGTAAAGTTGCTACCATTGTTCGCTAGCTTTTCTTTCTCCATGAACATATTGAAATTGAAGGTAGGTGCAGCCATGATCTACAACATATTTGCAAAGACTATTTAGACTAAGTTTAAGATAAATTAAGTTCAAGTTAATTCAAAAAATTATCCCATGAACTCCCACTCAAAAACAACATCCCTCTTAGTCGTTTTGGTGATTACACAAACCAAATTCACTACACCAAAACCGATCATCACGTGAGATGATGTAGCTGCAAAGGCGAACATCGACATGTTCATCATATCATCCATATGACTTATGCTTTACCTTTCAGTTCGTGTTTCGAGGCCATGTCTGTACATGCTAGGCTTGAAAACACCCGTTGTATGCGAACGTAGAGTCTATCACACCCGATCATCACGTGGTGTCTCGAAACGATGAACTTTATTAACGGTGCATACTAAGGAATAACACATTATTATCTTGATATTAATTGAGAGGGATCATCTTATAATGCTACCGTCGCGGTCTAAGCAAAATAAGATGCATAAAAGGATTAACATCACATGCATGGATAATGTGATATGATATGGTCCTTCTTGCACTTGATCTCCATCTTGTGCATCATGGTATGATCTTCATCATCCCACCGGCGTGGCACCAAGGTTCATGGCACCTCCATCTTGATTGTCCATCAAATTACAACATATCACATGGATATGATATACAGCACGCAGGCCATAAATAATAAGACAACCATATGGCTCCTGCCGGTATGTCAATAACTTACAAAATGGATCATCTCATACATCAAATTTGTAACATTGACCATATCACATCACATGCTCTGCAAAAACAAGTTAGACGTCTCTAATTTATTTTTGCATATTTTACGTGGCTTGGGCTTACGAAGATAGAACCGTTCATACCTACGAACATAAACCACAACGTTGATAAAACATATTTTTAACAACTCGTTGTAGATTAGGTCCTAACTATAGTGAGAGAGACAGACACCCGCCAGCCACTTATGCAATACAAGTTGCATGTCAGTCGTGGAACAAGTCTCATGTACGCGGACATGTAAGGTTAGTCCAGGCCGCTTCATCCCACTATGCCACTAGGATCCAAAATACAAAAGGAGGCAAAACCATGATCATCAACGCCCACATCCATATGTGTTCTACTCGTACAAACCATCTACGCATAAACCTGGCTTTGATACCACTGAAGGGTTCGTAGCAAGGAAAACAAAAAAAATTCCTACGCATAAACAACCAACAAGCCAAGATCTAATCTAGGAGATGTAAGCAACGAGTAGGATGTCATAGAAGAACTCACCCTCGAAGACTTAAAACGTTATGAGATCAAATCTCGTGGATGATGTAGTGGTTCACTTGCCGATCTCAAGATCGCGATGATGTACGCTGAGCGTCTCCGTGCTCGGTCATACGTACAGCTTGATGACGACCTCCGTTTCCTCGATCCAGCGGGGCAGCGGAAGTAGAGTATCCCCAGAAATCCAGCAGCACAACAACGTGATGCGGTGAAGAATCCCACGGTCAGGGCTTCGCCAAGCGGAAGACCATGGTATGGAACAGCGGGTGGAGAGGAAGGGAGGTGATGCAAGTGTATGGGAGGGGAAGCCCTCACCCTCCTTTTATAGGGGAGGAGTGGGCAGCCTAAGAGGGGGGCGGCCAACTCATGGTGCCTCCACCTCTTCCCCTCTTGATGTGAGTGGAAGCCACACTCACACCCACCCATGCTCCCTTAATTGTCCACTTGGAAAATCCAAAGGTTTTCTTTAATAAATAAATAAAACATTTCTATTTCTTTATTTAATATTTGTTAATCCTATTAACAAACATTTGCACATTGCACCTCGAATCATTTGTTAATTCTATTAACAACCATCCGACAAAAACCCCTTGAACTATTTCAATTTTACCCGAAACAATTTCGGTGTTGTCCAAAACATTCTTCAATATTCCTTATCCTCTCAAAATTCATCATCAAACCTTAAGTGTGTCACCCTATGGTTCGCGAATAATACAGACATGATTGAGACACCTCTCCGATCAATAATCAACAGCGGGATCTGGAGATCCGTGATGACTCCTATATATTCAACGATGAATCTTGTGATCGTGTGAACCATCAACGTCGTAACTAATTCCCTTTGTCTCGCGATATTTTACTTGTCCGAGATCCGATCATCGGTATCAACCATACCTTGTTCGATCTCGTTTCCGACAAGTACTCTTTTACTCATTCTGTGATATGACATTCTTGTGACCTAGTCACGTGCTTGCAAGCGGTGTCAATGTGATATCACCGAGAGGGCCCAGAGTATATCTCTCCGTCATTTTGGATGGACAAATCCCATTCTTCATCCATGAGCCTCAACTAATACTTTCCGAATACCTAACACCACCTTTATAGTCACCCTGTTACGGTGTGACGTTTGATGTCATTAAAGTATTCTTTCGGTATTAGTGATTGACATGATCTCATGGTCTAAGGAACAAGATTACTTCGAATGCAAGATATAACAATATAAACTAAATGACTTGATCGTATTGTTATACTTAGTTTGGGTATATATTCATCACATCATTCTCCTAATGATATGATCCCGTTATTAACAACATCCAATGTTCATGATCAGGAAACCTTGATCATCTGTTAATCGACGAGCTAGTTAAAAGAGAGGCTTTACTAGGAACTATTGTTTGTTTATTAAACACACATGTATCAACGTTTCCGGTTAATACAATTCTAGCATGAGAAATAAACGTTTATCATAAACAAGGAATAATATAATAAACACTTTATTATTGCCTCTCGGGCATATTCCCTTCAACTGGTTCCACGCTTGACATATGGCTTGTACCATATAAAGTGGCTGGGGGGTGTCTGTCTCTCTGCATTAGCGATGCGAAGATGTTTGCAACGGAGGGCCTCGACAGGGGTGTAATAGAGACAATTGTGGGATTTGTGTTGTGGCTTGTTTTCGCAGGATAGAAAGCGGTTCTTTTCTCGAAACCCCTAGCAGCCACGTAAAACTTGCAAAAGATAAAGTAGAAAGGCGTTTTCAACTTTAATTTGCATGTCGGGGGGAATCATAGCATGTATGATTTATACTGTTGCATCCTGTTTTGCTAATATGTTAGATATACGACGGTAGCATAATAGCATGATCCCTCACTAATCCAACAAAGTGTCCTTCCTTAATGAAGCACCATCTGGAAAGTTCTTCATTATGGAGGCATCACGTGTCACACGGGTGTCAAACATTTTTACGTTCACAAGAGATGGGTGGAGCAAGCCTAGCATGTCCAGAAACATGGCCTTGCATACGCGGCATATACTCACTAAGGTTATTGTGGCGAGCCTGGCATGTGCAGACATGGCCTCGGGACACAAGAGACCGAAAGGTCGAGCATGAGTCACATGGATGATGTGATTGGCATGATGGCCTACCTTGAACAACATACTGATGGTCGTGTCACACGAGGGAGGTATGTTCTTCAAGGATCGTGTAATCACTTAGAATAAACTATGAGGGATGTTTGTCTGAGTGGGAGTTCCAGAATTGTTTTTGAAACATGAACTCCATATTATGAACTTAATCTTCATGTCTTAGCAAATATCATTGTAGATAACGTCATACCAATGTTTAGAACTATGGCTCTTTTAGTATGATAGAACTTAAGGTAAATGGGTCTTACTTCATTGGTGTGTACCAAAACCATTAGAGACATACTCATTTGTAATGACTTGCTAAACATAATACGAAGAACTGCTAGGAGATACACCTGACAACTCCGTAATCAAGGAAGATGATGATGACTATCGCACTCACCGTCACTTATGAGTGACTGTCCAATACACCATAATTCATTCTATGGAATCGGAATTGTCAATGCATGTTAACCAACACGTATGACGTGCTAGGTGAACTTGAAAGCACTTGGTCACAAATCAGAGTAATGGAATATGAGTATATGGACGGGGTTTCTTTCAACTATGGTGGAAGGAACAACCTGCTGAGAAAGTCACTTGGAAAATGTATAAGATGCATGGAACACCTTGTGTATAACTTGGACTACTGAATGACTGGTTACTTTGCGATAACTGGGGAGTTGCATCCGCTTCCTCCCAGTTACAAAGACCATGTCTGGACTATGTCATGAAGGAGAATCGTTCACCTGTCATGAGGTCATGGTTAAAGTCAAGAACTTTAAGAGTAGAACCAATGCAGGAATGGTCATTGACGGAGAAGGTATATTTGATATACAAGTTATAAATGTCTTTCCCACGAAACACTAATTGCGGTTGATTAAGTATTCGATGCTTGAACTTACTGCTTGAGAGTGGCCTGGAAGGGATGAGGTGACAATGTGTGCTAACGGCAATCAAGATAGTTGATGGTCGACAACACTCTCCCTCTACACCTATCAATTGATTAATATATGAATAAATTTTATGATCGTTTGAATGAGGACTTTATTAGTGTGTCTTGCATCTCGCGAAGACGATTATTCATATTAGTGAGAAACAAGTCAGTTGTCCTCCTTTTATGAATGATATCTCTTATGGTCACATTACGATTATGAATGAGTTATTCTTATATTGATGATAGTTGTTTGATCATTTATAAGAAATATTGTAATGCCAAGAAATATCCAGGCTTAATAATGACACTACAGTTTAAGTCATGAATGGTATGATGATGTATTAAGATACTTGATCTCTTGACACATACAAACCATGCCTTTTAGGTGAGATGATTAAAACCTCGCATTCTGGTAAACAGAATGTGTACTGATTGTTGAGTATCATACATTGTGATGTATCGTATGTCAGCATGTGGTGAATTTCATTATTTCGTGAACTTCGTATGTGGACTTAGATGAATATTTGTATTCACTAATGAAACATGAGTCTGAAATAATTTGATATGATCAAAAGGGATTTCAGAGTAAAGATGGATATTAAATTAACAAGAAAGACAAGTCTCTACGATTTGATCAAAGTGACAAATGTTTTGAGTTAGTCTTGGGCATAAAGACTTGTGTGAAAGTTGTTCCACAAATTGCAATGTCTTGAGACACTTCAATATGATTGATGTGCCTGAACATTGTGATCATATTCTATCGAAAAGTGTATGGTCTAAGTTATCTCTTACCAAGTTACGTTATTATTGTTTAGAGTTATTAATTTAATATGCAAACACTCACTTCAGCATAGGGAACCATCTCAGTTCGTGGAAACCAACACTATATATGTCATGGTGTGTTGTGGTTTCTAGGAAGCTTGATTTATGTAAGATAAATTATCTTTGTAGTGTATCCTTAGACAACTATGGATGCATCTTCCACAACTAGAACCAAAAGGAGAAAAACTTGTATTGCTATGTTTGGTGTTTGTCAAGAATTGTTCTTGATAAATGTGGTAATGGAAGAAAAGTGAAAGTTCAACCAAGGTAATTGACCTTGCCTCCAAATGTCAGAGTAGTGCAACGGAATATGTTCTGGAAGCAAAGCTCTACAATAAGAGGAGAAACTAATGATAATGATCATGATCTTCTGATGGGAGCTTTTACTGAGAAAGGTAGGATTCAAGAATATATATTTTCCCCTGGTGCAAAATGATATTCATGATTCACTTGTCATGTTAATGGAACAAGACATTCCTACGAACTACAAAGAAGCGATGGTGGACCTAAGTACGAGATATGACTACGAGTCATGAAATCCTATGTTGAGTTACATTTAAGATTGCTTGAATCCTATCAAGTAAGGAGGTTACTTGATATTCACAATAACTTCAGAGTTATGAGGAATAAATGTGAACATCAAAGGGACGTCAAGATTGGTTTGTCACAAAGATTGTTTCTGACAAATTCAATGGGTTGACTACAATGTGTAGCAATGCTTGAGTCAAAGGGATATTCACTACGATTGATCCAGGATTGTTATCAATACCGTGACTTCCTCAAATCCTTTATTTGAAGAAGTGTTGTAATTGGTACAACAAGAAGGTTTTGGAAAAAAACATATGGATACTAGTGTCTCGTAAACTGAATTATCATTTTGATGGATGATCAAAGGATTTTGGACTTAACCAAAATATCGAGGAAACATGCATTAGCATGAAACTGAGTGGGAGCTGAATAGTTTCCTGAAACTTAATATGTAGACGACATATTTTGAGTGGGAGCTATGGGAGTATTATCCTAGACTTATATGTAAATGACATATTTGAGTAGGAGCCATGTGGTTAGTATCCTGAACTTAATATGTGTCTGACATATCTAAGTGGGAGCCATGTGGATGTTATCCTTGTCTTATATGTGGCCGACATATTTGAGTGGGAGCAATATGAGTGTTATCCTATAACTTAATATGTGCATGACATATTTGAGTGGGAGCATGATAACATTCTCATATATGGATAATATATTATGAATGGTGCAGTTGGTGTTAATGATTATTTGAATCTTTCATAAATGAAGATGAATAAGTATTAAGCATTGAAGATCTATTAAGATAGATATGTGTTTAATAACATTGAGTCGTAATACTTTCCTGGATAAGATTCTGAAGGAGTTCAGAATGGGACAAGTCAAGAAGTGGTCCTTACTTGTATATCCAAGAGAAGTGTTGAGTTAATCTCAGTACAAGAACAATGGTTAATGGTTAATGAAAGAAATGGATGTGTTGGATCCTCTATGCCTTTGTCATAGGTTCTTTCATACAAAACCAGAGTTATGTACTCGATGTAATGTGACCCAAGTTCTTAGTAGTAAGAACATGTTGTGATATGATTTATGAGTAAATCATTGAACAAAGAGTTAAGTTTGTCCTTCAGTATCTGAAGAGAACTGAGGATACATCTCAAATTTGTAAAGGATAGTGGACTTGACCATAAATGTTATGCTGGTTCAAGTTTTGACACTAACCTAGAAAATTGAGATATCATACTAATGAATGCCTAAGTTGAAAGAAACATGGTTAGACATCAAAGTTGCATACAATGCACTAAGGATTGAATCTACATTGATGTGGCTGCTTTAGAAGTAGCAGGAGTTATATTATGGCTTAAGAAATTCGACTTCTGATTGAGTGAGTTTCAAGTGTGCATGACTATGGGAAAGTTCGCGTGACCCACCGGATGTCATTGCTATGACACAGCAAACGGAGTCTCACTTCACCGCCAAATATATACACCTCATCATTATAGTGGATAATGAAGGAATGTCAAATTAGGTGACATTATGATTTGCAAAAGGACATACGGTTCTGAATGGTACCCAGACCGTTGATACAACCTCTTCCACGGGCAAGCATGATCAATAAGGAGTTATGATCCAGAGAAAATGCAACTAGATTATTTGTACTCTAGTGCAAGTGGGAGACTGTTGGGAATGTGCCCTAGAGGCAAATAAAATATGTTTTATCGAGCATATTCCATTAGTTCATAATGCGTTTGATACTATGCTATAACTGTATTAAGCGGAAACATTAATACAGGTGTGGTATACAAACAACCAGGTCCCTAGTCAACCCTAGTATACTAGTCCATTGGGCGATTGATGATCAAGGTTTCCTGATCATGAGACAATGGCGTCTGTTGACAATGGAGTCGTATCATTGGATAATGATATGATGGACATACACCCACAAGAAGTGTTGCGATGTGATCAAGTCACATAGTTTGACATTGCGATAACTATAACGTAGTGACCAGATCCTTTGACCGTAATGATCATACGTAATTGTCATCTATGAGGAGACTTTGATTTGTATCCCACCGCCTGACTGAAATATGCTGGCCATAACGGTGCACTTTGGGTATTCCGAAATAGATGGTTGATGAGTATGCAAATAGATCAAAGCGGGATTTGTCCATCCGTGTGACGGATAGGTACTCTGGGCCCACTCGGTGATGTTACATCATAAAGTTTGCAAACGTGTGACTAGGTCACGGAGTTGTAATATCACGGGAACGAGTAAACTTGTTTGTTGAGAACAAGGACGAACTAGGTATAGTGGATACCGATGATCAAACCTCAGACAAGCAAAGTACCCCAGGACAAAGGGAACAGGCACACGGTTAACGAATCCAACAGCGATTGAAGTTCATTCGATGGAAGCGCAGGGGCTATCAAGGATTGTAACCAGGTCCAATTGATTAGTCATTGATCAATGAGAATTGTCTCGATCATGTCTGTTGTTTCCCGGACCGTAGGGTGTTACACTTAAGGGTACTCGACGCAGTAAGGATTGATTCGGGATCACCGGAGAAATTGGAGAGAACACCGGAATTGTTCCGATGAAGGCCGGAAGTTGTTCCGGGTATTTTGAAAGGTTCAAAATATATTTAATAATGTTTAATATATGTTTTATTATTTAATTATCTGAATTAAATATTAAAATGTATTTAAATATAATTAAAAATGAATTAAAAGGCATATGGGCCTCATAGGGCCCATTAGGGGGAGAGGGAGTCCTCCCCCATGGGCCATGGCGCCATGAGGGGGCCCACCCCCTTTAATTGGCGCGCCACCCCCCTCCCTTGGGATTAGTCCCACCCCGGAAGTGGAGGGGGGGTGGCACCCCTCCTTGGCCTATATAAGGAGGGGTAGAGGTGCCCTTTTATTCATAATATTTTGAGATAAGTTCTCATCTCTCTCTCCCTCCTTTCTCCTTCCTCGAGTGTACTCCCCTTGTTTGGAGTCTACACTTGGTTGGGGATTTCTCCACTATACGCACGTCGTCGTGCTGCTGGAATCGGGATCCGAATCCATCTTCTTTCCGCTGCTCTACTGGTTCGGAGCCCGGAGGGACGTCGGGTATATTGTATGTGTATAATCCTGCGAGGAACTACACTTGTGGTGCTACTTCATCGTCGTGGTCGTATCGCGAGGTCTTCATCAGCAACGTTCCGACGGGGACGTAATCCCGTCATCGGTCTACAGGGACCGGGTGGCTACAGGAGTCATCGTGGATCTGCGCGGCATCGGGGATTGCCGGTACGACTACATCAACCACGTTCATGCGGGAACGTTTCCCGCTTAACGGACTACATACTGGTATGTGATCTATCTCTGTCTGTTACTTGCATCGCCATAGCATAGGTCTTGGGTATGGGTCTCGTAGGTTATGAAAAATTTGTGTTTTCTGCCCCGAACCCCAACAAGTTCAAGCAAAACATGGCATAGTCACACAAATCATGCATGGAGCAAGCAGAAATTATAGATACGTTTGGGACGTATCAGCGCCCCCCTAGGGCGCGCCGGGCACCCTCCTGGCTGCCTTGTGGCCCCCTCGGTGCCCCCTTTGGCTCCTATTTATTCTCCCGTCGCGAAAACCCTGATTCCGGACCCCTTTTCTCCAGAAGCAATTCTGATCTCCGCCGCCATCGCCGAAAGCTTCGGGGGACCAGAATTCCTGTGTCGGCACCCTGCCGGAACGGGGAAGTGCCCCCGGATTCATCTCCATCGACGTTGCTTCTTCCCTCCATGATGCGGGAGTAGTCCCTCCTCGGGTCTACGGTTTCCACCAGTAGCTATGTGGTCAATTCTATCTCCCATGATGTGATCTTCGTTGTGATCATAGGCTATGTTAATCTAGGGTGATCCCATGATATTTCCCCTTACTCTATGTATTGGATTGATGTACTCACTTGATCTTATCTAGTATAATCCCCGAGACCATGGTGACAGCGGTCTATTGGACATGGGTTACAGAATATTTTCATGAGTGATTTCCTCTTTTGTGTGTTGATTGAAGATTGAGAGTCTCTTGGTGCTTGTCTTTGACTATCCTTGAGATATGTTGTGGTGATTGTGGTACTCTCTTTGGATGGCCGCGGTGACATTGGGAAATCCATAGATTGAGAACTACGAACTCTGAGGTGTGCTTTTGTAGCCCTACATAATTCTCATCCTCTCTTGACCACAAAGGAATGACCTCGGAGTACGTCTCCATTGCATGTTTTATGGGAAATATCATGTGATTATACTATGTTAATGTTGTTGGGAGTTGCCACTAGTGAAAGTATGAAACCTAGGCCTTGTTTCCACCATTGCAATACTGTTTGTGCTCACGTTTACCACTTGTTTCCTTGCTGCAATTTTTATTACAGATTTATATTACTTTGCTTTGCCACACCTATCACCCATATTTTACAATCTCTTCGCCGAACTAGTGCACCTATGCAACTCCTAGTTGTATTAGGTGTCGTGGTAATACCTAGGGTATACCCTCATATACCTTATATCAGAGGGTATCCCTAACGTAACCACCTCTTTGAAAACATCTATAAAATAAAACGTAAACAAAAAACCTCTTCCTCTCTCTTTTTCATCCGAGTAAGAAGCTACTCGGATAAGGCCAGAGTCTTCCGAGTAGTTAGTTTATTCGGATGACACTACTACAAAGGCAGCCCTACTCGGACAAGGCCTTGCCGAGTAAGGCGTTACTCGGAGCAAAGCACCACCGACCGAGTCAGCGGGTTACTCGGAAGCAAGAAAAGCCGAGCTGCACGACGCTTGGACAAGAAGAGGAAGAGCCGCCAAGACATTAAATCCATATGCGTTACCCCTACTTAAATGACTGTAAAGGGGGACGTTTCCCATTGTAATAACAGCCATCATTAACTCTGTAATTAAAACCCATTATTGGGCAGCGAAGGGACAGGGCGCACTCTATATAAGCCCATCCTTTCCACCATAGAAGGACCCCATCGACACTTTGAGCAAGAACACCCCGGTTCATCTGGGACAGGATTAAGGTCGTTATCTCCAAGGAGAGGCCTAACCTGTATAACTCCTCTTTGTGTCACCATCTTTACGTACATATCTTCATAGCTCCATCATTACCCCTATATCTATTGTTAGGTATATAACTACAACAATTGGCGCCCACCGTGGGGCTGAGCTGATCAGCAACCGTAGAGATGGGATTCTTTTCGTCTTCGTCGTCGACCCGCGGTCCTGAACTCGTCCACGGCAAGAGTTTTTTCTTCGGATCGTTAGCCTTTGTGGCCGACGAGTCGGCATGGCTGGCGGATGCGCCACTCCAGGTGCAGCTGCTGCCCTCAAGGGGCAGCATACACTTTCGAGCCGATGCATCGGGGGCTCTTCGCCTCCAGTTATCAGCACGTCCTCAAACCCAGGTTCGGGGGCCTATCCCCCACAAGAAGAAGAGGTCAGGCCTCCCACGCGTTCCCTATCGGAACAAGCCTCGCCCGATCCAGCAAGTAGCGGTCATCGATTCTGTGGAGTCAGCTCAGCAGGCCATTAGCGAGCTGATCGCAAAGGAAGGTCCGACTGCATCACTTCTGCACATCTTCAACTCTGGTGACGATGATGACCTTCTGATGTCTGACTCAGAGCCAGAGGCCAAGCAAGAGGGGAGCAACGGTTCTCCTGTCACCATGGCCGAAGTTTGTATGGCTGGAACTCCAACACCTCAAGGGTCACCAACCAGAGAAGGCGAAGATCGGACTAACGAAGTAGCTCGGGGCAATGAAGAGATACCACTCGGAGGAGGACGTCGACGGACATCCTCTTTCAGGCGTCTAGAGCTTGGAGGTTCTAGTCGACGGCCCCTTACTCGGGAAGAACAAGCGGCGGCAGAAACAGCAGAGCAGATGTTGCAAACCCCCATAGACACCTCGACTCCAGAAGGGCAACACCTAGAGGCAGCCAGGCTAACCAATCTAGCTGAACGGCAACGTCTAACGGAATTGCAGAATACATTGGAGCATCAGGCTCGGGAGGTGGCCCGCCTCAAGCAGAGTAGAACCAGTCGGCAACTAAGGGGGAATGGCGAAAACCGATCTTTCCGAGCTCTGGATACCCCAATGGAAAATCTAATAGCAGCTACTCGGATTGAAAATTCCTTGCAGCCGAGTGGTTCAGCAGCCGAAGGAATAGAGCACTTAGCATTCCTGTTACAAAAAGCAGTGGAGCAGAACGCTGAAGTCAGTCAATCACTACAGCGAGTTCACTCTCAGCCTCCCCTCACAGGCACCTCTCAGCCTGTTTATACTCCCCGAAGAAAAAGAAATCATTCACCTCGGAACAAGGGGAATCCTCATGATGAATATCGTCATGAACAGTTCCGAAACCCAGAGTTTCGAAGAGGTGATGAGCATGCAGCTCGGAGGAGAGATGAAGATTATGCACCCCGGAGGAGAGATGAAGATTACGCAGCTCGGAGGAGGGACCAAGAGCGGCACCGAGTGGATCATCAAGAGGAAAGATACCTAGATATTGAAGATGATGCTCGAAGCCATTTGGTGCAAAATCAAGTAGATCGTGCCAGGATGTACCGACAAGACCAAGTTAGTTATCCGATGGCCACAGGCCCCATCTGTTTTAGTGAAGGAATCCGGTCAACCCCGATTCCCCCTCGCTTCAAGATAGCGCAAGGAGTAGACAAGTACCGAGGTGATGCTAAGCCGCAGACATGGTTAGATGACTATAGAATAGCAGTCCAGATAGGAGGAGGTGGAGATGAGATAGCCATGATGCACCTTCCCCTGATGCTGGAAGGTTCAGCTCGGACGTGGCTAAACCAGCTTCCACCAAACAGCATCTGGATATGGGAAGATCTAGTCAGAGTTTTCGTCAAGAATTTCGAAGGAACCTACAAGAGACCTGGAGGGTTGACTGAATTGCAGTTATGCACTCAAGGTCACAATGAACCCACTCGAGAATATATTCAGAGATGGATCACATTACATAACTCGGTAGAAGGAGTCTCCGAGTTCCAAGCAATTCATGCCTTTAAGCAAGGTGTCAGGTATAAGGAGTTAAGCCTGAAGCTCGCAAGATCCCCTGACGTCACTTCACTTGGCAGATTGATGGAAATCGCAAACAAATATGCTAATGGGGAAGAGGAAATTCGGCAGAAGACTTAGCAGTATAGAAGTGGTAACAACTCGGCCTCCAACCCCAAGCAAAAGAATGGAGGCGGGGCGGTAAGAGAAAAGCAGAAGGAGCACGAACAGATGCCGAATTAGTAGCGGCCGCAAGCGCGGCAGGAATCCATAGCAAAAATCAGCCAAGGAAGGAGTGGCAGCCTCGTCAGAAAAGGCCTTCAAATGATGATGATATCCTAAACCAGCCTTGTCCTCTTCATACCACCCAAGATGTTGAGGGAAAGACAGTTTTCCCGAAGCATACCGCCAGGCAGTGCCGACTGATCAAGAGAGCGGCACAAAATGCAAAGACCGGGCCACAGCAGGACAAGGGAAAGAAAAAGGAAGGAAGCCCAGATCTGGACAGTGAAGGTTTTCCTCGGGAAGACGGAGTTCTGGTCATTTTCGCAGGCCGAGAATCGAAGAGAATTGAAAAGTTGAGGATCACAGAAGTTAACACTGCGGCTCCAGTCGTTCCGAGTTATATGAAGTGGACAAATGTCCCGATTACGTTTGATCAATCGGACCATCCCCCTCATATCCCTCACCCTGGAAGACACGCTCTGATAGTTGACCCATTAGTGGAAACAGGGAACGGCAATTTCAGGCTGAGGAATGTCTTGATGGATGGAGGCAGTGGCATAAATATTTTATATGCTAGTACCTTAAAGGGTATGAACATCCCGATGTCTAAACTCAGTAATAGTTACTTGGAATTTCACGGAATCATTCCAGGAAAGAAAGCACTCTCGCTAGGAATGATTACTCTGAATGTAGTCTTCGGTACACCTGATAATTTTTGGAAGGAAAAGATTACCTTCGAGGTAGTCGACTTTCCGAGCGCTTATCACGCGTTACTCGGACGGCCCGCTTATGCAAAATTTATGGCGATTCCGTGCTATGTTTATTTCAAGTTAAAAATGCCAGGCCCTAGCGGCGTAATTACCATATCTGGAGATTATAAATAAGCTGAAGAGTTGCTACAAAAAGGATCATTGATAGCCGACCAGCAAATGGCAGAAGTAGAGTTGGCCGAGTTGAAGAAAGCCGTCGACGCATCCGAGCTGTTGTAGCCCAAGAAATCATCTTCATTCGAGTCAGCAGGAGAAACCAAAAAAGTGCAGATCCATCCTAACGATGAGGACAAGTTTACCAACATCACCACTGACCTGAATCCTAAATAGGAATTTGAGCTCATCAACTTCCTCTGTGAGAATTGGTACATCTTTGCGTGGAAGCCATCTGACATGCCCGGAGTCCCAAGGGAGTTGGCTGAGCACAAATTGCGGGTTGATCCGAAAGCAAGACCAGTGAAAGAGTCCCTTAGACGATTTTCTTCAGAAAAGAGAAAAGCCATCGGACAAGAAATAGCAAGGTTACTAGCAGCTGGATTCATCAAGGAAATCTTCCACTCAGAGTGGTTAGCAAATCCTGTGATGGTTCCAAAGAAAGATAAATCTTGGAGAACTTGCGTTGATTTCCGTCATCTCAACAAAGTTTGTCCAAAAGACCACTTCCCCCTTCCTCGCATCGATCAGATTGTGGATTCCACATCTGGGTGTGAAAGACTATGTTTCCTCGATGCATACTCGGGTTATCATCAAATCCAATTATATGAACGAGACGAAATATTAACCGCGTTTATAACTCCTTTTGGTTGTTTCTGCTACGTCACTATGCCATTCGGACTTAAAAATGCGGGGGCGACATATCAGCGCATGATGCAGAATTGCTTGATCTGGCAGATCGGGAGAAATGTTGAAGTGTATGTCGATGACATTGTAGTTAAGACAGCTGAGGGAAGTAATTTACTGGCCGACCTGGCCGAAACCTTTCAGAGCCTTCGGTCTTACAGCATCAAATTAAATCCAGCAAAATGTGTATTTGGTGTTCCGGCGGGAAAGTTACTCGGATTCATGGTTTCTGAAAGAGGAATTGAAGCCAACCCAGAGAAGATAGCAGCAATTCAGAACATGAAGTCACCGCAAAAGCTCCGAGATGTCCAAAAACTAACAGGGTGTCTTGCAGCACTCAGTCGATTCATTTCCCGACTCGGAGAAAAGGCACTCCCCCTCTATCAGCTAATGAAAAAGTCGTCAAAATTCAAGTGGACCGAAGAAGCCCAGGAGGCCTTTGAAGAGTTGAAAAAGCAGTTATCAACTCGGCCAGTTCTCGCAGCCCCCAAAGAAAAGGAGCCACTCTTATTGTATATTGCAGCCACAAGCCAAGTTGTCAGCATAGCCATAGTGGTGGAAAGAGAAGAGGAAGGAAAAACACAGAAGATTCAAAGGCCTGTGTATTTCATCTCCGAGGTCCTCACACCATCCAAACAACAATATCCTCATTACCAGAAGCTGGCAATGGGAATTCACCTGGCATCACAAAAGTTGGCTCACTACTTCCAAGACCACTCGGTCACTGTAGTATCAGAAGCTCCTTTGGCCGAAATAATGAATAACAGATACGCTACAGGCAGAATTGCAAAATGGGGACTAGATCTCTTACCATACGATATTCACTATCAACCCAAGAAAGCAATCAAGTCACAGGCTTTGGTAGATTTTTTGGCCGAATGGACAGAAGCACAAAGCATCCCGCAACCAATTCCTGAGCACTGGACTATGTTTTTTGACGGGTCAAAAATGTTAAATGGGGCAGGAGCAGGAGTAGTGCTGGTCTCCCCAAGAAAGGACGAAATGAGATACGTCCTTCAAATCCATTTCCCAGCATCAAACAACGAGGCCGAGTATGAGGCCCTTTTGTACGGATTACGAATGGCCATTTCACTCGGAATCAGAAGGCTGATGATTTTTGGAGACTACGACCTGGTGATCAATCAGGTCATGAAGGAATGGGATATAAGGAGCCCAGCAATGACAACCTACTGCGTAGCAGTCAGAAAACTGGAGAAAAAATTTGATGGGCTGGAGCTCCATCATATCCCAAGGGCACAAAACCAAGCAGCAGATGACTTAGCCAAGCTAGGATCAACTCGGGGGAAAATTCCCCCAGGAGTTTATCTGGATCACATACACGCCCCAACTGTGAAGGAAGATCCCTACTCGGATGCAGATCCAAGCATGTTGCCAGATGAGAACATCCCCGACAAAGAAGATATTTCCGCAGTTGTGGACCTTGTTTTTGACATAGAAGTAATCCCTCCCGAGTGGTCCTTGCCCATTATGAGGTACTTACAAAAACAAGAGCTGCCAAATGATGAAGTAGAAGCGAAGCAAGTTGTGCGTAAAGCAAAATCGTACTCCGTGATCAACAACGAGTTGTACAGAAACATCGTTACAAAACTTCCCCAGCGGTGCATATCGGAAGAAGAAGGTCGACTCATCTTACAAGACATACATTCCGGCGAATGCGGCCACCATGCGTCAAGTCGGACACTAGTGGCCAAGGTTTTCCGAGCAGGATTCTTCTGGCCCAATGCTCTAAAGGACGCTAAGAACATTGTTGATCACTGCAGAGGATGTCAGTTTTACGCAAATCAGCCGCACAAGCCAGCATCTGAGTTAAAGACAATACCCCTAGCATGGCCTTTTGCTACATGGGGGTTGGACATGATAGGGCCACTCAGGACAGGCACCTCAGGATTCACACATATCCTAGTAGATGTAGATAAATTCACAAAATGGATAGAGGCAAAACCAATAAAAAGTCTAGACTCAGCTGCTGCAGTTCACTTCATCCAGAGCATTGTACACCGTTTTGGCGTTCCCCACGATATCATCACCGACAACGGGTCGAATTTCAAGTCAGCCGAGTTCAAGCAGTTTTGTTGGAACATGGGTACCAGGGTAAACTTCGCCTCAGTGGCACACCCTCAATCCAATGGCCAGGTAGAGCGAGCAAATGGGTTGATCCTAAAAGGAATCAAACGACGTCTTATGCGGGAACTAAAGGAAGCAGCTGGAGCCTGGGTTGAAGAACTACCCTCAGTTTTATGGGGATTAAGAACAACTCCAAACCGATCCACTCGGGCGACCCCCTTTTTTCTGGTGTATGGTGCAGAAGCTGTCCTGCCGAGTGACCTGAAGCACAATGCTCCTCGAATAACTCAGTATACTGAAGAAGAAGCCGAGACAGCTCGGCAAGATGGCATTGACCTTTTATAAGAAGAGAGGAACTTAGCCTTAACACGCGCGGCATTTTACCAACAAGACCTTCGACGGTATCACGAGCGTCATATTCGAGCTCGCTCCTTTCAGGAAGGTGACATGGTTTTGTGTATCAAGCAAACCTCTGATCACAAGCTAGCCCCTCCATGGTAAGGCCCTTACATTGTAACCCGAGTCTTAGGTAATGGAGCCTATCGGCTATATGATGTATCGAATAATAAAGAAGAACCACATGCATGGAATGCCCAATTGTTACGGCGCTTCTATGCATGAGAACCTTATCAATCAATTCAATAAAGAGATTCTGTCGTCATCAATTGCATTCTTATTTTCAAGCTTTCCTCCAAATTGTACGCAGCTCGGACCAAAAGCTTACGCTGACTTTTCGCTAAAAATCTTGAAAACCCGAGACGAAGAAGAAAAACGATGATTTCAGAAACATAGTTCTATATCCTTGCAGATAACTGGCTATAGCAAGCCACCTGACAAGTTCTTCCGAAACTTGGAGGCTACTTAATGTTACGAAAATCCAAGTTTTTCGTCCGAACTGTACGCAGCCCGGACGAAAACTTAAGAAAAAACTTAACTAAGTTGCCCAACAAGTTCTTTCGAAACTTGGGGGCTACTTAACGTCACGAAAATCTAAGTTTTTCGTCCGAGATGTACGCAGCTCGGACGAAAGCTTAAGCAAAACTTAACTAAGTTGCCCAACAAGTTCTTCCGAAACTTGGGGGCTACTTAACGTTACGAAAAATCTAAGTTTTTCGACCGAGCTATACGCAGCTCGGACGAGAGCCTAAGCAAAAAACTTGACTAAGTTGCCCAACAAGTTCTTCCGAAACTTGGGGGCTACTTAATGTTACAAAAATCTAAGTTTTTCGTCCGAGCTGTACGCAGCTCGGACGAAAGCTTAAGCAAAACTTAACTAAGTTGCCCAACAAGTTCTTCCGAAACTTGGGGGCTACTTAATGTTACGAAAATCTAAGTTTTTCGTCCGAGCTGTACGCAGCTCGGACGAAAGCTTAAGCAAAACTTAACTAAGTTGCCCAACAAGTTCTTCCGAAACTTGGGGGCTACTTAATGTTACGAAAATCCAAGTTTTTCGTTCGAACTGTACGCAGCCCGGACGAAAGCTTAAGAAAAAACTTAACTAAGTTGCCCAACAAGTTCTTCCGAAACTTGGGGGCTACTTAACGTTACGAAAAATCTAAGTTTTCGACCGAGCTATACGCAGCTCGGACGAGAGCCTAAGGAAAACTTAACTAAGTTGCCCAACAAGTTCTTCCGAAACTTGGGGGCTACTTAATGTTACGAAAATCCAAGTTTTTCGTTCGAACTGTACGCAGCCCGGACGAAAGCTTAAGAAAAAACTTAACTAAGTTGCCCAACAAGTTCTTCCGAAACTTGGGGGCTACTTAACGTTACGAAAAATCTAAGTTTTTTGTCCGAGCTGTACGCAGCTCGGACGAGAGCTTAAGAAAAACTTAACTAAGTTGCCCAACAAGTTCTTCCGAAACTTGGGGGCTACTTAACGTTACGAAAAATCTAAGTTTTTCGACCGAGCTATACGCAGCTCGGACGAGAGCCTAAGCAAAACTTAACTGAGTTGCCCAACAAGTTCTTCCGAAACTTGGGGGCTACTTAATGTTACGAAAATCCAAGTTTTTCGTTCGAACTGTACGCAGCCCGGACGAGAGCCTAAGCAAAAACTTAACTAAGTTGCCCAACAAGTTCTTCCGAAACTTGGGGGCTACTTAACGTTATGACAAAACTCTAGTTCCTTATCCGAACTGTACACAGCTCGGATGGAAGCTTAAGCCGCATTCTTCTAAGTTGCTCAACAAGTATTTCAAAAACAAGAAAGAAAGGAGGAACAATGATTTCAGAAACATAGTTCTATAACCTTGCAGACAACTGGTTATAGCAAAACAAATCAACACCTCAGAGTCAGGCCTTCTTAATAAAGGGAGGTAGTTTTAGAGGCAAATTGTGCACCAAGGGCACAACAATAAGACATAAACTATTTATTACAAAACCACTCGGCATTCCGAGGCAAATTTAACTGTTTTCCCCTCAACATGATCAGGCATCACTAGCCTCATCAGATTCACTGGTAACCCCAGTAGACTCCACGAAGAAATCAAGATCTGGCATCTTCGCAATACGACTTGCAGTCTCAGCATAACGGGACAAGAAGGTCGTGCAGCTCGGACCATGCTCTGGGTCACCATCTCCGACTCGTTCCAAATTATGGATTTTCTCTGAAAAATGAGCTTTAGTCAGAGCCAGAGCATAATTCGCGCCACTCCGAGCTGAAGACCTTTTCCAACGAGCAATTTGTTGTGGAGCCGCTTGAAGTAGAGGAACAACTGTATCCAAATGAACACGATTCTCCTCTGTAGGCGAAATGTAATTCTTCAAACCCAAGGTGGCATCCATGGTTTCTTCGGCATACTTCTTTGCACTCGCACACCTCATGGTCAGAAGGCCCTTGGACAAGGAAAATTCCGTCGTCTTGGGAGCGTAATTGTCCTTCTTCATGATTTCGGCAAACTCGGCCATACGTGCCTGTTCTGCCTCAGGATTGGTGGAATAAACTGCAAAGACACAATGACTATAAAATCAAACTAGATGATTTAGAAACAACAGGTCGGACGCACGATGCAAGGAAAATAACTTACTGGATAGCATCTCGCTAAATGAAGCAAATCTCCCGGCACAGTATTCTTCAGCCTTTTTGACAGATTCCCGAGTTGCTGCCAGCTCAGCTTCATGGTTCTCTTTGTCTTTAGAGCGCAGCTCGGACAGTTTCTGCAGGTCGGATTGAAGCTGGGAGATAATGGCCTCTTTCTCTTCAAGAATTTTCTTCTGGCTGGCCACTTGGTTCTCCAAAGCTTTCTTCTCCTTCGCACGTTTCTCAGTTTGCTCAATCTCCTTTTTCATCTTACTGACAAATTCATCATTTTCTTTCACCTTCGCATCAAATGCTTTCTTCGCAGCCTCTGCAGATTGAGCTGTTAGAAACATCGCAAGGCGAACAATTTGGAGATTCCCGAGCTCTTGGAAGCATAGCCTTACCATTATCCTCAGCGTGCTTTTTGTTCAAAATTTCATGTTCTCCTTGCAGTTTCACAAAATCAGTTCCAAGTTTGCAAGCCTCCTGGCACAGGAAAAATCAGCCAGCATTCTCTACAACATAAGACTCCGAGCAACTTCAAGAAGTTACTCGGAGCCTTGGGGGCTACACCCAGTGGGTGCACTAAGAAGTGCCCCCACTGGACGATTATCAGCCAACATTCTCTACAACATAAGACTCCGAGAAACTTCAAGAAGTTACTCGGAGCCTTGGGGGCTACACCCAGTGGGTGCACTAAGAAGTGCCCCCACTGGACGATTATCAGCCAACATTCTCTACAACATAAGACTCCGAGCAACTTCAAGAAGTTACTCGGAGCCTTGGGGGCTACACCCAGTGGGTGCACTAAGAAGTGCCCCCACTGGACGATTATCAGCCAACATTCTCTACAACATAAGACTCCGAGCAACTTCAAGAAGTTACTCGGAGCCTTGGGGGCTACACCCAGTGGGTGCACTAAGAAGTGCCCCCACTGGACGATTATCAGCCAACATTCTCTACAACATAAGACTCCGAGCAACTCCAAGAAGTTACTCGGAGCCTTGGGGGCTACACCCAGTGGGTGCACTAAGAAGTGCCCCCACTGGACGATTATCAAGCCGACAGCATCTACAACACAAGACTCCGAGCAACGTCAATAAGTTACTCGGAGCCTTGGGGGCTACACCCACTGGGTGCATTAAGTAATGCCCCCACGGGAAGTCTATCAAAAAGCAACTCGGAAATCGAATCCACACACCCAGTGGGTACAAGGCTTGCATAAGCACTTACATGCAACTTGGTCTTCATCATCCCAGCATCGGAAGCTAACTCACGTAACCGCAGCTCAATTTCCGAGGCCTTCGTCAGAGACTCCTTCAATTCATCTACTACGGTACCCTCAATCGAGGTATCAACCGAGACAGAAGAAGGAGGAGGCCGAATTTCGCCTGAGGTCGCAACAGAAACAGTAGGATTCTTTCCAGCGTTCGTCACCTCCGAGGTAGCAGGAGGAACAGGCGTGTCTTTGACATTCACCCCTGAGGTGACAGGTTGAACTGGAGTAGGAGCAATAACCTCCTGATCAGCAGAAGCTTCCGGAGCAGTCGGGGCACTGGAAGCAGGGAAGGTTGCCACATTCGCAGTAAGGATCGGTTCTACATCAGGGCCAACATCCATATCTAACAAAAACAAAACTTGTAAGCAAGATCCCGGAGCAAGGATAAAATCTAGAGCCTAAGAACGAATACTCACCATCAACTGGAATTTTCTCCGGAATAGAATCCAGCACCTGGAAATCAGTCACAACACAGTTACTGACGTCTTCATAAGCTGTAGCATCATGAGTCTCAACATCAGGGAGTGACTCGGATCCACTCGGACGAACACTGCAATATGAGAAAAGTTTAGATCTGCAACAAACACCAAAGAAGGAAAAATAAAAGCTGTCGGATATTACTTCCGGGCTGTTTTAAGAGCTCGTCGCGGGGGAGCAACAGCGGCGGGAGCAGCTTGACCAGATCCTGACCCGGAAGACTTCCTGGGAATCTCGGCGACATCCGTCGAAGCATTAGCCTTTCTCCCGCCAAGGGTGAAAAGCGTTTTTCCGCTGTTTCATGGGAGCCACTCTCCCATGACTCGGGCTTAGAGCGGTGGCCTTGCCACTACCTTCCCACTTACTCGGAGATATGGGACGTTTCGTCCCCCGAGCAGATCCTTCCCGAGCCGCCTCACGATCGTGATTACCCTTGGAGCGTTGCTCAGCAGTTGGGCGAGGAGGTACCACATCGGACTCCGTCTCCTCGCCCTCCTCAACCCCGAGTCCCGCGTCGTTGTTGCTATCCTCGTCTTCTTCGACAGGGTGCTGTGGCGCTAGAGGAATCGGAGATGGAGCGATGTTCGTCTGAAAAACAGACAAAATAACCAGATTAAAACTCAAGATTTATCACAACACTCAAAAGACTAGTCGGTTCAAAGAAAATCACCAGAACGGGAGGATGACTAATATCAAGAGGCCTAACTCGGCCAGACATCTGCGCACCATGAGTCACGCTGGTGATGATCTTCATGAGTTGTTCAAACTCCTTCTGAGACATGGCTGAGTTGTTATAACGGGTGTTATCCTCGATCCCCGTGTACTCCCACATCCTCCTAGCTCGGGCTTGCAAGGGCTGAATTCTCCGACTAACGAAAAGAGCAATCAGATCCATGGCGTCTAGCCCTGTTTTCTTCATCCTCACCACTTCCCTCATTAAGGGTAAAACACGTTGTTTCTCGGAAACAACCAACCGAGGATTCCAGCCTCGAGAGTCGGACAGCCTGACATCCGAATAAGGAGGCAGTGTCCGAGTACCAAAGGCGGTATCTACCTTACAGTAGAACCAGCTATTTTGCCAGTTCTTCACAGAGTCGGGCAAGCTGGAGGGAAAATACTGGATACCCTGCCTTTTCGCCAAAAACAGCCCCCCACAAAGATGATTTATCTCTACTTCCCCAGAGTTCTTTATCTTTTGGGGCTTTATGGTGTAGATGGTGCGGAAAAGGTTCCAATGGGGATCTATCCCAAGAAAGCCCTCACAAAGAGAGAAGAAGCTAGACAAAAGAGTGATGGAATTGGGAACGATATGATGCAGCTGAGATCCGGTGAAAGCAAGGAAATCAAGAAGGAAAGGGTGAGGCGGAAGAGAGAATCCCCTATCCACATGAGAAAGAAGAAGAACTCGCTCATCCTCTCTAGGGTGAGGTTCAACCTCACCTGGGCCAGGAAGGCGACAGCCATGGCGAGGGATTAGCCCCTCGTCTTGATAGCGCCGGATGAGCTCCGTCGTGACAACGGAAGGTAGCCATTCCCCCGCAGACATGATGCCAGGGGACGCGCAGCAGGGAGCCCCGCCGGTATGAAGAGCGCCTGGAAGATCACCGACGGGAGAAGAAACCCTCGATCTAGAAGGTCACCGGTGGAAAAGAGGAAGGAGCAAGCGCTGTTCTAAGAAGAAGGAGAGAAAGAGGAAGTTGTATTTATAGATGCAAGGGGGAAGCTCACACAGTTATCAAGGCACTTAATAAGGGCGCCCGTTACGGTCCCCCAAATCCAGCCTCCTTAAAAGGCGCGCAGTTAATGATAAAATAACTGACTGTCGCGGAAATCGAGGAACCGCTCTGACAGAAAAGATCCCCTGACAGAAAAAAGATTCGCTCACATGGAAAAGCAGCCCGGGAGCAAGACATATAGGAGATTTCTCTAAGTCCGCACAACTCGGAAGTAAAAAACCCTCAAACGATTTCTCCGAGTAAAAACCCTAACTCGGAAGAAAGTTAAACAAATAACTTTTTCCGAACAAACCATGACTCGGACAAGGGTGTCATTTTTCTGATTCATTCCGAATAAGTCATCACTCGGAAAAGATCATTAAAAACAATCCGAGTAATTCTTCATTCGAAGCAGCTAAGACGAGCAATTACTTTCGGAAAAATCCCAAACTAGCTTCGGCAAGCATTACAGAGGAACTTCCGAATAACTGATTCGCTGATAATCCGTTTCTGACGTAGATTGCCAGATTACTAGCATGATCCGGTGTGAGGGGTAAAGAATTGATATCCCATGGGATATGGTTTAAAGCTCGTCAGCTGATGCTTTAAATATCAAACTTTACAGATTTGGTTACATATGGGGTTTAAGGCCTTTTTACCCCAAGACACGCCTTCCGAGGCCTCAGTCTACCTCTTCCGAGAGACGCTTGAGTGTCGCCAAATCTCTCCAAAAACGACTCACCCTACTCATAACCGAGGGGACAGTGTAAACATTGATAAAGTCCTTCCGGGCCTCTTATCGAATTTAATCTCCACACACCTCATGAATTCACGAGCACCCAGAAGCACTTGGGGGCTACTGTCGTGGTAATACCTAGGGTATACCCTCATATACCTTATATCAGAGGGTATCCCTAACGTAACCACCTCTTTGAAAACATCTATAAAATAAAACGTAAACAAAAAACCTCTTCCTCTCTCTTTTTCATCCGAGTAAGAAGCTACTCGGATAAGGCCAGAGTCTTCCGAGTAGTTAATTTATTCGGATGACACTACTACAAAGGCAGCCCTACTCGGACAAGGCCTTGCCGAGTAAGGCGTTACTCGGAGCAAAGCACCGCCGACCGAGTCAGCGGGTTACTCGGAAGCAAGAAAAGCCGAGATGCACGACGCTTGGACAAGAAGAGGAAGAGCCGCCAAGACATTAAATCCATATGCGTTACCCCTACTTAAATGACTATAAAGGGGGACGTTTCCCATTGTAATAACAGCCATCATTAACTCTGTAATTAAAACCCATTATTGGGCAGCGAAGGGACAGGGCGCACTCTATATAAGCCCATCCTTTCCACCATAGATGGACCCCATCGACACTTTGAGCAAGAACACCCCGGTTCATCTGGGACAGGATTAAGGTCGTTATCTCCAAGGAGAGGCCTAACCTATATAACTCCTCTTTGTGTCACCATCTTTACGTACAGATCTTCATAGCTCCATCATTACCCCTATATCTATTGTTAGGTATATAACTACAACATTAGGTGTGTTGGGGACACAAGAGACTTCTTGTATATTAATTGCAGGGTTGCTTGAGAGAGACCATCTTCAACCTCTACTTCCCTGAGTTCGATAAACCTTAGGTCATCCACTTGAGGGAAATTGTTGTTGTCCTACAAACCTCTGCGCTTGGAGGCCCAACATAGTCTACAAGAATAGAAGCATGTGTACAAAACAATGACCCTCAACTGTAGGGGATCGTTTGTAGCATTTTTGATAAATAAGAGTGTCGAACCCAACGAGGAGCAGAAGGTATTGGTAAGTGACTTTGGTAAAGAAATAGCTGCAGGAACTGAAAGATAACTTTTTAGGGGTTTTCGGTATAAGGAACAAGAAAGTAAAAGCGAGCAAAGTAAAAGGCAATGAGGAGTAACAAGTGGCCCAATCCTTTTGAGCAAAGGAGAGGCCTAGCAACTAAACTTATAAAGGCTAAAGCGTTCTTGAGGACACACGGGAGAAATAGTCATGTGCTTTCACCATATTCCGTATCGGTACTATGTGCCGTGTTGATAAGTGTTGAGTGGGTGGATCTATGCTAGTGCACCCTCTAGACTAAGATAAGTGCACTCTTATGATTAAACACCTTGCAAGCATCCGCAAATACAAGATAGTAATTAAGGCAAAAGCCTAACCATAGCAATACGATCGGTGATCCATTGTTCCCTTGTGCAAAAGCGTGCGAACTGGGGTTCAGGTTTCTGTCACTCCGGCAACCCACCATAAGCATAATTTGTACACAATGTATTCCCCTAGGTCCTTAATAAGGCTAAGTATTGAGTGTTCGACTCACACAACACCACTAGGAAAATAACAACACAACTTAAATATCAAACAACACATATTACTTCAACATCACATGGCTACTAACAACTAGATTTCTCACATGTCCTCAAGAACTAAAGTAACTACTCACAAGACATAAAAGAGATCATGATCGGTGGGGATAAATAGATGATAAACAATCTGGACACAATGATAATTCTCCAACAAAACTCAATAGCATTCATCACACGGTAGTAATCAACACCGGTAGAGTAGAGAGGATAGATAGTACAGATTACAACACAAGATGAACTTGTGAGGTGAGATTTTTTTGTGAGGTGAGATGGGATGGTGGTGAAGATGGTGCTGATGTTGGGGATGATGATCTCGATGATTCCCGTGACGATGGTGACGATGATGGCGACGATATCCCCTTCCAGGAGGTGTTCTCCCCGGCGGAATCTGCCCGCCGGAGATGTCTTTTATTCTCTGTAGGTTTCCGCCACGGAGCGGCGGCGGAACTCCGGAAACTCTTCCTCTTTTAGGGTTTTTGATATATGAGCGATATATAGGCCAAAGGGGGGAGCCGGGAGTGGCCCCAGGGGTCCAGGCGCCCTCCCGGCGCGGCCAGGGGTGGGGCCGCGCCGGGTGGCTTCCTGGGCACCCTGTGGCCCCCTCTGGCCCCTCTTTGGCGTGTCTTCGTTAATCTTCTGAAAAATGCCCTCCGTCGATTTTCAGGTAATTTGGAGGTATTCTTCTTCAGCAACTCAGCGTCCACTTTTTACCGTTGAATCCTGCGTCTGCTGCTTCGGCATCGGAAAGTTGCAAACTGTGTAAATTAAGCCAAAACAATATAAGAACAGCATCATAACATGAAATATATCAATGAATAAGAAATAATTACTATATAAAATAGTGATGC
This sequence comes from Bromus sterilis, assembly GCA_950022295.1. Classification (NCBI taxonomy): domain Eukaryota; kingdom Viridiplantae; phylum Streptophyta; class Magnoliopsida; order Poales; family Poaceae; genus Bromus; species Bromus sterilis. Next base: position 26,460,724 of record OX465597.1, on the reverse strand, counting down.
ATTTTGGACGTATCACTTCTTCACCTCAGCGAGGTAAGGGTTGATGACGTTGACGACGAACTTGTCCTTGGGGGAACTTGGGGAAGCCATGGCACCTAGGTCTAACTAAAATATTTCCTGGCAGAAACAACAAGAAAAGAAAACACACGAAATCGCGAGATACGGTGCCGAGACTATCCGGGCAAATATATAGCAAAAATTTCTGCAAAAAAAGGAAGGTAACGTGCCAAAGTGGGGTCGGAGATGGACTCCGAGGTTCCCAGGTGGCCTCCCGGTGCGGCCAAGAGGTAGGTCGCGCCAGGGGGCGCCTGGGCCCCCTGGAGCTCCTCTCCGGCTCCAATGAGGCTTCGAATTTTCCTAAATTTGCAAAAACTTGTAATATGGAACTTTTATGGTGGTTCGCGATGTTTCCTTACTGTATGATTCGCGAGATATGATAATTGCTTCTCGCCCTTCGTTGGTTACCCCAAGTGGAAGGTGAGATGCAGCGTAGCGGCAAGTTTCCCTTGGTGAAGACACCAAGGTTGAGAGTAACGATCAGTAGGACTCTGACAATGATAAGTAGGTGGTGAAGCAAGCAACGCGTCGTTTGATATATTGCTCTCTTAACCTGGACCTGCACACAACACAAGTAACTTTGCTCCCAACGAAATTCAGAGAGGTTGTTAATCTCTCCGGTCTTGTTGTTTACAAAGGATCAAACACAAGGGATAATGATAATGGTAGCAGCTGGAAAGTAAAAGCAAGAAAGTAAATAAGCATGTAAACAGTGATGAGAATATGTACCGGGGTCCCTTGATGTTCACCAGTGATTTCTCTCTCCCAAAAGACGATAAAACTGATATGCGAGGTAAACAAATTACAGTTGGGCAATTGACAGGATTATAAACGCACCGCAATGCTAACTATGCTACAAAAGAAAGGAAGAGGCTCAAAAGCATGGGCAGTACGCCAATACAAGTAGACCGAAATCCATCTGCATCCACTACTAATCATCCACCTTGAGATATCTATCCAGAACATCTCGCTGGTATTAAGTTGCGAGCCCCACCCAAAGTGTAAACCCAAAGCAACAGACAACCGCATTAAAAAGCACTTTGCGTAAAGTAAACAATCCTTGCAACCGCGGTTACAAGCACCGTTGTTTTCCCCCTTGTGGCAACATCACATCCCCTAGACTCATGTTTCTGTCACTCAAGCATGTCATCGGGGGGCATGAACCCACAATCGAGCATAACGTTCCCTCTTGGAGTTACTACCTACTACTTGGCCAAAGAAATAAATAACAACGGAGAACATGCAAGAATTACTTAGGAACAAAAATATAAAAGATAAGAACCAAATATATTACTCTATCACAATATGAACATAATCTCATAATCCATCAGATCCCAACAAACTCAGCATAGCAACAGCAGAAAGATTACATATGTGCCTCGATCATGTAGGGCATCTCACGAGGACTAAACCATGAAGAACAAAGAGGGGCGGAGAACATCACTTAGCTACTGATCACGGACCCATGGTCCAAAGAAAACTACTCACAGCACATCCGGGAAGCGTCCATGGTGGAGGGGAAGCTGCCGGAGGTCAATCCTCCCTCCGGCAGGGTGCCGGGAAGAAGTCTGTTGGCGCTCTCGATCTTGAAAGTGCGGCGGCAGCAAAACAGAGGCGAGATCGCGAAAAAGGGTTCTCTCTCGGGGGTTTCGCGTCACGGAGATTAAATAGGCGAAGGGGGGCAGCCAGGGGGCCCACCAGGTGTCCAGGCGGCCACCCGGTGCGGCCCCACCCTAGGTCGCGCCACCTGGCCGCCTGGGCACCAGGTGGGGCCCCTCAGCCCTCCTTCGGGACACTGGAAGCTTCCGTTGCACTGATTTTTTATCTGATTTTTCCCGGATTTTTGGAGCAATTTTAATATGGGGGAAAACTGAAATAGAGAAACAACAAAAAACATAAACTGGCACTAGGGGCACTGAGTTAATAGGTTAGTCCAAATATGATCAAAAGTGTATGAAAGTGTATCTAGATCATAGCAATATCACACAAAACATGCATGGAGCAAACAGAAATTATAGATACGTTTGTGACGTATCAACATCCCAAGCCTAATTCCTGCTCATCCTCGAGTAGGTAAATGATAACAAGCATAATTTATATGGTTGTGAGCCGTCCAATCCGATTGTCTAAGCGACGTGAACGTTGGATGATGTTGTGCTTTTCCGTACACACATCTCTCCACACCCGCCGGGACGAGTCCCATCCCAGACGCGTGGTAACTCTCGTTTCCTCCTCTCTCTCTCTCTCTCTCAACCCTAGCCGTCATCCAACTCATCTCTCCTTCTCAAGACAGTGTCCTTCCCTCCCACACCGTCGGCACCCTCCTCTCCCTCGCTCCGCCACGCCCCCTGTCCGCCCCCATGCCGATGTCAAGGCCTTGCTCGCTACAGACCGCCGCCCCACTCTGGAGGTGTGGCGCCTCCAGCCATCGGCTCAGGGAGGTCACGATGGACGCCGTCCTTCCCCACCCTCCCTAGTCGCCTACTCCTCTCGCCCTGAGTTGCTCCTCCTCTGTTAGGTTTGCCTCTGCCTCTCTCTCTCTCTCTCTCTTTCTCTCTCTCTCTCTCTCTCTCTCTTTCTCTCTCTCTCTGTCCCCCTTTGTCTCATAGATGAGAGTGTGAATTCAGGAAGCTCACATGTCTGTGGGCTATGGCTGAGAGTTTGTTGAAACTTATTTATGTATCACACACCGCAATAATTTGAGGACCAAAATCTAGCTGATACACTTCATAGTTTTAGTAGAGTATTGAGTGCCATAATCAATTCATACTGCTTCTCAATTCCTACACCATGAAAGGTCAGCTCAGGATATAAGATTGCAAGCATGCCCCTCTATTTGAGAGAAGAAATATGAAGAACAGAAGAAATTACCTTCAGGTAAGTTCCATCAATTGGAGCAATGAAACTTTCTTCTGGTTCACATTTTCTTTATAGACTGCTACTGTATGCAGAGTTTGTGAGGTTTCAAGTGCACATCACAATATGATCCATGTGAAGCGGTAGCTAGAACATCCATTATATATTTAATGGAGGAGGCTGACACAACTTTCTAACAATCATGGATTTAAATAGGCTTGCTGCCATTTTATTATTTTGGTTTTTTAGATTGATCTGCTATATATTAATTAAAATTTAGTTGACTATTCAGTCAGAAAGCTTGAACTTGTTGTGTTTTAATACTTGGGGAGGACTGACATAGTTTTCCCTTGGGATTATAATCCGTGAGTCATTTATGATTTTATAAGAAGTAGGAAAGTGGTCGAGTCTTATCACCCTAAATCAAATGACAATTTACATAATGAGATTTAATGCTGATGCTAATGAGGTGCAAGATTTATCCTAACATCTTATTACTTGGAGGACTTAATAGAAGCAAATACATTGTCTAGGAATGAATGAATGAACAATAGGAGTATAGGAGGTTTTCCTTTCAAGAATCTTTCTTGAGCATTATAAGACCTATAGATCCCGTTTCACCATTGTTGATATTTATCTTCGGGTTGTAAAGATTTGGAATTTTCCACTTGATGAGCTGGAGCTTGGTTCATTACGTGGATTTCTTGAGAAGGTAATATTGCCCTACATGAGAGTATGGTATACTCTGCATTTTTAGGTTCTGTTCTATGGTTTTTTCTCATTTGAATAATCTATGCACCATCTTTGTTTATAAACAAGTTTAGTACTTTTATGGAGTCAAAAGGGAATAGCTCAATTGGCTGTGTCTGCATGAATTACAGTATTAGGGCTTTCATGCTCATATTATTCAACATACTAATATTAAGTTTATAATGTCAACATAAAGTGTTGTTGTGGTGCATCCACACACATAATATGCATCGGTGAAATTTTTACTAGAGTGAAGATTAAATTATTCTATTGATCTTTTACTTTCAATATCTTGGTTTATTTTAGATACCCATTCTGTTTACACTGTGAATAAGAAGAGTGATCACTTCTATTTTGGTTGAACTATCTATTTATTTGTAGTTTATTTGTTCTCATATATATAATACATGGTCATATGTGAAGCATGTCTTCTATCTCATGATTCACAGATTGTTTGCCTCCTATTAGGAGGATTTATTCCCAATTGACAAGCAATGAGATCATGAGGCTGAAGCTTCAACATCCACTACTGCTCAAGAGCTCAGGGATAGGATGGTGTCGCAGAAGCAGAAGGGAGATGACAATGTGCCCATGAATAGCGAGAAACTTCTTGAATTATTTGATGGAATATTGCTCTCACCACTATGTGTTCTACTTTCCCTTCTTTAAAAATATAGAAAAATAAATGAAATTACAATGACTGTTGCTCTGAAAATATTATCACCTAATAATTTTTACAGGAATTGTGTGACAACATTCTAGGAGAGAATCTTTTCCCTTTACAGGTATGTCATTTTCTAGAGCTGTGACATATTTGGCAACGGATATCTGCTTTTATATTTTTTTTAGCATTTTATTGTGTGGCAACGGTCCTGTAAAACCATTACGTATTGTAAATATTACTCCATGTTATGGTAAAGTGTATTTGAGGGAAGCAACATTAGTTTACGTTGCTCCTTGGCTGTTATGAACTGTTGATTGCAAATTCACGTGCCACATTAGATGTACTTTATTTATAAATTTTGTTTTTCAGGTTATTTTAGATTTTAAGTGCAATTTCACAGTACTTTTTATTACTTTGGTTATGATACATTTGTAATGATTATTCTGTCCTGACCATGAAGTACTTTTGTTGCTTATATATACAGTCTGTGGGATACAGTAAAATATTAGCACATCTTAAGCCCAGGAAAATTGAAGAAGTAATATTGTCAACATGCCAAAAGCTTATGTTATTCTTCAGTCACCGGTATGAGCAAAAACATATTTATGTGTCAGAAAATGGTTTCCTTCCGCTGATGGAACTTCTTGAAATTCCCAAAAACCGTGTATGAGTTTTTATTTTAGTTTCATGAAGTCTTTTTGCTGGTCTTTACAGTGAAAAGTTGGTTGTTTATTTTCTGCAGATTATATGCTCTGTTCTGAAACTCATCAACTACATTGTAAAAGACAATACAGACTTCCTAGAAAATGTGTCTTGATGACCTAGCGAGGATTAAGTTCCACTTCAATAGCAATTTAGTCTGTAAATTTTGTGGACAACGTGGAATGGATAATTGATATTGTAAAATTTGTGTGCACATACCAGTGGTGATGGATTTTGCCGTGCCAGATCATGAAAAGGAATTCGGATGTAAGCATCCTTTTTTCTGAAGCAACTTTGTCAGGCCAGGTTTATTTTCTGTCATGGTTCATGGTGTTTAACTGTATTAACACAAGCTGGCACTAATTATCAGTTTTCCATCTCCAACACCTTGACATTGCAAGGTGTAGATATTTTGCTGTCTGATTTCCAGTTTTGGGTGAACCTAAAAAGGTGTCATTCTCGGAGATAGTTGTTGCTTTTTTGTATTGAAAAAATAAACTAAGTATTAGTATGGGCGGACTTTTTGATGGTGATAGTTATCTGCTGCTCCGTTCGTACACAGAGCTAGATTATTGCTCCCAGTATAGATGAGCAGGAGAGATGGCCAATGGAGACAAGCTGGTCGTGTCTGACTGAAGGAGAGGAGGTTTAGTACTGAATTTTCTGTAATATGATTTGTGTGTCTCAACTCAAAACTTATGGAGGGAGAAAGCGAGTAGCGAAGCCTCACACGCGGGCTGAGGGAAGCAGGCGGAGCTCCAACGAGGGGATGGTCTGAATCTGAATGATGTACTGGAGCAAGAACAGAGGGATCCTGTTGTTGTCGGACGACAAGAGCTCGGCTTGGCGACCGAGAATAACAACCAAATTTATTTACATTAATATTAGAAGGTCAAAACTAAGTCTAAGAAATAGATTATCTACTAAATTTGTTAGTCCAACATCATCATATGGTCGTGTACCAAAAACCTCACTCCTATCTTATGGAAGTAGAACTCTGCGTTTTTACTTCAGTTCGAAGTGTAGCAGTGCAAATATATGTGGAACTAAAGATCTTGTAATACAGAGGAACTAAAATTATGTAACTTTTTTATCAATTCAAATGCAGATGGGCCTTATCATTAGAAGAGTCTCTTCATTGAACCATGTGCCAAAGATTTGCAGCAGCCATTCATGACATTTTGACTCAGCCTCCATCAACAGTTGCTTCCATGCATCCGGATCACTGTCCTTGAACTTGGTGTACACCTATGCCACTTCGACAATTTAAAGCAAAAAATTTGGCTGCCTAAAGTGTACTTCCTCACGAAGCATTTTTAACTTTATTAAGAAACAATGAACAATGCATTCTCAGCACTCAACCACATCTATTTTTGCTCATGCAGGTAATCCATGGAGATTTCAACGAAGGCATTATCTAAGTGCAAGCAAAGAAGTCCAGCTTGAATTATTATGCTTAGTTTTCTGAAAGTAATCGATATGCTCGAGGAATGATTGGTCATGTGCAGTTTCTACTGTTTGTAACACTAAGCTACCATCTTTAGTTGGAATATAAGTATAATTCTCCGACCACCTGATTGTATGTAGCACTCCTTTTGATATATATGAACGATGTTTAATCCTTCAATGTATGATGTGTGTGCGTCTAAAAACAGTATAGTTGCATCTCTTGATGGGTCATGCTTATCAGCTTCCGCCCCACTTCTCTCCTCGACCAAGGAAGCAGCATGTCTTGTGTTCCTAGACATCATAGAGGTATTTTCTTTCCTCGTGTCAATTATATGTCAATGCATCTTGATAAGTGGAGGTATGATTCCATTTCATTGGATGTTTCACTTGCGGGGTCATTTATAGGTTTCTTTATTTTACCCACTTTTTGGACTTTTGTTTTCTGGCAATGGTTTTTGGCCATCTTTTGGCCTCCTGCATACTGATATTATGTCTGGTAAAATAACTTGAGCTAGCTCTTGTCTATTTTGTATCTTAAGTCACTAGGTAGGAGGTTTCCTGTAATGTGGTTGTGCATTTGTATGTCGCATATGATTGTTTTATTTTGATTTCAGTGTTAATAGAAGTAAGCAATAATATCACTCTGTTTAACAACTTTTGCAAACTTGCTACCTTGCTTTACTTGGCACAATTCTTCTTAGATGACATTTTTGTCACTTAATGTTGAATACATTGTAAAAATGAATACATCAAGCCATTCCTTGAAAAACAATGGTTCGCTGTCATTTCCTGTTACAATTAAATCACTCTTTGTTAACAAATCTATGATCTCCTAATCTAGGTTACTACGTTTGTTAACAGATCTTCCAATAGAAGAAGAAGATGAGAAGATGGGGTGCCTACCTGTATAATGTCATGGGAGGACACATTTCAGTTCTACTATGGGTGCCTACATATATATGTAATAGGAGACACTAAAACCTCTTGGTTATTCTATTCTATGCCAATAGTGTGTTTTCTTATGTTTAGTCGCAACATTGAACCTTATAATGCTACTGCGTTGTAAAATTATTGTGTTATGCTTTTGGAGATAATGAAACATGTGTGTAAGATTGATGTCTTGTTAAATCATTATGTTTGCTTTTGATCCATGATATATGGTCCATGAATTAGATTTGTTATAATGCTTGGTTATATAGCACTCGGAATTATTGGATTTACTACACTGCCTTTCAACTGCATTTCATGATTTAACTGATAATTTGTTGATTTGGTTGACAATTTCACCTTTGAATGGGTATAACTACCAGAATGATGGGGTTTTGAAAATGCAAGTTGTTTCTACGATTACATAGTTTTAATTGGGACTGCGCCATTTGGCGCAACGGGTCATCTAGTAAGAACTTTAAAAAGTAAAGCAATCAAGGTATGTGATTCAATTCAAGTCATAACATGCAAAAGTCTATATTAGCATTGAAACAAGCAACGAAAGAAGGTGCAAGATCTCTCGCTGTCCGTGACTCGAATGTCTCCAAATGGTGTTTGCGTGCAAGAAAGGGGATATGGAATACGAGAAAAAAAATATTGAGAACTCACTCTACTAAGGTTTCACACTTGGTCTTCTTTGGAATATTATCTTGACTCGTCCCCGGACCACTAGCCAGGTACAAGTCAATTTGATCCACTCCTTTTCGACATTTTGAGCACTCATGCAATGGATGAGCGTAAGCACGAGAGTTGACACTTAAGATGGAAAAGAGAGAAATATGGTGGAGGAGGAAGACAAAAAGGGTGAGAAGGGCTCACATCAATGAGGACAATCATAGGCGAGAAGGCCAAATGATAGATATGATGTCAGGAGTAGGGATTGCCATGCAACGGATGCACATATGAGTTAAGAAAAGTTCTCCAATGGAACTAGTGGGGGTGCATCCAACTTGCTCGCTCCTGAAGACCTAGAGCTCTTTTGAGGAGACTCATCCTTGGAATATGCAAGCCAAGTTCTATAATGTGAAGGTCCCCACATAGCTATATGCATGCATGATCATCTCTATGGAGTACAAGGATAAGAGGGAGTACTAGTGTGGATCTTTCAAAAGGATAGTAGTGTTGCCCCTTTCTCTCTTTTTATTTATTTTTCTCTTTTTTGTATTTTTGGTGGCCTCAATGGCTCTTTCTATTTAACTCTCATTTGTCCTCTTTGGGATCTTTTATTTTGTCCACTTTGGGATCTTTTCCTCACTTAAGGGCAACACTCAAATTTACAAGGGGGTATAGAAGATCTTTCACACTTTACAAGGTATTCAAACATAAAGAAGATGTAGCTATCATGATGTATGCAATGTATGCCTCTGCGAGAGTAGCAGGAACATGTATGACATGAAGATCAAGTCATGAAGAGGTGGATGTTGCATGGAAATATATCTCGGAAAGGCTATGGAAATGCCTTAATAGGTAGGTATGGTGGTTATTTTGAGGAAAGATATAAGGAGGTTTATGATGACAGAGCGTATCATGCCAAGGGTTTGGATGTACCGGCGAAGGTGGACGCCAACTCTCGGAGTGGGAAGAAGGCAATGCACGGTACGGAAGAGGCTAGCAAATATGAGGAGGTGAAAGTGTCAACTTTCAATACTTACATTAGTCCGAAGAACTCATACACTTATTATCGGTAACTCTCAATCTAATAAGGAGGTTCACAAAGAGACAAGTACCCCGAAGAGGAGTGTATGAGGGTTTGGTTATCCTTGCGCATCCTCGACTCATGGTACGTGAGTGTACTCTAATATCCGATCCCTCCAAAGATTAGCGATCCATCTAGTAGCTAGAATTCTCAACTAGTTTTGTAGGTTTTGAAAAATAAACACGGATTGCCAAAAATACGACACATATCACTAATAGGCTAGAGCTCTTGACACCAAAAGTTCAAACATTACTCACATCAATACCTCAAAACTATTGCAAGTTACTCCTAAAATTAAATAGCAACCTCAATTACCTACTTTCAAGACAAGACACAACTCAGTGCAATAACCAACTCTCTTAACAAAATAAACATGAAAACTAAAAAGAGTTCCAGCAACTAACTAAAAAAAGACAAGGCTCTTGCTAAAGACAAACTAAAACTAAAACTAAACATGACGGTAGTTAAGAAAAGATAAAGAACACACAACAGTAATTAGATAGGCATGCAAAATCCTATGATGTGTTCTAGATTGAAGTGGAGCGTGTTTCTCTCCCACACAAAGTAAGTTGGGGTCTAACTTGTTATGAACAACAAGCAAAGCTAAAGAAAACTAAAAAGTAAACCTAATAGCGAGACGCTGCAAGCATAGCACATAACACATGAAGTGATAAAAATAATGCCCTCAAGGGGGGAACGACACGAGAGAGCCGCCATCATCCGATCGACTGATCTAGGGTTTCCTCCTGAGGTAGCGGATATCGGTGTCTGGTATCTCCACGGCCATGCCTTTAAGAAGGAAAGGACGTAGAAGAACGTCGTGATCGCCGGCAATGGCGTATAGCCGAGGGTAGGGTTTTCACCCGGAGCTACTCGAAACCTCCATCTCGCATCATCGCGCGCATGGATCTCCACCGATCTCCATCGCCGTGGAGCGAGCAAGCCACTCCGACCAGATCAGATCTGACCGAAGGAACGACCACGTGTGCAGCTGGCCCGTCGACCAAAGCTATCCAGCTCTCCACGCCGCCGCCGATCCAAGGTGCCGCAACACCGCGACTACGTGCAACAGCTTCACCACTAGTCACCTGCCGCCGATCTCCGCCGGGAGAAAGCTGCCGCTGCATATGCCCGAATCCGAAGGCGCATTTCCGCTCGTTCGGGTGCCCTGCACCACCTCGCGTGCGAGAAGGAGAGGCTCCTCCGCCACCGCCGTCAGCCGCCCGAGTTTAGCCCCGCGGCTTCCTCCAGCGCTGGCGGATGGGAGGGATGGGAGGGGGAGAAACCGATGGCTAGGTTGGGGCCTCTCGGCCGCCCGCGCGTGGGTTTCGTGGCTCCCAATGGTGCCTGATTTTATTTTTTGTTCACTTAAAGCTAGTTTGTGTTGTGTGGCTTTACTAATCATTTTCAACTTGCCATCAAGGTAGCCACACATGACACATGAGTACATGGACACCGCTGCTTGCCTGCCTATATAGACAGACATGTACAGAGCTGGAGTTGAAAGGTAGAGGCAAGCAAGACAGCTGGCTGTGTCGTGTCGAGCTTCTTCAATGGCTACCGTCAGAGATGAATCTGACTACGACAGTAGCCGTCCGTCGTCGCTCACGGCGCTGGGCTCCCACCGGAGCTGGATCAGCGACATTGGCAGCTCCAGCTCAGTCTCGGCGCCATCCTTTGGCGGCGGCGACACCCCCGGACGCCACAGCAAGCCTCACAAGGCCAACCATGCCGAGTGGGAGGCCATCGCGCGAGTCCGCGCAGCCTCCGCCGGCGGCCGCGTCGGGCTGGACCACTTCCGCCTCGTGCGGCGCCTCGGCAGCGGCGACCTCGGGAACGTCTACCTGTGCGAGCTCCGCGAGCCGCCGCACCGGGCGTCGTCGTCCGGGCGCCTCTACTACGCCATGAAGGTGGTGGACAAGGACGCGCTGGCGTTCCGCAAGAAGCTCCGGCGCGCGGAGGTGGAGCGGGAGATCCTCCGCGCTCTCGACCACCCCTTCCTGCCCACGCTGTACGCCGACTTCGAGGCGTCGCACTACGCCTGCCTCGTCATGGAGTTCTGCCCCGGCGGCGACCTCCACGTCGCCCGGCAGCGGCAGCCCGGCCGCCGGTTCAGCATCGCCTCCGCAAGGTATATATTACTGTCCATGCCAACTCCTCCTGCTCCATGGTTCCATCTGCCTGCATTGTGCTTCTGGGAAGAGGTCACCACCATTTTCCCAGTTTGTCACATTGATCCGAATATCCCATGGCCCGAAGGCTACGCGTGGGGTGAAAAGCTGAGATTCTCTGTTCCAGGGTCAAGCTTTGTCTCGGTGACACTCCTTTTTTTTTAAAGCATGGCGCCGGCCACTTTGAGGTAGTGAAGTGTAGTGATCTCCTTTCCATGTGCCATATGCATATGCATTGGCGCTTTATTTCATGGACACTTTTTGTCTCACCGTGCATGCATGCCTATCTAAGCAGATCTTTTGAGAGCCCACTTGGGCTAATGATTTGCGTCGCGCATGCATGCATGGCGACATGCCACATACTCTTATCTTTGTGCGACGCTGGCTGAACTGATAGAGATCGACAATGGCAGATTCTACGCGGCGGAGACGGTGCTGGCGCTGGAGTACTTGCACATGATGGGGGTGGTGTACAGGGACCTCAAGCCGGAGAACGTCCTGGTGCGCGCCGACGGCCACATCATGCTCTCCGACTTCGACCTCTCGCTCAAGTGCGACGTCGTCGTCCCCAAGCTCCTCCGTCACCCAAGAGGGGACGACGCCGGCGCCAACCGGCCGTCGACCCACGCTCAGTCGTCCTCGTGCGTCCCGCCGATCCAGCCGGTGCTGTCATGCCTCTTCAACGGCGTAACTCGCAAGCGCCAGGTGCCGACGCCCGGTGCGGCGGTCGCCGACGCCGACGAGCATTCCGAGCCCGACCCGATCTGCGACCCTGCAGAGGTGGTGGTGGAGCCTGTGGCGGCGCGGTCCATGTCCTTCGTGGGCACGCACGAGTACCTGGCGCCGGAGGTGATCTCCGGGCAGGGCCACGGCAGCGCGGTGGACTGGTGGACGCTGGGAGTGTTCATGTACGAGATGGTGTACGGGCAGACGCCGTTCAAGGGGGCGACCAACGAGGAGACCCTCTCCAACATCGTCAGCAAGCGGCCGGTTGCCTTCCCGCGGATCCCGGCGTCGGCGAGCGGCGGGGAGCGGGAGGAGCTGGTCCAGGCCCAGGACCTCATGGCCCGGCTCCTGGCGAAGAGCCCCGGGAAGCGGCTGGGGAGCAGCACGGGGTCGGGTGAGGTGAAGCGGCACGGCTTCTTCCGGGGAGTGAACTGGGCGCTCGTCAGGTCCGTCCGGCCGCCGGAGGTGCCCGTGCCGGCAGCGCCGGTGGCAAGGAGCAAGGTGAAGGTGATAAGCAAGAAGGAGCGGCAGGAGCCGTTTAAGCACCAACATGAGGACCATTTTGACTACTTTTGAGTTGACATCTCTTGTACTGTAGCACTACGTAGCTAGTCTAGAGGGGGCAGACGGGATTAAGCAGTGTACATAAAGTTTATTGATTTCACAACGAAATATTAGTTCAGTTTAGCTGCACGTCACTGGCCTTTTTTTAAGAACACGGTACAACGCAAAAGCTTATCATTATGGACGCACATACGCATATCCTATCACTATTACTACTTCCGATCCATAATAAGTGTAGCACATTTTGTACTAACCTAATACAAATTTTGTACTAGATGAGCGGTACTTATTATGGATCGGAGGAAGTAGTATCTTTGCAATACTAAATCGATACATTATTTATGCAAGTTACTGGCCTGAAAACCAAAAAAAATAGGCGCGCTGAGCATCCAGGTGGTTCACTGGAGAAGTTAGGCTTTGGTGTCTATCTTAGGGGTGCGAGGGGGTGCATGTTGATCGGAGAAGCAAGGCCTCAAAGTCAGGGTGCAGGGTGCAAGTTCGCCAACGCCAAAACAGGATATTGGCATGGCTTTAGAGGGATGGTCAGGGATGATGGCAAGCACGGCGGTGGCCGAAACTTGAGATCGACAGGGCTTTAGAGGCGAGGTGGTCGCGGCCTGAAGCCAAGGACAACGAGGCAACAACATCCTAGGTTGATAAGAGTGTTAGTTGATTGTTTAGTGAGCAAACAAGGGGGGGGGGGGGTAATAGGAGGTGAGTGGGTTTAGAACATCTACAACGGTTACCCTATTATAGGGCAGCCTCCACTCTCCTTCCTCCCCACCGCTTCCCTTGCTTCCTTCCGTTGATTGCCCCAGCGGCGTTGTTTGTCCGCGCCCCCTCCCTCCTGCTCCCTCCACCGGCGCTGTCGGCCGGAGTGGAGTAGGGGGAGGTGGTGTGCGCCTGTAGATAGGGTTTCTTTAAGCTTTCCTTCATGTTCGAGTTTCTTCCAGCGGCTTGCAAGCGTAGTTGGGACTGGGAGCTTTTCTTCTCTTCTCCGGCGGCCATGGTGGGCGATGGGAAGGTAGATCGGCTCTCAAACTCCTCCAATAATCTTTATTTATCTCTGGAAAGGGTGGATCTGGTGCGATTTCTACTGGTCCTGTGCTCTTTGCTCCATGGCGGAGAAAGGGGATTTGGGATGTGGCTGAGGTCGACTCGATCTACACCCTAGTGCCTTGCTGTTGCATGTTTCTTTGGAGCTTCTACCTCGATGGCAATCAGTCGGTGCTCTGACCCACCGTCGACTTTTCTCACCGAAGGGCGGCGTGTTTTTCTCATGACGCTCACGGCAGATGGTCGGCGTCTTCTGGTGATCAACCTCTAGGATTTTATGCCGATGTGGAGGCCCTTGCGCTTCGGTAGCTCGGCAGTCTTTGGCGACTCCACCCCCAAGTGGCTATGTCCCCGACGGTGGAGAAGCTAGACGGGACGGGAGCCACAGACGCGACGGACGCGGTGAAGGAGAACCCGATGGTGTTTTCCAATTACTTTTAGGGATCTCCTTGTAACTCTTAAGCCCTATGTACTTTTTCTAAGTTTGTGAGGGGCTTTCTTGTAAAACTTCCAACCACTAGAATTTAATGCAGCGTTGGGTCTTCGGGACCCTTCTTCATTCAAAAATTTTATAGGGCAACATCCACTTTTTACTCAAAAAGTGACAAACATGGATTTCAACGGCTATCCAAAAGTGTTTTTGGGATGCCAAATATTTGCAGCGGGGTAGCCCGTACACAAAAAATGGTTGGTGGTGCTAAAATGGCCGAGACCACACAGATACACACGTAAACATTTTTGTTGCCCAAAACAAGTCTCCAGTAGATACCCGAAAACATATTCGGCTGCAGGGGGCCAAGCAGGACCACATAAATAGGGAAGTTGTTAGAGACACTCATTTTCATGCCCAAAAAGAGTTACTTTTTGCTGCCCAAAATTTTTGTGCACGCCCAATGTGCTATCCTAAAGTAGGGCAACTGGTGTAGATGCTTTTAGAGGGATGATCGTGGACAACGGTTAAGCAAGGGCCCTCGCAAAAAAACGTTTAAGTAAGGGCAATGCGATGCGGGAGATATTGAACTAACGACTAGAACAAAATGGCATGTGAGAAAAATACAAGCAATTGTTCAATAAATGGACCCCTTTTCACATATTTATGTTGTTTCTTGAGGGCATACGTCCATGCTATTGCCTTGATTTCGTGTGAAAAGAGCTATATAAATAAATCAAATGGTTAGTAAACACTACATTATTATTACGTATGTGCGAATGTGTTATCATGAAACAAAATCTTTTCTGACACAATTAGAGCACCATACTAGACAAATGTTCATTCAATGTAATTAGACACATAAGATTGGACATGTGTATGTGAGCCAGAGCTCACATAAGCTCGGATGAACAGTAAAATAAAAAAACTGATTTTGTGTGATAAACATTGAGAATTTTTTTACTTGTGTGCAGAATTTCGTTATGAGATCACATTTGTGGAGGTGTGGGTGAAAAAAAAACAAATTGGATGCTCAAAAATACTATTTTTTAAATCATTTTGGAGCATTGATTTTTTTTAACCCACACATTCACAAATGTCATCTCATAATGAAATTTTACACACATATAAAACTTTTCTCGATGTTTACCACAAAAAAATCAGATTTTTTCAAACTTTTCTCATGTGAAGTCGGGCTTATAACAGCACTTTCACATAAGATTATATTTTGGTTTAAAGTAGTATAGATTTTCCAATTATTTCATAAATCGATAAAATAGGTATGTAATCATGACTAATATAAAATTATTGGGTTGCCAAATATAAGAGATTTATTTGTATTTACTTGGATTGTCAATTTATTGTTATTGATTGGGTTACCAAATATAAGGTGGATATCCGGTTTTATCATAAGAAAACAATATATTCAAGGATCATGAATTTATTGCTATACCATAGATTGATTTGGTCATTGGGTTGCAAAATATTGATTATTATATTACCAAAGATCTCTGATGGGTATCTAATTTATTATAATGAATTTATTGATATACCATAGATTGATTTGATTTATTAGGTTACAAATATTGATTTAATGAATTTTTTAAGTAGCAGAGGTAGAGAAGATAAGGATCGTGAATTTATTGATATACCATAGATTGATTTGATTTATTAGGTTGCAAATATTGATTTAATGATTTTTTTAAGTAGTAGAGATAGAGAAGATAAGGATGGTGAATTAATTGCTATACCATAGATTGATTTTGGTTTATTGAGTTGCCAAATATTGATTTATGAAAACTAAGTAAAAACGATGGAGGATGGAAGGTTGGAGGAAAAGATGATGGAAATAAAATTGGGTGAAAGATGGAACATTAGGTTCATTCTAAGTAAAGTAGAGATAAGGATCGTGAATTTATTTTTATACCATAGATTGATTTTGTTTATTGGGTTGCTAAATTTTAACTTGATGGAAATCGATGAAAAACCAAGAAAACCCGATAAAGTGTGGGATATTATATGAAGAGGTGGTGAAAATGAAGATTGGTGAAAATGGAACCTTAGAGCATCTCTAATAGGTGATGTATAATAGCGGTTAACCGCTTTTGAGGTAAAAATGGACAAAAATGAGTTTCAACAGCTGTCCTATTACTTTTGTTCCTGAATATTTTTTACATCAAGATGTAAAATAGGACACTCATGATGTAAATATACATCACGTGAGTCCGTGCCCGAAAAGTAAAACGCCACACGCAAAGTCCAACCGCCGCATGAAAGTTCCCCGCGACGCTCCGTTTTCGATGGTAATTCTGCGCGCCCCTGCCTCGCGAGATCCACCTCCCCCCTGCACCGCACTGCCTCCGGAGCTCAGACCCGCTCCGTCGAGATCGGAATTGAAGTTGTCGCCCTGCCTCTAACCCACCTCTTGTCGTCCCCTCCGCCACTGCACCACCACCTCTGCCCTGCCCTAACCATGTCGCGATGTCCTCACCGTCCCTTGCCCCGCCTCCGCACCAGCGAGTCGTGCCATCCCCCTCCGCCATAATCGCCATGATAACGAAGTTGAAGCCGAAGGCTAATGAAACCCGACTACAAATGTGTCCGGCTACAGGAGTCTGGTAGTACATCGCCGAGATGCAATGCTATGGCGTGCGCTATTGGCTCGACATGTTTAGGACGGCCAATTTGGTGGCTCGGACGTATGACCTTACCGGTTCGCAGATCGGAGTTCCGCCAGAGAAGGTCAACTTCGATGACGTGTTCTCCAAGCAGGAAGTAGAGTTTGTTGCTCCATGGATGAAGAAGAAGGTGAAGACCCGCCTTATGAGCCGAAGAACATGCCGAAGACGGACAAGGAGGCGATGTTGAGGTTTGCGTGAAAGAACCTTGACTATGCGCGGTACGATCAAGAGTTCTTCTGGAAGCGGGAGATGATGATGAAGAAGAATAAGTGTGATGAGGCTGGGCTGTTGACACCCTCGACGATGAGGATCAAGAAGGACGCCGAGGTCGAATCATCTCCGATCATCAACTTGGTCTCCTCCTCCTCCTTCAAGTGGTCATCGTACGACTCTGAGGAGTTTGACGAGTAGTATGATCTAGTAGTTTAAATGTTTGGTTGAATTCTACTTCGAATGTCGGAATGTAGCTCGAATCTTTAAGTTTAAGTTATCAAATGCAATGTTTAAATGTTATTTTACATCACCTATTGGGTAGCTCGTGCCCCATAATACATCTGCCGAGGATGAAGATGCCCCTGCCTCACCATATCACCCCCTGCATTTCACCGCCGCCGAAGCTCAGACCCGCTTCGCCGAGGTCGGAATCAAATTTATCGCCCTGCCTCTACCCCACCTCGTGTCGTCCCCTCCGCCACCGCACCACCTTTGCCCTGCCCTAACCATGTCGTGTCGTCCTCGTCGTCCCTTGACCCGCCTCCGCACCAGCGTGTCATGCCATCCCCTCCTCCACCATCGCCATGACACCGAAGCAGAAGCCGAAGGCGAAGCCTGGCTACAAGGGCGTACGGCTACAGGAGTCTGGTGGTACGTCGACGAGCTGCAATGCTATGGCGTGCGTTATTGGCTCGGCACGTTCAGGATGGCCAATTTGGTGGCTTGGACGTACGACCTTACCAGTTCGCCAATCAGAGTTCCGCCGGAGGAGCTCAACTTCGATGACGTGTTCTCCATGCAGGAAGTGGAGTTTGTCGCGCCATGGGTGAAGAAGGTGAAGACCCGCCTTATGAGCCAAAGAACATGCCGGAGACGGACAAGGAGGCGATGGCAAGGTTTGCGTGAAAGAACGTTGACTATGCGCGGTACGAGTAAGAGTTCTTCTGGAAGCGGGAGATAATGAAGAAGAATAAGAAGTCTGGCGAGGCTGGGCCGTTGACACCCTTGACGATGAGGATCAAGGAGGCCGAGGTCGAACCATCTCCGGTCATCAGCTTGGTCTCCTCCTCGTCCTTCAAGTGGTCATCGTACGACTCCGATGAGTTTCACGAGTAGTATGATATAGTAGTTTAAATGTTTGGTTTAAATTTTACTTCGAATGTTGAAATGTAGATCGAATATTTAAGTTTAAATTATCAAATGCAATGTTCAAATATTATTTTACATCACATGTTGGGTAGCTCGTGCCCCATAATACATCTGTCGAGGATGAAGATGTCGCAACATGACGTTGTCTTGTCGACGGATGACGAAAAGAACATTGATAGTGCAGGATGCGAGACTCGTCGATGGTGTCGAAGAAGAGTGGGGCTAAATGGGCTTGAGTGAGTTTTTGTTAAGTGAATCGTAAAATTAAAAATCAGCTAAAAAATGGCAACGAGTTGTTTATTCCTAGCCTCCTCCTATTATTTTTTACTTACACGAATTCTGATTCTAGTCAACTTGCCAATAGCAATGTACGCGTATTATCCATTATGGGAGGTTTAAACAGAGTGACTCAAGAAAAGGAAACATGAAGCTTGGCAACGCTCTCGGCTCAGTGCAACAGGCAAAGGGAAGCGAAGGAGTAGAGAGACGGCAGTAGCCAATGGGCAGGGGGACCCTGGCTGCCTGCGCGCGCGGTGGTGCCGGCTCTCATGGCGTCCTCGCGCACGCGCGTTTTGTCCCGTGCGTGGCACCCACCAGCTTCCATGGCGCGCACTCACCCTGAACCTCACTGACACACGCACAGCCGCTCGCCTCACCTCGACGGTCGATGCAGGCTTTGCCTGGTCCCCGATCGCCGTTGGGTCGCTCCGTCTCCGTGCGTGCGTGCACGCGATTCGTTGGGCTCTCCCGGAGAGGAGACCTTGGCCGGCCCGCATGATTGCCGGATCCGCTCGCCGATATCACGACATCATGGTGGCAGCACTGTTCACCCCCCCCCCCCCCCCCCCCTGTTTCTTCGCACCGCAGCTCCTCGATATGCGGCCTGGCCGTTTGATTTGTTCTCTAGTCACATATCACAGGGCGTGTTTGGTTCAATTCCGCCCAAAATAAACATGTTTAGTTAACCGAGTTCGTCGTTTTTTTTTTTTGAGAAAAGGCAGATGCCCGACTTTATAAATAAAGTCATAAAACAACATAGCAAATACAACCAACAAATCAAACGGAGAGCAAGGGAAGGCAAGGCAAGGCAGAGTGGCACTAGCAGAATTACATGCCACACCGGTCACAATCAGGAACGTAGGCACACCGTAGTGAATCAAATAGTATCAAAAGTCTACAATAGCCGGACCGAGGGAGAACAGCAATTGTCGACATAGCAACATCATGCAACATGAACTTGACGAGGGGCAGAAAGAGAGATCGTCGTGGCCTTGATTCTGTCGATCGCCGTCTCCAGGTCGCGCAGGGCCTCGTCGATACTCAAAGATTTCCACAGCTGTAAAATAGCAATAAGGTGATAATAAACAATTAACAGTGTATCTGGGAAAAATGTTCTCAATGGTGAATTTATTGTGCGTGTTCCAAATGATCCAACAAATGCCCGGGAACACAGGCCAAAAGAGGCGGCGAAACCGACTCAACAGCGGACGAACAAGCAACCGAACATCACGAAGCTGGGATTCCACAAATTCCCCAACCAGGATATAAGGCAGCTCCAGAGAAAGCCAATCACGTGGCAATGGAAAAAAATATGCTTAGCCGACTCCGGATGAGAACAAAGGGCACGGTCCGGTGGCAGCATACATAGTTGCTCCTCCCACCGCCCCGACAACAACTCTGGCGGTGGTATGCTCAAAACCTGCAGGGGTGGAAGCAGCTAGGGAATCTACCCCAGATGCTGAAAGGGAGAAGAACATGGTGTCTGAAGAGAAGAACACTGTTGTTGCTTCCCCTGTTTGCATCCCAGTAGCATCAGGTGAGAAGTACATGGTGTCTGAAGAGAAGCAAGATGAAAATTCTGGGGCTCTCCTTGAGGCGAAGGCTGGAGCTGTGCTTACTGGCAACATGCAGGTGAAGGGCAAAGGCAACCGCAAGATGACTGAACAAGCGGTGTCGGTTCTTGGTAAGAGGAGCTGCAGCAAGACGGACAGAAGCATAGGCAGTTCAGCCGATGACGCTATGAAACACACTGTTAAAAACAAGAAAAAGAAGGGACCAGAGACAGAGGAAGGAGAGACTGGCAAGGAAGATGCAGGTGGATTGGAAGCGACCGGCCTCGGGGCTGCCGGCACACTGACGGGCGCTAATGGCAGCGCCTGTCAGGGGCCATGACGATCCTCGGCTGGAACTGTCGGGGCCTTGGGCAACCCCGGACAGTTCAGGAGCTCGTGTGCCTAGTGCACACGTACAAGCCTAAAATAGTTTTTCTCTCTGAAACCCGACAAAGCAATTCCTACGTCAATAAGTTAAGATGGAGGCTTGGCCTCAAGCATTGTATCGCGCAGCCCGGCATCGGTAAAGGAGCTGGTATTGCGCTTTTCTATGATGAGAGTGTTGAGATAATAAAGCTTGCCGTTGGCCCGAGGTACATCGATGTTTTGATTCGGTTGAACTCTGCTAGTGTGCAATGGCGTGGAACTTTCATTTATGGAGAACCTAGAGCTCACGAAAGACACAACATGTGGGAAATTTTGAGGAGAATTAAGGATGTGTCGAACGCACCTTGGCTGATGGTTGGAGATTTTAACGAAACTTTATGGCAGTCTGAACATTTTTCTGCAGCGAAGAGATCGGAGAGGAACATGATGAATTTTCGCGAGGTCCTATTGGTTTCAAAGGTCCAATCTGGACGTACAATAATAAGCAGGAAGGAAGGAAAAATGTACGGGCTAGATTGGACCGTGGAGTAGCTACACAGGAGTGGTCTGAACTTTTCAGAAATGCCTCTGTTGAACATATATGCTCCTCAAGGTCTGATCACCTGCCGGTTCTAATCAAAGTTGGTCATAGGAAAGAGTGGAGACCAAAAAACAGGCCTGGCCAGGGTTCGTTCCGGTACGAGCACATGTGGGAACGAGCAGACTCCCTGCAATCTAAGATCGAGAAATCATGGAGGAACGGAGGTACCGCTGCAAACCTCGAGGCTGTAACAGATAAGATCAAGTGTATGCAACGTGACCTCAGGGACTGGGCTACTAAGGATTTCGGGTCTGTACTTAAAAAAACTGCGGAAATCCGCAATAAACTTAGTGTTCTTTGGAAATCTCCATACTCAACTGAACAACAACGCAATATCAAAGAGTGCAGTCTGGAACTTGACGAGCTTTTGTTGTGCGAGGAGCTTATGTGGCGTCAAAGATCTAGAGCTACCTATTTGAGAGAAGGAGATCGGAACACTAAGTGGTTCCAGACAAAAGCAACTTGGCGCAAAAAGAAAAATGACATCACTAGGCTCATGGATAGTTCAGGGGTTTGGAAGGAAGATAGGGAAGAGATCAAAGAGATGACAAGGGAGTTTTTCCGCAACTTATATGAAAAGGATAGCGAGGTGTTCCCTAGTGAAATTCTGGAGTTAGTTAATGAGAAGATTACTGAGGAGATAAATCAGAGACTAACAAAGCCTTTTGGAAGTGAGGAGGTGAGTGACGCTCTATTCCAGATAGGCCCCCTCAAGGCTCCGGGACCTGATGGTTTTCCAGCACGCTTCTATCAGAGAAATTGGGATATCTTAAGAGAGGATGTAGTTAAGGGTGTGCTGAATTTCTTTGAGAATGGCATATTGCCGGATGGACTGAATGACACAGTGATTGTGCTTATCCCCAAGAGCAAAAATCCCCAGTCTCTTAAGGATTACCGGCCCATAAGTTTATGTAACGTCCTTTACAAAGTTATCTCCAAATGCCTTGTCAACCGACTGAGACCCTTTCTGGATGAAATCATTACCGAAACGCAGAGTGCCTTCATTCCAGGGAGGCTAATCACCGATAATGCGACCATCGCCTTTGAATGCTTCCACAAGATCCAGCACAGCAGAAATCCCCACAACACATACTGCGCATACAAATTGGATCTCGCCAAATCCTATGACAGAGTGGACTGGGACTTCCTAGAGGGGGTACTCTTGAAGACGGTTTCAGCCAAAAGTGGACTAGATGGGTTATGCAGTGTGTTCGCTCAGTCAGATATGCAGTCAGATGTAATGGCGAGTTGCTTACCCCCTTTTCTCCGGCGAGAGGCTTACGCCAAGGAGACCCACTAAGCCCGTATTTATTCTTATTCATTGTGGATGGTCTGGTTAAACTCATTGATAAGGAGATCAGCCAGGGGAACTTGACTCCTTTTAAAATTGCCAGGAACAGCCCAGGTATATCAAATCTCTTGTTCGCCGATGATAGCCTCCTATTTTTCAAAGCCTCAGTGGATCAAGCACGCACAGTCAAAAAGGTGTTATCCGTTTTCCAAAAAGGTACCGGGCAACTATTGAGTGAGAGTAAGTGTTCCCTTCTGTTCATCGAACATTGCCCAGAAATCTGCAGGGATGAAATTAAAGGGGTTCTGGGGGTCGTTTCCTCCTCCTTTGAGAGTAAATACCTGGGCCTCCCCACCTCTGAAGGTAGGATGAAAGATGAATATTTCCAACCAATCATGGAGAGATTCGGGAAGAGATGCAGTGATTGGTCTGAAAGACTCATGTCCTACGCTGCAAAAGAAGTGCATGTGAAATCAGTGGTGCAGGCCCTCCCTTGCTATACTATGGGCATTTTTTTTGCTTCCCATGGGCTTCTGCGAGAAATACGAGAAACTTATCTGCGACTTCTGGTGGGGAGATGAGAATGGAAAACGCAAAGTGCATTGGATGTCTTGGAGCAACATGACAAAGCCGAAGAGAGCAGGGGGTATCGGTTTCAGACATATGCACCTCTTTAACCTCGCCCTTCTTGCTAAACAAGGTTGGAGACTTATCCAAAACCCAAACAGCTTATGCGCGAGAGTCCTTAAATCCAAGTACTATCCGCATGGGAACCTACTGGACACTGTCTTCACGTCTGATGCGTCATCTGTCTGGAGAGGCATTGAGGTAGGCCTAGATTTGTTGAAGAAAGGATCATTTGGCGTGTTGGGGATGGTAAAAGCATTCAAATTCAACGGGATCAATGGATACCCAGGACAGAAGGGCTCTCGGCTGCTTCTTTTATTAGAAGATCAAGGCTCCGGTGGGTGAACCAACTTATGCTCCCAGACAGTAAGGAATGGAATGTTCAGTTAATTCGCAAGATTTTTAACTCTTTCGACGCTGACGAGATCTGCAAAATCCCCATTCCAAGCGTTGAAGCTAGAGACTGTATCGCATGGCACTATGAGAAAAATGGGATTTTTTCTGTCCGAAGTGCTTACAAGCTGGCGGCATCCATTAAGACTCAGTCCCACTTGGCGCCTTCTAGCTCAGCGAGGGATGCCAATAACCGCAGCATTTGGGATCTTATTTGGAAGGCGGATGTTCCTCCAAAGGTCAGAATCTTCTGCTAGAGGGTGGCAACTAATTCACTCGCCACGAAACAGAACAAGTTCAAACGCACTCTAGCTGTTGATGACTCCTGTAGCATCTGTGGGAATGGCGTGGAAGACGAATACCATGCGGTGGTTGGCTGCACTAAAAGCAGGGCGCTCAGACATGCCATGAGAAAGGAATGGAACCTGCCACCAGAACAAAAAATTTGGTATACAGGATGCGATTGGCTTCAAGTTTTGTTAAACTCTGAACCTGAAGATATGAGAGCAAAACTGATGCTCCTTTTTTGGAGGTGTTGGTACCTGCGAGACAACATTGTTCATGGAGCCGGCAAGGAACCGATCCTGGGATCTGTGTGCTATCTGACGAATTTTGCAAAGGAATGGAGACAGGCTGCTCTGAACGAGCAAACATGCCCTGGAGTCTCGAAATCGCCCCACTCTATACCGGTGGCGGCCTCTGCTAGAAAGTCTGAAGGAATATGGATTGCGCCGACCGCGGGTGTAGCAAAACTGAACACGGACGCGTCTTTTCTTCCGAACAGTGGCCAAGGCTGGGGGGGAGCTGTGGCGCGCAATCATCTGGGAAGAGTTTTTATAGCTGTTTGCAGGCAGTTGTCGCCTTCGCAGGGAGTCTTGGAGGTTGAAGGCAAGGCTGCAAGCCTTGGCTACAGTCTACAGGGGGCGGTTCTGCTGGAATCTGATTGCAAAGTCTTGATTGATGAGTTAAGTGAGGGCAGCCAGAACAGATCTTCTTGCTACAGTTTGATTCTGGACATAAAATAAGCACTAGCACTCTTTGCTGAATCCAAAATCTCGCACGTCACCAGAGGCTGTAACTCTCTGGCGCATGAGCTTGCTGCAGAGGCGAGGGAGTCTGGGGACAAGATCTTCATAGCTGATGTTCCAAGTAGACTCAAGTTGCTATTGACTTCTGAATGTAGCCCCCCACTAGAGTAATTCTGTTTACTTTAGTTCTCAAAAAAAAGAAATTGCGGTATTCCGCTTATGAAGTTGGTCAGACGAGGGAAACTTGTTCCTAAATGCCTGCCACAGAAATATTTTGATTTTTTAGGGGGGGATATGTGCCTTCCATACGACCGAGAACCTTCAAACTCTTTGCGCTCCAACAAGCTTGCGATACAGTGACTTGACCATGAAGCAGCCAGAAGCGGTTAAATTTCATTTCAGAACATCTTCCGTACCCGAAATCTCCGAGAGGAGAGCAACAAGGCGCTGCCAATCAAGAAGCTCCACAAGAGACAGGGTACGACGGACGCCAAAATCCCAACCAGCTGCGGCCAGATCCGTGATAGTAGCATCAGGGTTCTGGCAGAAGGAGAAGAGGGTCGGGAAGCTATCCGCCATCCGACCAACCGAATACCACTTGTCCAGCGAAAAGTGAACCGATCGACTATTCTCAATTCATTGTTGAATTTGTATTGAAACTTAAAGCACCTTCCAATCAAATCCGTTAAGCAAGACTGAATCGATAGTTTCACCGAACCAGGTTGAGACGAACCAACATGGTGGATCCCCATGTATGCGATGCGAGCTTGGATACAACATGCATGTGTTATCTTCTCCTAACTCCACCAATCCATCCTCTATAATCGCAACCGTCGAAGATCTTCCACCGGCGTCACCCTTTTCTCGTCCCTGTCGTCTCTTCCTCCCATCCGTCGAGAGGACCTCAGAGGCGGCGTCCATGGTTAACCTGGTCAGATCGACACAACTCTTGGCGCGATGGGCAGCTTGGCGCGGACCGCGTCCACCTCCTTGCGGTGCTCCACGTCGAAGGCGAGGAAGCCCGCCGAGCACATACGGGCGCAGAGCGTGCCGAGGCCCTCCACGACGTACGATGAAGACGGGGATGGGGAGGAAGGGAGCCGTCCTCCCAAACCCTCGTAGGCTTGGCGAGGGAGTTTAGGTGGATAGTGTCCATCAACGCTGCTACAGCCGAGGAGGTCACCATGTGCGGGATTGATGACCTCGAGGCGTGTTTCTTTCTTGTGCCGAAGAACGGGAGGAAGATGAAGAGCGGCGAGGCTAAGCTGGAGGATGGGACCTCATCGGGAATGGAGGAGAGGTCCAATGAGAGCAGCGACATGACGAAGTCCAACAGGGTCAGCAAGGCAGCCCACGAGGCTTTGACCAAGGCTGTGACGCCCCCAAAATCAATCCGTGTACAGTAATCATACACGCAGGGTACACGGCTGAGATTAGGGTGCCACGGTGAGAATATCACAGCACAACACTAAACACAAAAGGATAAACAAATATGTTACAATACCAGGGATCACGAGGATCCGAATACATAAGTCATACAAGCCATAATATCTGAGTACAGACATAGTTAGTCAAGTTTTTCCTTAAGAAGGCTAGCACAAAAGGCATTAGAGATACAGATCTGTGACGAGAATTCAGCAAATGGAAGAGATTCCTCCCATTTCTTACCGAATGAGATGACACAAGCTCGCAACATATCTTCAAGCACTTGATTAACTCGTTCGACTTGTCCTTGCGACTGGGGGTGATAAGCGGTGCTGAAATTCAGGTGAGTGCCCATAGCTTCTTGGAAACTATCCCAAAATCTTGAGGTGAAAATACTGCCACGGTCTGAACTGATCTCCAACGGAATGCCATGGAGGGACACAATTCTGGAAACATACAAGTCTGCCAACTGACTAGCAGAGATCGTCTCCTTGACAGGCAGAAAGTGGGCAACCTTGGAGAATCGGTCGATGACGACAAAGATCGCATCATGACCCTTCTGTGATCGCGGAAAACCGGTGACAAAGTCCATTTCAATCTTGTCCCATTTCCATTCAGGGATAGAGAGAGGTTGCAGAGTTCCAGCAGGTCTTTGATGTTCTGCCTTCACGCGACGGCAAACGTCACACTCATCAACATAACGAGCGATGTCTTGCTTCTTGTTAGACCACCAATACCGTTGACGAAGGTCTTGGTACATCTTGGTACTACCAGGGTGAATCGACAAAGGAGTATCATGAGCTTCTTTCATGACGCGCGGGGTCAAGTTTAGATTGGGCTTACTCCTAGGGACCACTAAACGATTCTTGAAGTACAACGTACCATCATCAGCGACAGTGAAGCATGATGGCTTTCCTCTAGCGATATACTTCTTGATCTTCTCGACATCAGAGTCACATGTTTGTATCCACTTGATTGTGCTGTCGAGGTCCGGCTCAACAACAAGGTTATTCACATACACCTGAGGAACAATCTCAAGGTTTAGCTTGTGTAGCTCTTCATACAGAAGTGGCTGTTGTACTTGAACTTCAAGTTCACTACAGTAGGCTTTGCGGCTTAGGGCATCAGCCACCACATTAGCTTTTCCATGGGTGTAAGAAATTCCCATGTTGTAGTCGGCTATTGTCTCGAGCCATCTCTGTTGGCGGAGATTCAGGTCGGGGTGAGTAAACAGGTACTTCAGGCTTTGGTGGTCGGTGTAGATCTCGCAACGATTACCGACGAGGTAATGTCGCCAAAGGTTCAACGCATAAATGACCGCTGCCAATTCAAGATCATGTGTTGGATATTTATCTTCGTGAGCACGCAATTGACGAGAGCCATAAGCAATCACTTTGCGCTCTTGCATTAGGACACAGCCTAATCCTTGACGAGACGCGTCGCAATATATCACGAAGTCCTTCTGAGTATCAGGCGGAGCAAGCACTGGGGGAGAAGTGAGCTTGTCCTTGAGGGCTTGGAAACTTTCCTGACATTTATCTGTCCACTCAAACTTGACGCCTTTGTGAAGCAGGTTAGTCAGAGGCCTGGCAATCTTGGAGAAGTTCTCGACGAAACGGCGGCAATAGCTGTCAAGGCCGAGGAAACTTCGGACTTGCTTGACAGTCTTGGGAGGAGTCTAGTCAATAATAGCCTGGATACGTTCTGGGTTGACGGCAATGCCATCCTTAGAAATCACGTGACCAAGGTAGGTCACTTCAGGAAGCCAGAACTCACACTTAGAATACTTAGCGTAGAGTTTGTGTTCTCGAAGCTTTTCCAGTATAAGGCGAAGATGTTCAGCATGCTCCCCTTTATTCTTGGAGTATATTAAGATATCATCCAGATAAACCACGACAAACTTGTCGAGGTATTCCATGAATATATAGTTCATCAATCGGGAGAAAGTGGCTGGAGCATTCGTCAAGCCAAAGGACATGACAGTGTACTCGTATGAACCATAGCGAGTAATGAAAGCGGTCTTCGGAATGTCCTCTTCACGGACTCGGATCTGATGGTAACCCAACCTCAAGTCGAGTTTCGAAAACACCTTGGATCCAGCAAGTTGATCATACAGATCGTTGATCCGGGGAAGCGGATATTTTTTCTGGATGGTGGCTTGGTTGATGGGTCGGTAATCTTGGACCAAACGATTTGTTCCATCGCTCTTCTTGACAAAGAGCGAAGGTGCTCCCCAAGAAGAGGAACTTGGGCGAATGAATCCTTTGTGAAGTGCTTCGTCGATCTCCTTCTTCAGTTCAAGGAGGTGGTGAGGTGGCATCTTATAGGGACGCTTGGCAATAGGGACGGTGCCAAGCTTCAGGTCGATGACGAATTCCACCTCTCGGATCGGGGGTATTCCCGGGAGTTCTTCTGGGAAGACATCGGGAAAATCACGAACGACTGGAACGTTCTCAATCCCGTCAAGAGGTGAGTCATTCAGAGCATTCATCATATAGATATGTGTTTCAGCATCACGGGTAATCCGGGTGGTGTGGTTAACAATCTCGCCGGAGGGGTGAAAAAGTTGGACAGAACTGGTGCCACAATAAAGTGCGGCATCGTGGACTTTCAACCAATCCATGCTGAGAATGAGGTATATGGTGGAAGACTTCAGGAGGATGGGGGAAGCAAGGAACTCAATTCCTTCAATTTCGACGATGGTTTTGGGCACTATCTTGGAGGTGTGGCAATGGCCTATCGGAGTGCGGACAACCATCGGTGGATCCATCTTTTCTACAATGCAAATGCTTCTGACATGAATGAATGCGATGCTCTTGAATCAAATAAAACAGTAGCAGGTACTGAATTAACAAGAAGGGTACCCATCACGGTAGCAGGTTGCTCATGAGCTTCTTCGACATTAATGTTGTAAGCATGTCCGCGAGTGTGAGCAGAAGACCCAGTGTTATAGTTGGGGGTCCTATTGTTGCCACGGCCATTTCCACGGCCAGCAGGGTGAACTACCAGTTGATTCTGTCGCTGGGGGCAGTCTCTGGAAAAGTGACCTGGCTGATGGCACTTGAAGCATAGGCCATCTTGAGGACGGAGGGGTGCAGTCTCAGTCTTCGGCTGTCTCGGCGGGGGCGGAGGCAGACGAGGTGCAACATACGACGGCCTTGGTGCAGGGGCATTTGGACGAAACACACTGTGTGGAAGCCAAACGCGGTGCTTCTGTGCTGTGCCCGAAGATGAGCTAGCATCACGGGGGCACTTCGGCGAACCACCGAACTTAAGCTGAGCGGTCTCAAGAGTGATAGTCTGGTTCACCATGGTGGAGAAGTCGGGGAAGACGTGCAAAGCAAGTGCAAGCTGGAGATCTGGGTTGAGTCCATCACGGAACTTCTCTTTCCTACTTGCATCATTGGGGAGGTCACTTGCAGCATAGCGGGAGAGGCGGAGGAACTCCCTCTGATATGCCTCGACAGTTTTGTTGCCCTGAACGAGGTTGCGGAACTCGGCCTTCATACGGTTCATAATCTCCTGGGGGACATAACGAGCACGGAAGGTAGCCTTGAAGTCATTCCAGGTGACGACAATCCCTCCAACTAGCGAGCCCTTGTAAGTGTCCCACCACTGAGCAGCGGGGCCACGCAGGAAATAGGACGCAAAGTTGACGTAATCAGCAGCGCTCACATTAGCGAACTCCAGCTGTCGAGTGATGTCACGAAGCCAATCATCAGCATCCAGCGGCTGTTCAGGTTGGTGGAAGAGAGGGGGATTGAGACGCATGAAATCCCGCAGAGTAACCACAGGCGGTTGGTTCTGGTGCTGGTTCTGGTTCTGATTCTGGTTCTGGAGCTTATCTATGACTCCTTGCATAAACACTTGGTTCATCTGAAACTGTTGCATCATCGCGGCCATGTAGTCCGGCGGCGGAGGTGGATCGTTGGCACCACGACCACGACCACGACCACCACGACCAGCCATCCTGCTAGAATTTAACAGGGGTATTTCAGCGATGAACATTTTAACGAGATACCAGAAATGAGTAATAGGTAAAGCGACAACAAAGAGGAGGCGCGGATATATATAGGAGTAGTCATATAAGACATACACATCCACACATAGAATCAATCGAAATTCGGGCAGCGTAACGGCGTAGAAATTAAGGAAAAAGAACACACTAGGCGGCGCGTAGACCGCGGTAAGGATTACACGACGCGACATAGATTCCACTATGTTAATCACGCCGCAAGAAAACTGTTGGCCACGGGAGTTAATGCCAGAGGACGCGCGGCCTGCCCAGAATGAGAATGGGATCCGCGGTCCGGGACCTGGGGTAGAACTCCTGCAACACGACTCAATCAATGGGGAACGCACCAAAACGCCGGATGGAATCAAGAGAACGTGATCCTAATGTCAGAGTTTGTAAAACTTACCAGCAAGGATAAGAGAGCAGATTCCCAGAGCATAGGTAAGGAGAAAAGGATCCTAATACCATAGATATCACACGTAGTGACATCGATGTGGGCCCGTAAGCCAAACATTAAGTTAGCAAAATAGTTTTTCAAGGACTAGACTCAACTTCGACCAGGTAGTGGTGGGGTGGCTTCCTACAGGCAGTCGGCTCTGATACCAACTTGTGACGCCCCCAAAATCAATCTTTGTACAGTAATCATACACGCAGGGTACACGGCTGAGATTAGGGTGCCACGGTGAGAATATCACAGCACAACACTAAACACAAAAGGATAAACCAATATGTTACAATAAAGGGGGGTCGCACGGACCCGAATACATAAGTTATACAAGCCATAATATCTGAGTACAGACATAGTTAGTCAAGTTTTGCCTTAAGAAGGCTAGCACAAATAACATCAGAGATACAGATCGAAAAGGCAAGGCCTCCTGCCTGGGAGCCTCCGAAACTACTCCTGGTCCTGGTCAGCGGGGGTCTCGACGTAGTAGTATCCGCCTCCGGGGTACTCCTGCTCCTGGGCTCCAACGTCGACTGCAGCGGCCGATCAGGCAAAACATAAAGGGGGAAATAAAGCAAAGGTGAGTATCTAGCATACCCGCGAGTCTTACGTCCGCTACTAAGCATTATGCATTGTATCAACGGAAAGAAGAGGCTGTATATAGTGGACTGCAAGATAGAAATCAGAATAAGGATAAGAAGCTAGGCCTATCGAAGACTACCATCTTCCGACGATGTCTTGCAGCATGAGGTAAGAATCAGCCAACGGTTCATATAAAGCATAAAGTAACAACGAAGCAGAAGTTGCTGCAACATTGTATAATATAAGTTGTAATGATTAACAATAATAATAATGCCTCCGAGTTCCCTTCCTCGGCTCCCTGCGAGGAAGAAGACCCGGAACCATACAGTTTAATAGTAATAGTTTCTAGTGGTAAGATCCAGCTTCAGCATAAAGCGTCCTGTTACTGTGGACACGGCTATTCGAATAGATTAATCTTCCCTGCAGGGGTGCACTGGCGTGACTCTACGACGCTCGGATCTCCAGGGTGGCGGGAACCTTGTTAGGGAACGCTCCACGAAAGCTATCCGACACAAAGTAGCCCATCCTTCGGCAATCAACAGAGAGGTCATCCGCCGGACTATATCCTATGTACGCCGGGCTTTGGACCCTAACCCGAACGTACTCCTGCACGGTGCGTGACTGGCCGGTGAAGCAAAATCAAAGCAAAAACAAATACACCGCTCGAGCAAGAGAAGACAACACCACTTCCCGGCAATCAGCCCGCGGTACTGCTGACGTCTGAAGACCCTCGAACGAGACTACGATGCAGGGGAGCCCACACTCCTCGTCCCACGTGTAGGTAGTGCGTACAAGGCAAAAAGGCTACTCAAGACATCCGACGAACCATTTAGCATTTTAATTAACCTGCGTGACAACCGTTATCGTTGCCTCGACTTAACCGACCCGCGGTCAACGACAGCAGTCAGGACCACCAGTACATCGGTGCTTGCCCTGTCGTCCCACCAAGTCA
Source organism: Bromus sterilis (assembly GCA_950022295.1). Lineage (NCBI taxonomy): Eukaryota > Viridiplantae > Streptophyta > Magnoliopsida > Poales > Poaceae > Bromus > Bromus sterilis. The sequence goes on along the minus strand of OX465597.1, from coordinate 26,429,016 downwards.
CTGCGGTTACCAACAAGGTGAACCGTCTCCTTACCTTGTCTCGCGTGTGCTCTTGGTCGAGCTCGACTTTCGTGGTTTGGTAACTCTCGCGAGATACGAACAGGGGCCAAGCACGCCAGTAACGTCGGTCGTACCCTCCTTGTCGTTCCCGACAATATACCTCTCGCGGGCACCGTTGGGTCGCCCGACTACTTACCTTTAAGGACAACCGCTGTCCAGGACCCTATGGCGGCAAGACAAAGTCAGCCTCGGGTGGAGTACAAGGATTACTCCTGGATAGCTCACACTTGAGGTGACTAGGCATAACCCAGATAGGGGCCTTTGGCGGTGTCTGCTTTGTACCGTACCTGTGTAGTCGTATATATTGTATCCGTGTTCACTCCCCTGAGTGATCACGTCCCGCTATCTAGTCCTAGCTAACAATGCACAGGGCTCACTGCTGAATATATGCATAATTATAACAGGCAGCATAGGATAAAGGAAGGTACATCAAGGGGCGACAAAAACAGGCTATGCAATTGAATAGGATTGTAATCGTAGCAGCAGCAGTAACAATGCCTAGTGCAAGAAATGTACGGAAAGATAGGCGATATCTGGGGAAGAGAATGGCTCTGCTTTCCTGGAAGCTCGACGGTAGGGGTAGGGTCGTCGACGAAGTAGTCGTACCCGGCGGCGGTGTAGTCGGTGGTAGCAGCGGGGTCTATCGGGGAATAAAGGGGGGGGGAGAAACAGTAAATACAAAGCAAGCATAAACAAACAGATGAATAGCATGGCATATGCAATGTTAACGATGTTCTAACACAATGCAATGTACGTTGCTCGGTGCGGGAATTCATCCGGGGATGATATACCGGCTCCGGGTGATTATCGGACAGGGTGTCCGGAGGGGGAAGGGTTCATGCCGGAGGTGTCGTGGGTACCGGACAAACATAAGGGGGTGTATCCGTGTTAGTTGAACCATTCCGGACAACTCTCGTGTTCGGAATAAATTCATCCGACAGGTTTTTACCGGCACCGGGAATTATCGACAGACAGCCCGGAGGGGGGAAATGTCGATGATCGGTGTGTTAGGGGGGTGGGGCATACATACGGATAGCGTATCCGTATCCGTTTTATTTTTCTGATCAATTTTCATGTATAAAGTTTTTGAATCTGACTTACGGTTTAAAAGTTATTGAATTTCAAAGTTTTAAATCATTTAAATGATTTTCTGAATTTCTTTTATTATTATAAAAACATTATCCAGAACATTATCCAAAACAGTGCGGCCTCATGTCATCCTCTGTTTATCAATAAAACATTTTATTAAATTGTAAATATCCCTGGACCCACATGTCATACTAACAATTTTAAATTTCTTTTAATAAAAGAAATATCCAGTGGGTCCCACTTGTCATTGTAACAATTTTAATAAAATTATTTTTATTAAGTAAAAAGGCCAGGGGGCCCACCTGTCATCTTCACATGTTATCTTAATATTAAAAGTTTAATTAAAGGGGGGGGCAGGTCCACACGTCAGCGTCTTAAGGGGGGATTAGCAGTGGCTAATCACCTGGCGGGCGGGACCTACCTGGCGGTGACCCTGCTCGACGCCGGCGAGGACAGATGCGGCGAGGTCGCCGTTCCGGCCGACTCCGGCCGACTCCGGCGACGGCTTGAGGCGGCGAGGGGTGTGTTCGAACGGGGGAACCGAGCCGCGTCGTTCGGTGGGCTCGGGGTGGCCGGGGGCTTGCCGGAGCAATGGCTACGACGAGCGCGGCGGCTTGCAGTGAGGGGGCAGCGACGGGCGGAGCCAGGGGCGAGCAGGCCGCGGCGAGAGAGCGCACGGGCCGCAGCAAGCGCACGCGAGCGTGGGCAAAGAGCGGCCATAAGCGCGTGAGCCCGTGCACGCCGCGACGAGCGTGGTCAGGACCGGCCATGGCGGCGGCCGGAGTTCGGCCGTTGTCAAGACGGCGAACCAGCGCGCGAAAACGGAAGCGGGGAGAGGGGAATATTCGTATGCTCACGTTGAGCTCGTAGGGGGAGGCAGTGGGCTCGGGGACGACGTGCGGCGGCCGGGATTTGAGAAGCTCGCCGCCGGCGTGGAAGAAGGGGAACGACCGTGTGCGCTCCACTCCGGGCTCCAGTCCTCGATTCCTGTAGTGAGATGACGTAGACGACGCCGGCGCACACGATGGACACGACGGGGTGGCGGGAGGATCTCGGTGGCCGCGTGTGCGCGGCGGCGCGCCCATGGCGGGGTCTCGGGCCAAGGTGGAAGACGCAGAGGGGGAGGGGGGGCTCCAGATCCAGGGGCGCGCGGGGAACTACGGGCTAGGGTTCGCAGGGGGGCGGCTCGGGTGCGACTTGTAGGCCGCCGGAGAGGCGCTGATGGTCGCCACGGCGATGCTCGTCGCGGTGGCCATGGCCGATGTGTGCCACGGGGGGGGGGGGGGTGTGGGGCGTGAACAGGGGAGGGAACGGTTGGGGGTGGCCTTGTGGGCTGGTGGCCTAGGGGGGTTGGAAGGGGTGGGCCTCGCCCATGGGGTAGATTAGGTTGGGTTTTATTTTTCTTTTTCTTCTCTGTTTAATTTCTTTTGCATTTCTTTTTATAGTCTTAGGCATTTTGTAAAATATGGGATGTCACCCATATTTATTGTTAAACCATATATTACTGCCACAAAAAGATTGAGCAATAATAAAAGTCATTTAATATTTGCAATAAATATTAAATGATTTAAAAGGGGTTTTTATCCACTGTTTTCATTTATTTAGAATTAATTAGAGATTAATAAAATCTCCAACTTGGTGGATCATGGTCCACAGAATATTTAGAATTTATTAACAGTGGTTGAAGAATTTTTGGACAATGTTTATTTTCAACATTGTTTTTAATATACCACCAAGGCAATTGATTTGATTTTTAAATCAAAGGTAATTTGAAACAAGCTTGGCATTGCTTTGATCCAAGTTGACCAAGTCCATGATCACCATGCACTCAACATCATCAAAGGAAAATATCAAGTTTGAGATGTACGACATTCATCAGACAAAAGTTTTGAACAGTGCTGGGGAACAGTAATGGTGATCACTGTTCATCTGACAGTAAGGGTGTTACAAGATCGAAAAGGCGAGGCCTCCTGCCTGGGATCCACCGAACTACTCCTGGTCGATGGGGAACTCGACGTCGTAGTAGTCGCCTCCGGGGGTACTCCTGCTCCTGGGCTCCAACGTCGACTGCAGCGGCCGATCAGGAAAAACGAAAAGGGGGGAATGAAGCAAAGGTGAGTATCTAGCATACCCGCGAGTCTTACGTCCGCTACTAAGAAATTATGCATTTGTATCAAATGGAAAGGGGAGGCTGTATATAGTGGACTGCAAGGTAGAAATTCAGAATAAGGATAAGAAGCTAGGCCTATCGAAGACTAGCATCTTTCGACGAGTCTTGCAGCATGAGGTAAGAATCAGCCAACAGTTAATATAACAAATAATGAAAGTAACAATGCAGCAGAAGTTGCTGCAGCATTGTATAATAATAATTATAATCATAATTAACAAAGCCTTCGAGTTCCCCTCCTCGACATCCCCGCGAGGAAGAAAACCCGGAACCAACAGTTTAATAGTAGTAGTTTGTAGTGATAGGATCTGGCTTCAGCATAAAGCGTCCTGTTACGGTGGACACGGCTATTCGAATAGATTAAACTCCCTGCAGGGGTGCAGTGGTGTCATGCTACACGCTCGGATCTCCAGGGTGGCTTACACCTTGTTAGGGAACACCCCACCGAGGCTATCCGACACGCCGAGGCCCATCCTACGGCTAATCAGAGAGGTCCCCGCCGGTCTACAGCCCTAAGTGCAAGGGGGTCATGGGCCTATCACCTCTCGCTCTCCGGGTCGTTGTGAGGCGGGAGATCCGTACACCACAGGTGACGATCAGTCCCAGCCACAATGCTGAACTGGACGTCTTTCAGAGCTTTCGAACGAGGCCACAACGCGGAGGGCCCACACCGTAATCCCACGTATAGGTAGTGCATACAAGCCAAAAGGCTACTCAAGTCATCCACCGAATCCGTTAAGCATTTTATTAATTTTCTGTCGAGACAACCGTTATCGTTGCCCCTTATTGAATGAGTTGCGGACAACGACAGCAGTCAGGACCACCAGTAACATCGGTGCCTGCCTTGACGTCCCACCAACTCGTGCGGTTACCAACAAGGTGAACCGTCTCCTTACCTTCTCTCGCGTTTGCTCCGAAGAGCTCGACTTTCGTACAACAGGATAATTGTCGGCCACGAACAGTACCAGGCCCGCCGCACACCGGTGGAATACACCTGACCTGTCATTCCGCTAAGATACCCTGCGCGGGCACCGTGGGGTCACCCGACTCCTTACCTGTAAGGACAACCGTGGTTCAGTACCCTAGGACGGCTATACAGAGTCAGCAACGAGTGGAGTACAAGGATTATTCCTCGATAGCTCACACTTGAGGTGGCTCGGCAGAGCCGTGGTAGGGGCCTGAAGCGGTGTCTGCTCTCAACCGTACCTGTAGCAGTTGTAAAGTATCGTATCCGCATTCACTCCCAGAGTGAACACGGCCCGCTCTAGTCCTATTGACTAACAAGGCGCATGGCTAACTGCTGAATATAATGTATATAAAAGGCAGCATAGGATCAAGGAAGGTACATCAAGGGGCGACAAAAACAGGCTATGCAATTGAATAGGATTGTAACGTAGCAGCAGCAGTAACAATGCCTAGTGCAAGAAAAGTACGGAAAGATAGGCGATATCTGGGGAAGAGAATGGCTCTGCTTGCCTGGAAGCTCGATGGTAGAGGTACGGTCGTTGTCGACGAAGTAGTCGCTCATAGGGGCATCAGCAGCGGACGTCGAGACTACCGGAGAATAAGAGAGGGGGAAGAAACAATAAATACACGGCAATAATAGAAATACAAATACAAGACATGGCAAACGTTAATAATAGGGCATGTTTTCCCTTGATTGGTTTTAGTGATTGATGACAATACATTTGCGGACTAACCGGGTGCGACAAGCATTTCAGATAATTACACTAATGGCACAAGACGGTTATTGTCCCCTCGGTGTATGAAGCGTGAAGACGGAGTTTTTCTTTCGATCTCCTTTTTGATAATTGAGTCGTAGGAAAATCGTACTATGAAGAGGGGATCCGCTTTGGAAATGGTGGGTGGAATCATCACACGGTCTCACTTTCTGCACCCACATATTTCTTTTGCGTCGTGGAGGTGTGGGGTCTTATTGGAAGTGGCTCCCTGGCTCTGCCAGGGCGGTAGTACCGCTCTAGGAGCGGTAGTACCGCTCCGCGGTAGTACCGTGGACCAGTACCGTATCCACTACCGGATTCCCACTGGACTTCGCGGTAGTGGGGGCGGCACTGGGGCTCGGTAGTACCGTGGAGCGGTAGTACCATGAACCAGTACCGCTCTCCACTACCGGATTCCCACTGGACTTTGCGGTAGTGGGGGCGGCACTGGGGCTCGGTAGTACCGTGGAACGGTAGTACCGCTCCCAGAGCGGTAGTACCGCTCCCAGAGCGGTAGTACCGCTCCATGGTAGTACCATGAACCAGTACCGCGTCCACTACCGGATTCCCACTGGAATTTGCGGTAGTGGGGCGGCACTGGGCTCGGTAGTACCGCTCTCGGTGCGGTAGTACCGTGTTTGGTGGACAGCCAACGGCTGCATTTAAGGACACCTATAAAAGGGGGTCTTCTCTCCATTGAGACTCCTCATTTATTGCTCTCACCTCCATTGACGCCCAAGCTCCCTTCTTGCCTGATCTCCCTCCCTAGCCATCAAAACTTGTTGATTCTCTAGGGTTTGGAAGATGAGGCCCCGATCTACACTTCCACCAAAGGATATTTGATTCCCCCCACTAATCTCGTGTGGATCTTGTTACCCTTGGGTGCGTTGGTGCCCTAAATGGAAGAGGTCACCTCGAAGCCACATTCCATTGTGGTGAAGCTTCGTGGTTTTGTTGGGAGCCTCCAATTAAGTTGTGGAGTTTGCCCCAGCCTTGTTTGTAAAGGTTTGGTTGCCACCTTCAAGGCCGCCTCGTAGTGGTTCACGGCATCTTACATCGGTAAGAGCGTGAGGAGAAATAGGGTGGCCCTCGTTGGCTTCGTGTGAGCATTGTGCTCCTCACCCTATCCAAACGGAGACGTACTTATCGAAAGAGAAGGAACATCGGAAACATATTCTTGTCTCCCGTGTTCCCTTTTATTTTTACTTTGTGGAAGTTACTTTCCTTGCTTATTTATTGCTTGCTTGTTATATCGTTGTTGTTGGCATATAGGTTGCTCACATAGTTGCATCTCTAGACAACCTATATTATTTGTTGAGCCTAAATTGTTAAGAAAAGTTTAAAAAGTGTTAGTCGCCTATTCACCCCCCCTCTAGTCGACATTCCGATCCTTTCAGTTAAGCTAGAGGTGAACTAACGCAGTACGATGCACGATGCACGGAGCAGGAATTCCTCCGGGGATGAAGTACCGGCTCCGGGTGATTATCGGACAGGGTGCCCGGAGGGGGAAGGTAACTTGTCGGAGGTTTCGTGGACATCCGACAAACGTAGGGAGGGTGTATCCGTGTTAGTTGATCTATTCTGAACAACTTTCATGTTCGGAATAAATTCATCCGGATACTTTAACAGTACCGGACAATTCATCGGACAGACGGTCCGGAGGGGGACGGTTCGATGTTCGGTATACTAGAGGGGGGTGGTGGGCATACGGGTAGCGTATTCGTATTCGTTATATATTTTTGATCAATTTTCATGTATAAAGTTTTTGAATCCGACTTACGGTTTAAAAGATATTGAATTTCAAAGTTTTAATCATTTTTAAATCAATTTTGGATTTTCTTTTTAATTATTTAATACAACATTATCCAGAACAGTGTATTTGATCAGTCAACACTGACAAGTGGGACCTACTGACAAGTGGGTCCCACATGTCATATGCATATTTAATAAATACAATTTTAATTAATAAAACAGTAGGGGTGGCCCACATGTCATAGACACTACACAGCTAACAGTTTTGTTATCTTTTAAACAGGTGCTTAAGTGGGTTGGGACCCATATGTCATAAGTACCAGGGGTAATCTTATGTTATTTTAACAGATAGTTTATACTAAACAGAAGGTTATCCACTTAACAGTCATTAGTGCTAAACAAATCGGGCTGGGCCCCAGCAGTCAGGGGCCAAGGCACTGGACGTGCACGCCGGCGAGCTAGCTGTGGCACGACGGTGAGCTTAGCGGCGGCCTCCAGCGAGCAAATCACACGAGCCAAAAGGGGAATCGAACGAGTGTCGTGCCGCGCATCCAGGGGTGCCCTCGGCGCGGGCTGAGATGGTCTAGGGCCACGGCTATCTCAAACGGCGGCGGCGGCCGGAGCTCGAGCATACGGCGGCGAAGCCACGGGGCATGGGGAGGAGAAGGGAGAAGTCAGGGAGCTCCGGGTGCTCACCGCGAGGGCAGAGAAGGGGGCAGCGAGGCCGGGGAAACTCGGAGCAGTGCTCCAACGCATCAATGGAGGTCGTGGCCGTGGAAGGAAGAAACCCCCGATTCGCAGTGTGCGGAGCGTCCCGGTGTCGGTTGCAGGCCCGTGGCGAAGAGGTCGACGGAGGGGAAGCCTCCGGATAACCAGGCGCGGTCCGGGGCCGTCGTTGGCCACGTGTACGCCGGCGGCGCGGCCGCAGCCGGAGCACGGGGCTCACGGGAGAGGAGGAAGACGAACGAGGGTGACGGGGATCAACCCCGGAAAATCCCATGGTTAGGGACCCTGGGTTAGTCATGAGAGACACAGGTTGGACGATAGCTCATCGGCAAACAGGAAGGCTCGCTCCTGCTCGATATTATTGATGGGGGAGATGCAATTACAGGGGAGGACAATGCTGGAGCGCTCAAGGCTAGGGTTACAGGTGAGATTCGATGTCTTTGGTGTCACCCCTCCTAGCCCTTATATACCGGGCTAGGTCTCGGGGAGTTCATCTACGTGTACAGGTAAACTTTCCTAACCCTAGCTTGCTCCGTACGGCAGGTCTTCGCACCTTCCTTGTGAGTCGAGGACTCCTACGTCGGTGCCAACTAGTGGGCCGAGGCCGTATCTTCATGGGCCTTCTGCCTTCATGGACACCAGGTAGGCTCATCCGTAGGAGTCGTGGGGTCACCCCCTCGTCAGTAGCCCCCGAGTGCCTGGGGGACTCGAAGAGTGCCTGGGGGACTCTAATCTTGCGTGGCATCTGGGCACAGTGTATCGTGTTCCAGGAAGGTGTGTTTTTGAGGCGCGGAGCCTTATAGCATTGCACCCGCTTGGAAAAAAACATCAAGCGAGTTGTTCACTCATTCACCCGAGGAGCTTTGTTTCGAGTGCTCAGTCGGGGGGTTATTCGCGAGTAATCACTCGAATGCCATTTCGTCTCTTCAGGTGAGGGAGCACCCGGGACTCTTATGATGTACGCTCCCGATGGGAGTAAGATGTTTTTTCCTCATCGGGAAAAAGATCTGAGAGATGAAATCTGAGGGCTTTGATGGCGTACTCAGTACGCCTTGCTGTGATATGACGTTGGCGTGGTCTTCTGCAATTTTTTGACCGCTGCGGTCTGTAGTGGGAAATGACTTGGCGATGTCCCGCCGAAATTTTCGCGTCGCGCGATCGTGGTCCTCTTTTTGCACGCGTAGTGGGCGGTGTTGTTACTGCGCCGGTTGGATTTTCCATACTTCTCGCCTCTGTGTGGGGTCGTGCCACGTTTTACTGGGCAAAAAAGGTTGCGTGGTGGCCCTTCTTGCTAGGTCTTGGAGTTAAATACCATGTGGCTGGGTAAGTTTTTTGTTTTACCCGGCCATTGCCTTTCTCCTCTTTCTCTGCTTCCTTTGTGTTCCAGAGATTTCTTCTTTTCTCTTCTGCCTGCTGCTGTGAGATCTATGTCCAAGCGCTCCCGTGCTGCTATCGAGTCGGCCAAGATGTCCGTCAAGTGGGAGCGCTCCTCTTTCGGGGCTGGAGATCTAGAGGCACTGGTCGCTGATGGCGTGGTGGTGGAGGGCGATGTGCGCCTTCCTGGTGAAGAGTCGATTCCTGCGCCGACGGCGGACGAACGGGTATGCTTCCAGGATTTCTTCCACCGAGGGTTTGCTCTTCCGCTGCATCCATTTGTCCGGGGCTTGCTGTATTCTTATCGGCTTCAATTGCATGACCTGACTCCCAACGGGATTTTGCACATTGCGTGTTTCATCACTCTTTGTGAAGCTTTCCTGGGGATTTACCCCCATTGGGGACTTTGGAGGCGCCTTTTTAGTGTAAAAAGGACGAACTCTGAGTACGCCGTGGGCCGAGTGGGTATCTCCATTGGGGATAAACATTCGTATTTTGACTTGGAGAAGATTGATTCTGTTAGTGGCTGGCGTAGGGGCTGGTTTTATCTGAAGGATCGCTTCGTTGTTGGTCAACGCTTTGGTCTTGCTTCTTTCAATCCGAGCACTTGGGCAGTCAGACAGTCTTCGTGGTCTCATTATTTGACCGAAGTGGAGTCGTCCGCGCTGACTCCGTTTTTGGAGAGGATTTCTATGTTGAAGGATAACTTGACTGGTGGTCAGCTTATCTCGGTTTTTGTGGGGAGGCGAGTTCAACCGTTGCAGCATCGAGATCGTCCTATGTGGCGGTATGAGGGACTCGGTGACTCGACGAGATGCTCGCCTGAAGAGCTGGATCCTGATGCCTTGCTGGCTCGCATCCAGCATGTGACCAAGTGTTCGAGTATTTCCGAGATGCGCCTTGTCCTTCCATATGCTTCTGATCGTTCTCCACCGCCAGTTGGTTCTCGTGTTCATTCGTTTGTCCGGAATAGTACCTTGTGTTGCTATTGACATTGCTTGCTTTGTAGGGTCATGCTCCGGTGCCGTGTAATCCTCCGCAGCCGGAGGACGCCGATATTCTTGAAGAGCCTGATGCTTCCGCAGCTGAAAATGTTGCGCCGGCTCTTAATGCTGAGATTGTTCTAGTGGAGACTGGAGATAGTGAGGACTCGAGTCCCTTTCGAGTGAAGCGATCACGTCCTTTGGGTGCTGAAGATTATGCTGCGTTAGGTGATGACGTCCCTCATGCTGCTCCTTTTGCTGGTCCTTCACCTTCGGCTGCTGCGCCGGCCCCTCCTCCCAAGAGGGCCAGGCTTGGGAGGCTGGGGCGTCCTCGTGTTGCGCGCGTCGGGTATGATTCTGCGTGATTTGTGCTTGTTCTGTTGTCTTTGCACTTGCGTGTGATAACGTTTTGTATTGCAGTGATGCGCCTGCTCCAGCTGTTTCGTGTAGCAGCGCGGCTGCTACTGACCTGAAATCGACGAGTTCTGGGGCAGCAGCCAAGCATCTTGAGGACCACTCGGCTGCCGCTGGCCAATCTGGGCCGGCGGCGACTCCTGTTGTTTCGGCTGCGGGTGTAGTTCCCGTTGTACCTTCTTCTGGGGCGCTTGGTGCTACTGCTCCTGAGCCCAGGCCGACTGGACTTTGTCCTCCGTACTTTGGCCGTTTTGATCTGGCGGTTGAGGACAAGGTCCGTGCCTTTGATCATGTCTCCAAGATGGTAAGATGATTCGTGACTGTGTTGTTCTATCATCGGGGGCACGGCAGTGCTCCCGATGGGAGTAGCCCCCGAGGCTAGAAGTAACTATTTGCAGTTGCTTGTAGTCTTTTCTTTAATTAACACTTGATTGCCTGGTTCTTGCAGCCTGTTTTCCAGCACTGTGAGCGTTTGGTTCTTGATGCTGCGCGTTGGCAACGGGCCTACGATTCTGCCCAGGATGCCTTATCTGCTATGGATGGTGAGTTTTATTTTTGCGTTGCTGGGCTTTTGGGCGCTTCGTCGTTTGTTTTGAGTACTGTCTTGTTTTGCAGGTCGTCGCCAGGCTGCCGAGAAACAAGCCGAAAAGGCGGAAACGACGGTTTCCGTTCTCAAGGCTGCCTTGGCTTCCAAGGAGGTGGAGTTGCATGATCAACATGAGGAGATGGTTCGCCTTCGCCAGGCTGAGGACGCGCGTGCGCGGGTGGAGGCAGTCGAGGGCAAACGTCTTCGCGCCTTGGCTGGCTCGCTCGTGTGTAATTTTGGTGTTCAACCATTGTTGTTTCTAATGAATTCCCGTGATGATGTTTTCTTTGCTTGGTGCAGCCACTGTAGGTGCGAAGCCGATGGAGGCTGCTACGTCGGGGTCTGGGATTCTCCAAGGTGTTGTTGATGCTGTGGCAGATACTGTTGCAGTGGTCGAGGACGTCTGCGCCCGGGCTTCCAATCTTGTGGGTCTTCGCACGAGCACCTTATGCCGGAGGGTACGGAGGTGCCTGATGGCCTGGGTGCTCGGGTTGCTGCCTTCGGCCCAGATGGGAAATATATGGTGGAACTGGTGGCGGAGAGCGTGGTGAGTGGTTCTTCCACGGCCCTGGTCGTCCTTATAGGGCATGTGGTTTCCTTTGATGATTCCTTGGTTGAAACCATCCCGCAGTATTCTGGTGAGCAGGACGACCGAGCCGACAGGCTGGCTCGTCGCCTGCAGCAAGTTGTAGATGCTCAAGTTCCCCCTGCCGTAGGTGAGGGGGAGGCTTAGTAGTGTTGCGCCGTTTGGAAACTTTGTCTGTAATTCGTGACTCTGTTGTGATGGTTGATCTTTTTCAACTTTTATCTGAATGTCTTCCTGGCTGTTCCTCTTACCGTTTTTGATTTGTTTTGTTCGCCCTGCGGTAGGCCACTCCGGGCTTTCTTCGTCCGTGGAGTTCGCTGAAGGAAGACACTCGCGAGGGTGCGTACTAGTCCGTTTGTTTGCGGCTGAAGGACGCTGAGTGGGATATTGTCCGACTGAAGGGGTTTTTGGCCGTTCAGCGTACTTGTCGCGAGCGTGCCGAGTCCGTGGTTGAGGGCCTTGATTCGTGGGTGGTGAAGTTGTCCGACCTCCTGCGGGGTGAGTCTTCCCTCTTGTTTAGTTGCTTGATTCCACTTGGTCGATTTTTTGCCGTCTCTGTCTTTGATCGTAGTTTTTGACTTTCGAAGTGCTGGCAGGGCGAACTCGGGAGGAAGAGAGGGCCGTTCAGTCAGAGATGTCGCGGCTTGATGATCCTAGTGTGCAGGCGAGCAATCCCTTTTGGGCGGATGGGGTTCGTGCTCGAGCGTTTGCCTTGCTTCGTCGCCGAGTTGAACGGGTGTCGGAAGCTCTCGGCTATTGCCAGCGGGTATTGGGTGGTATCCATGTTGAGTTCTATCCGTTGGAGGTGGTTCCTTCGTCCCTTGAGAGACTTTGTCGCATATTTTCTCAGCCTGCCAAGTTGCGTCGAGTGATGGACCATCAGATTCGTGCTGGAGCCCGAGCTGCTTTGGGTTTGGTCCATAGTCATTGGCCAGGGGTAGATTTTGCTTAGGTAGTGGCGGGTCCTCCAGGTGGTAGGGATCATCCGATGAATGAGCACTACGTTGCTGTAGATAGGCATGCGCACCAGGTTGTGAGGCGAGTTTGCGAAGAGAACGACCGCCATCTGGGTGCACTTATTAAGGCGAAGTTGGAGCCTAAATATTAGGTGCTTCCCTTCGTTGTATGTGTTTCTTCTTGGTTGTATATATGCTGTTTTGGAGAGTCGTTTGCATTTGTAGTTGCGAGGGGCGCCTCGGGAGGTGGCTTCTTCGGCGAGCCCCCGAGTGTCAGGCTAATTTGTCGCGTTTGCGGAGGACGCCTCGGAGGGTGGCTACTTTGGCGAGCCCCCGAGTGCCAAGTTAGTGTGCCGCAATTGCGGAGGACGCCTCGGGGGGTGGCTTCTTCGGCGAGCCCCCGAGTGTCAAGTTAGTTTTGCCGCGTTTTGCGGAGGACGCCTCGGGGGGTGGCTGCTTTGGCGAGCCCCCGAGTGTCAAGTTAATTTGCCGCGTTTGCGGAGGACGAATCGGGGGGTGGCTACTTCGGCGAGCCCCCGAGTGTCAAGTTAGTGTGTCGCGATTTCGGAGGACGCCTCGGGGGGTGGCTTCTTCGGCGAGCCCCCGAGTGTCAAGTTAGTTTTGCCGCGTTTTGCGGAGGACGCCTCGGGGGGTGGCTGCTTTGGCGAGCCCCCGAGTGCCAAGTTAGTGTGCCGCGATTGCGGAGGACGCCTCGGGGGGTGGCTTCTTCGGCGAGCCCCCGAGTGTCAAGAAATTTTGAGGAGAAACATTTGTGTAATATCTTTCCTGCCGTCTCTTACAAAGAGTAGGAGGGCTCTGTCGAGGACAGGCCCCTTTTACTTAGAGCAATGATGTGGTGGCCTTAGGGGCCTGGTAGCTTTGTTTCCTCGTGCCTGGTTTCTTCGTGCGATGTTCCTTTCCTTCTACGGGGGCGCTTCTTCTGCGAGTCCCGAGGTCCTGTTGCCTTGGTGGGATGCGAATGCTTCTGCTATCTTATGGAATTCTTTGTCGCAGTGGTCGGAACTGACGAAACTGCCGCTGATTGTGATGACCCCGTTTGGGCCTGGCATCTTCAGTTTGAGGTAGGCGTAGTGGGGTAAGGCCATGAAACGAGCGAAAGCTGGTCGCCCGAGGATTGCGTGGTATTGCGAATTCCAGTCGACCACTTCAAAGTCAAGTGTTTCCTTGCGGAAGTGATGGCTTCTCGCCCTTCGTTGGTTACCCCAAGTGGAAGGTTTGAGATGTAGTGCAACAGCAGTTTTCCCTCGGTGAAGATACCAAGGTTTGTCTCCAGTAGGACTCCAGAGATGATAAGTAGGTGTCAGCGGCGCAACTGACGCGGACCTGCACACAGACACAGATAACTTTGTTCCCAACGAAGTTCAGAGAGGTTGTCAATCTCTCCGGTCTTGTTGTTCACAAAGGATAAAACGCAAGGGATAATGATAGCAAGTAAAAGCAGTAAAGTAAATATAGCTTGGAAATAATAATGATGATATGGACCGGGATAGGTTATGTTCACTAGTGATGTCTCTCTCCCAAAAGACGATAAAACTGCTATGCGAGGTAAACAAATTACAGAAGGGCAATTGACAGGATTATGAACGCACCGCAATGCTAACTATGTTACAAAAGAAAGGAAGAGGCTCAAAAGCACGGGCAGTACGCCAAAATAAGGAGACCGAAATCCATCTGCATCTACTACTAATAATCCACCTTGAGATATCTATCCAGAACATCTCGCTGGTATTAAGTTGCGAGCCCCACCCAAAGTGTAAACCCAAAGCAACAGACAACTGCATTAAAAAGAACTTTGCGTAAAGTAAACAATCCTTGTAACCGCGGTTACAAGCACCGTTGTTTTCACCCTTGTGGCAACAGCACATCCCCTAGACTCATGTTTCTGTCACTCAAGCGTGTCATCGGGGGGCATGAACCCACAATCTAGCACAACGTTCCCTCTTGGAGTCACTCCTTACTACTTGGCCAAAGCAATAAACAGCAACGTAGAACATGCAAGAATTACTTAGGAACAAAAATATAAGAGATGAAAACCAAATATATTACTCTATCACAATCTGAACATAATCTCATAATCCATCAGATCCCTCCAAACTCAGCATAGCAACAGTAGAAATATTACAAAGGTGCCTCGATCATGTAGGACAGCTCACGAGGTCTAAACAATGAAGATCAAAGAGGGGAGGAGAACATCACATAGCTACTGATCACGGACCCATGGTCCAAGGAAAACTACTCACAAGACATCCAGGGAGCATCCATGGTGGAGAGGAGACTCCCGGAGGTCAATCCTCCCTCCGGCAGGGTGCCGGGAAGAGGTCTTCTGGTGCTCCCGATCTCGGAAGCGCGGCGGCGGCGGAACAGAGGCGAGTTCGCGGAATAGGGTTCCTCCTCTGGAGTTTTCCCGTGACGGAGAATAAATAGGCGAAGGGGGGCAGCCAGAGGTGGACCAGGGGCCCCAGGCGCCCCCTGGCGCGGCCAAGGGTGGGGCCGCGCCGGGTGGCCGCCTGGGCCCCCCTGGCTCCCCTCTGGCCCCTCCCGGGCTCTTCTCGAAGCTTCCTGTACGCTGATTTTTCCTGTATTTTTCCCGGAATTTTTCTGGCACTTTTTATATGGGGGAAAACTGAAATAGAAAAACAACAGAAAACAGGAACTGGCACTGGGGTGCACTGAGTTAATAGGTTAGTCCAAATATGATCAAAAGTGTATGAAAGTGTATCTAGATCATAGCAATATCACACAAAACATGCATGGAGCAAGCAGAAATTATAGATACATTTTGGACGTATCAACATCCCCAAGCTTAATTCCTGCTCGTCCTCGAGTAGGTAAATGATAACAACATAATTTCTGTGGTGACATGCTAGCAACCATATAAGAACTTTGAAAAGTAAAGCAATCAAGGTTAGAGATTCAATTCAAGTCATAACAGGCAAGAGTCTATATTAGCATTGAAACAAGTAACAAAAGAACAAAAGGTGCAAGAGCTCTCGCTGTCCGTGACTCGAATGTATCCAAATGGTGTTTGCGTGCAAGAAGGGGGATAGGGAATACGAGAAAAAAAGTATTTTTGTGTTGAGAACTCAATCTACTAAAGTTTCACACTTGGTCTTCTTTGGAATCTTATCTTGACTCATCCCTAGACGACTAGCAGGTACAAGTCAATTTGATCCACTCCTTTTCGATATTTCGAGCACTCATGCAATGGATGAGCGTAAGCACGAGAGTTGACACTTAGGATGGCAAAGAGAGAAATATGGTGGAGGAGGAAGACAAAAATAATGAGAAAGGCTCACATCAATGAGGACAATCATAGGCAAGAGATGTCGAATGATAGATATGATGTGAGGAGTAGGGATTGCCATGCAACGGATGCACATATGAGCTAAGAAGCTCTCCAAAGGAACTAGTGGGGGTGCATCTAACTTGCTCGCTCATGAAGACCTAGAGCTCGTTTGAGGAGGCTCATCCTTGGAATATGCAAGCCAAGTTCTATATTGTGAAGGTCCCCACATAGCTATATGCATAATGATCATCTCTATGGAGTACTAGGATATAGAGGGAGTACTAGTGTGGATCTCTCAAAAGGATAGTAGTGTTGCCCCTTTCTCTCTTTTTCTATTTTTTTTGGCCTCAATGGCTCTTTCTATTTATCTCTCATTTGTCCTCTTTGGGATCTTTTAATGTGTCCACTTTGGGATCTTTTCCTCACTTAAGGGAAACACTCTATTTTACAAAAAGGTAAAGGAGATCTTTCACACTTTACAAGGTACTCAAAACATAATGAAGATTTAACTATCATGATGTATGCAATGTATGTCGCTGCAAGTGTAGCAGGAACATGTATGACATGAAGATCAAGTCATGCAGAGGTGGAAGTTGCATGGCAATATAACTCGGAAAGGCTATGGAAATGCCTTGATAGGTAGGTATGGTGGCTGTTTTGAGGGAAGTTATAAGGAGGCTTATGATGACAGAGCGTATCATGCCAAGGGTTTGGATGTACCGGCGAAGGTGGACACCAACTCTCGGAGTGAGAAGAAGACAATGCACGGCATGGGAGAGGCTAGCAAAATATGGGAAGGTGGAAGTGTCAACTTTCAATACTTACATTAGTCCGAAGAACTCATGCACTTATTATCGGTAACTCTCAATCTAATAAGGAGGTTCACAAAGAGACAAGTACCCCGAGGAGGAGTGTATGGGGGTTTGGTTATCCTTGCGCATCCTCGACTCATGGTACGTGAGTGTTCTCTGATATTCGACCCCTCAGAAGAGTAGTGATCCATCTTGTAGCTAGAGTTCTCAACTAGTTTTGTAGGTTTTGAAAATACACACGGATTGCCCAAAATACGACATCTATCACTAATAGGCAAGAGCTCTTGACACCAAAAGTTCAAACATTACTCACATCAATACCTCAAAACTATTGCAAGTTACTACTAGAAGAAAATAGCAACCTCAATTACCTACTTTCAAGACAAGACACAACTCAGTGCAACAACCAACTCTCTTTAACAAGATAAACATGATAACTAAAAAGAGTTTCAGAAACAAACTAAACAAAATCCAAGGCTCTTGCTAAAGACAAACTAAAGCTAAAACTAAACATGGCAGTAGCTATGAAAAGATAAAGAACACACAACAGCAGAAAGATAGGCATGAAGAATCCTATGATGTGTTCTAAATTTTGAAAGTGGATCGTGTTTCTCTCCCACACAAAGTAATAAGGGATCTAACTTGTTATGAACAGCAAGCAAAGCTAAAGAAAACTAAAAACAAAACCTAAGAGCGAGACGCTCCAAGCATAGCACATAACGCATGAAGTGATAAAAATATAGTGAGACGAAGGACGAACTGATGATTCTTGATGGAGAAGGGGATGCACGGGGGAATCCCCAAGCTTAGAAGCTTGAGTCTCCTTGAATATTTGTTGGGGATGCATGGGGGCATCCCCAAGCTTGAGCGCTTGACACTCCTGGATCTTCTTTCATCATCTTCCATCGCACACTTGAAAATTCCCTTCATACATAACTCATCATAAGCTGATTAGAGAGGTTAGTACCCTTAATAAATAATTTCTCCCACTGGATATAAAGATAATCTTGAAGAGCTACTGTTTCTCAAGAGTGCCAAAAAGTTTTTGCAAAGAAAAAGCAAGCTTACGGTTTGCAAAAGTATGGAGAGACAAAACGTGGCAGAATCTGTGAAAAACAGAACAGCAGGTAGTAAAGAATTTTTTAGGGGCACTTATGAAACTCAAATAATAAAACTCAGAACATATGGAAGTTTCACAATTGTATAGAGCATGCTGTGAAAAAAATTCAGATCAAAAAGATGATCTGGTGATTTGATTCGAATTTTTCTGTCAGGGGACAGAATCTGTTTTCTGGACAGCACATCACAACTTTTGCTTCCCTTATCATAAGAGGCTATAACTTGGCACAAATCTGAAAAATAAAGATACAATGATGTTGCTACAGTAGTAACAAACATCAAGACACAACAAAAGAAAAAAGAAAAACCTAAATTCGTTGCGGGCTGCCTCCCGAAAGCGCTTCTTTAAAGCCATTAGCTAGGCTTAAAGATTGTAGAAGGTGCTCTCATAAGAATAAGAATTTGAAGCAAAAGAGAGCATCAAGAAACAAATATGAAACACATTTAAGCCTAACCCACTTCCTATGCATAGGCATCTTGTAAGAAAATAAGTCAAAGAAGCACAAAGTGACATGCATAGAAAGGTGGAACAGGAACATCTTCAAAACTTTCAAGATAAAGAGAGGAGTTTTAGTAATATGGAAGTTTCTACAACCAAACTTCCCTCTCTCAAAATAATTTTCAGTAGTATCATGAACAACATCAAGAATATAACTATCACATAAATCGTGTTGTTCATGAACTGCAAGCACACGTGTATAGTTTTCAACACGGTCTTTAGGATTATAAGATAAATGCAACCCATCACATTGAGCCTTGATAAGAGGAAAATTCTCCGGAGTTGGAGATTTTAAAAGGATAATAGGACACTCAAGTGTGGGTGAGATAGCAAAAATTTCATGCTTAACATGAGGAACTATAGCAAGTTCATCTCCGTAAGTATCATCCATAGTGGCATCAAGGCCATAAGCATAGAAGGCATGAACTTCATCAAAAAGGGATATTTCAAAAGAATCCATAGGTAAGAGTAAAAGAGTTACTCTCATTAGAAGGTAGACATGGATGGCTCCATTCTTCCTCCTTTTGTTCGTCACTCTCCTCCTCTTCTTCATCCAAAGAGCTTTCAGGTTCAGTAATTTCTTCTTCTATAGAGTCCTGCAAAACATTAGTCTCTTCCTTTGGGGGAGAGATTCTCTCAAGATGATCAGTAATATAATAATTTGCATCATAATTTTCCAAACAATAGTTAAGTATAGAAAGACTCTCAGATTTGTAAGGGGCGTCATCAATATTTTCAAGAAAAGAAGTAATTTCATAGGCACCCTTAAAAGCAACAAATTCTTCTATTTGTTCTGCATCATAAAAATCATAATTTCCCTTAGAATAAGAAGCCAAGGTTTCATCCTCATTGTACTCACATTGGAAAGCAAGGTGTTTGTGACTCATAAAGCAACAAGATTCATCCCTGCAGAAAGATATATTATATATTGAGCACAAGTTTTTAGCATACTCATACGATTGATGTATGAGTCTCGATAAGTGTATCCCTTTTTGAGACAAGCGGTATTCCTTGTAATATTCTTGTTGATCCTTAGTGAATCCTCCATGCCAATAAGATCTAGTTTCAAAGAAGTTAGACATTGATTGTCAAGTAAGGAACTAGACATACTATATATATTTTTGATTTTTGATAAAGGACACAAAGATAAAAACTGAAAGGTAAACTAACAAGACTAAAAAAACAAAGGTAAAGTGTAGTGTGCAACTCCCTTATATTAGCACTCGGAGTCCCCGGCAACGGCGCAGTAAAACTTGCTTGATGGCTTCTCGCCCTTCGTTGGTTACCCCAAGTGGAAGGTTTGAGATGTAGTGCAGCAGCTGTTTTCCCTCGGTGAAGATACCAAGGTTTGTCTCCAGTAGGACTCCAGATATGATAAGTAGGTGTCAGCGGCGCAACTAACGCGGACCTGCACACAGACACAGATAACTTTGTTCCCAACGAAGTTCAGAGAGGTTTTCAATCTCTCCGGTCTTGTTGTTCACAAAGGATAAAACGCAAGGGATAATGATAGCAAGTAAAAGCAGTAAAGTAAATATAGCTTGGAAATAATAATGAGGATATGGACCAGGATACGTGATGTTCACTAGTGATGTCTCTCTCCCAAAAGACGATAAAACTGCTATGTGAGGTAAACAAATTACAGAAGGGCAATTGACAGGATTATGAACGCACCGCAATGCTAACTATGCTACAAAAGAAAGGAAGCGACTCAAAAGCACGGGCAGTACGCCAAAATAAGTAGACCGAAATCCATCTGCATCTACTACTAATCATCCACCTTGAGATATCTATCCAGAAAATCTCGCTGGTATTAAGTTGCGAGCCCCACCCAAAGTGTAAACCCAAAGCAACAGACAACTGCATTAAAAAGAACTTTGCGTAAAGTAAACAATCCTTGTAACCGCGGTTACAAGCACCGTTGTTTTCCCCCTTGTGGCAACAGCACATCCCCTAGACTCATGTTTCTGTCACTCAAGCGTGTCATCGGGGGGCATGAACCCACAATCTAGCACAACGTTCCCTCTTGGAGTCACTACCTACTACTTGGCCAAAGCAATAAACAGCAACGGAGAACATGCAAGAATTACTTAGGAACAAAAATATAAGAGATGAAAACCAAATATATTACTCTATCACAATCTGAACATAATCTCATAATCCATCAGATCCCTCCAAACTCAGCATAGCAACAGCAGAAATATTACAAAGGTGCCTCGATCATGTAGGGAAGCTCACGAGGTCTAAACAATGAAGATCAAAGAGGGGAGGAGAACATCACATAGCTACTGATCACAGACCCATGGTCCAAGGAAAACTACTCACGAGACATCCGGGAAGCATCCATGGTGGAGAGGAGACTCCCGGAGGTCAATCCTCCCTCCGGCAGGGTGCCGGGAAGAGGTCTTCTGGTGCTCCCGATCTCGGAAGTGCGGCGGCGGCAGAACAGAGGCGAGTTCGCGGAATAGGTTTCCTCCTCTGGAGTTTTCCTGTGACGGAGAATAAATAGGCGAAGGGGGGCAGCCAGAGGTGGACCGGGGGCCCCAGGCGCCCCCTGGCGCGACCAGGGGTGGGGCCGCGCCAGGTGGCCGCCTGGCCCCTCTGGCTCCCCTATGGCCCCTCCCGGGCTCTTCTCGAAGCTTCCTGTACGCTGATTTTTCCTGTATTTTTCCCGGAATTTTTCTGGCACTTTTTATATGGGGGAAAACTTAAATAGAAAAACAGCAGAAAACAGGAACTGGCACTGGGGTGCACTGAGTTAATAGGTTAGTCCAAATATGATCAAAAGGGTATGAAAGTGTATCTAGATCATAGCAATATCACACAAAACATGCATGGAGCAAGCAGAAATTATAGATACGTTTTGGACGTATCAGGAAGTTTGTCGCATTCCCAAAGACTACCTCCAGGCTTATCCTTCCGAGGGGGTAGACTGCTTTTCCTGGTACGATCCCATGGAAGGTTGTGCCTGATGACTTGAGTGCGCTGTTTTGGATGAGCATGTCATCGAGTGTTCGGGTGAAGATGATGTTGATCCCGCTGCCGCCGTCCATGAATACTCGCGACATGTCATAATTTCCGATTCTGGCCTCGAGTACTAGTGCGGCATGCCCTGGCTGGGGGACGACTGGCGGGTGGTCGTCCCGGGAGAAGGAGATTTCTATCTCCGACCCGCGCAGGTACTCTGGGACGGCCGGGTGTGCGGAGGTTGCTAGGAAGACTTGTCTTGTGACTTGTTTCTGCTGCCTGTTGGAAGGCCTGCCTTCTTGTATCATGTAGATCCTCCCGTGGGCTTCTGGGTATTGGTTTTCTTTTTCTGGTGTCCTTTGTCATTCCTGGATGGCGTCCACCTGTCTTGTTGGCAGAGGGGGGGCTGGTGGCGCACCGTGGGCGACTGGCCCAACTGCTATGCTTGCGAGTGGTCATGCTGCTGCGACCGCGGAGCGGCTTTTCTCCTCTTCCAACTCGTTGAAGCTTCTGCAGTTCCTGAGGGTGTGGGATGATTTGAGCTCTCCTTGCTCGTTTTTGAACCCGTGTATAGAGCACGGTCCATCGAGTTGTTCTTTGGCAGAGCGGAATGCGCGAGTGCCGTCGCGTGGCTGCCTTGTCCTCCATTCTCGCCTCTGAGCATGGGGCTCGTCTTCTGGGTTGTCTCGACGCTGTGGTCTGTTTTCATCTCGGTGCCTGCCGTTCCGATCGTCTGAGAAACCGGAGGCGACCATGTCAGGTCCTCGTCGTTGTAGAAGTTCCGTCTGGGTCGCTTCCTTCTTCTGTCGTCTCCTCTATCCCCGTTGTAGTCGTAGTCGTACTCTGATCGTGCAGTGTGGGTTTCTGTTTCGTTACGAACGGAGTCTTCTCCGTCCGCCCAACTGTTGGCTAGTTCTAAAAGCCGAGCGAGTGTTCGGACTTTCATCTGTCCGAGCTGCTCCTTGAATTCAACACGCTGAAGACCTCGCATGAATGTGTCGATCGCACTTTCGTCCGAGATGTCTTCCGCTGAGTTCTTGAGTATCGTCCATCGCTGGATGTATGCTCGCAGGGCCTCCCTCGTTCCTTGCTTGCATGCCCGCAGCTCCTCGAGTGAGGCTGGTCGCTTGTATGTTGATTTGAAGTTTTCTATGAAGGCTCCGCGGAACTGGCTCCAGGAGCTGATGGATCCGCGCCGAAGGTTTTTCAGCCAATGTCGAGCGGAGCTCTCGAGCATGAGCTGTATGTACTGCATTGTTGTGACATTGGTTCCTCTTTGGAACTTGACTGTTGTTAGGTAGTCGTCGAGCCATGCCTCCGACTCCTCGAGTCCGTTGTACTTTAGAGTAGTGGAGTTCAATTTGAACCCGTTGGGCATACGCGTCTCACGTATGGCACGTGTGAAGCAGAGTGCTCCGCATGGCTCGATTTCTTCGTCGGAAGCCTCTTCCTCCGAGTACTCCTTGCGTGCTACGTGTCTTCGCCTATTGCGGTTGACTCTGTTCTGTGTGATGTCGTCTCGCGCATCTCGCCGGGTGCTGCGGCGCCTGTTGTTGTCGTCGCTGTCGTGTTTCTTGTGTTTGTCCAGGCGCTTGCGCCTGTCGTCATTGTTGTCGTCGTCGTCTGGTGAACTGGGGTCCCTGTCTGGTGTCCACTCGCGAGTCTGCCGCTTTGTGCTGGATTTCTTAGGTGCCGAGGTGTCGATAGCGTCCTTCATTATCTGCAGAGCTATGGAAGTGTAGCGATCCGTTTTGCCCTTTCTACTTTTCTGGGCACGGGACAGGTAGTCTTGGGCGCTTATGAGTACTTCTGCTGGAGTGAGAGGCTCCTCTTCGTCGTCGTCCTCCTCTGATCTGAAATCGTCTTCCAGTTTCCGCACTACTCTCGCCCTTTCTGTCTTCCGCAGGTTGTTGAGTTTCGATCTATTGCGGATGGGGGAGTCGTGGCCTGGCGAGTCACTTCTGGGAGATTGTCTGCGACTGCTTTTCCTTTCGGGTTCTGCTTTTGCTTGCTTCTCCATGGCTAGTCGCCACTGTCTCGTCTGCTTGGTTAGTTCTCCCGCTAGCTTGTTGTATGCCCTTAGCTCGTCTCTTGAGGCACCTGATGGTAGTAAACCGCCGCAGGCGACTGCTTCCTTTACCATTGCCATTGATTCCTTGGACAAGTATATTTTTTCTTTTTGTGGTTCGCCCGCTGCTGCAGCTGGGGTTTGCTGCCTACTGCGTGATGGCTGGCTGCCTTGGTCGGGTGCTTGATGTTTGTTGCTTAGCGACTGACTACTTTTTTGATCGCTGGGCCCTTGCTCGACCAGGACTTTCTTTGGTATGGTTCCCGGTTCTCCTAGCTGTACGACCATCCGACTGGTGTTGCCAGGTCCTGCCGCTCTGTTGGTGGTTGGGGTGTCTTGACGAGTGCCCGGGTCGTCGACTCGCCCGTTGTTGTCTGACGCGGATGCGCCAACTTCTGCCATAAACACCTGCGATGGTGTCCCTGCTGTCTCCTTGCTGATATGCGCGATCGTGTTTCTCCGTGTTGGGGCTTCACTCAAGCGGCCGTGAGTGGCATGGAGCCGCGAATTGGGTGGGCAACTGCGACCGCCAGATAGGTTGGCCGTGCGGGCGGCGTCTGCTACGATCATTGTTGCAAGTGTTGCCGTGGGCGCACGGGCGTCGGTGATGAGGCGAAGGGTGCCCCAATGGTTGGCGTAGATTTGATACGCTCCGAAGATCAGATTGACGCCGGAGTGTAAATTGGTGAAGACTGGCTTGAGGGTCGGGAGGTGGGCCGTGAATCCGAGGGACTCGAACAGGTTGGATCTTGCCGGAGCCGTCGAGTCGATGAGTGCTGATGATGATGAGGCCGCCGAGATCGCGTCTCCAACCTGTGTAGTTCCCACAGACGGCGTCAATTGACGGGGATCAACCCCGGCAAATCCCATGGTCAGGGACCCTGGGTTAGTCATGAGAGACACAGGTTGGACGATAGCTCGTCGGCAAACAGGAAGGCTCGCTCTTTCTCGATATTATTGATGGGGGAGATGCAATTACAGGGGAGGCCAAGGCTGGAGCGCTCAAGGCTAGGGTTACAGGTGAGATTCGATGTCTTTGGAGTCACCCCTCCTAGCCCTTATATACCAGGCTAGGTCTCGGGGAGTTCATCTACGTGTACAGGTAAACTTTCCTAACCCTAGCTTGCTCCGTACGGCAGGTCTTCGCACCTTCCTTGTGAGTCGAGGACTCCTACATCGGTGCCAACTAGTGGGCCGAGACCGTATCTTCATGGGCCTTCTGCCTTCATGGAAACCAGGTAGGATCATCTGTAGAAGTCGTGGGGTCACCTCCTCGTCAGAGGGGGAAGAATGGAGATGTGTCGCTCGGTTCGATCCACAAATTCCGGGCGGGGCGAGATATTTGTTCCAGCCACGGCTACTGTCGCGACCGCAGTGAGATGGCTAGGCCGCGCCATGGCCGGCACGGTCGGCACAGTGCAGAGGAATAGGAGAACAGGGGAGGCAGGGGAAGAAGGGGGTCCAGGGGTGGGCCTTGCCCTAGGCGTCAATTAGATAGCAGTTTTTTTTCTATTTGTTTTATTTTATTTGTTTTCTGTTTGTATTTCTTTTATATACTTTAGAATTTTTGTAAAATATGTAGTATGTTCAATAATTAACGTTATACCCCATATCAGTGCTACAAAAAGTTTGGGGCATTTATAAATTCATTTGCATTGTTGTTTTATTTAAAAAGTATTAAATGTCACTGTTTTGCTATTGTTTTCATTTGTTTGCAATATTTATTTATTGCAATAAATACCCAAGGTTGGCTTAACATGGTCCACTGATTTTTATGCATTTAAAAAAATTGGTTTCACAATTTTTGGAGAAAGTTTTATTTTGCACTTTGTTTTCATTATCAATTCAAAGGGTTTTTTGAAACGATCAGATGCAAGGAGGATCAAAGCAGGATTAACAACAGTAATTTGTCTTAAACAAAAGTAATCACTGTTACATGACACCGAGGATGTTACATATCTCCCCCACTACAAGAGTTCTCGTCCCGAGAATTTAAGTGGTAGCGAGGAAAAGATCGGGGTATTCATCGCGAAGGCGATCTTCGCGTTCCCAGGTGGCTTCATCTTCAGAATGATTCGACCACTGAACCTTGAGGAACTTGACGGTCTTGTTGCGGGTTCGACGTTCAGACTGGTCGAGAATGCGGCTCGGATGCTCTTGATAAGTCAAGTCTTGTTGCAGCTCGATCATATCATGTTCCACTTCACGGATAGGGTCCTTGAAGCAGCGACGGAGTTGCGACACGTGGAAGACATCGTGGACTTGGGAGAGGTTCGGCGGCAATTCCAATCGGTATGCCACTGGTCCACTCCTGGAAAGGATACGGAACGGGCCAACATAGCGAGGATCCAACTTTCCCTTGATACTGAAGCGATGAGTGCCCCTCATGGGAGTGACACGGAGGTAGGCGTATTCACCAGGTTGATACTCCATTTCCCGGTGTTTGCGGTCATAGTTTCTCTTCTGGCGGGACTGAGCGGCCTTCAAATGTTCCCGAATGACGTGAACTTGATCTTCAGCTTGTTGAATAATATCCGGGCCAATGAGTGCACGTTCCCCAGTTTCTGACCAACTCAGAGGGGTCCGACACTTACGCCCATAAAGAACTTCATAGGGTGCCATCTTCAGAATAGCGTGGTAGCTATTTTTATACGAGAACTCGACCAACGGAAGAGATTCCTCCCATTTCTTACTGAAGAAAATAACGCAAGCTCGAAGCATGTCTTTCAGCACTTGATTGACTCGTTCAACTTGGCCTTGTGACTGGGGGTGATAAGCGGTGCTGATATGCAGAATAGTCCCCAAAGCTTCTTGGAAAATCCGCCAATATCTTGAGGTGAAAAGGCTGCCACGATCTGAACTGATCTCCAACGGAATACCGTGGAGCGACACGATTTGGGCGATATACAATTCCGCTAACTGAGCCGCCGTGATCTTCTCCTTGACTGGTATAAAGTGAGCAACCTTGGAGAACCGGTCGATGACGACAAAGATAGCATCGTTACCTTTCTGTGATCGGGGAAAACCGGTGACGAAGTCCATCTGAACTTTGTCCCACTTCCATACAGGAATTTCAGGTGGTTGTAGAGTTCCAGCGGGTTTTTGATGTTCACCCTTGACGCGACGGCAAACGTCACATTCAGAAACATATCGGGCAATGTCTTGGTTCATGTTAGGCCACCAGAATTGCTGACGAATGTCTTGGTACATCTTGGTGCTTCTAGGATGGATGGACAACGGGGTACCGTGAGCCGCTTTCATGACCTTCGGGGTCATATCCAGGTTCTCATGTCTGCCCTTGCTGTGAGTAACCACTAAACGGTTCTCGTAGAACACCGCACCTTCGCTATTAATAGTGAAGGGTGAGGGTCTTCCATTTGCGATATCGCGCTTAATCTTGTGTACGAAATCATCATAAAACTATATAGTCTTGACGGATTTGACGAGATCCGGTTCGATAACCAGGTTATTTACATAACCTTGAGGAACAATCTCGAGGTTCAGCCTTTGAAACTCTTCATACAAAGGTGGTTGCTCTAGTTGAACCTCAAGTTCACTACAGTAAGCTTTACGGCTCAAAGCATCGGCCATCACATTAGCTTTGCCAGGGGTGTAATGAATATCCATGTTGAAATCGTCTATTGTCTCGAGCCACCTTTGTTGGTGGAGATTCAGGTCTGGCTGAGTAAACAAGTACTTCAGGCTTTGGTGATCGGTGTAGATCTCGCAACGATTACCAACGAGGTAATGTCGCTACAGTTTCAATGCATAAATTACTGCTGCCAATTCGAGATCATGCGTTGGATAATTATCTTCGTGAGATCGCAACTGACGAGAGCCATAAGCAATCACGCGGCGCTCTTGCATTAGGACACAACCTAATCCTTGACGAGACACGTCACAATATATCACGAAGTCCTTCTAAGTATCAGGCGGAGCAAGCACTGGTGGAGAAGTGAGCTTGTCCTTGAGAGCTTGAAAACTTTCCTGACATTTATCTGTCCACTCAAACTTGACGCCTTTGTGAAGCAGACTAGTCAGAGGCTTGGCAATCTTGGAGAAGTTCTCGACGAAACGGCGGCAATAACTAGCGAGGCCGAGGAAACTGCGGACTTGCTTGACGGTCTTGGGAGGAGTCCAGTAAAGAATAGCCTGGATACGTTCAGGGGTGACGGCAACGCCATCCTTGGAAATCACATGACCAAGGTAGGTTACTTCGGGAAGCCAGAACTCACACTTGGAATACTTAGCATAGAGTTTGTGTTCTCGAAGCTTTTCCAGTATAAGACGAAGGTGTTCAGCATGTTCTCCTTCATTCTTGGAGTATATTAAGATATCATCCAGATAAACCACGACGAACTTGTCGAGGTATTCCATGAATATGTAGTTCATCAATCGTGAGAAGGTGGCTGGAGCGTTGGTCAGGCCAAAGGACATGACGGTGTACTCGTATGAACCATAGCGAGTAATGAAAGCGGTCTTCGGGATGTCTTCTTCGCGGACCCGGATCTGATGGTAACCCAACCTCAAGTCGAGTTTCGAAAACACCGTAGATCCAGCAAGTTGATCATACAGGTCGTTGATCCGAGGAAGTGGATACTTGTTCTGTATTGTGGCCTGGTTGATAGGTCGGTAATCTTGGACCAAACGGTTCGTGCCATCGCTCTTCTTGACAAAGAGCGAAGGTGCTCCCCAAGCAGAGGAACTTGGACGAATGAAACCTTTATGGAGTGCCATGTCGATCTCCTTCTTCAGTTCAAGGAGGTGGTGAGGAGGCATCTTATAAGGGCGCTTAGAAATAGGGACGGTGCCGGGCTTCAAGTCGATGACGAATTCAACTTCTCTGATCGGGGGTATTCCCGGCAGTACTTCTGGGAAGACGTCGGTAAAATCTCTAACAACTGGAACGTTCTCGATCCCTTCAAGAGGTGAGGTATTCAAAGCATTCAGAGCATATATTTGGCCTTCGGCATGTTGAGTTGTTCGGGCCGAGTACAAAACCTTCTTGCCGGAAGGGTGCGTGAGCTGGACTGTCTTAGTGGCACAGTGGATATGGGCATCATGTGCCCCCAACCAATCCATACCGAGGATGACATCAATGTTGGACGACTTGAGGATAATAAGAGGAGCCGGGAACAACAGACCCACAATTGCAATGGTGGTATCGGGGCTCATCATGGTGGCACGACTCTGAGATCCAACGGCATTTACCGCTAAAGGAGTGGCCAATGGTTCCATAGCTAACCCATGCAGTTGAGCAAACGGCTGGGACATAAATGAATGCGACGCGCCGAAATCAAAGAGAACAGAAGCTGGCACTGAATTGACGAGAAGGGTACCCACTACCATTCTTGGGGACTCACGAGCTTCTTCCATCTTGACATGGGTGACGTGAGCACAACTAACAGCAGGCGTCTTGCCATTACCGTTTCTAGGACGACGGTTCCGACAACTCTTCTTACGGCCAACAAGGGGATGTGGTGCATTCTGAGGCCGAACTGGGCGACAATCGGGAGCAAGGTGCCCTGGCTGTCTAGTCTGAATCGGCAGTTGTCTCGGTGGCGGAGGCAGACGAGGTGCAACATAAGACGGCCTTGCCGTTGGGGCAGGTTGGTGGTGGCCATTGTGTAGGATATAGACTCGAAGTTTCTGAGTGGGTCTTCCCGAGGAGGGGCCAACATCTCGAGTACGCTTGAGGGATTCCTGGTGATCAGCTAGAGCAGTTTCAACTTCGAAAGCCTTGCTGACGAGCGTCGCAAAGTCTGCGAAATCATTAGCAGCTAGTGCGAGCTTCAAATTGGGATGCAATCCTTCACAGAATTTCTGCTGCTTGCGAGCGTTGGTGTCGACGTAATCCTAAGCATAGCGAGACAGTTCAAGGAATCTCCTATGATATTCAACAACAGTTGTCGTGCCTTGTCTCAGTTTGAGAAAATCCTCCTCCTTCTGGTCCATTAGACCTCGAGGAATGTGCCATGCACGGAAGGCTAACTGGAATTCTTGCCAAGTGGTCACAGTCCCAGCAGGCAGCACACGCCTGTGGCTTTCCCACCATTGAGCGGCTGAACCCTTCAGATGAAATGCCGCGAACGTAACATAACTGGTCGGGGCAACATTAGCTGACTCCATCTCGAACAAGACGTCACGGAGCCAATCATCAGCATCCATCGGATTGGTGGAGTTGCGGAAAACAGACGGGTTGAGGCGCACGAACTCTTGCAGTGTGATTGGGGCATTCTGGTTTGGAAGTCGGGCCATTACTCCGGCCATGAACTGACGGTTCAGATCAAACTGCTCACGGTTCAGTTCAAACTGTTGCATCATTGCAGCCAAATAAGGCGGAGGTGGGGGATCGTCTGCCATCCTGCCTGAATAGCAAGGGTTAGTTCAGACAAAGCATATGCAAGGATAAGGAGTCATACTCGATGCAGTACGAGCAATGAACGAGAAGTGCGGTAGATACACAATAGTAGTCATAAAGACATACTGATCATTACTCACAGTCGGTCAAAATCGGACAGCGTAACGTCGTAGAAATTAAGGAAAAAGGACTCGGTAGGCGGCGCGCAGACCGCAGTAAGGATTACACGACGCGACATAGATTCCACTATGTCAATCACGCCGCAAGAAAACTGTTGTCCACAGGAGTTAATGCCAGAGAACGTGCGGCCTGCCCAGAATGAGAATGGGATCCGCGGTCCGGGGCCTAGGGTAGAACTCCTGCGACACGACTCAATCAATGGGGTAGCACCAGAACGCCGGGTGGAATCAAGAGAACGTGATCCTAATGTCAGAGTTAGTAAAACTTACCAGCAAGGATAAGAGAGCAGAGTCCCCGAGCATAGGTAAGGAGAAAAGGATCCTAATACCATAGATATCACACGTAGTGACATCGATGTGGGCCCGTAAGCCAAACATTAAGTTAGCAAAATAGTTTTTCAAAGTCTAGACTCAACTTCGACCAAGTAGTGGTGGGGTGGCTTCCTACAGGCAGTCGGCTCTGATACCAACTTGTGACGCCCCCAGAATCAATCCGTGTACAGTAATCATACACGCAGGATACACGGCTGAGATTAGGGTGCCACGGTGAGAATATCACAGCACAACACTAAACACAAAAGGATAAACAAATATGTTACAATACCAGGGATCACGAGGATCCGAATACATAAGTCATACAAGCCATAATATCTGAGTACAAACATAGTTAGTCAAGTTTTGCCTTAAGAAGGCTAGCACAAAAGACATCAGAGATACAGATCGAAAAGGCGAGGCCTCCTGCCTCGGATCCACCGAACTACTCCTGGTCGACGGGGAACTCGACGTCGTAGTAGTCGCCTCCGGGGGTACTCCTGCTCCTGGGCTCCAACGTCGACTGCAGCGGCCGATCAGGCAAAACGAAAAGGGGAAAATGAAGCAAAGGTGAGTATCTAGCATACCCGCGAGTCTTACGTCCGCTACTAAGCAATTATGCATTTGTATCAAATGGATAGGGGAGGCTGTATATAGTGGGCTGCAAGGTAGAAATTCAGAATAAGGATAAGAAGCTAGGCGTATCGAAGACTAGCATCTTCCGACGAGTCTTGCAGCATGAGGTAAGAATCAGCCAACAGTTAATATAACAGTAATGAAAGTAACAATGCAGCAGAAGTTGCTGTAGCATTGTATAATAATAAGTTGTAATCATAATTAACAATGCCTCCGAGTTCCCCTCCTCGACATCCCCGCGAGGAAGAAAACCCGGAACCAACAATTTAGTAGTAGTAGTTTGTAGTGATAGGATCTGGCTTCAGCATAAAGCGTCTTGTTACCGTTGACACGGCTATTCGAATAGATTAAACTCCCTGCAGGGGTGCACTGGTGTCATACTACACGCTCGGATCTCCAGGGTGGCGTACACCTTGTTAGGGAACACCCCACCGAGGCTATCCGACACGCCGAGGCCCATCCTACGGCTCATCAGAGAGGTCCCCGCTGGTCTACATCCCTAAGTGCAAGGGGGTCATGGGCCTATCACCCCTCGCTCTCCGGGTCATTGTGAGGCGGGAGATCCGTACACCACAGGTGACTATCAGTCCCGGCCACAATGTTGAACTGGACGTCTTTCAGAGCTTTCGAACGAGACCACAATGCGGAGGGCCCACACCGTAATCCCACGTATAGGTAGTGCGTACAAGCCAAAAGGCTACTCAAGTCATCCGCCGAATCCGTTAAACATTTTATTAATTTTCTGTCGAGACAACCGTTATCGTTGCCCCTTATTGAATGAGTCGTGGACAACGACAGTAGTCAGGAACACCAGTAACATCGGTGCCTGCCCTGACATCCCACCAACTTGTGAGGTTACCAACAAGTTGAAACGTCTCCTTACCTTGTCTCGCGTTTGCTCCGAAGAGCTCGACTTTCGTACAACAGGATAATTGTCGGCCACGAACAGTACCAGGCCCGCCGCACACCGATGGAATACACCTGACCTGTCGTTCCGCTAAGATACCCTGTGCGAGCACCGTGGGGTCACCCGACTCCTTACCTGTAAGGACAACCGTGGTTCAATACCCTAGGACGGCTATACAGAGTCAGCAACGAGTGGAGTACAAGGATTACTCCTCGAAAGCTCACACTTGAGGTGGCTCGGCAGAGCCGGGGTAGGGGCCTGAAGCGGTGTCTGCTCTGAACCATACCTGTAGCAGTTGTAAAGTATCGTATCCGCATTCACTCCCAGAGTGAACACGGCCCGCTATCTAGTCCTATTGACTAACAAGGCGCAAGGCTAACTGCTGAATATAATGTATATAAAAGGTAGCATAGGATCAAGGAAGGTACATCAAGGGGCAACGAAAACAGGCTATGCAATTGAATAGGATTGTAACGTAGCAACAGCAGTAACAATGCCTAGTGCAAGAAAAGTACGGAAAGATAGGCGATATCTCGGGAAGAGAATGGCTCTACTTGCCTGGAAGCTCGACGGTAGAGGTACGGTCGTTGTCTACGAAGTAGTCGCTCACAGGGGCATCAGCAGCGGACGTCGAGACTACCGGACAATAAGAGAGGGGAAAGAAACAATAAATACACGGCAATAATAGCAATACAAATACAATACATGGCAAACGTTAAGCTAGAGGTGAACTAACGCAATACGATGCACGGAGCAGGAATTCATACGGGGATGAAGTACCGGCTCCGGGTGATTATCGGACAGGGTGCCCGGAGGGTGAAGGTAACTTGCCGGAGGTGTCGTGGACATCCGACAAACGTAGGGAGGGTGTATCCGTGTTAGTTGATCCATTCTGAACAACTTTCGTGTTCGAAATAAATTCATCCGGATATTTTAACAGTACCAGACAATTCATCGGACAGACGGTTCGGAGGGGCACGGTTCGATGTTCGGTATGCTAGAGGGGGGTGGGCATACGGGTAGCGTATCCGTATTCATTATATTTTTTTGATCAATTTTTATGTATAAAGTTTTTGAATCTGACTTACGGTTTAAAAGATATTGAATTTCAAAGTTTTAATCATTTTTAAATCAATTTTGGATTTTCTTTTTAATTATTTAATACAACATTATCCAGAACAGTGTATTTGACCAGTCAACACTGACAAGTGGGACCTACTGACAAGTGGGTCCCACATGTCATAGGCATATTTAATAAATACAATTTTAATTAATAAAACAGTAGGGGTGGCCCACATGTCATAGACACTACACAACTAACAGTTTTGTTATCTTTTAAACAGGTGCTTAAGTGGGGTGGGACCCATATGTCATAAGTACCAGGGGTAATCTTATGTTATTTTAACAGATAGTTTATACTAAACAGAAGGTTATCCACTTAACAGTCATTAGTGCTAAACAAATCGGGCTGGGCCCCAGCAGTCAGTGGCCAAGGCACTGGACGTGCACGCCGGCGAGCTAGCCGTGGCATGGCGGTGAGCTTAGCGGCGGCCTCCGGCGAGCAAATCACACGAGCCAAAAGGGGAATCGAACGAGTGTCGTGCCGCGCATCCAGGGGTGCCCTCGGCGCGGGCTGAGATGGTCTAGGGCCACGGCTATCTCAAACGGCGGCGGGGGCCGGAGCTCGAGCATACGGCGGCGAAGCCACGGGGCATCGGGAGGAGAAGGGAGAAGTCAGGGAGCTCCGGGTGCTCACCGCGAGGGCAGAGAAGGGGGCAGCGAGGCCGGGGAAACTCGGAGCAGTGCTCCAACGCATCAATGGCAGCGGTGGCCATGGAAGGAAGAAACCCCCGATGCGCAGTGTGCGGAGCGTCCCGGTGTCGGTTGCAGGCCCGAGGCGAAGAGGTCGACGGAGGTGAAGCCTCTGGACAACCAGGCGCGGTCCGGGGCCGTCGTTGGCCACGTGTACGCCGGCGGTGCGTCCACAGCCGGAGCACGGGGCTCACGGGAGAGGAGGCAGACGAACGAGGGGGAAGAATGGAGATGTGTCGCTCGGTTCGATCCACAAATTCCGGGCGGGGCGAGATATTTGTTCCAGCCACGGCTACTGTCGCGACCGCAGCGAGGTGGCTAGGCCGCGCCATGGCCGGCACGGTCGGCACAGTGCAGAGGAACAGGGGAACAGGGGAGGCAGGGGAAGAAGGGGGTCCAGGGGTGGGCCTTGCCCCAGGCGTCAATTAGATAGCAGGGTTTTTTTCTATTTGTTTTTATTTTATTTGTTTTCTGTTTGTATTTCTTTTATATACTTTAGAATTTTTGTAAAATATGTAATATGTTCAATAATTAACAGTATACCCCATATCAGTGCCACAAAAAGTTTGGGGCATTTATAAATTCATTTGCATTGTTATTTTATTTAAAAAGTATTAAATGCCACTGTTTTGCTACTGTTTTCATTTGTTTGCAATATTTATTTATTGCAATAAATACCCAAGATTGGTTTAACATGGTCCACTGATTGCTACTGTTACATGACATCGAGGGTGCTACAAAGGCGATGACGCTGGAGGAGAAGGACAAGTTATACCGAGTCGTCAAGAAACTCTTCCTCAGCGGGATTGTCTCCCAGACGGGCGATGACGTGGCGATCCCAACGGTGCACAAGGTCATGCAGGGTTCTGAAGTGCTCCGTCAACTGTAGGGATCAGTGTTGGAAATGCCTTTATAAAAAAAGTAGCATACATGAGAATATTGTTAGTCCCCTCAGTAACAGTGTGATCACATATCAATGAGTGAATGGTATTCTTTCGTTTACGACTATTCACTACTCAATGAAAAAGAGTTAATTACATAAAAGTATCACATTTGGAGCAGTGTTTACGAATTGATACCGCTTTAGGATTTTTTTCACAAATAAGTACCAGGATATGATCAGGTCGCTATAAAAGAAACTAACCACTGTATTTCTACATATTGATGTCGTATCTGAGAACCCAAGATCTCTCGATAATGCGAACATGCGTACAACATACGCACATATGCACAGCCCAGACCACTGCACCTCGACGTATTTATTGTTCAGACAGGATCATTAATATGTCTATCGTGCAACTTTTGAACGAGCTGCATGCTCATTTGTACTGCTAGTTTTTTAAAATTGTAAAAATATATACATTATAATTTCACTTATATAATTATTATAATTGATTTATATGACAAAAATATGTTTGTTTTTTAAAATCACATATTATTATTGAAATATTCATATAATTTAAAAATTAAAGATAATTCATATGTTTTTAATAATTAAATATAATTAAGAATAACTTATATAAAATAAAAATGTTCTTCTAGCAAATATCTGTGCATATTTTTATATCATTTAAATTTAACTAAAATTTACATTCAACAATTAGTTTTAGTTAACATATTTAAATTTAATAATTTAATCAGATGGATCTTTCATTTAATAAGTTTAATATTATTACATATAATAATTTAATTATACAGATTTTATATCAATACGTGACTTAGTATATTTTAGATTAGATTTTCTATTTAATAATTGAACAATTTATAATTTATTTATTATTTCTATGTATACTATTTGTAATACGAGATTAGGATTTATATTTTTTTACGCTTAAAGAAAACAACTAGCAGAGTAGATGAGCCTTGCAGCCCAGCACGGCCAGGCCAGCACCACTACGGAGCGGGAGCAACAACAAACATCTCGGCAACGGCGGCGGCAAGTATGATGAGCTGTGGCAATGAGGGCAAGTGCAGGCATGATCGGATCTGAGTTCGGAACTGAACCGAATGGCGCAAGTGTTGCTCAGAAGTCAGAACTGAACTTGAACAAAACTAGAAGTGAAGAGCAGATAAGCTAGTGCCCAGAAAATGAACTGAATCGAATGGCCAAAGTTGCCAAAACTGAACTGAACTTGAACAAAACTGCATGAGCAAGATTACCATGATATTATCAACAGTTAAGTGAAGCTAAGATTAACCTTGTAATCATTAGACTAGACTCCTTTTCATTGTCCCTGAAAACTACTCATCAGTGACTTGAGCTTGTGTTTGTGCACCACCATCACCTGCCCCTTAAGTAACGTCTTGTATCTTGAAACCAAAAAAAGGACTCTGAGAAATAATGGACAGTATGCTAATACTGGAACACAATTCATTTAGCAATGTCCCACTAGAACATGTGATAATTGGGCATTGCACCATCATTACCTGCCTCTTCGTCAAACTATGAAGCAACTTTGTTTTGGACTCTTTTTTTTAGCACTGTGCTTCTTATTCACCCAAGTTATTTTCCGTTTTGGGATTCTTGCTTGGACCACCTCTATTTTTAGGTATGCATTAGTTAAGAAGTCATTCTTAGACTAGCATTGCTTGAACCACATCTATTTTTAGGTGCACATTAGACTAGCATTTGTGGAAACTGTACATGGATACTCATAAGTGCTTGTACATGCATTTATTTTATCTTCAATTTGCTTACCGAGGATGTCAAGAGTGTTGTCTACTAACATGGTGCATTCTAGAAAGTTGGTTCTTGATTTGGCAAATTGATATCAAGGGTATTGAAGCATGGCAAAGCATGTCCCTCAAATTTCTCAATTTGCCAATGAGAGAAATAATGGACATGGCGCTAATACCGGAACACATTTTAATTACAATATGTGATACTTGTGCATCCACACCATCATTCCCTACCAATTCACCAAATTATGATGTAGCTTTGTTTTGGACTACTTTTTTAGCACTGAGCTTCTTATTCACAAAGTTCTTTTCTGTTTTGGAAAATTTCCTTGGACCTCCTCTTTTTCCAGTTGTGCATTCGTCAAGAAGTCAATCTTAGACTAGTATTTGTGGGGACATTACATGGATAGTCATAAGTGCTTGTACATGCAATAATTTTTTCTTCAATTTGTAACAAGGATGTCAAGAGTGTTGTTTATTATTAACATGGTGCATTATAGAAAGTTGGTGCTCGATGTGCCAAATAGAGTAATTTGCGGAAAATAAACCATAGTGAAGCATGCCATCCATATTTGGATTTACAATTATGTTTCTTCACTCGTTGTCATGTACAACTCTACTACGTGATTCCCGCGTCTATCATTTAACACATATTATGGAGGTAACGACTTGATATTTGCCAAATCAAGAACTTTAAGACCATAGCCACACAATATCGTAGTTATATCAAATTGCCGATAGTTCCATGCAACCATTGCTTTAAAGGGTTTTCCATAACTTTATACTCCTCCCTATTATGTATTCATTATTACAATCTGGTACCTTGGTGCAAGCCGCCAAAAATCATTCATATTCACGTTGAATAGCTTCAAATGTAGCAGGTGTATACAACTTGCTAACTTGCACCAACATAGGTGGTGGCCTCCTCATACATATTACAGGACATTTTTTCTTGGATCAAATTATGAATTCAGTTCATTGTTCATATTTCCTTGCATCAACCTTTCAAAGTTCCTAAAAAACAAATGATACCAAAATTAAATTTGAAATGGATTTTCAATTAATTGTTCAGACTCTCACTCAAGTGTGAATTTAATGTTCCCATGTAGACATCATTTGTATAACATTCATATCATTTTTCTTTCAACTTGTAAATACTACACAACCAAGCTTTCTTGTTCACATTTTTTTCTCATGAGGTCATTTGTTTTTCAAATTTTAACACGGCTTCATACTCATAAATGCATGGGCCAAATTCTATAAAATACTTATGTCTTCATTCTTCTATTTTCTCTTCCCTTCGTTCTTCTCTTCATACTCAAGCATAATCCATCCCATGCTTGAGACACTTCTATGATTGTCTTTTCCATTGCTACATCTTGATCTGTATAGAATGATTTAGGGTGTTCTTCCTTATGAGATTTTAGCATTTTATTCTCAAACAATATCTTCAAGTATTGAAATGTTCACGATACACAAGAGCAACATGAAAAACTACATTCTCTAAATTTATTGAAGCTGACAACGACGCCAAAAATCCTTCTCTGATTGTTTGTTCCAAATTAGTGGCAAAACTCAAAATATCACCTAAATGTTCTTGGTCCATGCTCATTTTGATATTGGCCCAGAATATGTTTGTTATTTTCCCTCCGCAGCCCATTTAAAATGCATATTTGAATGGCGTCTTTTAAGTAATTTCTCTTGAAAATACTTAAGAAATGATACCTGGTTGGCCATATGTTATCTCCTACTAAGGCTTGGTAAGCAAATAGTTCTTGTAATCAAGGAGGGTGTAGCTAAGATTGAGTGGTACGACAACTTGATGACTAGCCAACTCATGTACAATTTTTGGCCTTATTCGCGAACCATTTCCCGTTTAAATTTCAAATTCTCACATCATCAGAATTTTCCTTTGTGACACCATTAATTGCAAGGTTTCTTGTAGGTGCAATACGGTATGTGATTACATTTTGAAACCAGCTTAGACAATTCTATATTTTCCTTCTTCCAATCCATTATAAGAATATAAGATTCATGTGTACTCAATGTTTTGTTCTAGCTTCATCTTGAGGAAACTTTGTAAAATGGTCCCTTTTTCTTGTGATTGATGACCCTCATTTGCACAAACAAATCTTCATTATATAATATTACCATCAGATGTCCTTTGTTTGTATTTTTTTTCGAGCCTGAAAGCCTTTTTAATCACTATAGCTAAGTGAAAAAAAACTTAGATCTCGTCTGAATTCTTAATTGCATGATAGGACGAGGTAACAAACTAGACAATCATTCACGCAAAAGATTTATGGAGAAAAGGCGGACTATTGGGACTCACACACAAGACTCGAGAGTAGAACAACTTAACCTTAGGTGTCCGGTGATCGACTCCTTCATCGGAAAACATCTTTTACCGTTTGCCCTGCGCCATTTTTAGTTCAATACAATAGACCTATGAGTTGTTAATATTATAAAATTTATTATAGTTTTATGTATTTTACCATCCTTTCAACATTGCTTGTTGGACACGTCTCACCATGATTTGGTCTCCGAGTTGAAGTCGGATTGAATTGGTATATCGTGCTAAAGTTGGCTATCGTGTGAATTCGAAGCTCTTCTTTGGAACCTTTATTATAGTTGTATGGAATTATCTTTTACCGTCCTTTTAACATTGCATGTTGGACACATCTCAACATCATTGTAGTCTCCGAATCGGAGTCGGAGTTAATTGGTATATCGTGATAAAGTTGGCTATAGTGGAAAACTCTTCTTTGAAACTTTTATTATAGTTCTCTGGAATGATCTTTTATCGTCCTTTTTTACATTGGTTGTTGGCCATGTTTCAACATCGTTTAGTTTCCGAATCGGAGTCGGATTGAATCAACATCCCTTGTTGAAGTTGGCTACCATGGGAAGCCCTTCTTTATAACATTTACAATAGTTAAATGTAATTATCTTTTATTTTCATTTCAGCATTAGTTGTTGTAAACATGCCATCATAACTCGGTCTCCGAACCGGAGTCGGATTTGATTTGCTAGTTTTCGCTAAAGTTGTCTACTGCTGGAGGATCTCCACTGAAATCTTCACTATAACTGCCTGAAATTATCTTTTACAATCCGTTTAGCATTACTTATTTGGAACATCTCAGCATCATCACCTGGTCTCCGATTCGGAGTCGGATTGATTTGGTATCTTTCGCTAAAACTAGCTAACATGGAAAGCTCTTTTTTTTAAAATCGTCACTATAGCCTACATGTAATATTTGAAAAGATATAAATAACCTTCTATTTCAGCGCGTGCAACTGACCAGAGAAAGATATTTTCCTTCTACATTTTAGGGTGCCGCAACACCTTGACAACAATCTTTTCTCCATAGCAAATTCTATGACATCTTTTCCTTTTACCCTCCGGTGATGGTAATGTAAACAGCTCTGGTAGAGAAAAAGCTCACTGGGCTTGCCAGAAACGGGACTCCTGCACCCTGCCTCGTTTGTTCCTTGGTTTCCTATTTTGTGCAAGACCTGCACTTTGCAAAGCAAAGTGACAGACCCCTCTTCTGGTTGGTTGGAGGGGCAGCAGTGGAGCCGACCTGCCTGCCTCTGAGGACCACCCAACACGGGCCCAATCTCAGGTGCCCTAAAGCCCAACCCGCCGACGCCCTCGATGCGAGCGAGTCCGGGAGCAGAAACCACACCACCTCCCTCCCGCTTGCGGAAGGAGGAGGAGGCGCGGATTGATCGATCCATCCCTCGGATGCCGAATGCCAATCGAAACTGCCCAATTAATCAGTTTCTCGCGACCCAGCAGAGCGATTGCCAGGCTAGGGACAGATTGCAAAAGGGATTAATCGCTCGCTTCCAACCCGATCCCGGCTGCCGAGGCTCCGCTCCTCCTCCTCCGGCTCCGCTATAAATCCGTCTCCCTCTCGCTCTACCCCTCCCCGGTCCTCCTCCAGTCAACTCTGATCTGCGCCTGTCTACCTCTCTCTACCCGGCCGCCGCGCGCTAGCTAACCTAGGGTTTAGTCCGCCGGACATGGAGGGGGAGAGCCAGGCCGCCGCCGCCGCCGCCGCCGTCGCCGCTGCCGCCGAAGCTGCCGGCTGCGGCCCGTTACGCCGCTGGGCGGCGGACGTGATCGTGCTGAACCCGGGGCCGGCCAAGCCCAAGCCGCCGCGGTCGGAGGACGCGGTGGTGGTGGCGGGCGCGGGGGCGGCGCAGCACGTCGACGACACGCCGCCGGAGAAGCTCTACTTCAAGACCAGGCTCTGCGACAAGTACGAGAACACCGGCCGCTGCATGTACCTCGACGGCTGCACCTTCGCGCACGGCCGCGCCGAGCTGCGCCCCCCGGTCCCTCCGCCCGCCCTCACCTGGCGCAGGTCGCCCGACGGCGGCTACGTCGGCGGCAAGGTCTGCCACAACTTCAGGGACAAGGGCACCTGCCATTTCGGGGACAGGTGCGCCTTCCCCCACGCGGCCGCGCCCGCGCTGCCACCCGGTACGCCCCCGCTCCCTCCCTCTTGTCTAGCTAGCCACTCTACCCACCTAGATCGCGCACGTCTGCATGGCCGATCGCGTCGGGATCTCGAGAAACATGCCCTCGATTTTGCTGACTGACTCCTCCCCGCCATGTCCAGGTCACGCGATCCACATCACCGGGGACCAGAAGCCGCCGGCGGACGAGGGGTGGAGCGCGTCGCCGCCCGGGAGGCCGGCCCCGGCCCCGCGCCCCGCTAGGACGTTCATGCCGGTGCCTGGCCCCGCCAAGCGCGATCGTCCTGACCAGCAGACGCCCGAGGAGAACGGCGGCAAGAAGCCCAACAGGCTGATGCTCATGAGCCTCCGCAAGACCAGCGGCATCTACGGCGACTGGCCGGAGGAGCTCTGAGACCCGCCGCCGCCCACCATGGTCGTACATACATGACTATCAATTTCCATTGCTGATGCATCGTAACAAACCAAAGGGGACGGGGGTCGATTGATCTGCCCCCAAATCGAACAACTTTTACCATGGTGGTATTTACCTGTGCTGTATAATTCCAACTGTTGTGCAATTCGTCGTGCATGTAATCCGTCTGAACTGTTGTGCAATTCGTGCATGTAATCCGTCTGAACTGTAGTTGTGTGATTCGTGCATGTAATCCGTCTGAACTGTTGTGCAATCTGTGCATGTAATCCGTCTGAAGTCTGAACAATCCTGCGTCGCTGTCTGTCACCATGTTTTATTTTATATCATCATGAGAACATCAAGGTTTTTTATAACTGTTGTTGCTTTTTTTTTGAGTTATTGTTGCTTTTTTTGCTTTTTTTTAGCGGTTGTTGCTTTTTTTTGCTATCTGCCTGTGTTCTCAGTGGGCCTTCCTGGCCCATTGGGCTGCCATTTTTCGCCAAGTGGTTTCCCCAGTGGGAGGAGAGAGAGTGAGACGAGAGATATACAGATCTGTTCATTTTGCAGGGGGCTGGATCCCGAAGGGCCAGAGTTGCAGTCTTCCAGAGCGGCAGGGGAAGAAGAAGCATGGGATCTGGACCAGGAGCCGTACGGGTGCTTGTGGCGGCATGTCTTCTATCCATGGCTTCGGCTCGCAAGTAAGCTCCTCTTGCTCATCTATATCCCTTTCCTGTGAGGATCTCTGGTTGGATTTGGGTACCCAGGCCCCAGGAGGGCCAGGATGTGTTTCTATTTGGGGATGAGCTTTGTTATGCCTAGCTTGATTTAGTTTCTAGGGTCGGATCTGTATTGATTCATGGTTTGATTTGTGCAATGGTTGTTGATTGGGTGGCTTTGTTTCTGTAAATGCAGGGTCAACCCGTTATGCCCTCAAACCCTGCCTGTTGATTTTAAGTCTTGATCACAGTCTTGCCTCTGCAATAGCAGAGTCCTCACCATGTTGTGTTAATGGGGGAGATGGTCAACTGACATTAGGTTAGTTGTTGGCTTGAAGCTTGGGTGAAATGCTTTGATGGTCATACAGTGTACATTGTCAATTTTGTCTTACAGTTACCACTGAAGTAGAATGCCACTTTTAACATCAGCTTCAGAAAGAGCCAAGTCAATTCTAATGAGGATGTATTACAAACTTTTTCTCAAACACGCGCAAATGTTTGTGCCTTTGTTTAGTTAAGGAGAGATGACCATAAGGCACCCCATGCGAAGCACAGCCCTCAAACGCGGGTGGTGGGCTGGCCGTGCACCCGCACGTGTGCCTTTAGCTAACTGACATTAGGTTACTTGTTGGCTTGAAGCTTGAGTGAAATACTTTGATGATCACACAGTTACATCGTCAATTTAGTCCTGTCAATCCCCACTGAAGTAAAATACAAAATTGTTTCTGAACATGCGTGAAATGTTTGTGGCTTTCTTTTTAATTAGAAGCAACCATGAATCTCCCCCTGTGGAGTACAGGGCTCGAACATGTGTGGCTCTAGCCAACTGGTCGAACCCAGTTACTGAAAGTAAATTACAGTTATATGATGTTCCCTTCATGGAAGAAATTAAGGTGTGATTCAATTGTTCCCCTTTTCAGGTTTGGTCTGAATATTGCAGAACCAAAATTACTGAACTCCACAGATGGCTCATTTACTCCAAGCTCGCATGTTGATTTTGATCCTTCAAAATCAAAGCGACTCTCGTGGCATCCAAGGTTTGTCTCATCAAGTCACTATGATGTGTATCTTGTATCGCTGGACTATAACACAGCTCATTAGATTTTCCTTTGTACTAGCAGTTAAGCATTTGGTACCGTTACTTTGTGATGCATTTTCCAAAAAGAAATTTGTGTGGTGCATGAAAGATCTTCTGTACTTATACTGTTGTACTCAGATGCTCATCCCTTTTTGTGTGGACAAATCCCAAGTTTCTTACCTTAATTTAGGGTCTTCTTGTATGAAGGTTTTCTCTCGCACATGGAGTGTGACCACTTAGTATCTATGGTAATTTATCCCATCATCTGTATCACAGCTCAGTCCTTGCATTCAGGTTATTTAAAGATAAAACGTCTTGCATCATGTTATTGAAAGTTATGTTTTCATTATTGCAGGCGTGTGGTAAGATAGGGTCATCTGTACTTGTTACTGATGGTGCCACAAATATTTCCCAGAACAATATTGACGCAGGCCTCATATTTCGCCTGGCTGATAGCAATGTGAGCATACGTACTGCTTTCATGATATTTTCATTACTGGCTCTTTCGTAACCATGCAAAAAATGTACTCAATGAATAATAATTAAACAAACCTTGAATCCCTGTATTTAAATCTTCTATCATTTCATCTGTTATTTAATGCTTAGCTCTTGTAACCTGTGTGAATAAACAGATGTGTGACTAAACGAGGTCGGAATTATTGTTTTCTTGATATTGCATCCTGTGAAGAAAATGCACATTCTTTTTGATATATAGTAGATGTTAAACTTTTATAAGTTGACATATATTAAATTAGAGTCTACTACTAAGCCCTGGAATGTTCTACTTCTAAATATTGATGTTTTGTCCTTTTTCTGAAGGACATAGTTGTTTCGAAGATTGAAGATAGGATATCAATATGGAGTTTTATTCCAAAAGGTATCCCTTGTGCGTTACAATTACTCTTTTGTAATTCTGTGTAACCTTGCTTGCTAGGTGTCTGGCTGTTGACATTCTTAGTGGTTTCAGAGCATGGAGAGAGCATGCAGATTATTAATTATGGAGCAAACCAAAGTGAGCATAACAAGGATGAAACTAAATCGACCAGTGGTGGCAATAGGGCTGTGACCATTTTGATGTATCTTTCTGATATCAAGGAAGGTGGTGAAACTGTTTTCCCCAGATCTGAGGTAACGCCGCTTATCACACTGGCTTACTTGTGAGAAGTCCTTTTCAGCATGACTAGGCACGCGGCACACCTACGTTGATACTATGTTGTTTCCTTGTTTTTTGTAAATGGTATATGTTCTTTCCTTAACTGATAATCAAACTATATATGTGCACAGCTGAAGGAT
Organism: Bromus sterilis; assembly: GCA_950022295.1. Taxonomy (NCBI): domain Eukaryota; kingdom Viridiplantae; phylum Streptophyta; class Magnoliopsida; order Poales; family Poaceae; genus Bromus; species Bromus sterilis. The sequence goes on along the minus strand of OX465597.1, from coordinate 26,384,975 downwards.
ACTCAGGTTAAGGAAGGGACACCTTCTGCATGTGCTGGTTATACAGTGAAACCTGTCAAGGGCAACGCAATCCTGCTGTTCAATTCTAGTCCTGACGGAGTCGCCGACAAGGACAGTCAGTATGAGTCTTGTCCTGTCGTTGAAGGGGAGAAATGGCTCGCCGTAAAACATATGCATGTAGGCAAGATCGATAACTCAAAATTTTCGCCCGCGTCCGAGGATGATGGCTGTACGGATGAAGATGATAACTGTGCCAATTGGGCCGCTGCGGGCGAATGCGACAAGAATCCGGTCTTTATGATCGGCAGCCCAGACTACTACGGCACTTGCAGGAAGAGCTGCCATGCGTGCTAGATGTCTTTTTTGTTTTCATCTCCCTTGGGGGGATGTTTCTTAGTGTTTTCGTTGTTTGATAGAAGCGTTGGTGTTGTATAAGTAGAAAGTGTTCCACCAAATTGTGCAATGCCCACAGATATGTAGTAGGTCTTGGATTAGCTACTCTTATCGAGTTTATGGAAAATAATGCTGGCTTCATATCATTTTGTTCCATCGGAATGATCAAAGCTCACACAGCTGACTTCAAAGAAGTCAGTCAAAAGCTGATTGAAAATCTGAAAAAAGATCCCGTGGAAAGTGTCTCTTCCTTCCTATTGGTTGTGACACTAGTCTGCAAAATTTCTGCATGCATGATCGCACTTCTCTGCATCTTTGCATTCCAGCAACTTCTACTTCGGTACATGGATAATTTTGACACAGATGTTTACGGCCTCAACCTTTTGTATGCTTGTGTGGATTCTCATCAACTGTAAGAACTAGATGATGCCCTGCACGTTGTTGCGGAACTTTTTGCAAAATATTTTAGTGAAAATATTTGGTTAAATGAAGCATGTATATTTGAAACAACAACTTTTGAACTAATATATGGATTTGATAGAAATATCATAATAAAATAAAAAATTCCATGCATGTATGTTGCATGTGGGTTTTTATTATGCATAGTGGCATATTAAGGTGGGTTTTTCTCATGCATGTTAAATGATGAGGTGACATGCTTGCATGTTGAGAGAAATATGCTAGTGGAGGGTGATGTGGCATGCATGATGAGGTGGAGTGTGTGCATGTTGAGAGAATTGGTAATAGTGGGGAGCAACTTCTTAAGAATGTAAGATAGTCGGTGAACATTCTACCTCCTAAACTGATGTGTAGGAGAAAGGTGGGAATTCTATCAAGGGTAGAAGTGAAGGAGCAAAAGGCAGCCATATGTATAAACAACATCAAAACTTGAGGTGGAGTGTGTGCATGTTGAGAGAATTGGTAATAGTGGGGAGCAACTTCTTAAGAATGTAAGATAGTCGGTGAACATTCTACCTCCTAAACTGATGTGTAGGAGAAAGGTGGGAATTCTATCAAGGGTAGAAGTGAAGGAGCAAAAGGCAGCCATATGTATAAACAACATGAAAACTGATCTCTCAAATAAGACATCAAAGTCGTTGTAGTATAGTGGTAAGTATTCCCGCCTGTCACGCGGGTGACCCGGGTTCGATCCCCGGCAACGGCGCTTTTTTTTTCATCCCTCTGAGCTGGCGTGCATCACTCTTTTTTTATGGTACATTAAATCACAGGGTATTTGCATGATGTGTTAGGGAGATTCAAGATACTAACATATGTTTTTTTATAATCTCTGATTACCACACATTATTCTCCCCCAATTTATTGATAGTTCACTTTTGTACTTTTCAATGATTTAATTTATTTATTTTGACAAAAAATGCAAGTGCTATAAATTGTTAATTTTCAATTCAACTATCTAATGATTTAGCTTATTATCTATATACCGATGTCACGATCTCGACAAATTTTTTGATGTCATAAAGGAAAAGTACACATGGATGTCATGTCATCTAAAAAGAACCCTTCATTTTTCATATAGGGAGCAAAATAGATTTTTTTGAGAGTTGATAGGTACTATCTTCTAAGAGCAACTCTAGCAGATACGCTATATCCCCTCGTCCCGTAAAATAACCACCGATATACCATAGTTCAAGGAGGTAACATGTCTTCCTTTTTTTAAGCATGCCTTTGTCTCTTTCCAGATCCATTGTTTCAAATGCCAAGGTGTCTACATTTGTATGTTATATGGTTTGCAGTATTTATGCATGTATCAATTTGCGAGAATAAATCTATTTGTGATTTGATGGTTAAGAGAAGTGGCAGAGCTACGCATAATATATTAGATGTACAAGATTTGGTTAAATTAAAAGAAAGCTGTAACTTTTTTCACCTCCTTGAGCTAAATTTACCTTCGCATCATAGTATTTTGATCATGGATGGTTGCAATGGCGGAGCCAGAAAAATTCTATTAGGGGGCCAACTGCTCATTAAACTTGTTGGGGAGGGCCAAACAGTTGAAAATATTGTTTTTTTAGCAGCAAATCATAACAACTTTTGCACTGTCCATTACCCTTGTCTCCGCCGCTGAAAGGTCATTGGCTTGACCATGCTTGAGCGGTCGAGGAAAACCCGAATGCTCGCATGTCCAACTTGCAAGAAGGAGATGCCAACATTAAGTTCTTTCATCGCCTGGTCAACGCTTGAAGGAGAAAAAACCTCATCCATCGACTCAAGCACAACTGCGGGTGGCTCGCCCCCGAGGTGACGGGAAATGGCAACACGAGTGCTACGAACTTTAGTTGGGATGAGCTTGACCTCAACATGCATGACCTCCATGAGATTAGCCTTCCGATCACCAAGGAGGAGGTGAGAGGGGCCATCAAAGATATGCCATGTGACAAGACTCCCATCCTGGACGAATTCACTATGGCATTCTTCAAGAAGTGTTGGGACATTGTCAAGAACAATAAGATCCATGCCATCCATATTTTTTGCTCCCTCCATTCGACCAACCTCTATTGGTTGAACTCCACTAACGTAGTGCTTCTACCCAAGAAAAAAGGGGTGGATGGGATCTCTAACTACATATCGATTAGCCTCATCCATGTGTTTACTAAAACCATTGCCAAGGTTCTTTCCACTAGGCTTGCACCCCATACAGGAGCCCTCGTGTCCAACATGCAAAGTGCATTTATCAATAAGAGAAGCATCCATGGTAACTTCATGTACGTGTGGAACCTTTCCTGTCGTTTACACAAAATCAAGACACCTTCCTTCCTCTTCAAGCTTGGCATCCACAGGGGTTTTGATTTAATCAAGTGGGAATATATTCTTGACATTCTTCAAAGGAGGGGTTTCCCAAGCATTTTTCAGGACTAGCTCGCAACCCTCTTTCGTTCATCCTCTTCAAGGATTCTCTTGAACGCGGTGGCGACATCCTATTGCTCACGCCCGTGGGTTGCGTCATGGGGACCCACCCCTCCCCTTTTCGTCATTGCCATTGACCAACTTCAGAAGACCCCCTTTTCGTCATTGCCATTGACCAACCTCAGAAGACCCTCCGTTTGGCCTCCTCAAGATTCGTGGGAGGGGCACATTGTTGAGGAACTCTATCTATGCAGACAGTGCAGCCGTGTTTATGACACCCATAAATAGAGACAGTGAGAACCTTTCTGTCATCCTCCATTCCTTTGGCAACATCACTGACCTATGCACAAATTTCCATAATTGCTCGATTGCCCCCATCTGTCGCAACCACATCAACCTAGACCTCATCTTGCAAAGCTTCTCGACCGCGAGGACTTCCTTCCCTATGAGATATTTGGGCCTTCTGCTCTTGGTATGACAATTCAAAAGGTGGAATTTCAATTTCTGGAGGACAAGGTGGCTTCCAAGCTCACCCGTTGGGAGGGGAAGAACATCACCACTATCGAGCGCGCCAACCTTGTCAAATCGGTGTTGAACTCGTGATACGTCCAAAACGTATCTATAATATCTGCTTGCTCCATGCATGTTTTGTGTGATATTGTTATGGTCTAGATACACTTTCATACACTTTTGATCATATTTGGACTAACCTATTAACTCAGTGCACCCCAGTGCCAGTTCCTGTTTTCTGCTGTTTTTCTATTTCAGTCTTCCCCCATATAAAAAGTGCCAGAAAAATTCGGGAAAATTCAGATAAAAAATCAGCGTGACGGAAGCTTCGAGAAGAGCCCGGGAGGGGCCAGAGGGGAGCCAGGGGGGCCCAGACGGCCACCCGGCACGGCCCCATCCCTGGCCGCGCCAGGGGGGCGCCTGGGGCCCCTGGCCCACCTATGGCTGCCCCCTTTCGCCTATTTATCCCCCGTCACGGGAAAACCCCAGAAGCAGAACCCTATTCCGCGAACTCGCCTCTGTTCCGCCGCCGCTGCGCTTCCGAAGATCGGGAGCACCAGAAGACCTCTTCCCGGCACCCTGCCGGAGGGAGGATTGACCTCCCGGAGTCTCCTCTCCACCATGGATGCTCCCCAGATGTCCCGTGAGTAGTTTTCCTTGAACCATGGGTCCGTGATCAGTAGCTATGTGATGTTCTCCTCCCCTCTTTGGTCTTCATTGTTTAGACCTCGTGAGCTGCCCAACATGATCGAGGCACCTTTGTAATATTTCTGCTATTGCTATGTTGAGTTTGATAGGATCTGATGGATTATGAGATTATGTTCAGATTGTGATAGAGTAATATATTTGGTTTTTATCTCTTATATTTTTGTTCCTAAGTAATTCTTGCATGTTCTCCGTTGCTGTTTATTGCTTTGGCCAAGTAGTAGGTAGTGAATCCAAGAGGAAGTGTTGTGTTAGATTGTGGGTTCATGCCCCCCGATGACACACTTGAGTGACAGAAACATGAGTCTAGGGGATGTGTTGTTGCCACAAGGGGGAAAACAACGGTGCTTGTAACCGTGGTTACAAGGATTGTTTACTTTACGCAGAGATCTTTTAATGCAGTTGTCTGTTGCTTTGGGTTTACACTTTGGGTGGGGCTCGCAACTTAATACCAGCGAGATGTTCTGGATAGATATCTCAAGGTGGATGATTAGTAGTAGATGCAGATGGATTTCGGTCTACTTACCTTGGCGTACTGGCTGTGCTTTTGAACCTCTTCCTTTCTTTTGTAGCATAGTTAGCATTGCGGTGCGTTCTTAATCCTGTCAATTGCCTTTCTGTAATTTGTTTACCTCGCATAGCAATTTTATCGTCTTTTGGGAGAGAGACATCACTAGCGAACATCACGTATCCCGGTCCATACCCTTATCATTGTTTCCACACTATATTTACTTTTCTGCATTTACTTTCAAGTTGCTATTATTATCCCTTGCATTTTATCCTTTGTAAACAACAAGACCGGAGAGATTGACAACCTCTCTGAACTTCGTTGGAAACAAAGTTATCTGTGTCTGTGTGCAGGTCCGCGTCAGTTGCTCCGCTGACACCTACTTATCATCTCTGGAGTCCTGCTGGAGACAAATCTTGGTATCTTCACCGAGGAAAAACTGCTGCTGCACTACATCTCAACCCTCCACTCGGGGTAACCAACGAAGGGGGCGAGAAGCCGTCCTAGCAACTCGCAAGCGGTGTATTTCATTACACCGCTTATCGTTCCTTCAAGAACGCTACAAAATGTCAATAATATCGAGAGGGATTTTATTTGGTCCGCTTCGAACAAGACACATGGGATAAATGTAAGGTAAATTGGGACAATGTTTGTCAACCGCTCTCAAATGAAGCTCTTTGTATTCTTAACACCAAAAAGTTTGCGCGGGCACTTCGCCTCCGGTGGCCTTGGAGCAAGTGTACGGAGCCTGCCAAACTTTGTGTTGGCATGGGAAACCCATGCAAATGCAGTGATAACTTAGAAGCAGCTCACTTAATTGTCTTGGCACACTTCATGACAACGAGTCACCCATGCGTTATGGCACTTTGAATCTTTTGCCAAGCATCAAGGCAAAGGCGCCAATCTATCACTAATAAAAGTTTAAAATTAGATTAGGCAACACTGCACAGTAGCTAGCACAATCTACTCTTTGGGTATTTACGAGTCCAATGCCCATAAAAGAGTAGAATATCAAAATATAATTGACTTTACAAAATCTTCATTTCTTAGCATGAACATCATTGAATTACTTCATCACCGCCAACTGCCCCTTGGAAGCCTTGATGAAGACCAAGTGTTAGTTTTGGTGCTAATAGTTTGCCGAGAGCTCTTGAAATATTTCTTAAGTTGTGCTTTCTCAACACCATACAGTTGGATAACATCTTTATGCATGGTTTTCCTAGAGGGAACATTGAACCAAGGAAATCTACTTTCATAAAGGCTCTAAAACCATATTATTATGCAAAAAAGATTAAAGGTAGTTACTCCATGTTTATTATGCAAGCAAACATTTTTTCAGAATATTGACCTTGCCTTCTGTTGAAGATTGATATCTCATCCTCCCCTAATTGATGTCTTACTTTATTGCTCGAACTAGTGGACGTGTGCATCGAGTTCGTCGTCACCTTGCCGCCCGTCAACCCGCAAGTTAGAAATAGGGAACGATCTAACAAGAGAAGGGAGGGGATGGAGGGGGGATGGAAAGATGTGCGGCGTGCCCGCTCAAGGAAAGGAGCGGTGTGGCAAGTCACCAACCAATGTCATGACTAAGTTTAGGGCTAAGTAGTGGCGCACATAGGAGCCATCGGGATTTGTCAACTTGGAGGAGAATGCGTGGTTGACTGGTTGCCACCGCCGTTTTGCCTTTATGTGCGCCTTGCTACCTGCACCGAAACACCCCATGAAGGCCATTCAGATGTGGGAATGTTGTGTTGGGTCACGCGAATTCATGAGAGTGGGCTAGCGTTGCACTGTATTTATGGTTTCTTTGGTACAAATCGAGGTTTGTTTGTTTCATACCGATGATACTGATTGTTCAACTGTTAATAGGTTTAGCAATCATATAAAAGATTATTAACCAGAGTAACCAATTAACCGATAATGATTCGTTTTGGATCGGTATCTCGGCTCGATAACCAAATGTCCGGGTCTATCTACTATGCACATCGATACAAACACATCTTCTCATTTAACAACGAAAATCTCCAAAACCAGTTGTACAATCTTGTGCAATATGTTGTAAATCCTTAAACAAAGAAACAAATACTAGTACTAATTTAAATCCAACCTGTCTAATTGCAAAAATAATCACTTTCTTGTTCTATCAGAGGGGATCGTGCACACTGCCAAAGCCCACACAAAATCTCTAGGGAAAGACAAGTCACCACACACACACACACACACTCCCCAGATCGGCTTCCGTTGCGAGACGGACCACCCTCCGCTTTATTTCCGCCACCACCGACTCCGCGCCGGCGAAGGACCCCTCCTCCGCTCGCCGCCAGATCAGATCCCTCCGCCGCGACGCAGCCCGCCACCCTCGAACATGGCGGCCCTGCTGATGCGTAGGCTCGCCGGGGCCTACCGCGGCCGCGCGCCCACGTTCGCCGCCGCCGCCGCCGCGGGCGGGGCCGCGCTCCTCTACGCCTCGTCGAACCCCACCATCGTACGAGCCCTGCCCGTCCCTCACCTCCATTTACGCTTCGATTTTCTCTCTCTCTCTCTCTCTCTCTCTCTCTCTATATATATATATATATATATATATATATATATATATATATATATATATATATATCCCTAGTCGTGGCTAGTAAGGGGGAAGAACCGAGGTTTCTGTTTGCCTCACGGTGCCGAATGATTGCAGGCGCACATGGAGGAGCAGGGGGAAGACGCCGCTGCCAAAGTTGGTGAGCTCCAGCTCCGTTCGTTTTGAAATTTCATCAAATTCCTCTCGATCTAGTGGGTGTAGTGTAGGGATTTGTCAGTTTATGCAGTTCTGCTTATAAATTTGTACATCGTTTGTCATGCTATGCCATTTCCTCAGTAGCAAAATGATTTGACAAAATTTTATGCCTGATGTGTGCTTCTGCAATTGAACCCGCAAAGGATGTGTACATCCAGAAGGGTGGATCTCCTAGACAAAGCTGTTGGGTCGGGAACATCGTTAGAGTAGAAAATGGCATGTTATCTGTTTGTTTTCCTATTTCGAGAGAACACAAGAGCTTTGTGTATGCACTGATAGAGAGTGCAAATGTGGTGCACAATCCAAGCCGCCAGGAGGCTGATCCCACAATACACAAGACAAAACCCTAAATGCGTAGCATTGCAATGTATCCATTTGTTATGACAAATAGATCAAGGCCTTTCACTATTAATTGAGACATGTATGTTTCCTCTGTCAGTTACTTAGTGTACATGAACTTATGTTGTGAGTTGCTGGATTGCTGGATTTTGGCATGGGTGGATAGAAACGGTGCTGTCAAGAGTTATGTCTAGCCATTTAAGTATAGTACTACCTTTTATCGTCCTAATTTGACTACCTTGCCTTGTTCCAAAGTGAGATACTGCTTCGTAGCTATTTTACAAGACTTAGTTTCTTAGAATCAGTTATGACATCCAGTGCGATGATCTTCAAAATTCAAAGTCTGTGAATCCTGTTATCCTGAGTCCAAACTCTACTTTTAGGTTGCTAGCTTATGATAGTTTAGAGTGGTCCTTTTGGTCAGATATTTCAGTTATTTCAGTGTGCAACAACACATATCTATTGTGCTTTAGTTGTAATTAAATGCTGTATGTCTTCTGTTTTCAGCTCTTAACCCTGAGAAATGGTTGGAATTCAAGCTCCAGGAGAAGGCAACAGTTAGTCATGATTCACTGCTATTCAGGTAATGGTTACAGTAGTTCTACTTTTGTGATAGCATGATTGTGATAATAGTTTTGTGTTACGTGATAGTATAGGCAGATTTGTTGTTACTATGTAGAACTGTGGATTATCTTCTAGCATATGTAAGTATGTTGCAATAGAATACTTGTTCGTATTGATTACTGAATTCACCTTCGATTTCTGGTGTTCATGTTGACAACTTCCCTTTTTGTTGCTGAACTTTCACAGCTGAATTATCAGTAGACTAGATCATAGGGAATCCAAAATGACGCAAACTTTAATTTGGAAGTCAACGTTTCTTTGAAATATCAATCCTTTATCATGATGTTTTGTTTTGTAAGTTCATCTGTAATATTTTGAGTCTTATGCAAGTGATTTTACCTGGCAGATTCTCGTTTGATCCATCTACTAAGCTTGGCCTGGATGTTGCCTCATGTCTCGTAACAAGGTATTTTTATTTATTAATGCCTCATAGTCCTAGATATCTCTACTAAGAGATTTTTTCTATGAATTTAAACGCAACCATGCCAAACAAATAAATAAGCGCAGTAGATCCCGATGATGTTCTAATAACATTAACTTAAATCACTGTCCTATCTAATAATAATTATCATTCAAAGAGTAATGCCATTTTTATTAAGAAAACACATTATTTCACAGAGGTTTATTATCTAAAAGCAATTATGTCATTTCAGGGCCTCCATAGGTCAGGAAGTGGAGGGAAGAAGAAAATACGTTATTCGCCCGTAAGCAGACACACAAGCTTCTCCATTATTGCATATGATAAATATAAATAGTGGAAGTACTTATGTTTAATTAAATTTGACTTAGGCTTTTATCCTGTTGTCTGCAGGTACACACCTATCTCTGACCCAGATTCTAAAGGACACTTCGACCTATTAATCAAGGTATCCGAAAAATTGGATGTCTCCATAACCTGCTAGTTGCTTGTGAACAAGCTTGTTATTAAAATGGAATCATGAATACTGAGAAATTATTTTGTTGCACAGGTTTATCCTGATGGGAAAATGAGTCAGCATTTTGCTAATTTGAAGCCAGGAGATGTTCTCGAAGTCAAAGGGTAAAGTGAAATGAAAATCCCTTTAGCTGTTCAACATATTATTACCTCTCTGTGACTGAAGTATTCGCCCTTTTCTAGGCCCATTGAAAAGCTCAGATATAGCCCAAATATGAAAAGACAAATTGGCATGGTAAGGCAGAGCCTTAAATTGAGCAAAACATCTACTTTTTAATTTATTTCAGCAAGGACAATGCTGAAAAAATAATACTCATGTTATATATTTACTTATAACTTTAGTTTAACTGCTTTTGAGCAGCTTGTTCCTTTTCTTTACTTTTCTATTAAAACATGGTGCTCTAACCATATGAAATCTACTAAATGCGGTTTATTCCTATGCTTCCAGATCGCTGGTGGTACCGGCATAACGCCAATGCTGCAAGTTGTCAGGGCCGTCCTGAAAAACCCTGATGACAACACTCAGGTAAGCTGTCATCACAATTTTGCTTCTTTGCATTGATTTTCATGCATCCTTTGATGCCCATATGCTTCTTGTTGCGAAGTATATTTTACTTGAAGTCTTGAACATTGTGCAACACTATCCCATAATTAGCAGTGCTGAAGGAAGATTGACGTGTCCCTATATAGTATCACGAACACCATCAGTAGTTCTATCATAGTCTTAATGTTCCTTGTATTTTCTAATCTTATTCTTTCTTTATTATTCTTTTATAGGTCTCCTTAATTTACGCCAATGTGTCGCCAGATGATATCTTGCTGAAAAAGGAATTAGATAGACTTGCCAGCAGCTATCCTAATTTCAAGGTTTGTCCTGCTGGGGTTGCTCCATTGCCACATGGGTGAAGTTACCGCTAAGCATGACATCCTTGCAAAAATTTCAGGTGTTTTATACAGTTGATAAACCATCAAGTGACTGGAAGGCTGGTGTTGGCTTCATATCAAAGGACATGGTTTTGAAAGGTTTGCCAGGCCCAGGAGAGGATTCTCTTATCCTTGTGAGTGGTTTCTGAAATTTCTACTTAGAGATTAAAAATGGTGTGCTTTTAGTGAACACGTCGTTTCAACAATTTTGTCCATGTTATCTTTGTCAGTATCAAGTAATCATTGTGTATGGATATTTAACTTCATTGTTATAATTGGATTATCAAGCGACTCGATTTGATGGTTTTTGCTTGGTCAGGTTTGTGGTCCTCCTGGAATGATGAATCACATATCTGGAGATAAGGCCAAGGATAGATCACAGGGCGAGGTAACTCGAATTTGTTTAGTCATTTACCTTACATTTGATTGCAAGGTAGGAGTAATAACCTTATAAGCCAGTAGTACACAACTGAGGAAGGCAGTATAATCATGATACTTGTTCCTAGCTAAATGATCTTCTTTGCATCTTAATTTGTCCATCTAATAGACCTGAATAAAAGCTAACCAGCACACCATTGATCTGGATTGTTCACTATTTAGTATTTACAGTGTCGCCTTAAGCATGCCATTGTTATTTATCCTTAGTCGGTTTGTTGATCCATTTTGGCTTCTATGCAGGTCACTGGCCTTCTCAAAGATTTAGGGTACACGGCAGATATGGTATACAAATTTTGAGTCGATCGAGGAAATGTAGGGACGCTGACATGCCTGCAGCCTGCTGCCTCCATGACAATGAAATAAACCGCAGCTGAACTTTTTTTGTTACCGTGCCACGGCATTTGGTGCTGAGCTCAGAACAGTATGGTGCAACCTACCTTCGGTTTCCCCTCTCTTTTTTGTAAGAACTTGGGTTCCATTATGTGTTGTCATCTGTTTGCGTTGCATGGACACCTGGATAACCTGAGGCCAGAGACTATGTATAATCGAAACATGCCTGTTGATTTCAAAATTAGAATGAAATAAATAGTTTGAGACAAGCAAAGAATGCCATGATCACAAGCTAGCATAGCGCTCGACGGGTGGGTTTCGTCTATGAGTGCCCTTGCCGCTTCAGTCTGAATGTAGACCTTGCAGGGTGCGTGTAATCTGATTTTTTTCTCAAGATTAATATGTCCATTCAAAGAGTATGGAAGATGTGCGCTGTGATTGATTGAAAACCTTCGAAACTTGTAGATTACTTAAGAAAAAGGATGACATCCTAATTAACAGGTTTTAAATTTTGAGAAGAACAATGTCACAACCATTGAAAATGCGACGATGATGGGTAGAAGAAAATTTCCATTGCAACCATCGACAGCAATGGATTTCTGAGATCACCATGTCCTTAATTTAGGAATAGATGTATAGCCTCTTTTATTTGTGCGTGTTACGTGTGCGAGAATTGATGCATCCTCGTAACTAATGGAACTAAATTGACTATTTGGGGGTGGATTTTCTATAACGATAGTGATAGAAATGGGATACAACCCCCATTGTGATCTATGATTCCTTGATGCTTGCTCATGGCCTATAACCACTAGATTCGCAAAGATACCTTGGATAGTATTTGACCAGATGACCATCAACATTTTAGACAACAATGTAATCGTCGAATTGTGTTTAGACCAACAAGGTGTCGATTGGCGACCTCACTCCTTGAAAGGATGGTATCTCGGTGGATCAGACACCTTTAGTACCCCTGATAAGGGGAATCAGGAAGATGAATATCGAAAGTGGTTTCACAAATATGAGATAAAAAATTATCGCAATGAAGATTGATGATAAAATCAAGTCGCAATGAAGAATTTCAAGAAAATGGGTATTATCACCGTCATCTATAAGGACTTCTCTTATAGAAAACTCCTTCACCCTAATTTAAATCCAATGGCTTTGTTATAATCTGTGGAAGAGATTTCGAATGCAGACATTTATTGCGAAGCAACTGTTACTACACCCCATTTTTGTTGAGGAGTTTGAAAGTCATTTGCTTAACAAACATTTTTTTTGATACCGAAGTTCTGTACACCAAGTCTCCTTCATCTTTTGTCTTCATATATTAGTTACTTACTGATGCTTTTATTACTGCATTTGTTTCTAATATATTTGATTTTTTTCACAAGTCAATTGAATTCATATCGAGGCCAAAGGCGAAGTCACCACGACGAGTGGGAACAAGGACCGTAGACCTCGCCAAGGCCGAGGCAGGACATCTCGAAGACAGGAATAATGATGCGAGCGACAATGAGATGTGACGTCTCAGATGAAGGTGGGGGAGAAGGTTGGCCGGTGCAAATTGATTGGGGGGGGGGGGTGTTGAAGAAATCTTATCGGTGTGCATGTTTAGAGAGATGGTTGAGGCGGTAGCAAACGACTCGAAGATGAAGGCAAAGCAGAGAGGAACGAATGGAGGTTGAAGAAAGGATGAGAGCCATATAAATTTTATTCAACGGTCCATGAATTCAACTAACTCAAAAGAACGTTTTTAGGTACATGGTGAATAGATGATTCCTTTATTTATTACAGAATGGTGGTCATATGTGAATCATATGAAAATCCCCTTCTCAAGTGATCAAGCTCTGTCCTCCCTTGCTCATGCAATCACCCTCGTTCATTGCCTTGACTATTTACTCTTGGAGCTATCGGGAAAAAAGAAGCACACCTGCTCTGCAAAAAAGATTCTGCAAGGGCACACAACATGCAAGAACATTTTTTTAGAGTTTTTTGAAGAATTTTTTTAGATTTGTTTTTAGGAAAACATTTTTGTAGAGTTTTTGAGATAATTGTTTTTTGTTTTTTATGGGTTTTTAGGTTTTTGTTTTTTGAGAAACAAATGGTTTTTTTAGGTGAGGCAAAAACATCATTCCATCTCGGTGGACCGGCATGCAGCTTCATGGGCCGGTGGGCAAGCAGCTTCCCCCAATATATAGGCAGGCCCGGTTTCCTACCACCGAGCCCCATAGGGAGCCAGCCCACCTCCGCACCATTCCATTTCCGGCCGAAACCCTCGCCGTAGGTCCTCGCCATGGCCGCGAGCGTCGAGCACGTCCTTGGGTGGTTCCCCGGCGGCGAAGCCATCGCCAGGCTTAGGGACGCCTCCCTCACCTCCGTCCCGGGCTACGACGGTGACGACCGCGTCAGTGCCCTCCCCGACCACCTCCTCCGCAACATCGTGTCCCGCCTCCCCGTCAAGGACGCCGCCCGCACGGCCGCGCTCGCCTCCCGCTGGCGCCACATCTGGCATTCCTCGCCGCTCGCCATGTACGACGCCCACCTCCTCCCTTCCGCCGACCCCGCGCGCGTCGCCGCCGTCGCCTGCTTCCTCGCCGACCACCCGGGCCCCTTCCCCACCGTCAGCATCGCCCACTGCAATTTCGCGTCGCACGAGCGTGAGCTCGCCGAGTGGCCGCGCCTCCTCTCCGCCAAGGGCGTCCAGGACCTCGTCCTCGTCAACAATCCCGCCGACTACGAACGCCTCCCCGACGTCCCCGCCGACATCCTCCGCTGCGCCTCGCTCCGGCGCCTCTTCCTGGGATTCTGGCGGTTCCCTGACACCGGCGCCGGCCCACCCGGTGGAGGCGCAGACGGATTTCCAAACCTCCGGGAGCTCAGCTTGTTCGGCACCGACATGGCCGGCCGAGACCTCGACCGCTTGCTCGCTTCCAGCCCCGTTCTGGACACCCTCGCGCTTGTCCTCAGCAGAACCTGCGAGCGCGTCCACCTCCGCAGCCAAAGCCTCAAGTGTGTGCTTCTCTGGCATTGCTTCATGAAGGAGGCCATCGTCATGGACTCCCCCTTCCTGGAGCGGCTCATTCTGTGGAAAACCACTGCTGGTGAAGACGACGCGGTGGCTGTGACTGTGAGGGTCAAGATCATTGCTGGCGTGCCGAAGCTGCGGGTGCTCGGCTACTTGGAGCCGAGAGTTCACCAGCTGCAGATTGGCAAGAATGTCATCAAGGTACCAGTTTTAATGCATCTCACATTCAGTAATGGCATTCCATATCTGTTCCAATCTATATCCACATTTTAAGATGCTAGATGGAGCAGGGCCTCTTCATTATGCAATGCACATATCCAAACATTTCTCTGGGCTTGTCAAGTGACGCGTGATCTTGTATGTGATCATTGTACAACTGGAATGAAGTACTCCCTCCAACCCATATTAATGGGCATATACTTAGTACAACTCTAGTACAAAGTTGTACTAAGTGTGTGCCCATTAATATGGATCAGAGGTAGTATGATCTTTCTTTCTTTTGGTGCATCACATTGCAGCCTGACACAATGGTGAGCCCAAGCACCGTGGTTCCAAGCGTCAAGACATTGGCCTTGAAGGTGAACCTTGGTGTATTGGAGGAGGTCAAGATGCTGGCCAGCATCCTCAGATGCTTTCCCAATGTTGGCACGCTGCACATCGAGGTGTCTTCTTCGTATCCTCCTGCACTGCGCATTCCTTCAGCCAGCCGTTCGACATTCATATCATAGATTATCTGTCGCCGAGGTGTCTAAACTGCTGTCGACTTTTATGATTTTGCAGTCTGTCACGGCCGATGAACCCACTGGAATGCACCATGACCATGCCGAGTTCTGGCGAGAGGTCTGTCCTATCATGTGCGTGAAGTCGCGCATCAAGAAGATGGTTATCCATGAATTCCGTGGGGAGGAATGCGAAATCGAATTCCTCAAGTTCGTTGGCAAGGGTGCAGAGAAGCTGCGGGGTTTACTTATGGCGATTACCAAAGAAATGTATACTCTGGCATTGGATTCCTCAATTCCATTGGCAGACGAGGTGAATGAGCTGATTACCAAAGCAGCGGCTCTGTCGCGTGGGGCATGGGCCTGCCAGGACTGTCTAGTGTTGGTGGTGGGGCCTAAAATGGAGGATGGTTGGCGCTTCCGCAGAGCGTCTGATCTCTCTGTTAAGGACCCTTTCCACTGATGCAACTTGAAGAAGCTGGACACTCCTTCAGTTTTGTAGGCACGCATGGATGGTCTTGGTGAGAAGAGAAAGGGCAGATTTCAGGTAGCATGAGTAGCTGCAAGTGTTCAAGTCAGTACAAACTCACTTGATTTCAGGGAGTGTGAGTAGCTCTAAGTGTTCAGGTTAGCAGAAACTGATGTTTTATCATCTACTGTTTGTGATCAACATTGCTCTGTGCTTGATGCTGGTAAAAGTAAAAGGCATGCTGTTATTTACATCTTGAGATTTCATATCTGCTTACCATTCTAGTATCGAATTTCTCTGTAATGCTCCTTTTTTTCATTCAGCACTAGGCAGCATTCCATGGTTTGCATTAAATCATATATGTACTGACCATGATCATGCATGCCCTCTGCCAATTCAACCCAGAGCATACAATGCTGACCAGGTCAATGGATTAGCCCGTCGATTATGGTTTCTCTGCTGGCAACTTTCTAGTTTTCTTGGTTGCTCTCTATAAGCTTGTGATACATGCCTTGACGATTTTCTCTTGTGTTTGGCAATCAAAACCATCATGGATGTTCGATCCATCTTGTTGCGTGTGATCTGGAGGAATTGATCGATGCTGGTTAGGGTAGGTACGAATCAAATGGTTTTGATGTGCTGATGATGCTAGTGACCAGCATATATTCGCTTCAGAAAGGAAGTTGGGGCAGTACATAGCAGATAACACTTGTCTTGAGCTTGAGGTCCAATTTCTGAAGAAGAAGAAAATAGATTTAAGTTGGGCAACCAGGCTATTCAAGCACAAGCATTCAGCACTTAAATTCTACTGATCTCGTGATTTGCAGGTGTGGTAACAAATAATTCAGTGGCATATTTCTTGCCTCAATGATTGCTTCATGTCAATCCAGTCAAGTGAGCAGACGCACCTTCCAAGCATCCTAATCCTCACCAGTATCTACGTATATGCATGTCAGCATCGTTGACCCTTATCCCAACAATTTTGCTGCATTTTCCGACCTCTGGATATGCACGCTATTTATCCCGTGACATGTCTATCACCCTCCTGCACCCTCAGCCCTCATTGCACAGCCATAAAAACCACCTAGAGACAAACCCACAAGAGAAGGGCAGGGAAGATTGCAGTTACATCCATGGCCGGGCTGCAGAGGTCTTCACTGACGTTCAGGAGGTCAGGATCATCAGGCATGGTCTGGGACGAGAGGCTCATGTCGGACGAGCATAGCCAGTGGACCTCCGGGGAGCCGGAGTTCAGGGAGCTACGGCACTCCCTCAGCGTCGGGTCCGCCGGTCCACAGCATCGCAGGCGCAACGGTGGCGCCGAGCGCGGCGGCGGCCAGGCTTTCCGGACACGGCGTGTTGCCCCGGCGATGGACCCGCCTTCGCCCAAGGTTCCTGGCTGCATCTTCTGTGGGATTTTCAGGAAGGCGGCACCTTCGCAGCCATCTAAGGGCAGAAGGTACCACTAGAGTGATATGTGTTCTTCAGCCATGTGTGTGAGTGTGATAGAGTTAACAGGTTCTTGAGCTTGTGAAGTTGAGGTCCATCAAGCATAGATAGATGCTAGTAGTCGGTGATATGCTGACATAGTTGCATGCAGCTTGGATATAAGTTTGAGCATATCATGATGGAGTTTGTGCATCTCTGTAGCACTCTTCTTGTATACGACCCTGTACATGAGGCTTTCCTGTATTTGCATCGTTTTTCAAGGTCACTGTATCTATCTGTAAGGTGCACATACATGTCACCTCATGTATTAGTTTTGTTTCGGGCTCTATGTATCTGTATGGTGCACACGCCATGCTCCTCATGAATCAAATGGAATTAGCAAAGACTTTCCGGATACTTTTTAATGTTCAAAAGAACACAACTTGGCCAGTTATGCTGCATCTGCAACATATCCCCTCTTGTGAGAAAATATTCTGCCCCTTCCAATTACAGATATGAATTCTCTTCGAATCGTGGATTTAATTCACTTGATTCATTGATAAGATGGGAATGGATACTCCCTCCAATCGGTATTACTTGCCGCTCAAATGGATGTATTTAACACTAAAAAAGTGCTAGATATAAGTGCTAGATACATCCATTTGAAGATAAGTAATTCCGATCGAAGGAAGTACTCCCTCCATTCCATAATATAGTGCGTTTTCGATTTTCATGCTTCAATTTTGACCATGAATTTAATCAACAAGACCAATTGCAGCGAAAACAAAAAATGTATCATTGAAAACTTCTTTCGAATACGAATTCAATGGTATAATTTTTGTTTCCGCCGCATTTGGTCTCGTTGGTTTAATTTATAGTCAAACTTAAACCTCGATAAGCGTGGACGCATTATATTATGGAATGGAGGGAGTATAATATTCAATGCACATGCAGCCTCATTGTTGCAGGCATTTCAAATTTAGCACTACTACGCTTCTATAACTTCCAACTCCCAAAGTTCAGAATCTTTTAGCAGCCTGCTATTCTTGTGGGCTGAGACTAGCCACAGTGGGGGAGTAACTTCGACTAGTAACATCGCGTTGTTACTAGTCTATGTTACTACCTCTATAGTGGGGAGTAACATAGATGTGGTGTCATACAACACTTCATTTATTGTGTTGTAAACTCATATTGTATTGGTATGTGTGATGTTACTCAAAGAGCAAGTAACTACCTAAGTTATCACATCCCTCTCTTTCCTTATTAACTACTTGCCACATCATCTATTTTGCATAGATAAGTGTGATGTTACTAGTGATGTTACTCCCACTATAGGTAGTCTGAGATGGAGATGCAGACGAAACGGTATTTTGCTTAATCCTTTGACATGCTGCGGCTGGCCATAGTAACCCTTGTTAGAATTATACTGGTAGTACACCTTTGGGGCCTCCCCTGTAGTTTACTGCCAAAAAGCAGTAAAATAAACCTTGTTATGTATGTTCAAAATATATGGTTTAATTAAGTTGGCTAGCGGCTTCACTGTCAAGCTCCTGAAAGTGAGGTTGGAGTGGAGGGACTGGGTCCTACGCAGATTTGACGTCAATTAGTAGAATATGCACCCATAATTGATGAACAGGACTAAGTAAAGCTTATCCATGAGTGGTTTCCAGGTGGACAAGTTGACCCGGTGCCTTTACACTTGGTTGGAGTGCCGGCTTGCTACGTGCATTCGTTTGCTTCATTCACCTGAGTGTAGAGCACGAAGCTGTATGGTCAGGTTCAAGTTTCTAGTTGCACTGAAAGTTTCTAGTTGCACCTGAGTGTATCATCGCAGCCTTTTCATAGATTGGAAAACAAAATGTATTTGCAAGCACTTGGTTGGGACATCCATATCAATGAAAGAAACAAGATTTGCATGTTGAAGGGAATGGAGATCATCAAAGACTAAATGAGCGTGCTATTATAATTGCTTTGCTTTTTTTTGCGGGTTCCTGTCACCGTCCTTTGACCTCCATTCCTCGCCTCGAGCTTTCTGGCACTTACTGTCGTGCGCATTCTAATTGCATGAAAAGACAGGCACTTGCTCATCCTCCACACACCCGACTCTTTTCGTTTCTGTTCGTAACTGTTTTGCTTTCCCTGCTAGAAAGTGTGTCCCTTATAGTTACAGATCATCTGGGACGTGGATAAACTGCACATGGAATTAGATGAACCTGGAATCTTGGATGTTGGTGAGTGCTGTGGGATGAGTAGTACAAGTCACATCGAAACAGTACATGGCATTATATCAGTCCGAATACGAGCACAATACAGGATAAAACAGTGACAAACATGGACGGCCGTTGAACGAGTGTTACAGAGAGAAAGGCGTTCCGTGGCACAGGATGCCCGGTCCTATCTGTAACGGGGACATAATTTTCGTGCGGTATATGTGCTTACTGCTAGTCTGCTAGATGCACTTCTCTGGCACTATTATGCCGGCGGCTGACCTCCGTGCTCAAAAGAACAAGGCTCCATTCAGGGCGTGCAACCATTGCCCCCATTGCATTCTTGGTTATGTTACATATACAGAGCGTCAGAATGTTGACGAGTGCAGATATGCACTTCACCATGTGCGCTGTCCTAGAACTCCACGATGACTCGATGAGGCTGCCAAACGACGACCGGCGCGGGGTGCCCTTGGGGCGCTTGCTGCTGGCGCGGTAGCTGCTGGAGGTGGCCGGCGGGGTCGACGGTGTGAAACTCTGCACAAAGCTACTCTTATCGCTGCTTCCGCCGCTGGTGCTCGTGCACGACTGCTCCAAGTCTGACCGCGCATCATCCTTGAGCACAACTCTTTTTTTCTTGCCGCGGCCGTGCCTCTTCCTTGGCCGGTGCCAGCCGGACGTGCGTACAATCTACGGAGCAGAAAGAACACGTTGTGCTAATTACATACAAACTAGCAATTCACCAGGTCAGGCCGAATCTTGGATCCGTTGGAGTAGAATTGAAGGATTGGTGCGGTGTGGAATGCGTATTTCTTTGAATCCGAGGGAGCAGAAGCGGAACGAGTCGAGGAGGCTGCGCTCGCATACCTCGTAGCTGTTGGTGACTCCCTTGCTTGGCCGCGGCTGCGGCCGCTCGTTTAGGAACACGAACACCACGCGGGCTATGTTGATGATGTAGGTCTGCAGTCTGCACGCCGGTAATGTCTGGCACATTATCAGTCACCACCAAAACCAACATGAAATCCATCGAACAGTAAGAAAACATGATACACTATGCCGGTCAGCATTGCGATGCGTGCATGAACGGCCTACCGACCTGGATGGCGTTGTGGTCGCGGTGGTGAGCAATGCAGAGGAAGCAGAACGTGAAGAAGCTCGTCGCCAGCAGCGGTTTCAGCCACGGCGACCAACACTGGTTCTCTCCGGGAAAGTGAAGGGGGATATGCGTGATAGGTGGAAGGGGTAGGTGGGCGTCGTTTGTCCGTTTGTACGAAGCGATATTCGCCGTTAAATCGAACGAGACAGCTCATCCAACCGTTACTGATATACAACAAGACCCTACTAGGCTAGAAGGGAAATACGCTACCGACATGCAACAGGTGGTTGGCTAATATGTCGTGTGCAGATGAGCCCGGGATCAGAAACACATTTTCGTAGAAATCTACTACTTCTATCTAGTATAAAGTTGAGACAGTTATTTTGGAATGAAAGAAGTAGTAAAGAGTTTCTGTCGTGTATGGTTGCACAAGTACATTGTGATTTCAGTTTCAAGCAGAGGGTGGGATTTTTACATACGATTTGATGACTGGTCGTGATGATTAGACAAAGCGGGTTAAAAATCCATGATATTTGTAAGATGCAAACATTCAAAACATTGCAAATACACAAGTCATTTTTGTATTTTCTTCTGAAAAGGAGGAGAAGCCCTGGCCTCTCCATTGTGTGACGCGCACATCATCATCATCATCATTACGAAGGTCGGATGTAATTTGAAGTCTTGAACATTCTATCTGTTGTTTGCGTGGATTTGAACCGAAGAAA
This sequence comes from Bromus sterilis, assembly GCA_950022295.1. Taxonomy (NCBI): domain Eukaryota; kingdom Viridiplantae; phylum Streptophyta; class Magnoliopsida; order Poales; family Poaceae; genus Bromus; species Bromus sterilis. The sequence continues at coordinate 26,363,954 of OX465597.1, read as the reverse complement.
AATGAAACAATGGGAGGGAAAGGTGAATGAAAGGGAGCGGCCGGACAAAGGTCGAGCGTAACTTGAAGTCTTGAACATCTTATCCGGTCGGACGAGAAAACTTTATTTCTTTTTAAAATAGTAGAGACAAATAGAAAATATAATACTTGAAGTCTTGAACATTCTATCCGTATTGCCCCAAAAAAATGTGAACCATATCCTTATCTCAAAGATATAGATCAATTGCACTGTTTGGTCAAGTATAATATAAGTCAGATTAGTTGAGTAAAGCGTACTTGAATAGAAGTAATACTGAAGCGACAAGGTTTGTCAAAGCAATATGGATCACGCATCCATCCATGATTAATTAGCGGTCAATTAACTAAAAGGGAAAGGTGAGGAGAGTTCGGATTGCAGGAATAAGTCCCTTTCATTTCTGGAATGAAAGCAAGGATCTTTGACCAAACAGAATGGCAAGCTGCCATTATAGTGATCTACGAGCGCGCACACATCCTAATTGTTGTTTATGCTTGTCATCAGGAGCATAAAATTTGTTAGCATGCCACATGTTTATACTCTGATAGACTCTCAAGGAGGAAGGGTGGGAGAAAGACGCAAAAGTGCCTAGTTGGTGGCAATGGGTGCCACTAAAATTTATCAAAAAAATTTAATAAGTCGTATCCTTGTGATGGACGTGGAGAAAAAAAAAGTATCCCGATTTGGACTTTTAGAGGGCCGAGTTTTTTGGTATGTGCAATGCACATCTTTCATGAGGTGCTTAGATTAAGAAATATATATATATATATATATTCTTTCTTAAATGACAAGTTTTTGGCAGCGATGCTATGTAAAGTAATTTGACACAAACAAACACATGAAACAAAAAAAAATGTAAGTAAACAATGTGTTTGCATTAAATAAGAACGAGTTCCAACGTAAATACCTTTTGATTTCAGGTATGATGCTAGAAAGTAAGTCATGGTATGACTCTACTATTTGGGCTTGTCTGGAAGTCGAGGGATAACATGGTCTTCGATGACATCCACATGACGGACACCAACTTCTCTAGGTCATGGTATCATTTCTAACATGGTGCATGTCCAGGTTGTTTAGAAGTTGAGGAAACACATGATCTTGAATCGTCTTCTGCTACGAGCTATCCTTTGATTTTGCTTGTGGTATAGAAATCCTTTCCCATATATGAACTACGGCCGAGATCCCAATTTTTATCGATAATCATTTTGATTTTTTTCCACCACTAGAAGAATGGAGCATAGATAGATATAGATCCTTCCTTCAAATTTTCTGAAAAGGAAAATATCCCGGTCTTATCTCCATCCATTTTTTCAGGAATACCTTATTTATGCATTACCGCACTGTATGTATCCTCACCTCACGACTTTTTGTTTTGAGTACCCTCCAAAAAAGAATTTTTGTTTCGAGTTGTCGTGACCATTTTTTCGGAAAGGCGCCTCTGCATACACCATATTTGCTAAATTCGTGATGTTGCATCCACTTGTATGAATTTCAGAAAAAAAAAACGATAAAAACTACACCGAGTCTTTTTCTTTCTTAGTCACATCATGTGCGGATTTCGCACGGTGGTGAGAAAAAGCAGGTTAGGCAGAGCTCCACGAAACGTGTCACCTAGGCTACGCGAATATGCATGCAGCGGAGGAGAGAAACGCAACACCTTTCCCTGCTCAGCTCAGGAGCGCAGCAACGCAAAGCAGCTCCAGATTTGTCACGTGTGGCTTCCCTTTTCCTTTTGTCTCGAGCGGAAGAAAAGGGTAGTACAGTAGCGTGCGAGAAATCTGATGGACGGGCGCGCGGCCACGCTCCCGCTGCCGCCACCGTCAGATGGGGCGGGCGCGCGTGTGGCGCCACGCCGCGCCACGCTCCCCGCACCGCCGCCGTCCGATGGGCGTGCCGTGCACGGCGCGGATCGCGTCTCATCCGAAAACCCCCCACCGGCACGACCCCGACCTCCTCGCCATTTCTCCCTCCCCCCTTTCTCTCCCCCGGCACGCACGCTCCCCAGCTTTCTCTCTCCTCCACCTTCCCGTTGCTCTGTCCCTCGTCCGATCTGCATCTGCTCCCTACTCTCCTTGTTTTTTTCTCCTTAATTCGTTCTCGGTACTGTCAAGATTAGTTTTTTTCTGTTCGCCGGAGCGGCGGCGGCGGTGCTGGAGCTGTAGTGGCGGCGGCAGGGCGGGGGGTTCAGGTTCAGGGAGATCTAGCTTGATCTGCTCCGGTTCTTGGAGCAGCCCGGGAAGGGGGCGCGAGGAGAGATGGCGGCGCAGGAGCAGGAGCAGGAGAAGCAGCAGGCCAGGACGAGCACCACCAGCTCGCTGCCGTCCAGCAGCGACCGCTCCTCCAGCTCCGGCCCCAACAACCTCAAGGAAGGAGGTACAGTCTCCGTCCACCCAGCTCCTTTGCTCCTGAATCCGGCAGCTCCGCAGCTCGAGATGTGATGCGTTCGTTTGTGTGGGTGCAGGGGCGGAGAGCGACGAGGAGATACGGCGGGTGCCGGAGATGGGCGGCGGCTCGGCGTCGTCGGGCGCGGGGGCGGACGGGGACGGCAAGCAGCTGCAGCTGGCGGTGGCCGGTGGAGGAGGAGGAGGAGGGCAGGCCCCGGCGGGGAAGAAGCGCGGGCGCGCCGCCGGGGACAAGGAGCAGAACCGGCTGAAGCGGCTGCTGCGGAACCGCGTGTCGGCGCAGCAGGCCAGGGAGCGCAAGAAGGCCTACATGACGGAGCTGGAGGTCAAGGCCAAGGACCTCGAGCTCCGCAATGCCGAGCTGGAGCAGAAGGTCTCCACCCTCCAGAACGAGAACAACACGCTCCGCCAGGTACTCCTCTACTACTTCACATTCTCAACGGACTGGGGAAATGAATTCACTCTCCTCAGAGGCCATGGCGATGCTGAATGTCTCTGTATCTGTGTGTGTGTGTCCCATTCTGCAGATTCTCAAGAACACGACGGCGCACGCCGGGAAGAAGCCGAGCGGCGGCAAGGGGGGAGACGGCGGCAAGAAGCAGCACCACTTCGGCAAGGGCTAGTAGTGAGAGAGCTATGCCGCGGTGATGCTGGTTTGGTTTGCTAGGAAATGAGAACGTCTGAACTGATCTGACCATTGTTAGGACACTGCTGCTGTTGCCGTTGCTGCCGCAGTTTGACGCTTGTCTTGTCCTTTTTTTTTCACTCTTCTTTCTTCTCTATGGTTTGCTCGCCCGTTTTGCTGATGATTGAGGATGTCTCACTGCACTGTTGTGTGTACCCTGTGTATGGTGGTAGCTTGTTGTTGTTTAGGGAAGTTGATCTATGAACATTGGTTGTGTATTGTATTGTACTCTCTGCCCAGGAAAAGAACATCGAAAGATGAATTTCAGTTCAAATCCGATGGATTAATGGTCCCTGTGTTTGGTCAAAGAACAGCCGTCTTGGAACTGTCTTGAAAATGCAAGCAGTTACTGATGAATTCAGCACAAAATTTAGAACAGCTGAGGAAATATGTGACTTACAGTTGCTGCCTGATGGAGGAGGACCTGCACAATGAGGAATGAGGAACATGTAATTCTTTTCCATAAAGCACAGCCTTCCAACACAGCTGTGGCCTGTGTTTGGTTGAGCTTTCTACTAGCTTTCCACAATTTAAAGCCAGCAGCCCAACCAAACAAGCTGTCTAATGGAGATTGACTTGCAATCTGTAGAGGGAAAAAGAACGACAGAATTTAGAAGAACATGTAATGGATGCCCATGCTTGGCATTATTGCACCCACAGACCCACACAATATCAGTCGAAACAATCAAAATGGGACCCTGACATGCGTCCTCTTAACGTAGTGCTAAACTGCATCGAGCCACTTCTTTTATTTATCCAGGTATCACACAGTACATCAGATCACTTAGCCCCAAAACTTCCACCTCTTTCTATCCTCAACAAACTACTTTCTTCAGACACTAATACTACTGTACTTAACAGACTTTTAACCACACTCTTCAGCCTTTTGCTTCGGAAAAATGTAAAGTTAAATCATGGTAGATCTGAGAGTACTTCACATCGCATCTACCAGTAATTTTTCGGCATCATCGACGGTCAAGACTCACTCAAGAAAACTCAACGGCGTGGAAGAATGGCGGGAGGATTCACTGGTTTGCTATGTGTGCGTCGCTCTCATCGTGTACTCTGCTACAAGCTTTGAGAACAGAGACGACTTGTTCTCCAGCAGCTTGGCCGGCGTGTCGCGCTCCACGGCCACACCTGCAATAGATTGGCACCGTGTTTGTCAGACTAACAGATATGCCAAACACATCAAACATGCAAATTATCAAGGCGAGATCGTGATTTGTTTTAAAGGGCTGATGGCTGACCGTTGTCGAGGAGCAGGACCATGTCGCTGTCGAGGACCGAGGTGATTCGATGCGCAATCGTGATGACCGTCGCCTCCGAGAAATTCTCCCGTAGCGTTTTCTGGATCATGTTGTCTGTCGCGGTATCGACCGAAGCAGTGGCTTCGTCCAGAACCAGTATCTTGGTTCGTTTCAGAATCACCCTGCCAAGACAGACAAGCTGGCGCTGGCCCACGCTCCAGTTCTCTCCGTTCTCAATTACTGCAAGGCAAATTAACAGAAGTTTCAGTTTTCGAAAGAACATGCAGTACTGGGAAAAAAGGTGAAGAATATGCAAATTCAGTATTAGATTTTCAACCGCAAGCTTAAAATATACAGAACACTATATCAGACCTGGTGAATCAAGTTTGAGATCCTTCTTCCTGACCTCATCTCCCAGCTGACAGTTATCCAAGGCCTGAAATGGAGCAAAAGATTCAGAATAAAAATTTACAACAGGTTCTCTACTATTGTGGAAGTCTCTGATGGCTGACAAGAAATGAAGCATGTGAAAGTGAAACTACCTCCCAGATTTGATCGTCATTGTACTCGTTAAGAGGGTCAAGGTTGCTCCTCACAGTCCCCTCAAACATAGTTGGATCTTGTGGAATGATGCTAAGTCTAGATCTCAGATCATGCAGCCCGATGGTGCAGATGTCTACTCCATCGACTAGTATCTGACCCATAGTAGGTTCGACAATACGGAAAAGGGCCTGTATGAGTGTTGATTTACCACTGCCTGTTCTTCCAACAATACCAGTCTTCATGCCTCCAGGAAAAGTGACCGTAAGGCCCTTGAGAACAAATGGTAGTTGTGGAGCATATCTCACCTGCATAAGATTGAAAAGTTAAGGACCTGCACTATCTAGAATAAATTGTTTATTTCTCATTTGGCAAAACAACGAATCTACAATTCCCAAACTGGATTTCTAATAGTTCACTCACAATGGCAAAAATTTGAAATTTCTGCGCGGGAACACATAACAGAACAAAGAGAACATAATTAAAGAGGAAAAAGGAAAGGGTATTTACATGGAGATCACGGAGCTGAATTTCTCCCTCTGCCGGCCAGTTATGGGGCAACTTATCTTCTGACAATGAAAGTGGGGGCTCTTCAGGAATGCTAATGTATTGCAGAATCCTTTCTACTGATATGATCTTGTTTTCCAAATTGCACATGCTCCAAACAACCCATGCTTGCAGCATGTTCAAGTTAAGCCCATATGTGACTGCGAGACCAGCAATACCTGAAGGCAGGAAGTAGAATTAGTTGCAAGCCCATAGCAAGTTATCAAGTCAAATCTAATCTGTTACCATTACTCGGGTATAAATATTGTTCTGAACTAGTAACATCCTAACCTGGATCGATGATACCAGTTGGTAGACTGATCAGAAATACCAAAGCGAATGCAAACGTAAAGGACGATAGCATGTCCAAGCGGAAGCAAAGCCACTCCATTGCTGCAGCATTGTAGAATTTCGGTCGAGAGTAGGCATCCATAAGATGGCTATTAGTTGATACAAACTGATTTTCTTTGCCAAAACTTCTGATGGTTGTTGATCCAGTAATTGATTCTGCAAAATGTTGTATGATGGGAGCTTTGCAAACCCCTACCAGCCTTTGCAGCTCTCTGGCTGTATCAATGTAATAGCGCTGCAAAATGATAGATATAATAAGGTGCTGATCTTGCAGTTTTTTTTTTGCGGGGTGTGCTGATCTTGCAGTTAAAATAACATGAAGAATAAATATTAAATAGATTCAATTACCTGGTAGCAGAAGCAGGTAATAATGACAGGGACGAAAACAAGGAACACCTGCCATGCTACCTGAGACATCACAGCAATAATTCCAACTAGTTGTATGATGGAAAACGCAACAGAACCCATCTGGTAAGCAATGCTGGTATCCACTTCGCTTTGATCAGTTGAAGCCTAAACAGTTTAATTCTTGAGTGAGCATAGTCGAAGTAAATAAAATCAATCTCCCCAGGAAATTTGAGGAAATGCAGATTACTTACTCTATTCAAGATGCGCCCACTTGGAGTGGAATCGAAGAAAGACATAGGAGCTCTGAATATGGCCATATGCATCTTGTTGAACAAGAGAGTTGCTGTTTTGTATGCAGCTGTCACAAGAAACAATGCCCTTACGAGGATGCACAGTGAACTTGCAACAGCCAATGCGACAAAGACATAGATCAGCGTCGACGTGCTCACTGGAGCCTCGGCGCCTTTCGACACAGGAGAAGCCCAGGCCATCCAGTAATTGCTAGCAATCTGAAGTACTTGGAAAAGTAGCTGTGCTATCAACACGAATGGTATAAGAGCTCCACCGTAAGCCAATGTGAGGTACTTCCAGTAGACCCAGAACCCCACCCTGCCTTTCTCCCTTTCTTCTTCCTGCACCAGCTGCCCACTTTGAACCTTATCACCATCTTCTTTGCCATTTTCTTTATCTTTTTCTTTAGCTGATGACAATGACCTAGATAGACTGGAAGAGATTGTCTCACTGCCTCCATTAGCAACATCAATCACGTCCAATGCTGTGAGAGCATCTTGGTGAGCACCAACCAGTTCCATTAGCTCTTCCCCTGAACCAAGTATATCGTTGTATTTGCCTGCTTGTGCTATCCTCCCACCTTTCATTACCTACATTAAAATTATCTTATAAGGAGAACCAAACAATTTATGGCAATAAATTTACATGAGAAACATTTGCCAATGAAATTCTCACCAGAATAAGATCAGCTGCAGGCAGGAATTCAATCTGATGAGTGACATAGACCACTGTTTTTGAAGCCAAAGCCCCAAGCAAGCATTCCTGCAAAATGGTAGAAACATTAAGCAACGTGTTCTCAAACTTCTATTGGTGAACAAAAAAGATAGCAGTATACCTTGAAAAGGTGGGATCCTGTATGAGCATCGACTGCGCTGAACGGATCATCGAACAAATAAATGTCGGCATCCTGATACAAAGCTCGGGCTATCTGAATCCTTTGCTTCTGCCCACCACTAAGATTGATGCCTCGCTCTCCAATGACTGTCTTGTCACCGAATGGCAAGATCTCCAAGTCTTTCTTCAGTGAACACCACTCAAGGACCCTGTCATACTTCTCACTGTCCATCTCCTTGCCGAACAGTATGTTGTCCTGAATTTTTCCACTCTGTATCCATGCCGTCTGGCTGACATATGCCATTGTTCCGCAAGTCTTGACCTCTCCTGATAGCTTTGGCACCTCACCAAGAATGCAAGAGAGCAAGCTTGATTTTCCAGAGCCGACCGTCCCACAGACTGCAACACGCATGCCTTGCCGAGCTTGAAAATTCAGGTCCTTGAGCGTTGGCAGCTCAGCCGAGGCGTCCCAGGAGAAGCACCCATTGCTGACCTCAATTGCAACATCGGAGCTACCACTTGGTAGCCTCTGCACAGCATCCAACGGCAACTCCTCAAGGCATAGGAAAGATGATATCCTGTCAAGAGACACCTTGGTCTGAATCATCATCGAGATTGTGTCAGGAAGGTTGTATATTGGTTCTTGAAGCACCCTGAACGTGGCCAATGCAGACAGCACCTTCCCTGACTCCAATGGTATCCCTAAGAGCATGCAGGCTCCGAAGGTTACCACAGCGACGAAGGTCGGGGCACCCCAGAACACGAAGGTGGCCGCGGTCGACGTGTAGAGGTACTTCTTGAGCCAGCTTGTCTCTGTCGTCCTCAGGTCAATGATCTTGGACAAGAACTTCATCTCCCACCCCTGCAGTTTAAGAATCCTCATGTTGCGCAGGATCTCTGATGTGGCCTTCATCCTGACATCCTTGCAATCCATGAGCTTCTGCTGGAACTTCTCCTGCATTCGCATCGGGGGCACATTTGCAAGCATGACCACAATGGTGGCGCCGAGAGCTGCAAGCGAGGCTAACCCAAGGGTGGAGTACAAGATGAACAATGCCATGCCTACTTGGAGTGGTACCAACCAGAGATCGTGCATGTACCATGAGAAGAGCCCGACTCGGTCCGCGTCGACGCTGATGATGTTGATCATCTCGCCGCTGGTGCGGCTCTGTCTTGAGGTGCTGGACAGAGAGAGCCCTTTCTGGTACACGACGGAGACAAGCGCGGACCGAGCTCGTATCCCGGCTTGCTGTAGCCGGAAGAACCAGTGCCGTTGTGACAAGCACTCGAACACCTTGGCTACGATGAAGGTGAGGACGAGGAGCTTGCCCTTGCTGGCGTACCTCTCGTCGCCATTGAGGTACTGCACCAAGGAGTCTATGAGGTATGGGCCAACGTAGGTGGCCAAGTTGTAGATGAGGGCGTAGAGCGCGGTCACCGTGATGTGCCACCACACGGTGCGCACAAGGGCCTTGGTGAGCTTGAACGCGGTGAACTTGGGGCCGGAGCCGTCGCCGGCGAGCGCCTCCAGGTTCGCCTTGAACGAGGGGAGTAGGCCGGCCACGCTGTCGCCGTGATCAAGGTCCGGGACGTCGTCGAGGCCGAGGGTCTTCCTGTGGCCGAGGGCGAGCAGGGGGCCCATCCAGGTGAAGGTGAGGACGCTGAAGAAGCCGGCGCCCGTGAAGATGGAAGCGTCGACGGTGTCGTCGCTGCCGTTCTCGGCTGCGCCGTTGAGCAGAGGCTCCTCGGAAGCAGAGCCGCCCGCCGCGCCCCCCTTGGCCGAGAACCCCGCGACGAGCAGCGCCACGCCTGCGAGGACCTCAACGGCGTCGCGCGCCCAGGAGAGCGCGGGCAGGGTGAGCCCGTAGGAGAGGCTCGTCGCGGCGTGGACGGCGACGGCGAGGACGGAGAGCAGCGCGAAGAGCGCCCACCAGAGCCTGAGCGGCGCAGGGAACGGCTCCTCGCCGCGGGCGCGGTGCTGGAGCTGCAGGTAGGACGCGAGCAGCAGCCACGCCACCGCGCGCGCCGCGGCATCGGCCAACCCCCACCCGGCCCCATCCCCGCCGCCGCTGTTGCTGTCGAGGTACCACGAGACGACTGAGTAGGCGGCGAGGAAGAGCTCGGACGCCGCGAGAGCCCACGTGGCGCGCACCGCGAGCCGGGCCCACCGGAACCCGGCGGCGGCGCGGGCTCTGACCGGTGGTGACTCCTTGCCGCGGCGGCCGGCGGCGAAGAGGAGGCGCAGGGCGACGGCGAGCGCGAGCAGGAGGTGGGCCCCGGCGGCGACGCCGTGGAGGAGCGCCGGCCGCAGGAAGACGGGGAGGGGCGGCTGCTGCTGCTGGGCCGCCATCGCTGCCGCGAAAGGCGACGACGCGGACGCGGACGCGGGCATGGGTGAGTGAGCGAGTGAGTGTAGCGCCGGAGCGGGCGGGCGAGGGTTATATAGGCGGGGCGGCGCCACGTGCGCGCGCACCGGGGAAAAGTCGTCGTGACGGCGACGGGGCGGCTGCGGCTGCGGCGCGGCCCGGGTCCTTGGGGGGCAAGACACCACCCCTCGTTTCCGCGCCGCGGCGGAGGTGGTTGGGTGGGGGAAGGGGGCGAAACCCTTTTTCACCTCGGTGAATCCGATCCAGGCCAATGCGGCGGGAGAGGTGAATGAGATTGGGGGGTTATGGTGCTGTGGTGGTGGCGGTGACTCCGATCGATGCGCGGGTGTCTTTTGCCCCGGAAACAACCCGGTGGCGGCAGTCGAGGGGATCGATTTTATTTTGATTAATTAGTTACAGGAGGATCCTTGCGAGGCCCGGCCGGGGGTTTTGAATCACCACATGAGCCCTACTGCTGCTGCTGATTCTTCGGTTTTAAAACAGTATATCGTTTCTTTACAGGGCTTTTGAATACTCTATCTCCATATCTGGGGGATAAAATCAGGAATGCAGCTTTGATCAGAGGATAATGCGTGCGTGGGGTACTTTAGAATATGGAGCATTGGAGCTGATGCAGCTTTGGTTAGAGGAGAATCTGGCAAGTGCAGGTGCTGCCATGATAGTACTACTCGCCAAAGACTGAACCATGAGAAAATAAGTACTGTACTATCCTCTGACCTGCAGTTGTCATGATACATTTTGAAGTAAGTACCAATAGAGTACAGTGGAGTGGCAGTTTCCAAATATGCAATGTGATGTGTATGATGGTTGTTATCCAAGTACTATTTCGGCAGGATGCTATTATGCGTACAATGAGATGCAATAAGTGTTCTACGATATACTCAATTTCTATATATACTTTAGAGTAAAATTTACATGAATAGAGGAAACCAAAGGAAAAGCAAATGAAGCTAACAATAAAACCTAAATAAAATTAGGGAAAGATCCAGCCAATTCCTATTTTATTCAGCGTGAATGGGGGATTAATAACGGTCATCTATCCATCTTCAGTGTCATTATGATATCGGGAAATACTTGCTCCAATTGATGATTGAAAGAAATGTGCCGCCTCGGCACACCTTGACGCAGCGACGCCTCCTACCGCAGGCCGAGGAATGAGTTGAAAATGTGATTTCCACCAAAAGTATCCCATGGGCTTGTCAAATGGCAATGAGGAGTGGTAGTGTCTTTCCTAGATTAAGGATACCCAAGGGATACTATCTTTATTGAAGAATTTATGCACATTTTCATCAACAGGACTTTGTTATGAACAGAAATGTCAATAATTCCTAGGCAAGCAGACTTTGTGCCAGACAATGAGAGCAGAACCCTTTCTTCCATCCCGTATTTTCTCCACATTATTTTTTTGAGATATTTATTTAATTAGGTAATCACTCCAACTAGAAGAAGAAAGGATCACATGTAGTAGGTGGGCAATGTAGAGAAGACTGACTTAATGAGTATCATTCTTCCATCATAGGAGAGCAGTGAGGAACATACAACTAGTCTTGTTTGAATTCTTTGCATAAGATTTGAGAAACCTTTAAATTTTGGTCTGATGACGCTCATTGGTAGCCCTAAATATGTGAATGGAAAGGATCCCAAATTGCAATTTAGAGTTGCAGTGAGAACATTTACTGTAGTGTTTGGCACATTGATGGGGACAAGAACTGATTTATTATAGTCTATCGTCAGCCCAGTGTATTCTGGTTTCTGACTTGAATAAGCTGCAAATTTTTAGCAGACATAACTAATATGGTATCATTTGCATGTTGAATAATTGGGAAAATGGGATATGCAGTGGTGCTGGTATCAGTTGTGTTTGCATTGCATCATTGCAGGATGGATTGAAGAAGATCAGTTGTCAATACAAATAATAGAGGAGAGAGAAGATCGCCTTGTTTAACCTCTCTTTTACACTGGAAAACTTCCACTGTGATACCATTTAGAAGAACAAAGGAGGTAACTGATTTAAAGAGCATGCTAATCCGTTGGCATCATTTTTCTCCCAATCCTTTTGTCCTTAAAATTTCCAAAATGTTGAGTGCTCTATTGATATGGTGAGGATAGTTCTCTCACTCCTCGTTGGTTACCCCAAGTGGAAGGTGAGATGTAGCGTATCAGCAAATTTCCCTTAGCAAAAATGCCAAGGTTGAGTATCGTCTAGGAGGACTCGCAGAGATACAAGTAGGTGGTAAAGTGAACAATGGCGCCATTCACAACCGAGGGTTGCTAACTTCACCTGGACCTGCACACAGATACAGATAGATTTGCTCCCAACGAGTACAGAGGAGTTGTCAATTCCTCCGGCCTTGCTGTTTACAAAGGATTAATGCAAAAGATAATGATAGTGATAGCAACTGAAAAGTAAACTAATGATGTAAACAGTGATATGAAGATGGACCGGGGTCCCGTGTTTTTCACTAGTGATGTCTCTCTCCCAAAAGACGATAAAAGTGCTAGCGAGGTAAACAAATCACAGTTGGGCAATTGACAGGATTAAGAAGGCACCGCAATGCTAACTATGCTGCAAAGAAAGGAAGGGCTCAAAAGCAATGGGCAGTACGCCAAGGTAAGTAGACCGAAATCCATCTGCATTTACTACGAATCATCCACCTTGAGATATCTATCCAGAACATATCGTTGGTATTAATTCGCGAATCCCACCCAAAGTGTAAATCCAAAGCAACAGACAACTGCATTAAAAGAACTTTGCGTAAAGTAAACAATCCTTGCATCCGCGGATACAAGCACCATTGTTTTATCCCTGGTGGCAACAACACATCCCCTAGTCTCATGTTTCTGTCACTCAAGCTAGACATCAAGGGGTTGAGCCCACAATCAAGCATAACGCTCCCTCTTGGAGTTGCAACAAATCACTTGGCCAAAGTAAAATACGGCAATGGAGAACATGCAAGAATTTACTCAAGAACAAAATATAAAAGAGAAGAACCAAATATATTACTCATCACAATCTGAACATAGTCTCATAATCCATCAGATCCCAACAAACTCAGCATAGCAACGACAGAAAATTACAAAGGTGCCTCGATCATGTGAGGCAGCTCACGAGGTCTCGAAAGTGGAGGCACAAAGAGGGGAGAGATAGATCACATAGCTACTGGTCACGGACCCATGGTCCAAGAAAAACTACTCACGGTACATACGGGAGGCGTCCATGGCTATGGATGGTCTCCCGGAGGGGGTAGCTTCTCCCGGCAGGGTGCCGGAGCAGCTTCTCCAGGCAGCCCCGATCTAGAAACGGTGGTGGCTGCGGTACAGAGGCGAGATCGCGAAAGAGGAGTTCTTCTTTAGGGGTTTCCGTCACGGGGGGGGGGGGGTAAATATAGGAGAAGGGGGGCACCGAGAGGAGCCACAGGGCAGCCAGGAGGCTCCCTGGCGTGGCCTAGGGTGGGGCCGCGCCAGGGACCCTTCTGGAGTCCCTGTGGTGGCCCCCTTCCCTCCTTTGGTGTTTCCGGAAGCTTCCGTGTCGCTGATTTTTTATCTGATTTTTCCGGATTTTTGGAGCACTTTTAATGGCCGGAAAACCTGAAATACAAAAACAACAGAAAACAACAACTGGCAGCTGGGTGCACTGGGTTAATAGATTAGTCCAAATATGCTCAAAAGTGTATGAAAGTTCAAGAAAAACATGGCAAAGTCACACAAAACATGCATGGAGCAAGCAGAAATTATAGATACGTTTGGGACGTATCAACATCCCCAAGCTTAATTCCTGCTCGTCCTCGAGTAGGTAAATGATAACAAGCATAATTTCTATGGTGACATGCCACACAACCATATAAGAACTTTGTAAGTAAAGCAATCAAAGCATGCAATTCAATTCAAGTATTAACAAGAAAGAGTCTATATTAGCATTGACACAAGCAACAAAAGAACAAAAGGTGCAAGAGCTCTCGCTGTCCGTGACTCGAATGTCTCCAGATGGTGTTTGCGTGCAAGCAGGGGATAGGGAAATATGAGATAAAAAAGGTAATTGTTGAGAACAACTATCTACTAAAGTTTCACACTTGGTCTCCTTTGGATTCTTATCTTGACTCGTCCCCAGACCACTAGCCAGGTACAAGTCAAACTGATCCACTCCCTTTCGATATTTTGAGCACTCATGCAATGGATGAGCGTGAGCAAGAAAGTTGACACCTAAAAGGAGAAACAGAAAGAAGGTGGAGGAGGAAGACAAAAAGGTGTGAAAGGCTCACATCAATGAGGACAATCATAGGCGAGAGAAGGCCATATGATAGATATGAGGTGAGGAGTAGGGATTGCCATGCAACGGATGCACATGTGAGCTAAAAGCTCTCCAAGGGAACTAGTGGGGGTGCATCTAACTTGCTTGCTCAAGAAGACCTAGAGCTCGTTTGAGGAGGCTCATCATTGGAATATACAAGCCAAGTTCTATAATGTGAAGGTCCCCACATAGCTATATGCATGATGATGATCTCTATGGAGTACAAGGGATAGAGGATGAAGTACTAGTGTGGATCTCTCAAAAGGAATAGTAGTGTGCCCCCTTCTCTCTTTTTATTTTTATTTTTCTCTTTTTTCTATTTTTTTGTGGCCTCAATGGCTCTTTCTATTTAACTCTCATTTGTCCTCTTTGGGATCTTTTGATTTTGTCCTCTTTGGGATCTTTTCCTCACTTAGGGGCAACATTCTATATTTTACAAGAATATAGGAGATCTTTCACACTTTACAAAGGTACTCACATAAAGAAGATATAACTATCATGATGCAAAGGTATGACATGAGGATCAAGTCATGAGAAGGTGGATGTTGCATGGCAATGTATCTCGGAAAGGCTATGTAAATGCCTTGTAGGTAGGTATGGTGTCTGTTTTGAGGAAAGATATAAGGAGGTTTATGATGACAGAGCGTATCGTGCCAAGGGTTTGGATGCACCGGCGAAGTATGCGCCAACTGTCAAGATGAGAAATGGCAATGCACGGTACTGAAGAGGCTAGAAAAAGTATAGGTGGGTGGAAGTGTCAACTTTCGAATACTCACATTAGTCCGAAGAACTCATGCACTTATTATCGGTAACTCTCAATCTAATCAGGAGGTTCTCAAAGATACAAGTACCCCGAGGAGGAGTGTATGGGGGTTTGGTTATCCTTGCGCATCCTCGACTCATGGTACGTGAGTGTACTCTAATATTCGAACCCTCCAGAGGTTAGTGATCCATCTAGTAGCTAGAGTTCTCAACAGGGTTTTTGGTTTTCGAAAAACGCACGGATTGCCCAAAATACGACATCTATCACTAATAGGCTCGAGCTCTTGACACCAAAAGTTCAAACATTACTCTAGTCAATACCTGAAAACTATTGCAAGTTACTACTACAAAGAGAAAAGCAACTTCAACTACCTACTTCTAGTCAAGACACAAAAATCAGTGCAACAGGCAAACTCTCTAACAAGATAAAACATGCAATCTATAGAAAGTTCAACCTAAAACAAAAGAAAAGCTCTAGAAAAACTAAAGCACTACAACTAAACAGAGCAGCAGCTAAAAAGAAAAAGAACAACTCAGAGCTAAAAGAATAAGCATGCAAATCCTATGAGGAGTTCTAATTCAAGCGGAGCGTGTAAATCTCCCACACAAAAGAAAGTAAGCTGGGATCTAACTTGTTACTACAACAAACAAAGCAAAAGAAAACTAAAAACAAAACCTAAGAGCGAGACGCTCCAAGAATAGCACATAACGCATGAAGTGATAAAAATATAGCGCAACGAGAGACGAACTGATAATTGTTGATGAAGAAGGGGATGCACAGGGGCATCCCCAAGCTTAGACGCTTGAGTCTTCTTGAATATCCCCCCCCGGGGTGCACATGGGCATCCCCAAGCTTGAGCGTTTGACACTCCAGGATCTTCTTTCATCATCTTCCATCGCACACTTGAAAACTCCCTTCATACATAACTCATTGTAGACTGATTAGAGAGGTTAGTTCCCTATTAAAATAATTTTTTCTCTACTGTAAATAAAGATAATCTTGAAGAGATACTGTTTCACAAGATTTCCAAAAAGTTTTTGCAAAGAAAAAGCAAGCTTAAGGTTTGCAAAAGTAAAGAGAGACAAAACGTGGCAGAATCTGTGAAAAACAGAACAACAGATAGAAAATAATTTTTTAGGGATACTTCTGCAACTCAAATAAAAAACTCAGAACATACGCAAGTTTCATAATTGTATAGAGAACGCTGTGTAAAAAATTTAGCTCAAAAAGATGAACTGGGATTTTTCCATGATTTTTCTAGTCACGAGGACAAAATCTGTTTTCTGGACAGCATGTCACAACTTTTACTTCCCTTGTCGTATGAGGCTATAAAAGGCACAAAGCTTGAAAAGTAAAGATACAATGATGTTGCTACAGTAGTAACAATCATCAAGACCGCTAAGAACAGAAGAAAAGAAAAAAGAAAAACCTAAATTCGTTGCGGGCTGCCTCCCGAAAGCGCTTCTTTAGAGCCATTAGCTAGGTTTAAAGCTGAAGATCAAGTCTTTTCAAGAGAATAACTAGCCCGTGTGACGGACTCAAAAGGTAACTTAATCTTTTTCCTAGGGAAATATTCCATCCCTTTCTTGAGAGGGAATTGGAATTTTATATTCCCCTCTTTCATGTCAATAACAACACCAACTGTGCGAAGAAAAGGACGTCCCAAAATAATTGGACAAGAAGGTTCACATTCAATGTCCATAATAGTGAAATCAACGGGAACATAATTGTCATTGACAATGATAAGAACATCGTCGATCTTCCGCAAAGGTTTCTTTACGGAAGAATCAACGAGACGAACACCAAAAGAACAAGAATCAAAAGGTTTAAATTCAAGCATATCATACATTCTTTTGGGCATAACAGAGGTACTTGCTCCAACATCACAAAGAGCATAACAAGAGAAGTTATTTAATTTGATTTTTATAATAGGATCCCAACCATCTTCTAGCTTCCTAGGTATGGAGGCTTCTAGTCTAAGCTTCTCCTCCCTAACTTTGATTAGAGCATTGGTGATATGCTCTGTGAAGGCAAGATTAAGTGTGCTAGTGTGGGGGTCTCTAGACATCTTGTGTAGGAAACCAATAACTTCAGGTAAAGTGTAGTTGTCAAAGTCTAGGTCACTACTATCTATCAAGGAGGTAGTGATATCATTTAGGCTCACTTGTTTGAAAGCCTCTACGTTCATAGAGGTTTCTTCATCTATGGTTGAGGTGGTAGCATCACCATTGATAGGTCCAGTGGGACTAGGGGTGTGATGGGTGCTAACAGCTTGGACATCCTCAACTACTTGGATAGTGGCTATTGTATGGTAGGTAGGAAGGCTCTTAATTCTTTCTTCTTCCTTGGGGATAACTTTTGGTTTGGCTGCCATCTGGTTTATCAAGGTAAATTGGGTGTGAGACATGTTTGAAACATAGGTCTCAATGGCAGTGAGTCTAGTTTGGAGGCTGGAAATATCACTATTCAGGCCCTCAAGTTGTTTGCTAATGTTTTACAGGACTGAGGAGTGCTCATCTAACTGTCTGGAAAAGGCCTTGTTTTGTTCAAACTGTGTGTGCATATAGCTTTTGGTGCCTTTTTCTATTTCTATAAGTTTCTCATAGCTAGGTAGGTCTCTTTCCCTATAATTCTGGCTATAGGAGTTGCTATTACCGTTCCCATAGTTGTTGGATGGGAAAGGCCTAGGATTGTTGCTACCAAAATTACTCCTATGAGCATTATTATTGAAGTTGTTTCTAGAGATAAAGTTCACATCTACTTGTTCTTGAGAAACCAAAGAATTTAAAGGAACATCCTGAGGATCAATAGGAGCTTGCTTGGTAAGTAGAGACATGATAAGGTCAACCTTTTCATTTAGAGAGGAGATCTCCTCGACAGAATTTACCTTCTTACCAGTTGGAGATCTTTCGGTGTGCCACTGAGATTAGTTCAGCATCATCTCTTCAAGTAGCTTTGTGGCAGCACCAAGTGTGGTCGACATAAAGGTTCCTCCCGCGGCCGAATCTAACAGGTTCCGCGAGGTAAAGTTCAAGCCTGCATAAAAAGTCTGGATAACCATCCAGGTAGTCAGTCCATGTGTGGGGCAGTTCTTGACAAGCGTCTTCATACGTTCCCATGCCTGGGCAACGTGTTAATTATCCAATTGCCTGAAATTCATAATGTTACTCCTCAATTGAATAATTTTAGCAGGGGGATAGTACTTCCCGATGAAATCATCCTTGCACTTATCCCAAGAATCTATGCTATTCTTAGGCAAGGATTGAAACCAGATTTTAGATTCATCCCTTAAAGAGAAAGGAAAAAGCTTAAGCTTAACAATTTCACCATCTACTTCTTTGTACTTTTGCATATCACAAAGCTCGATAAAATTATTTAAGTGCAAATCAGCATCATCTCTAGCACCAGAGAATTGATCTTTCATAACAAGGTTTAGCAAAGCAGGTTTAATATCATAAGAAGGTGCTGAAGTAGCAGGTGTAGCAATAGGAGTGCAGATAAAGTCACTGTTGTTGTGACAAGTGAAGTCACACAACTTGGTGTTTTCATTGGAACCCATAGTAGCAGCATGTATTTTTGGTATTTTTGATAAGGGACACAAAAGTAAAAACTGAAAGGTAAACTAACAAGACTAAAAAGCAAAGATAAAAGATAGTGTGCAACTCCCCTATCTTGTAGAACGGAGTCCCCGACAACGGCGCCAGAAATTGGCGGTTGTCGGGACCAGTCTTTTGTAGCTCCTTGAGTCCCCGGCAACGGCGCCAGAAATTGGCTTGATACGGTGTGGATAGTTCTCTCACTCCTCGTTGGTTACCCCAAGTGGAAGTGAGATGTAGCGTAGCAGCAAATTTCCCTTAGCAAAAATGCTAAGGTTGAGTATCGTCCAGGAGGACTCGCAGAGATACAAGTAGGTGGTAAAGTGAACAATGGCGCCGTTCACAACCGAGGGTTGCTATCTTCACCTGGACCTGCACACACATACATATAGCTTTGCTCCCAACGAGTACAGAGGAGTTGTCAATTCCTCCGGCCTTGCTGTTTACAAAGGATTAATGCAAAAGATAATGATAGTGATAGCAACTGAAAAGTAAACTAATGATGTAAACAGTGATATGAAGATGGACCGGGGTCCCATGATTTTCACTAGTGATGTCTCTCTCCCAAAAGACGATAAAAGTGCTAGCGAGGTAAACAAATCACAGTTGGGCAATTGGCAGGATTAAGAAGGCACCGCAATGCTAACTATGCTGCAAAGAAAGGAAGGGCTCAAAAGCAATGGGCAGTACACCAAGGTAAGTAGACCGAAATCCATCTGCATCTACTACAAATCATCCAGCTTGAGATATCTATCTAGAACATCTCGCTGGTATTAAGTTGCGAATCTCACCCAAAGTGTAAATCCAAAGCAACAGACAACTGCATTAAAAGAACTTTGCGTAAAGTAAACAATCCTTGCATCCGCGGATACAAGCACCGTTGTTTTATCCCTGGTGGCAACAGCACATCCCCTAGTCTCATGTTTCTGTCACTCAAGCTAGACATCAAGGGGCTGAACCCACAATCAAGCATAACGCTTCCTCTTGGAGTTGCAACAAATCACTTGGCCAAAGTAAAATACGGCAATGGAGAACATGCAAGAATTTACTCAAGAACAAAATATAAAAGAGAAGAACCAAATATATTACTCATCACAATCTGAACGTAGTCTCATAATCCATCAGATCCCAACAAACTCAGCATAGCAACGGCAGAAAATTACAAAGGTGCCTCGATCATGTGAGGCAGCTCACGAGGTCTCGAAAGTGGAGGCACAAAGAGGGGAGAGATAGATCACATAGCTACTGGTCACGGACCCATGGTCCAAGGAAAACTACTCACGGTACATACGGGAGGCGTCCATGGCTATGGATGGTTTACCTAAGGGGGTAGCTTCTCCCGGCAGGGTGCCAGAGCAGCTTCTCCAGGCAGCCCTGATCTAGAAATGGCGGTGGCGGCGGTACAGAGGCGAGATCGCGAAAGAGGAGTTCTTCTTTAGGGGTTTCCGTCACGGGGGGTAAATATAGGCGAAGGGGGCACCGAGACGGGCCATAGGGCAGCCAGGAGGCTTCCTGGCGCAGCCTAGGGTGGGGCCGCTCCAGGGACCCTTCTGGAGTCCCTGTGGTTGCCCCCTTCCCTCCTTTGGTGTTTCCGGTAGCTTCCGTGTCGCTGATTTTTTATCTGATTTTTCCGGATTTTTTGGAGCACTTTTAATGGCCGGAAAACCTGAAATACAAAAACAGCAGAAAACAACAACTGGCAGCTGGGTGCACTGGGTTAATAGATTAGTCCAAATATGCTCAAAAGTGTATGAAAGTTCAAGCAAAACATGGCAAAGTCACACAAAACATGCATGGAGCAAGCAGAAATTATAGATACGTTTGGGACGTATCATCTATCATATCAAATGCTTTTTCAAAGTCCAATTTGATACAATGGTTTGATTCTTGGTCCGGTCGCATTGATGGAAGTTTTATTCTTGAATTGTTCTTTTTTTTATAAACCCATATTGATTAATATGCACTACTTGGGAAATTACCATTTGCAATCTGTTTGTCAAAAGTTTTTTTATGGTCCTTATGGAGAAGTTGAGTATGGATATTGTCCTGAAGTCATTGGTATTGTCGTCGATATGTGACGGCAGATGCCATGGGGATGGCTAAAGTGAGGGGAAGACACGAGGGAGAGAATGTCGATGGTGCCGGAATCGGGTTGGGCACAAGCACGGTGAAGACACCACGATGTACCCAGGTCCAGGGCTCTCCGGAGAGATAACACCCCTACTCCTGCTTGTCTCTTGTATATCAATGAAGGGGCTACAATAACTGCTCTTCTATTTTCTCAGGGGAAGGAGAACACCGCCGCCATGGGCAAGGTCCTCTCCTGCTTCCCTGAGGAGTGACTACAAGTAGTAAATGAACTGAGGGGGAAGTGAGTTAATGAGATCTAAGGTGTAGCGTCCCTCGCGCAGGAGGGGGTACCCTGGCTCTTATAGTGTGAGTCCAGGGTACTATGGTAACTTCAATGCCGAATGGGCCCAGCCGTCATCCTCTAATCGGCCTGGGCCCATCGACTGCTCCTCTCCGGGTGACCCGGAGCCTACGAGCGGCGTCCCATGCCGCTACCTCGTAGAACCTAGGAGTGAACAGTGGAGCTAGGGGGTGCGGTCTTGTCGGCCTGTCCGCGGAATCGGCGGGGAGGTCGACACCGTATCTCCAGCAAATCCTCGACGTGACCTGGCCTTCCTGCCACCCGGATATCTCGGGATATGGTATTTATGACCTCGTAATCATATCCCCGACTGGGTCGTAGGTTGCTCCGATTGCGCCTGGACCGACAGGTGGTTCCTGGTAGGGTCGATTGCTCTGGTCAATCGGCCTTCTAGGAATCGGCCTCGGTCCAGCTGCGGACCAATCGGATGATCGTCTTTGGTGAAGGAAGGATGGACCGATTGCGCCTGGGCCGACTGCTGGCATTTGGTATGGTCGATTGCCTTGGAGCAATCGGCCGTACCTCTGCCCAGCTCGGCCCAGCTGCAGCCCAATTGGTCCATCCTTGTCTTGAAAGCTTGCTTCCCCTTGGGTCAGCCTACCCGGGTACCAATCCCCCGACAGTAGCCCCTAAAGCTGTAAAGGTCCCACGGTCACTTGACCGCGGGGCCTTTGCAGTTTTTCAATCTCTGCCTTGACGTTCTCCGACTGCTGTGGCCTCTTCGAGTGCGTCATTCCGAGTTCGTCGGCCGACTCGGAGATCACACTCGGCTGACCGATCTTCCATCCGGTTGGACTTGGTTCCCCCTCGATTTATGTCTTCACTTTTTGAGAAAGATATCTTTCGCCGATTTCCCTCCAACGGTTACCTCCGATTCGCCCGCGACGTGATCAATGAACTGGGACCCACGACCCACGCGCGACGTGACATAACTGCAGGGCCTGACCCCCACGTCGCACGCCTCGCCTTTTGCGCCGGGATCCTTTGCGCTGGTCTGCCGGTTGGCCTCCCTGTGCCCTAGGCCACACCGGGCCACACAGTCGCAGGATCATCCCACTCCCCTCCCCCGCCGCCCATATAAGCCACCGGGAGGGGGGGGGGCTTCGCCTCTTCCTTCTCCCAAACGCCTCCTTCGACCTCCAGCCTTCTCTCCTCTGCGCCATCGCCACTCCACGCGAATCTTTCTGCCGCCGGCCTCTGCATCTTGCGCTTGCTCCCGCCACGGGCTCGTGCTCTCCGCTGCTTCCGCCGCTGCCGCGGCAACTCTGCGCCTCTGCTCTCGTGCTCCGCCTCCTTCTTTTCTCTTCTCTGCTCCTCGCCTGTGAAGACCATGGCGCCGCGACGAGATGTGTCGCAGGCGAGCCGCGGGTGCTGGAAGGGCTCTCAGGCCACCGCCGCCGCCGTCGAGTCTCTGATTCACGCCCGGAAAATGCCTGCGGAAATCGAGTGGCGCATCCCTGGCAGGGCCGACGCCGTGCCCAGCGCACGCGCTGGCGAGAGGGTCGTGTTCCTCGCTCACTTCGAGCATGGATTCGGCCTTCCCGCCAGCGCCTTCTTCCGCGGATTTCTTGACTTCCACCGACTGCAACCCCACCATCTCGCAGCTAATTTCATCATGATCCTTTCCAGGTTCGTGACGCTCTGTGAAGGGTACCTCGGCTGCCGCCCAAGCGTCGCCCTTTGGAAGCGCTTCTTCAACCTCCGAGCTCACAATGCTCGGACGGGTGCTGTGGTGGCCGCCACCATCGAAGGCGGCAAGCCAACGTATCCGACTGACATGACCGACTGCGGCAGTTGCCTTGTCGCAGCCGGCAAGTCCAAATACACGAGCCCCGAGATCGTCCAATCCTGCAAGAATTGGCAGACCTCGTTCTTCTACGTCAAATCACCTGACAACGGCCCCGATCTCCTCAACCTGCCCGAGTTCTCTCTCGCCCGGCCGGTTGAGAAGCATCAATGGTCGCTGAAGCACGGCGTCGGAGATTGCGATGTCGATGCCCAGGCTGCCAGGGTCACCCAGCTGGAGCAGGAGGGACTCCTCCCAACCGACTTGGTAGTTGCTTGGCTTCACGCTCGGATTCTTCCCCTGCAGCGCCGAGTGCACCGCCTCTGCGACGTGTCGGGACCTCGAGATCCCACTCGGCTCTGCACGTGGCGGGTGAAGACAGAAGATCTTTGCGCCCGAGTGAAAGCCATCACATCTAGCGCATTGCCTGACCCCTTCCGCTTCGGGCTTGATTATCTCATTCGCCAGCGAAAGCCGCCTGTGGTATGCTCCGATTACTTTTTCTTCCGATTGCATGCTCTTCCGATTGCTTTCTCTTCCGATTGCTCTGATTGCTTATACCTCCTTCTCAGCATTTTATTCAGTCCGACCTCATGGAAGACGGCCAGGAAGCTGGCGTGTATGCCCCTGATCGCACGGAAGAGGACCCCACCGACCTCGAGTATAACGGCGAGACTCCTTCCGCCGAGTCCAGTGGGGATGATGAAGACGATGACGAGTCTTCTGGAGAATCCTCCGACCCCATGGATGCCGATGATGATGACGCCGAGCGCGCCAACCCTCCGAAGAGCAACACTCGGCCGCCAGCTCAAGGGGGGTACGCCTGACCCTTCCCTTGAGCAATTTTTGGCTAAACGGAGTGATGATGGTAGTGTCTCAAAGGGTGATGGTTCCGATGCAGCTCCTCGAGCCAAGCCTCCAAAGGTGCCAGCCAAGCGCACCTCGGCCGCCGGCTCCTCCTCTGGTGTGGCTCCCAGCCAGGTTGCCAAGGCCAAGCCGACTGCCAGCAAGGGCAAACAAGCCCAAGAGACGACAACTCGGAGGCCGACCGTCCAGGCGCCGCTGAACGTCGCTCCGCTTCGCTGCCGAATGCCCACTGGCGCCCCCCGGACAATCGGGTATGCTTTTATCTTTATGCCTCCTACTTCACTATCTTTGCCTCTACTGATTCTTCTCCCTTTCTTCTTTCAGGGAGCCGATTGGGCTTGATGACGTTGACACCGACATTCCCGTCCGTGCCAGCCCCGTCGTCTCGCCCGCTGCTTCTGCTGCTGCCGTCCACAAGCGGTCGGTACCCGCTCATCGCTCCTCCAAGGACGCCGAGCGCGCTGCCAAGAAGGCCCGTCTTGCGGCGACTTCGAAGACCTCTTCTTCCACCCTTGCCTCCCAAACTCTCAAGGGCGCAGCGGACCGGGTGGCTCCTGGTGGTGGAGGAACGCAACCGGTTGACCCGATTGCCCCATCTCCACCGCGCCGCTCCAACCCGGCTTCGCCTGCCGCAACTTCCCCTGCTGGAATGACCGCATCTGATACGCTGATGGTGACGACCCCATCGCCGATTTTGGTGTTGGCACCAACGGTTGCCTCCACAGTTCCACCGGCTGTACTATCTGACCCACCGACTACGACGATCTCGCCGCCAGTCATCACTACCACCTCTGCTCCGACTCGCCCGGTTGCGCCGCCGCCGCAATCGGGTGCCTCCGGCCCTTCACCAACATCCGTGCCACCAGTCCTCACCACTGTAGCTTTCACCATCGTTCCCACTTCAGTGCCACTGCCGATTTCTTCTCCCTCAGAGATTCTTATGCGCTCGGTGGATCAATTCCGAGCCGAGTACTCTCGCGCCCGTCATGTCGGCGCTGAGCCTGATGCTCCGCATCGTCCTCAAGACCTCGTGACGAGCGCTCTGAGCCGGGTGAACGAATTCGCCGATGCCCTTGCTCGAGACCTTCAACAGCTGACCTCTCACCATACGGTAAACTCCTTAACTTTTCCTTTTGTACCTCTCTTTTACTTCGAAATTTTTTCTTCCGGTGGGTGCGCGCAAGCGCACCCACTGGGTGTAGTCCCCGATATTCGGGCCGATTGG
The DNA here is from genome assembly GCA_950022295.1 of Bromus sterilis. Taxonomy (NCBI): domain Eukaryota; kingdom Viridiplantae; phylum Streptophyta; class Magnoliopsida; order Poales; family Poaceae; genus Bromus; species Bromus sterilis. The sequence continues at coordinate 26,339,349 of OX465597.1, read as the reverse complement.
TTACAATCGGTTCGGATCTTTAGCATTTTTTGCTTTATCGTTTGCCTTCCTCAATCGGTAGACTTTCTTCCGGTGGGTGTAGTCCCCGAGATTCGGGCCGATTGGTTACAATTGGTTCGGATCTTTAGCGTTTTTTGCTTTATCGTTTGCCTTCCTCAATCGGTAGACTTTCTTCCGGTGGGTGCGCGCAAGCGCACCCAGTGGGTGTAGTCCCAGAGATTCGGGCCGATTGGTCACAATCGGTTCGGATCTTTTTCACTGTTGCTTTATGTCTGACTCCGTCTTGCTGTTCTTCTCAGGCTGTCCTGGAAGAGAAACAAGATGTTGTGACATCCTGGCTTAATAGGAATGATAGACTACTCATATCAACAAGGTGCACCTTCTTTTCCGGGAGCCAAGATCCAAAGAACTCCAAAGTTAAGCGTGCTTGGCTTGGAGCGATTTGAGGATGGGTGACCGACCGGGAAGTTGTTCCCGGGTGCGCATGAGTGAGGACAAAGTGCGCAGGAAAGACTAGTGTTGGTCTGTGGGGATAGTCTAGATCTCGCCAGGCGTACACCGGGAACCGGTGGGTGTGGCCGGGGCGTTACAGATGTCTTCGAAAAACTCCTGTAAGCTTATACAGCTAGCCTTCGAACCCTCGCCCAGGCCCAGCTGCAGGTCAATAACCAATCGGCTGAAATCACTAAACTAAGAGGTATCCTCTATCTCACCGCCGTCTTTTCTTCATTTGACAACTGCTCTGGTACGCAAATCTCCGCGCTCTCTTCTAGCTTCTATTCCTATGGTAGATGATCTTCAAGGCCGAATTGCTTAATTGACTACAGAACTTAGCCAACAAGGTCCAGCTCTTGAGAAAGCCACCGGGGAAGTAACTCGGCTGCAGGGGATAGAGAAAGATTTGAATCGGACTATTCAAGGCCTCCAATCTGAAATGGCTGCTCTTGAGAAGAAACATCTTGCCGACATAGCCGCAGTGACGGCTACTGGTGATGGACTTCTTGCTGAACGGGATGCTGCTGTCGCCGCCCGAGGTGCTCTGCAAGCTGAGAGGGAGGAAGCAATTTCTGCCCGAGACTCCATTCGCCAAGATCGTGATGAGCTCGTCGCCAAGTTCGAAGAACTGGAGAAGCGCAGCTATGAGGAGACCACCCGAATGCGCCGCCGAGCCAAGGGCTTCTGTGATACACTGACCGAAATGGACGTCCTCCTTGGCCGTGAGTCTTCCTTGTTGCCGAGTGCACTTTCCGGTTGCTTTCTTCTCTTATCTTATTACTCATGCTCTTCCTTCTTGACACAGAAGCTTGGCCCGAATCTGAAGCGGCTGCCTACGCAGCTGTCGCCAAGTCCCGAGAGGATACCATCGCCGCTAGAGGGACCTGTGACCGTGAAGATAACGTCTGGACCCGGCATGAATATCTGATCGGCACCCAAGCCCGCATTCCTATTATCCATGGAGTTGCCCTATCCTTCAAGCTCGGAATTCTAAAGATTGCTGAAGCACTGTGGTCGCCGACTGAGCTCAAGGTCGGACTCCAGAAGATGAAGAATGCTGCCGACTCCTCCGCCGAGACCCGTAAGGAAGACACTCAGGATGAAGAGGATTCTGACCAAGGGGACACTCCGAATGCCACCACTGAGCAGACTCGGACTCTCCTTAAGGCTATCCCACGTCGGATCGACGTTCTGCTGAATTCTGTCGGTCGGACTGGTGCGGAGACCGCTCTTCAGACTGTGCTGACTTGGTACCCTCAAGTGAAGCTCTCCCAATTGTACAGCCTTCGAGACAATGCCTCTGACCTTCTTGAGAAGACCTACGTCGAAGTCAATCGGCTAGCCAGCACTATGGTGAATTGGTTTTCTCCCTACGAGTATACTCCGTATCTCGACCAGGGAGGGAATCCGCTCCCTGCCTCTACCATCTCTGGCCTGGCCGATGAGCTCTCCGATAGCGGCTCATCTCAGACGTCTCCGAAGTCTAAACAGACTGGTGCTGCAACTTCTGAAGCTCAATCGGACCCGGCTGCTCCACCTTCTAGCTCAGTGCCTCCGACTGCTTAAGCTATGTTATATTTAATTTATATTCCGACTGTCCGCTTGTAAGACATATTTTTAATTCTGTCGACACCTACTGGGTGTGACTTGGATGTAATGACCTTATTCGGCCTTGGGCCTGTTACTTTTGATGCAATCCGATTGCTTGTTTTTTACTTTTGCATGTGCGATCAACTTTGCGTCTTTGTCGGTTTCCTTTATCGGCTGCACTTGGGGATGTCTGCTGTGTCGACCTTGCTGCCGTCATGCGGTCTGGAATCGGATCAACAGTAGACATCCAGCCAAGGTTCGATAAGTTTTCATTTTTTACACGACAAGATTTTTACCGCAAAGGATTCTGCAATAGCAGGCGCCGATTGCTCGCTACAAGGTCCGATGTCCTGATTTGCGGCGCAATCGGTGACTTTTTCCTGTCGACTGTGCCCTTGGTGGCCTCTTTCAAATTGTGTCCCGGGGATTTGTACTACCGACTGCCTCAATCGCCACCCCTCTCAATGCCACAAACCTTTTAGTGATTTGCGCTTGAGCTAAGTATTCGATTGAAGGCCAACCTGCAGTCCCCGTGCCTCGATGGCTTATTTACTTGACCTCGCGGTCGGCCAGTCCCCGGGTGTGCTACGCACATCTCGGGTATGACTGAGCGTTGCCGATTGAGGCTAGCTCTTCGAATGAAATTATACAAAAGTACTCGAATGCTCATTTTCAGAGACATGATAACTTTTACTGATTGTTTGCCGAATGGCTTACATAAATTTCTGCCGCTCAACTATAGAACGGACACAACAACTCGGCGTTCCACGGCCGCTCCGTCTCTGCTCCTGACGTGTCCTTGTGCCGAGTGCCCTTGGTGCAGTTGATCAGATAATAGGAGTTGTTCTTGAGCGCTCTGCTGACAACAAATGGCCCTTCCCAAGGTGACGATAGCTTGTGCTGCCCCTCTTGACTTCTGGATTCGGCGTAGCACCATGTCTCCCTCTCGGAAAGCGAGAGGACGAATCTTCGTGCTGTGGTAGTGCCGCAACTTCTGCTGATAGACTGCTGACCTAGACAAGGCCAACAGACAAGCTTCTTCTTTGAGGTCGATGCCGTCTTCTCTTGCCAATCTTGCTTCTTCTTCTGTGTATAGGGCGTGCCGAGGTGAATCAAACTCAATGTCAGAAGGGATTACTGCTTCTGAGCCATACACCAGGAAGAAAGGAGTGAATCCAATCGACCTGTTTGGAGTGGTCCTCAAGCTGAACAGTACTGCCGGAAGCTCGTCAATCCATGCTCCGGGTGCCCTCTCAAGTGGCTCTACCAATCTGGGCCTGATACCCGATAGGATTAGTCCATTTTCCCTTTCGACTTGACCATTGGACTGTGGGTGTGCCACAGATGCCAGATCGAGCCGAATGCCTTGCTAAGATGCATATCGGGCCAGCGCCCCCTTTGCAAAGTTTGTGCCGTTGTCGGTGATGATGCTGTTAGGTACACCGTATCTGCATACGATGTCGGCCACAAACCGAACCGCAGTCGGCCCATCCAACTTCTTGATTGGTCTTTCTTCAATCCACTTGGTAAACTTGTCGACTGCCACTAGGAGATGTGTCATGCCACTTCGAGCTCTCTTGAATGGTCCAACCATATCCAAACCCCAAACTGCAAAAGGCCAAGCTATTGGGATGGTCTTCAGTGCCGATGCTGGCTGATGACTCCTTGCCTTGAATCGCTGACAACCCTTGCAGTGCTTCACCAAATTCTCAGCCGCTGCAAGTGCAGTTGGCCAGTAGAAACCATGCCGGAAAGCTTTGTTGGCGATTGCCTTTGCTGACGCGTGATGACCACATTCACCTTGATGGATGTCTCTGAGCAGCTCCAAGCCTCTGTCCTCTTCAACACACCTCTGGAGGATACCAGTTGCACTCTTGCGCATCAGCTCAGTGTTGATTATTGTATATGCCCAAGATCGGCGGCTGATCTGTCTGGATTCTGCTAAATCTGGTGTGAGGATCCCATCTGCTAAGAAATCTCTAATCGGTTGTGCCCATGACGGCGCACTGACGACCACCATTACGGCCGCATGCTGAGGTGGGACTTCCTCTTGGATCTCGGCCTCTTGAACACTGGCCTCCTCGATCTCGGCCACTTGGACGTCTGTCATTTCTATCTCTGCTTCTGAACTGCCGACTGCGGCGCCTGGCACGCATTCGGCAGCCCCTGGTGCCGACTTCTCATCTGGAGCTGGAGCTTCATCATTGCACTCGGCAATTTCTGATGTCATTGACTCTGAGGTTGTGCCTTCTAGTGCAGCCTCTTCTTGCTTCCCTTTGCTCTTCTTCTTCTCCTCTGCAGCCCCTGGCTCGCGATCGGCAGCCCCTGGTGCTGTTGCCGAGACACCCTGGGCGCTGGACTGCTTCTTCACGGTTGCAGGTTTGGCTGGTTGAACTTCTTTTGCCTTTCTTAGTGCTTCAAGATCGGTCTCCGAGATAAAAATGGACTCGGACTCTGGGGATGGAACGATAGATGGCTTCTTGATATGCTCCAAAGATACGCCTGGTGGGATTGATTGCCTTGTGGAGCCTAGCTTGGACAATGCATCTGTTGCCTCGTTGTTTGCTCTCGGCACATGATGGAACTCGCAACCTTCAAAATATCCGCTGATCTGCTGCACTAGGAATCAATAGCTTGCCATGTTAGCATCTTTTGCATCCCAGGTGCCCGAGCACTGCTGTACCACCAGGTCGGAATCACCAAAGCACTCGATGTTCCGAATACCGATTTCCTTGGCAAGCTTGATACCATGCACAAGGGCTTCGTACTCGGCGACATTGTTTGATGCTGCGAAGTGAATCTAAAGCACATACTGCAACTGATCTCTTCTTGGGGAAGTGAGTACCACCCCAGCCCCTAGGCCATTCTTCATCTTGGAGCCGTCAAAGTGCATTCGCCAGCAATCCGACATTGGGAGCTGCGGCATGTATTGAGTTTCAGCCCAGTCCACCAGGAAATCGGCCAATGCTTGTGACTTGATTGCAGTCCTAGGTTCATACTGGATACCGTGACTAGCGACTTCAATTGCCCATTTTGCCACTCTTCCGGTTGCATCTCTGCTTCCCATGATGTCGGCCAATGGAGCCGAGCTGACAACTGTGATCAGGTGAGCTTGAAAGTACGGCTTCAATCTCTTGGCTGCCATGTACACTCCATAGCACATCTTCTGATAGTGAGGGTAGTTCTGCTTGGATGCCGAGAGAACTTCGCTGATGTAGTACACTGGACGCTGGATTTGCTGTGCCTTGTCCTTCTCGGGCCGCTCCACCACCATGACTGCACTGATCACCCGATTGGTTGCCGCAATGTATAACATCATTGGCTCCTTCTCAATCGGGGCAGCCAGGATTGGTGCCGTGGAGAGCATGCGCTTGAGTTCTCGGAATGCTTCATTTGCTTGAGGGGTCCACGTGAACTTCTCGGTCTTCTTCATCAACTGGTACAATGGGATTGCCTTTTCACCCAGCCGACTGAGGAATCGGCTGAGAGATGCGAGGCAACCGGTGAATTTCTGCACTTGCTTCAGGGTTTTGGGCTGCTCCATGTGCTCTATTGCGGCTATTTTCTCGGGGTTGCATTCGATTCCTCTCTCGGAAACGAGAAACCCCAAAAGCTTGCCAGCTTGGACTCCAAACACACACTTCTCCGGGTTGAGCTTGATCTGATAAGTTCTCAAATTCGCGAATGTTTCTCTGAGATCATCTAGCAATGTGATCCCCTTTGCCGACTTCACCACCAAATCGTCCACGTACACATGGAGATTCCTGCCAAGCTGAGAATGTGTGCACCTCTGAATCGTGCGCTGATAAGTGGCTCCTCCATTCTTCAGACCAAAAGGCATGGTGATATAACAATAGGCCCCGAAAGGGGTTATGAATGCAGTTTTGATCTGATCTTCCACAACCAACTTGATCTGGTGATATCCAGCAGTAGCATCCAGAAAGGACAACAGCTCGCAGCCGGCCGTAGAATCAATCACTTGATCAATACGGGGCAGAGCAAACGGATCTTTCGGGCATGCCTTGTTCAGGCAAGTATAATCTATACACATACGCCAAGACTTGTTCTTCTTCATGACGAGGACTGGATTCGCCAGCCACTCGGGGTAAAACACTTCCATGATGAAACCTGCCGCTTGAAGCTTCGCAATCTCTTCGCCGATTGCCCTTCTCTTGTCCTCAGAAAAACATCTCAGGGGTTGCTTGACCGGCTTCGAGCCTGGCCGAATGTGCAGCTTGTGCTCGGCGAGTTCTCTCGGAACACCAGGCATGTCTTGTGGAGACCATGCAAAGATGTCCCGATTCTCACGGAGAAACTCGATGAGCTCGCTTTCCTATTTATCGCTAAGTCCAGCTCCGACTACAACGAACTTGGTTGAGTCAGAGGGATCTAGAGCGATCTTCTTGCTATCCTTGGCCGACTGAAAAGCCGATTCCTCATCTACTCTCTTGGCTGGGCCAACCGGGAGTGGATTCTTGCTTTGTGCTTGCGCCATTGCAATGACTTTGCCGAGCTGGCGCTTCTCCGTCTCCACCACTAGAGATTCAGCCAAACTGCTGCCAGCGGATGTGCACTCGAGGGACTTCCTGAAGTCTCCGGTGACTGTGATGACGCCGTTTGGCCCCGGGATCTTCATCGTCAGGTATGTCTGCTGTGCATTGATCATGAATTTGGCAAATGCTGGTAACCCCAATAGAGCATGGTAAGGACTACTGAGGTCGGCCACCTCAAACCAAATCGGCTCTCTCCTGAAATTTTCTTCCGTGCCAAATATGACATCCAGCCGAATGCGACCCATGGGGGTGCAAGACAGCCCAGGAACAATCCCATGGAATATCGTCCAACTGCGCTCCAGGTCCCGCTCTGTGAGCCCTAGCTTGAGCATTGTATCTCTGTACAGAATGTTGATTGTGCTTCCTCTATCAACTAGCACTCTAGAAAACTTGCATGAAAATCTTGGTCCTGCGACCATTGCGTCCACCACCAGCGGATAGTTGCCTGGATTCGGCAAAATGGTGGGATGATCTGCTCTGTCCCAGGATATCGGACACTCGGACCAGTGCATGAATTGGGGAATCAACGTCATAGTGGCATTAACTTCTTGGGCTCGGGCTCTCCGACTGCCCTTGTCTGTGGACTCGCTGGTAAAAATCATGTAAGCCGCATCCTGCTGCGGGTACTGGTTCTGCTGCTGAGGTGGTCCTCTGTTCTGCGGTGGTGGTGGTGGTGGTGGTGGTGGTAAAGCGTCTCCCTTTGCAATCCTTCTCATGAAGTCACACTGCCGAGTGGTGTGCGCAGACGGCCTCCCAGGCGTGCTGTGCAACTTGCATGGTGCGTCCAACATATCCTCGAACGTGTACTTGGGCTTCATCTGCCCTGGGGGTCTAACATTTGGTCTCATCTTCCGACTGCCTCCTGCAGCCACTGGATCTTCCTCATTCTGAACAGCGGCCACCTGCCGACTGCCATACTGAGTATCAGGCTATTCGTCCTTGCGCTTGCCGTTGTTCTGCTGGTTGTTGTTGTTGTTGTTGTTGTTGTTGTTGCGATTGTTCTCTCTTCTCTCCTTCCGACTGAGGCCTTGGTTCCCTGTGTCCGACTGCGGAGCCCCTGGTGACTGGATCACACCTCCAACTCCGAGTTGGATAGGGCGCATCGCAGAATCGGACATAGCGAACGCATTTGCCACCTTCATGAGCTCGGCGAGCGACGTGAAGTCTTTGCGGAGCAACTTGTGCTTCAACATTGAATCAGCCAGGCATCCATCAGTAAAATACTGAATGGCCTGGATCTCATGGACTCCTTCGCATGAATTCTTCATCTTGATCCACAGAGATAAGTAATCTCGGAGGGGCTCGTCCTTGCCTTGCACACACAAAGCTAACTGCCGCGGGAGGTTGGGCCTCTCATACGTGCTTGTGAAGTTGTGGATGAATGCGGTCGTGAAATCCTCCCAGCAATTCACTCTGTCCTTGGGCAAACTGTTCAACCACGTCCGCGCTGAGCCCTGCAGCATGAGAGGTGCATAGAGGAATGCTACACGTCGATTGCCTCCTGCAATGCGGACTGCCGTCAGGTAATCGGACAACCAATCTTCCGGTTTCACCGAGCCGTTGTACTTGGGAGTGTCTCTCGGCAACGTGAAGCCTTTGGGGAATCTCTCCGTCCGAATGCGATGACCGAAACAGGATGGGCCAGCTTCTCCTTCTTCATCTTCCTGAGCCTCCTTCTCCAGGAGCTCAATGCGATGCCTTGCGTCGTTCTGGTCGATTTTGCGAGGGCCAAGTCGGGTGCTGATTGCTGGTCTTGGCACCGATTGCTGCGGCATGTCATGGCGCCTGCTGTTAACAGCCGGCTCTTCCATTCTTCTGCTTGCTGCTGGAGGTGGCCGATTGCTTCTGACCTTGCTGTCGTGCCGAGATGGTGCAGGTTGATGCCTGTTCTGGCGCGACGCATTCGGTCGCTGGCTAGCTCCCGCATTCGGCCTCACAGTTCCTCTTGATGCCTCTGGTTCAACATTTTGATTGCCCATTGCTACAAGCCTCTGCTCTTTGGCGGCCGCTATCAGCTCACGCATTCGGCGCGACTGTTCGCGCCGCTCATCTCCTTCCAACTCTTCCAGCTCGAGCGCTATCTGTTCGGCTGCTCTCAAGTTCTTGGCCGGTGTGCTATATGCTGGCCTCTGGATGAATGCCGACTGCGCTGGTTGCTCCGGTTGCACCGGCCTTCTCGGACGCTTCGGCTGCTCAGCCCCTGATAGCTGCTGGTTGACTGCTCTTCCTCGGCTTCTCAGGTCTTCCAGGACTGCGGGCCCAATCGGCCGGCGCGGTCCTGCATGTGCTGCATTGTACTCCCTTGTGATGGGCCCCAGCCGACGCTCTTCTGCCAACACTTGCTCAGCCCTGCGAGCCAGAGCAAGCCGTGCTGTTTCCAGCTCGGTATGCACCTGCTCCGGATCACCATTCCTGTTCACGGGTGTGTATAACACATCCCGCAACGCACTGGTGCCGATTCGCTCTGCCGCATCAGCTACTTCCTTGGCCTTCTTTGCTGCGCTTGCCGGATCACGGTTGGTCGATGAGGATGCTCCCGCCATCATGACAGCGGCGTGCAGTCGGCCCTCCTCTTGGCCAGGCGCTGCGACGCAGCCCCTGGTCGACAGCGGGTCTGTAGCACACGAGAAGATGCGGATGTCTCTGGGATACGCCTCAGGGAAGCTACCAATGAAGATGCGATGACTTCCCACCTGCAGCGACACTCCGGGTGGCAAGGGTGCTCCAGCCCTGTACCGCGCCGAGTAGTCCACTACATACTCGATTGCCCCACGCCTTAGAATCAGGCCGGAGGCGTGGCTGCCGCCTGATGCAGAGGAAAATCCCGTCCGGATCTTTACTCCAGTCGACGCCTCGGTCTGCCCCACGGTGGGCGCCAACTGTCGTCGATATGTGACGACAGATGCCGTGGGGATGGCTAAAGTGAGGGGAAGACACGAGGGAGAGAATGTCGATGGTGCCGGAATCGGGTTGGGCACAAGCACGGTGAAGACACCACGATGTACCCAGGTTCAGGGCTCTCCGGAGAGATAACACCCCTACTCCTGCTTGTCTCTTGTATATCAATGAAGGGGCTACAATAACCGCTCTTCTATCTTCTCAGGGGAAGGAGAACACCGCCGCCATGGGCAAGGTCCTCTCCTGCTTCCCTGAGGAGTGACTACAAGCAGTAAATGAACTGAGGGGGAAGTGAGTTAATGAGATCTAAGGTGTAGCGTCCCTCGCGCAGGAGGGGGTACCCTGGCTCTTATAGTGTGAGTCCAGGGTACTATGGTAACTTCAATGCCGAATGGGCCCAGCCGTCATCCTCTAATCGGCCTGGGCCCACCGACTGCTCCTCTCCGGGTGACCCGGAGCCTACGAGCGGCGTCCCATGCTGCTACCTCGTAGAACCTAGGAGTGAACAGTGGAGCTAGGGGGTGCGGTCTTGTCGGCCTGTCCGCGGAATCGGCGGGGAGGTCGACACCGTATCTCCAGCAAATCCTCGACGTGACCTGGCCTTCCTGCCACCCGGATATCTCGGGATATGGTATTTATGACCTCGTAATCATATCCCCGACTGGGTGGTAGGTTGCTCCGATTGCTCCTGGACCAACAGGTGGTTCCTGGTAGGGTCGATTGCTCTGGGCAATCGGCCTTCTAGGAATCGGCCTCGGTCCAGCTGCGGACCAATCGGATGATCGTCTTTGGTGAAGGAAGGGTGGACCGATTGCGCCTGGGCCGACTGCTGGCATTTGGTATGGTCGATTGCCTTGGAGCAATCGGCCGTACCTCTGCCCAGCTCGGCCTAGCTGCAACCCAATTGGTCCATCCTTGTCTTGAAAGCTTGCTTCCCCTTGGGTCAGCCTACCCGGGTACCAATCCCCCGACAGGTATTCAGAGGATTATCTTTGTTTTGGATGGGAGTTATAAATGATGCATTGATGCTTTGGAGAGAGATATTGCCTTCATGAAAATCTTTAATCAAATATTAATCTTGAGAGATAATGCTCCATCAGTTTCTAATAAAAACTACATTGAATATATCAGGGCCAACTGCTTTATCAAATGTGAAGTTTTTTACCACACCATTAATAGTAAATGGGGCCTCGGGTTGTTGTAGGTTATCCACTCTATGTAGAATTGTGTTAAGGAGCAAAGGGTTGCTGGTGGAAGTTATGCATGATGAGTGAATTTTATGCGCAATTTTTATAGCATATTTGTGTGCCAAAATACCTCATATCATATGCAACCAGTTTTCCTTCTCAATAATGTATATCTTCTCATATTTTATGTTTTATAATTTTATTGCATAGCTTTATTTTTTATTATTTTTCTTTTTATGGTATTTTTAGGTTTGTTGGCATGTGCATGGTCTTGGCAATGACATATTCAAAGGGATTAAATTGAAGTCAAACCGGAGGACCTACAGTGCGAGACTTAGCCATTTGGGAAGTATCAAAATGGTATTTTTAAATGCTTTAAATAAATATCCAATGATATCAACATGAGGCCCTCGTCAATACGAGTGCAACGAGTCCAAGAACATCAAAATCGGAGTTCGTATGAAGAATCGGCGGCCGTTTATAGTACGAAGCATCAAAATTAAACTTAAGTACCATGACTCCTTTGTCCAGGGAGCCATGATAGAGAGCATGGCGCCATTAGTAAAGGCGCCATGGTACAAGACATGGCGCCATGGTATCTAGCATGGCGCCATAGGGGCAGGCGCCATGAAAAAGGGTTAGTTTGTGAAATGTTTAAATTTTGGATTCATTTTGTGTTTAAAATATAAATAAGGGTTAAATTTGTAAAAAATTCCACTCGCCACAGACTCTGAACCATGAGAAAATAAGTACTGTACTATCCTCTGACCTGCACTTGTCATGATATATTTGGAGTAAGTAGCAATAAGTACAGTGGAGTAGCAGTTTCCAAATATGCAATGCGATGTGTACTATGGTTGTTATACTAGTATATATTTTGGTAGGATCAGTTTTTCTTTTTGAGGCAATCATCGCAGTACAAACCATCTATGGTTATAATATAGGGACAATTACATTTTTGCCCCTAGTTTTGCCAGCCCGTGGGTTTTGCCCTTACTTTTCGGCTCTGCTCAGTTTTGCCCTTAGATTTGTCCCTCGGGTCATCCGAACGCCCTTTGACCGTTTGACCAATACTTAGAAAATGTATAACAAATTCATATGAACTTAGAAAAATGCAAATAAGATATTTAATTATTCAGAAAAGCATTTCCTTTATGTGTGTATCATTTGCACATATGAAAATATTAATTGTTAACCTACCCAAGGTTACTAACGTTCTTAACATTATTAAAAATAAAAATGTGTAAACAATAAAAAAATCATGAATAAAAACGGCATGCAAGTTTAGGTGATGTCTGCTGACCATTCTGATAACTTATTTGAGATTTTTTGAATTCACATGAACTTGTTATGAATTTTAAAATTAATGGTCAAAGTCATTTGAAAATGCATAACAACTTCATATATACCCAGAAAAATGCAAATAAGATATCAGAATGTTCAGAAGACATCACCTACATTCGCATGTCATTTTTAATCATGAAAATGTATTGTTTATACCTTTTAATGTTTAATAATGTTAATAACATTAATAACCTCAAGTAGTTTAAATATTATTTTGTTCATGAATGCTAATAACATGCACTTACAGGTAATGCTTTTTTAAACATTTTGATATCTTATTTGCATTTTTCTGAGTTCATATGAATTTGTTATGCATTTTCAAAGTATTGGTCAAACGGTCAAAGGGCGTTCGGATGACCTCAGAGACAAATTTAAGGGCAAAACTGAGCAAAGCCGAAAAGTAAGGGCAAAACCCACGGGCCGGCAGAACTAGGGGAAAAAATGTAATTGTCCCTATAATATAGTAGTAAAATTTGCATGAACAAGAAGTATACCCCGCGCGTTGATGTGGAAATCGCTATGAAAACTATTGCATAATTAAAAAGTATAAAAGTATGATACATTCAGTTGTCTAAGTGAAGATGCAACAGAAACATATGTGTATTAAAATTATTAGGATGGACAATAAAATTATTAAAATGTGGATAATATGGAGATTGCATATAGAGATTAATAAATAGTATATTAGTTGAGATGAGATGGACAATTGATTGGCTAAGAAATGGATGATGTGGATAGCTTTGCATGTGAAGAGAGACAATTTGAATCACCTAAGTGGATGACATGGATAATTGATTGGCTAAGAGAATAAATGATGTGGATTGCTTGCATGTTGAGATAGACAACGTAAATGATCTATGGTGGGGTTTTGTTTTATAAGAAGTATATATAGATACATAAAGAGAATCAAAGAGAAAACAAATAAAGCTAACAATAAAACCTAAATAATATTAAGTTGTGCTTGAGCTTTTCCATATCTTGGTGATGAGGAGGGAACTTTCATTGGCGGGAGAGGGGGGGGCTCGGTGTTTAGAAACTATGTCGATGAGCTAGTTGCGTTGAATCCATGCTTCAGTTGATAGAGGGGTATGAAAGTGATCTCTCTAGTTGCCTCGATTTTAGAATTTTGTAACTGAAATCATCTCATTTTGTGCAAAGGAGAATAAATTACGGAATGTTGACTTGAGACCGTCCTTGTACCAGTGATCATTCAAAATAGAATTGTCCCCTTTTTCCAACTTTGCAGTTTGGCATGTGCTTGTAGTGTGGAATAAGTTGAATATGTGATTTCCACCAAAAGGATCCCACAAGCTTGTCCATAGGCAATGAGGAGGGGTAGTGTCTGTCTCAGATGAAGGATACGAAGGGTCAGCCTAGGCGTTTGGTTCTTTCGGGTTTTTCGGTTCGGTTAGTTCGGTCAAAGGGTAATTCGGGTTCCAGAAAGTCGGAACCGAACTCATGCCAGGCAAAAAACTAACCGAACCCTAATTATTCAAACTTTTGGTTCGGGTAATTTGGGTACCCAAAATGACCGAGAACTCACGATTCCCGCAGGCAGCAGACTGCAACCGTACGCTGGCTCATGCCTTCCTCCTCCGTCCCCTGGCTCACGCCTCCCTCCTCCGGCAAGGCAGCAACCGGCGTCGCTGCGCACGTGTCGCGGCGGTCGTCCTCTCCTTCGTGGCTCCGTCCACTGGCGCGCTCCTTCCTCCTTCGGCGTCGCTGCAACGAAGCAACCAACATCCACTCATCCTCTCCTCTTCGTCCTCCGGCAACGGCAAGGTGCTAAGCCGCCAAGGCAGCAGCCGCCGCCAGTCGCCACTAGGCCTAGGGTTAGGGTAGGGCGTACGAGGATGATTGGACTGGAGGAGGAGCGCAGTGCGCAGAGGCAGAGATGAGACACTGAGAGATGCGCAGAGACCGTTGGACTTGTGCGTGGGATTTGGGCACTTGGGCCTCTCTGGACTGCCATTGGCTGGGCCTTTTTCACGATGGGTTTGTGAAGTTCGGTTAGTACAGTTATATCGGGTTTTTGGCGGAGAAAACCGAACCCTAACCCTTAAATCAAATTGCTAGAAAAATAAAACCGAACCGAAACCCGATACCTGAAATAACCGACAATTCGGTTAATTCGGTTCTATTCGGGTTCGGGTAGCGGATTTGGGTACCCAGATGCCTAGGGTGACCCTAGGGGTTCTATCTTTATTGAAGAATTTATGCACAATTTTCATCAACAAGGTTTGTTATGAGTAGAAATGTCAAGAATTCCTAATCCACCATATTTTTGGGCAAGCAGACTTTGTGCCAGGCAATAAGAGCAGAACCCCCTTCTTCCATCCCATATTTTCTCTAGAAGAAGTTTTTGAGATATTTATTTATTTGGGTAATCACTCCAGCTGGAATAAGTGAGGATCACATGTAGTAGGTGGGCATAGCAGAGAAGATTGATTTAATGAGTATCATTCTTCCATCATAGGAGACTAGTTGTAACACCTCGGGTGTCACACTACAGTAATCACCTATAGTAATCACTTTTACTGTTGCCAAGTCACTGTGGTTAAGCATGGATGATCACCCATGATCATAGTGATCCAAATTCAACCCAAATAAAAATTCCAAAGCCAAGTGGAAATAAAACCTTGCCCTAAAATTATGCAAACAATTTTATTAAATGCCTAAATATCAGTGGGTCATATTAAAAATGAAATGGGGTTGTATTAAAATGTTTTACTAGTGTAGTTAAACCAAAACAGTAGAAAATCAACAACAAGTGACCTTTTAATATTTAAATGGGATTCAAATCAATTTTTAAAATGTGCCAAACTTTTTGTGGCATCACTATGTGGTGTAACATGAATATTGGTGCTGGTTACACCTTTTTATAAAATCAAATGATGGACAATTAAACTAAAACAAAATATAAAAGAAAATAGAAAGAAAAACAGGAAACAACAGAAAATAAAATAAGACCTAACTAGCGCCCAGGGCAAACCCCCTGGCCCAGCCCACCTCTCCCCCGGCGCCCTAACCAACCGCACGCACGACCCGATCCCCCTTCTCTCTCGCTCGATCTCTTTCTCCCCATCCCGATACCCTCCTCTCCTCCTGACGGCGCGGCCGTCGCCGATTCTGGCGAGCCGTGGCCACCCCGGCCTCCGCGCAACACGACTCGCCGCCCTCCGGTGCTGCTACGCACCACCATGCCCGCCAATTCGCCGTCATCTCCTCCTCCCGCTGTCTGGGGCGAACCCTAACTTCCATGGTTGCCGGCTCACGGCGCTGCCGCTTGGCTGCTGCTACGGCCCGGCCGCCTCCCGACCGCCCTTTTATGCCTCGGCGTGCCCTCGTGTGGCCTCGCCTCTCTGCACCTCCTCGCGGCTGACGCGCCCTGGTGCTCACGTCCCCACTGTCCGTGCCAAGTCCGTGATGGGACGGCTCCCATGGAGCAACCTCGACTAGGTGGCGCCCGATGTGGTGCTGCACCTCCTCTTGACCGTGATGGGACGACAGCGGTGGTTGCCGTCGCCGTGGGGTGGACGCACGGCTGCGCCGCCGTGGTGACCGTCGTGGCCTCGGCCGCCTCACGACGCCCGGCGACGCCCGCGGCTACCTTCAGCGCCTCCAGGCGGCCGCCCTGGCCGCGCCCGGCCGCGACGCCTCCCCCCACCGCGAGCTCCCTGGTCGCGCGCAGCCGTGCCCCCATGGCCATGCTCGCTGTCTTCTTTTGCTGCTTGTGCTGTTACTACTGCACCTGAAGAAAAATGGCGAAGTCTGAAAATCGCTGCTGGACACCCTCTTAGACAGCAGCAAAATGCTAGCAAGCAAAGTTGAACATAGATACAAGTGATATGGACGTGCTGTACACTTAACAAGGGTCGATTTGCGTCATTGGATCAAGTCCATTCGATACCCGGATTAATTCCTGTAAAAATTACAAAATGCAGATTTCCGTTAAACCGCAAAACCGGGTTAGCCCGATGGCCACTTTAGCAGTAGGTAAACATGCCACAGGCATCTGTCCTGCCATCTGAGGGCATGGAATGATAGTGCACATGATGCAGAGCAAAACCCATGTTGGGTACATCTTCATTTGGGCTGCGGATAAATAGAACTTATCCGACAAACTTTGCATATTTAACAAGTGTCAGGAATTCACGTCGAGCAGCACTCTTCCGGCAAAGTTTTACGTAGGCAGATGAACCCTAACCTAAATACCATCCGTAATGGATTCGAGATCACGGACAACAGATGAAAGTTGATGTTGGGTACAAATTCATCGGAGGAGTAGAACCCTAAACCGTAGCCTTCCGAATGTGCTAATGGATGCTTAACACCGCAAAATCCCAGACTTAGTAAAATTTTGGTGGAACCCAATGAGACAATGACAAGTTGGCCCCACTTGCTATTAAATAAATATAAGGATTTATTTAATGCCAGAGTATGACATGTGGGTCCCTTCTTTCAGGGTTGACCTGGTTAATTATACTGTTTTAGATATTGTTTAATTATTGAATAAAATAAATCTAGAATTTATTTTAAAATGAATAAAACTTTGAAATTGAATAACTTTTAAACCGTAAGTCGGATCAAAATATTTATACATCAAAGTTGCTCATAAAAATATAACGAATACGACTACGCTACCCGCATACCCACCACACCCCTCTAACATACCGCACATGAGACATTCCCCCCTCCGGTTGCACTGTCCGGTAATCACCCGGTACTGATGAGTCATCCCCGGATAAAATTCCCACTCCGCCTAAATTACTTAACACTGCGTTAGAGCCCTGTTGCTTTATATCTGCTATGTCATACAATTGTATTGCTATTATTGCTGTGTATTTATTGTTTCTCCCCCCTTTACTCTCCGATAGACCTCGTTGCTGCCGCCGACTACATCCAGGCAATCAGAGCCATTTTCCTTCCCCAGATATCGCCTATCTTTTCCGTACTTTCTTGCACTAGGCATTATTACTGCTATGTTACAATCCTATTCAATTGCATAGCCTGTCATTGTCGCCCCTTGATGTACCTTATTTTATCCTATGCTGCCTATTAAATATACATATATTATTCAGCAGTAAGACATGCACATTGTTAGCTAGGTTTAGAATAGCGGGCCGTGATCACTCTGGTGAGTGAACGCGGAACAAATATTATAACTGCAACAGGTACGGATCAATGCAGATGCCCTAGGGAACCTACAACGGCGAGACTCTGCCGAGTCGCTTCGAGTTTGACTTACGCATGGTAGGACTCGTATTTCACTCTCGCCGGCTCAGTAGCGTAGTATCACTGGGATGATACGAGGGTTTTCCTCTTTAGTTCATTCCGCTGGTGTCTCGGTGATACGTCTCAAACGTATCTACTTTTCTAAACACTTTTGCTATTGTTTTGGCCTCATTCTTGCATGATTTGAACGAAACTAACCCGGACTGACGCTGTTTTCAGCAGAGCTGCCAGTGCTGTTTTCTTTTGTGCAGGTTTCTGGATATTTAGGTACGCTGGAAAAATCCCAAGAAAATATATAAAAAATCAGCATTCCAGAAGCTTCCGAGGATCCAAAGGGGGGCCAAAGGGCATCCAGGGGGCAGCCAGGAGGGTGCCTGGCGCGGCCCAGCCCCTGGCCGCGCCACCTGCCCTCCTGGCTAGGTCCCACACCCCCTGGTGACCTACCTTGGCCCCTATTTTTTCTCCCGATACAGAAACCCCGAAACAGAAGTCGCTTTTCCAATCTACGTCGCGGAGCCGCCGCAACCCTCCGTTCTTCTCCGGGAGAGCTAATCTGGAGGCTGCTTTGGCCTCCGGTGAGGGGAAATCATCGCCATCGTCATCGCCATCACCACTCCATCACCCCTCCATGACTTCTCCATCCATGTGTGAGTAATTCCCTGCTGTAGGAAAATGGGATGGTAGGGATTGGATGAGTTAGATCATGTAATAGTTCAATTAGATTGTTGGGGGCATGTTGCCTATCATCTACTTGGTGTTTATCATCTCTGTTACAACTTGTTGCTCTTAATGCTTGCCACTTTGGGCCCGAGTGCCATGATTTCAGATCTGATCACCCTTTTGTTTCTTGAGTTTGTGGTGTTCTTGATCCTATCTATGAGTTGTATGCACCTATTATAGTCTGGAACCGGCGATCCCAATGGTGGCAGCTTGGGACACCAAAGGGGATGGACTATAATTTGAGGATTCCGTGTATGCATGAAGTGTTAATGCTTTGTTCCGGTGCTCTTTGACAGGAGTACCTTAATCTCCCTAAGTTCCTTTTGGCCCCGTTTGTAGCGGGAGGGTAGGACAAAAGATGTCATGCAAAGTTCTTATTGCAAGCACGTACAACTACCCTGGGTTACACGCCTGATGTTTGATATTTGTGTGGGAGCAAGTTTTGCCCCCGAAGGTTTTGGACAAAGCAGAAGTGGAACTAATATTGTTTTCAAGTATAAACATATACTTAGGTTCCGAAAGAATGGAGTTTGCAAGGAGAAGGTCAAAGGACAACTCACTGCAGTGAAGTTGCAGTCAACTACCGAAACCTTTGAAGGAAGACGACCCGTAAAAATGTCGTCGAAGAAGAGGTCTCTCTCGATTAAAAGCACAACAAGGAGAAAGCTGAAGCTGGTCGAAGACTTAGTCTTTTTACTAGTTTCTCTTTGTTTTCTTGAGTCGTAGGAAAAACCGTACTATGAAGAGGGGTTTGCTAGTTGAGATCTTTGTCGAAGTGAATTTGCTTTGCTCAACCAAAACCCACGAAAGCCTACCGAGAGAAATCTTACTGAGTCGAGTGAATAGCTCGAAGGAAAATTCATCGCACTTCGTGCCTTCGAGAGAGAACTCGTTCGGTAAGTCAGCTTACTTGTTCCTCAAGTAAAGTTGCGCAGTGATTGGAACCCGACCGTTGTGGACACGCATCAAGCAGTCGCATCGGGTCACTTTAGTCATTTTACCCATCGGGATCGCCAACTATAAATACCCCGCACCTACCCGCCATTTCGGGTTGGCTGCTCCACTGAAGATTCTAAGACAGAATTACTGAAGCATCCCAAGTGAGATCCTACGAGAGAAAACCAAACCCAAGTCTGAACTGAGTTGAGAAATTCACAGAGACTTAGGTCGAGATTAGCCGATCTTTTTATCTTGGAGAACTACAAGTCTCCTAGACGGTTAGGCGTCACCTGTCAAGCAGTCGAAGAGAAATTGTCGCTGTTGAAGGAAGTTTGTAAAGGTCTCGGAGATGTCCTGAATCATCTACCACGAGTGAAAACTGGACAAGCTCGAGGAGTTTGTTGCAGTGGAGAATAGGACGAAGAGAGTTTTTCTCCAGGTGTTCAATCACTAGTCCCTCCAACCAGACGTAGCACTTTGCAGAGTGTGAACTGGTTTACCAAACATCATTGTGTCAGGCTCGTTTTCCTTCTCGCATTTACATTAAGTATTTACTCGTTGCCTGTTTGCCCTTGATGTTTACCTTCGCTCCCAATTCTTTCGAGCTATGTATATCTTTCGATACTGTATTTCGTTCGAGATATCTTTAGTCCTTCGCAGTTTGCATGAATTCCTTCTAAGTTCCTTAGAATTTTTAGAAGTGATCATTCACCCCCTCCCCCTCTGATCATTCTTGAGCTTTCTATTGGTATCAGAGCTAGGCACTCCCTACGCTCTGCGTATTTTGGTCTAACCACTTGGAGTGTTGTCAAGAATGTCGTTTGCAGCTGTTCGCTCGGGGGAACCGATTCCTATTTACAATGGGAAGGACTATCCATATTGGAAGGACAAAATGAAGAGGAAAATCATGGCCATCAACTCTGCCGCTTGGGAAGTATTCAAGAATGGTGTAAATGTCAAAGACAAAAGTGGTATCACTCCTGAAGAGGCTAAGAAGATGGCCCTCGATGCTGAAGTCTGGGTATTCATTACAAATCATCTGATTCCAGAGAAATATCATGAAGTCAAGAATATTTCTTCGGCCAAAGGTGTCTTGGACTATCTCGAGAAGATTGGTGAAGGTGTCTCAACCCAGAAAGATGCTCGTATCGACACCCTTCGAAGCAAGTTCTATCGTTTCAAGAGGCACGAGGGAGAAAAAGTTAACTCCATATACAGCAGACTCACTGCATTGTCAAATGAACTGATTTCCCTCGGTGCCGAAGACATTACCAATCGAATTATTGTCAGAACTTTGCTCCGTTCCCTTGATGATTCCTTCGATCACATTGTGCTGATGATTAAGGAAAGGACTGATTTCGAGGATCTTTTTGCCGCTGATATTCTCGAGAGACTCAACACCTTCGAGATGGAAGAAGATGAAAAACGAGATGTTAATGGGACTCGAATAAAATCTCAAGCACTCAAGGCCAAGGCTTCACATCACTCCTCCCCTGAAGCTAGTTTTGAATCTGGTTGTGCCTCAGATGACCCCGAGAACATTGGAAAAGATCTGGCACTAATAACGAAAAGATTCAACCGCTTTCAGAGAAGGAACTACTCTTCAAGACATTCAAGCAATTCATCACAACATCGATCATCATCCAGAAACTCTTCAGCGAAAGATAACTGTTGCTACAAGTGCAAGAAGCCAGGTCATTTCATTGCTGATTGTCCTCTCTAGGAAATTGAACATAGATCAAAGCATTCTCACAGCAACTCTTCGAGCAAGTCACACAGATCGAGCAAAAACTATGAGTCGAAGAGATATGATTCAATGTCCAGAAAAGACAAGAAAGATGGTTCTGATGATGGCAAGAAGAAGAAGTACCACAAGCATCGAGAGAGTTCTTCCTCGAAATCACATTCCTCTCGACGCAAGAATTCTCACCGTGCCAAAGCCTATGTGGGTAAAGAAATGAACTCTGAAGATGAAGCCTACGGTTCCGAAGCTGAATCAAACTCAAGATTTGGTTCTGGTTCTGGTTCTGAATCTGATGGTGTTGCTGGTCTAGCATTTGCTTCGAACAAGACTTCAAGTTCATTCTTCACCAACCAAAGTAGTGAAGATGAATCTCCAGCTTACTGCTTCATGGCCAAGGCTAAGGTATCTTCATCTAAGAATTCCTACGATACTTCTGATGGATCTGCTTATGAATGTAACTCTAGGATAAGCTATGCCAAACTTGCCAAAATTGCTTCTATCCAACACGATGAACTAGATTCACTAAGTGAAACCATTCAAAAATCTGAGACTAAGTGAAAGGTCAAACTTTGACGTATGAGCATGCAGCTTTGAAAGAAAAGTATGATGAACTTTCCTCTCGGCATTATATTCTCTCAATGGACTACGAGAAGCTAACCTATGAATTCCTTCAAAGGAAAATGGCTCTCGATAAACTGAGAGAGGCTCATGAATAGTTGGAGAGTATCAATATCACGCTCATTGCTCAACAGGGCTCAGGAGCTAAAAATGAATCTGCTTCACCTTGCTTAACTTGTTTGGAACGAAGTAAAATTGAGCCTATTTCTGAGAAATCGAAAGGAAAGCAACCTATTGTTATTGATGATGCTAACCCCTCGAACGAGGAAACCATTACCGAGGAAATCCTCAGGTTGAGAAATTTATTTGAAACAGGCATGTTCAAAAGTGTGCAGGGACACCAGTACCTATGTGATATCCTAAGGAAGGCTCTACTTCATAGGAATCCTCGAAACGAAGGAGTTGGTTTCGTAAGGAAAATCAACCCTGATGGCACCTACTGGGAACCCGAGCAGTATCCTAAAACTGTCTGGGTTCTTGCGAGGGAAAAGCCCATTGATATTGCTAACCTTTCAGGTTTCAGTTGCAAAATTGATAAGGCTATTGTTGATGAATCACTTGATTCTGACTACAAGCTTGTCAAAGATCAGGAAGGAAAGGTGTCGGCTGAATTCGTTGGTACTCCTCCGAAGAATGGTTTCTATAAGCGACAGATTTGGGTTCGCAAATCTCTCGTAGAAAAGCTGCCCCCTAACCATTCTATGCAGGGAAAACCCTCGGTACCACCGAATCACTACTATTCTCTCGAGGATAGAAATGAACCCTTGGTGCCTGCTTCAAATGTTCCCCAGAAGGAATACTATCGAGTTGATAGAAAAGTTTATCGTCATCGTGACAATAATACACAAACTTCTATTACCTACCAGTACTCTAACCCCTCGTCAAGGAATTATATTTATGGTGTGCTTGATGGTCCCGATCGACAATATAATCCTGTTCGCTATAATATCGCTACCTCATCTAGCACTTCCATGCCTTCTAAGTCACCTGCTCGTTTGTGGGTGGTTAAGAAGAACTAATTCTTCTGCAGGGCTATGTCTCCGGTGGATCCGAATGGGTCATGGATAGTGGTTGTACAAATCATATGACCGGAGACAAAGATTTGTTCACTGATAACAAACTTACTGAATCTTCACAGAGATATAATACCTTCGGTGACAACAACAAAGGAAAAGTACTTGGTTTGGGTAAGGTCGCTATATCGAAGGATAAGCATATTGACTAGGTTATGCTTGTTCAATCACTAGGATATAATCTTATGTCTATCTAAAAACTTTGTGATATGGGTATGCTTGTACTGTTTTCTGCTTCTCGTTGTGTTGTTGATACGTCCAAAACGTATCTATAATTTCTGCTTGCTCCATGCATGTTTTGTGTGATATTGCTATGATCTAGATACACTTTCATATACTTTTGATCATATTTGGACTAACCTATTAACTCATTGCACCCCAGTGCCAGTTACTTTTTTCTGCTGTTTTTCTATTTCAGTTTTCCCCCATATAAAAAGTGCCAGAAAAATTCGGGAAAATTCAGATAAAAAATCAGCGTGAAGGAAGCTTCGCGAAGAGCCCTGGTGGGGCCAGAGGGGAGCCAGGGGGGCCCAGGCGGCCACCCGGCGCGGCCCCACCCCTGGTCCACCTCTGGCTGCCCCCTTCGCCTATTTATTCTCCGTCACTGGGAAACTCTGAAGACAGAACCCTATTTCGCAAACTCGCCTCTGTTCCGCCGCCACCGCGCTTCTGAGATCGGGAGCACCAGGAGACCACTTCCCGACACCCTGCCGGAGGGAGGATTGACCTCCGGGAGTCTCCTCTCCACCATGGATGCTCCCCGGATGTCTCGTGAGTAGTTTTCCTTGGACCATGGGTCCCTGATCAGTAGCTATGTGATGTTCTCCTCCCCTCTTTGATCTTCATTGTTTAGACCTCGTGAGCTGCCCTACATGATCGAGGCACCTTTGTAATATTTCTGCTATTGCTATGTTGAGTTTGATGGGATCTGATGGATTATGAGATTATGTTCAAATTGTGATAGAGTAATATATTTGGTTTTCATCTCTTATATTTTTGTTCCTAAGTAATTCTTGCATGTTCTCCGTTGCTGTTTATTGCTTTGGCCAAGTAGTAGGTAGTGACTCCAAGAGGGAACGTTGTGCTCGATTGTGGGTTCATGCCCACCGATGGCACACTTGAGTGACAGAAACATGAGTCTAGGGGATGTGCTGTTGCCACAAGGGGGAAAACAACGGTGCTTGTAACCGCGGTTACAAGGATTGTTTACTTTATAAAAAGTGCTTTTTAATGCAGTTGTCTGTTGCCTTGGGTTTACACTTTGGGTGGGGCTCGCAACTTAATACCAGCGAGATGTTCTGGATAGATATCTCAAGGTGGATGATTAGTAGTAGATGCAGTTGGATTTCGGTATACTTATTTTGGCGTACTGCCTGTGCTTTTGAACCTCTTCCTTTCTTTTGTAGCATAGTTAGCATTGCGGTGCGTTCATAATCCTGTCAATTGCCCTTCTGTAATTTGTTTACCTCGCATAGAAGTTTTATCGTCTTTTGGGAGAGAGACATCACTAGTGAACATCACGTATCCCGGTCCATATCCTTATTACTGTTTCCATGATTTCTTTACTTTCCTGCTTTTACTTGCAATAATTATCCCTTGTGTTTTACCCTTTGTGAACAACAAGACCGGAGAGATTGACAACCTCTCTGAACTTCGTTGGGAACAAAGTTATCTGTGTTTGTGTGCAGGTCCACGTCAGTCGCGCCGCTGATACCTACTTATCATCTCTGGAGTACTACTGGAGACAAACCTTGGTATCTTCACCGAGGGAAACTTGCTGCTGTGCTACATCTCCACCTTCCAGTTGGGGTAACCAACGAAGGGCGAGAAGCCATCAAGCGAATTTCTGGCGCCGTTGCCGGGGACTCCGAGTGCTAAGATAGGGGAGTTGCACACTACCCTTTATCTTTGTTTTTTAGTCTTGTTAGTTTATCTTTCAGTTTTAATCTTTGTGTCTTTTATCAAAAATTACAAAAAAATCTGCCACACTTGCTGTTACTATGGGTTCCACTGAAAATACCAAGTTGTGTGACTTCACTAGTCACAACAACCAAGACTTTATCTGCACTCCCATTGCCACACCTGCCACTTCAGCTACCTCTTATGAAATTAAACTTGCTTTGCTAAACCTTGTTATGAGAGATCAATTCTCTGGTGCTGGAGGTGCTGCTGCTTTACACTTGAATAATTTTGTTGAATTATGTGATATGCAAAAGTACAAAGAAGTAGAAGGTGATGTTGTTAAGCTCAAGCTCTTTCCCTTATCTTTAAGGGGAGATGCTAAAATCTGGTTTCAATCTTTGCCTAGGAATAGCATAGATTCTTGGGATAAGTGCAAAGATGCTTTTATAGGGAAGTACTACCCACCTGCTAAGATTATCCAATTGAGGAGTAATATTATGAATTTTAAGCAATTGGATAATGAACACGTTGCCCAAGCTTGGGAACGAATGAAATCTCTTGTTAAGAAATGCCCTACACATGGTTTGACTACTTGGATGGTTATCCAGACTTTTTATGCAGGCTTGAAATTTACCTCGCGGAACCTGTTAGATTCGGCCGCGGGAGGAACCTTTATGTCAACTACACTTGGTGCTGCCACGAAGCTTCTCGAAGAAATGATGACCAATTATTCCCAATGGCACACCGAACGCGCTCCAACAGATAGGAAGGTAAATTCTGTCGAGGAAATTACCTCCCTCAATGAAAAAGTTGACTTAATTATGTCTCTACTTACAAAGCAACCCTCTGTTGATCCTCATGATGTTCCTTTAAATTCTTTGGTTGCTCAAGAACAAGTAGATGTGAACTTTATTGCTAGAAACAACTTCAACAACAATGCTTATAGGGGAAATTTTGCTAGCAATCCTACACCGTTTCCATCCAACTATGGGAACAACAACACTTACCCTAGCAACGAGAACCCCTCTTCTGAATTACAAAGCATGCTTAGAGACTTTATCACTACCCAAAAAGCCTTCAACAAAAATGTAGAAGAGAAATTAGCTAAAATAGATAATCTCTCTTTGAAGGTAGAAAGCTTAGCCCTTGATATTGAGATGCTTAAAATTAAAACCTCTCCCCTTGACGAGAATAAGGCCACTCCTATTAATACTATCCAATTACAAATTAATGAGAATATTAGGATGATGGCTAAACTTAAAAATAGATGGGCTAGAGAAAAAGAGGAAGATGATAGAATTAAGAGCCTTCCTACACACCACACAGTTGCCACTATCCAAATTGTTGAGGACACCCAAACAATTAGCACCCAATGCACTCCTAGTCCCGTTGGACCTATTAATGGTGATGCTAATACCTCAACCGTAGATAAAGAAACTCCTATGAACATAGAGGGTTTTAAAAAAGTGAGCCTAGATGACACTACTACCACCTTTGATAGTAGTGATATTGATTTTGATAGTTGCACCCTCTCAGAAGTTATTAGCTTGCTACACAAAATGTCTAGAGACCCCCACACTAGCACACTTAATCTTGCCTTCATGGAGCATATCACAAATGCTCTCGTCAAAGCTAGGGAGGAGAAGCTTAGAGTAGAAGCCTCCATACCTAGGAAGCTAGATGATGGTTGGGACCCTATGATCAAAATTAAATTAAATAACTTCTCTTGCTATGCTTGATGTGATGTTGGAGCTAGTACCTCCGTTATGCCCAAAAGAATATTTGATATGTTTGAATTGAAGCCTTTTGAGCCTTGTTCTTTTGGTGTTCGTCTTGTTGATTCTTCCGTAAAGAAACCTTTGGGGAAGATCGACGATGTTCTTATCATTGTCAATGACAACTATGTTCCCGTTGATTTTATTGTTATGGATATAGAGTGTGAACCTTTATGTCCAATTATTTTGGGACGTCCTTTTCTTCGCACCGTTGGTGCGGTTATTGACATGAAAGAGGGGAATATAAAATTCCAATTCCCATTCAAAAAGGGGATGGAACACTTCCCTAGAAAGAAAATCAAGTTACCTTTTGAGTCCGTTACACGGGCTAGTTATTCTCTTTCTCTTAATAAAACTTGATTCTTATTTTGCTTCATGCCTAGCTTAAAGGCATAAAAGAAAGCGCTTTCGGGAGGCAGCCCGCAACGAATTTAGGTGTTTCTTTTTGCTTTTGTTGCGTCTTGATGATTGTTAATACTGTAGAAACATCATTGTATCTTTATTTTTCAACTTTGTGCCAAGTTATAGCCTCTTACGGCAAGGGAAGTAAAAGTTGTGACATGCTGTCCAGAAAACAGATTCTGTCCTCGTGACCAGAAAAATCCCAGTTCATCTTTTTGAGCTGAAATTTTTACACAGTATGCTCTATACAATTACGAAACTTCCGTATGTTCTGAGTTTTTTGATTTGAGTTGCATAAGTTCCCCTAGAAAATTCTTTACTACCTGATGTTCTGCTTTTCACAGATTCTGCCACGTTTTGTCTCTCCTTACTTTTGCAAACCTTAAGCTTGCTTTTTCTTTGCAAATTTTTTTGGCACTCTTGAGAAACATTAGCTCTTCAAGAATATCTTTATATCCAGTGGGAAAAAAATATTTATTAAGGGTACTAACCTCTCTAATCAGCTTATGATGAGTTATGTATGAAGGGAGTTTTCAAGTGTGCGATGGAAGATGATGAAAGAAGATCCAGGAGTGTCAAGCGCTCAAGCTTGGGGATGCCCCCATGCATCCCCAATAAATATTCAAGGAGACTCAAGCGTCTAAGCTTGGGGATGCCCCCGTGCATCCCCTTCTCCATCAACAATCATCAGTTCGTCCTTCGTCTCACTATATTTTTATCACTTCATGCGTTATGTGCTATGCTTGGAGCGTCTCGCTCTTAGGTTTTATTTTTTAGTTTTATTTAGTTTTTCTTGCTGTTCATAACAAGTTAGATCCCTTCTTACTTTGTGTGGGAGAGAAACACGCTCCACTTTCAAAATTTAGAACACATCATAGGATTTTTCCTGCTTATCTTTCTGCTGTTGTGTGTTCTTTATCTTTTCGTAGCTACTGCCATGTTTAGTTTCAGTTTTAGTTTGTCTTTAGCAAGAGCCTTGGATTTTGTTTAGTTTGTTGCTGGAACTCTTTTTAGTTTTCATGTTTATCTTGTTAAAGAGAGTTGGTTGTTGCACTGAGTTGTGTCTTGTCTTGAAAGTAGGCGACTGAGGTTGCTATTTAATTCTACTAGTAACTTGCAATGGTTTTGAGGTATTGATGTGAGTAATGTTTGAACTTTTGGTGTCAAGAGCTCTAGCCTATTAGTGATAGGTGTCGTATTTTGGGCAATCCGTGTGTATTTTCAAAACCTACAAAACTAGTTGAGAACTCTAGCTACTAGATGGATCACTAGTCTTCTGAGGGGTCGAATATTAGAGAACACTCACGTACCATGAGTCGAGGATGCACAAGGATAACCAAACCCCCATACACTCCTCCTCGGGGTACTTGTCTCTTTGTGAACCTCCTCATTAGATTGAGAGTTACCGATAATAAGTGCATGAGTTCTTCGGACTAATGTAAGTATTGAAAGTTGACACTTCCACCTTCCCATATTTTGCTAGCCTCTCCCGTGCCGTGCATTGCCTTCTTCTCACTCCGAGAGTTGGTGTCCACCTTCGCCGGTACATCCAAACCCTTGGCATGATACGCTCTGTCATCATAAACCTCCTTATATCTTTCCTCAAAACAGCCACCATACCTACCTATCAAGGCATTTCCATAGCCTTTCCGAGATATATTGCCGTGCAACATCCACCTCTTCATGACTTGATCTTCATGTCATACATGTTCCTGCTACACTGGCAGCGACATACATTGCATACATCATGATAGTTACACCTTCTTTATGATTTTGAGTACCTTGTAAAGTGTGAAGATCTCCTTTACCTTCTTGTAAAATAGAGTGTTGCCCTTAAGTGAGGAAAAGATCCCAAAGTGGACACAATAAAAGATCCCAAAGAGGACAAATGAGAGTTAAATAGAAAGAGCCATTGAGGCCACAAAAAAAATACAAAAAATAGAAAAAAGAGAAAAATAAATAAAAAGAGAGAAAGGGGAAACACTACTATCCTTTTGAGAGATCCACACTAGTACTCCCTTTATATCCTTGTACTCCATAGAGATGATCTTCATGCATATAGCTATGTGGGGACCTTCACACTATAGAACTTGACTTGCATATTCCAAGGATGAGCCTCCTCAAACGAGCTCTAGGTCTTCATGAGCGAGCAAGTTAGATGCACCCCCACTAGTTCCATTGGAGAGCTTCTTAGCTCGTATGTGCATCCGTTGCATGGCAATCCCTACTCCTCACATCATATCTATCATTTGGCATCTCTTGCCTATGATTGTCCTCATTGATGTGAGCCTTTATCCTCCTTTTTGTCTTCCTCCACCATATTTCTCTCTTTGCCATCCTAAGTGTCAACTCTCGTGCTTACGCTCATCCATTGCATGAGTGCTCAAAATATTGAAAAAGGAGTGGATCAAATTGACTTGTACCTGGTTAGTGGTCTGGGGACGAGTCAAGATAAGATTCCAAAGAAGACCAAGTGTGAAACTTTAGTAGATTGAGTTCTCAACAGAAAAATATTTTTTTCTCGTATTCCCTATCCCCCTTCTTGCACGCAAACAACATTTGGAGACATTCAAGTCACGGACAGCGAGAGCTCTTGCACCTAATGTTCTTTTGTTACTTGTTTTCAATGCTAATATAGACGCTTGCATGTTATGACTTGAATTGAATCTCTAACCTTGATTGCTTTACTTTTCAAAGTTCTTATATGGTTGCTAGCATGTCACCACAGAAATTATGCTGTTATCATTTACCTACTCGAGGACGAGCAGGAATTAAGCTTGGGGATGTTGATACGTCCAAAACGTATCTATAATTTCTGCTTACTCCATGCATGTTTTGTGTGATATTGCTATGATCTAGATACACTTTCATATACTTTTGATCATATTTGGACTAACCTATTAACTCAGTGCACCCCAGTGCCAGTTCCTGTTTTCTGCTGTTTTTCTATTTCAGTTTTCCCCCATATAAAAACTGCCAGAAAAATTCGGGAAAATTCAGATAAAAAATCAGCGTGAAGGAAGCTTCGCGAAGAGCCCTGGTGGGCCCAGAGGGGAGCCAGGGGGGCCCAGGCGGCCACCCGGCGCGGACCCACCCCTGGTCCACCTCTGGCTGCCCCCTTCGCCTATTTATTCTCCGTCACGGGGAAACTCCGAAGACAGAACCCTATTTTGCAAACTCGCCTTTGTTCCGCCGCCGCCGCGCTTCCGAGATCGGGAGCACCAGAAGACCTCTTCCCGGCACCCTGCCGGAGGGAAGATTGACCTCCGGGAGTCTCCTCTCCACCATGGATGCTCCCCGGATGTCTCGTGAGTAGTTTTCCTTGGACCATGGGTCCGTGATCAGTAGCTATGTGATGTTCTCCTCCCCTCTTTGATCTTCATTGTTTAGACCTCATGAGCTGCCCTACATGATCGAGGCACCTTTGTAATATTTCTGCTGTTGCTATGCTGAGTTTGATGGGATCATATGGATTATGAGATTATGTTCAGATTGTGATAGAGTAATATATTTGGTTTTTATCTCTTATATTTTTGTTCCTAAGTAATTCTTGCATGTTCTTCGTTGTTGTTTATTGCTTTTGCCAAGTAGTAGGTAGTGACTCCAAGAGGGAACGTTGTGCTCGATTGTGGGTTCATGCCCCCCGATGACACGCTTGAGTGACAGAAACATGAGTCTAGGGGATGTGCTGTTGCCACAAGGGGGAAAACAACGGTGCTTGTAACCGCGGTTACAAGGATTGTTTACTTTACGCAAAGTTCTTTTTAATGCAGTTTTATGTTGCTTTGGGTTTACACTTTGGGTGGGGCTCGCAACTTAATACCAGCGAGATGTTCTGGATAGATATCTCAAGGTGGATGATTAGTAGTAGATGCAGTTGGATTTCGGTCTACTTATTTTGGCGTACTACCTGTGCTTTTGAACCTCTTCCTTTCTTTTGTAGCATAGTTAGCATTGCGGTGCGTTCATAATCCTGTCAATTGCCCTTCTGTAATTTGTTTACCTCGCATAGAAGTTTTATCGTCTTTTGGGAGAGAGACATCACTAGTGAACATCACGTATCCCGGTCCATATCCTTATTACTGTTTCCATGCTTTCTTTACTTTCCTGCTTTTACTTGCAATAATTATCCCTTGTGTTTTACCCTTTGTGAACAACAAGCCCGGAGAGATTGACAACCTCTCTGAACTTCGTTGGGAACAAAGTTATCTGTGTCTGTGTGCAGGTCCACGTCAGTCGCGCCGCTGACACCTACTTATCATCTCTGGAGTACTACTGGAGACAAACCTTGGTATCTTCACCGAGGGAAACTTGCTGCTGTGCTACATCTCCACCTTCCAGTTGGGGTAACCAACGAAGGGCGAGAAGCCATCAAGCGAATTTCTGGCGCCGTTGCCGGGGACTCCGAGTGCTAAGATAGGGGAGTTGCACACTACCCTTTATCTTTGTTTTTAGGCTTGTTAGTTTATCTTTCAGTTTTAATCTTTGTGTCTTTTATCAAAAATTACAAAAAAATCTGCCACACTTGCTGTTACTATGGGTTCCACTGAAAATACCAAGTTGTGTGACTTCACTAGTCACAACAACCAAGACTTTATCTGCACTCCCATTGCCACACCTGCCACTTCAGCTACCTCTTATGAAATTAAACTTGCTTTGCTAAACCTTGTTATGAGAGATCAATTCTCTGGTGCTGGAGGTGCTGCTGCTTTACACTTGAATAATTTTGTTGAATTATGTGATATGAAAAAGTACAAAGAAGTAGAAGGTGATGTTGTTAAGCTCAAGCTCTTTCCCTTCTCTTTAAGGGGAGATGCTAAAATCTGGTTTCAATCTTTGCCTAGGAATAGCATAGATTCTTGGGATAAGTGCAAAGATGCTTTTATAGGGAAGTACTACCCACCTGCTAAGATTATCCAATTGAGGAGTAATATTATGAATTTTAAGCAATTGGATAATGAACACGTTGCCCAAGCTTGGGAACGAATGAAATCTCTTGTTAAGAAATGCCCTACACATGGTTTGACTACTTGGATGGTTATCCAGACTTTTTATGCAGGCTTGAAATTTACCTCGCGGAACCTGTTAGATTCGGCCGCGGGAGGAACCTTTATGTCAACTACACTTGGTGCTGCCACGAAGCTTCTCGAAGAAATGATGACCAATTATTCCCAATGGCACACCGAACGCGCTCCAACAGATAGGAAGGTAAATTCTGTCGAGGAAATTACCTCCCTCAATGAAAAAGTTGACTTAATTATGTCTCTACTTACAAAGCAACCCTCTGTTGATCCTCATGATGTTCCTTTAAATTCTTTGGTTGCTCAAGAACAAGTAGATGTGAACTTTATTGCTAGAAACAACTTCAACAACAATGCTTATAGGGGAAATTTTGCTAGCAATCCTACACCGTTTCCATCCAACTATGGGAACAACAACACTTACCCTAGCAACGAGAACCCCTCTTCTGAATTACAAAGCATGCTTAGAGACTTTATCACTACCCAAAAAGCCTTCAACAAAAATGTAGAAGAGAAATTAGCTAAAATAGATAATCTCTCTTTGAAGGTAGAAAGCTTAGCCCTTGATATTGAGATGCTTAAAATTAAAACCTCTCCCCTTGACGAGAATAAGGCCACTCCTATTAATACTATCCAATTACAAATTAATGAGAATATTAGGATGATGGCTAAACTTAAAAATAGATGGGCTAGAGAAAAAGAGGAAGATGATAGAATTAAGAGCCTTCCTACACACCACACAGTTGCCACTATCCAAATTGTTGAGGACACCCAAACAATTAGCACCCAATGCACTCCTAGTCCCGTTGGACCTATTAATGGTGATGCTAATACCTCAACCGTAGATAAAGAAACTCCTATGAACATAGAGGGTTTTAAAAAAGTGAGCCTAGATGACACTACTACCACCTTTGATAGTAGTGATATTGATTTTGATAGTTGCACCCTCTCAGAAGTTATTAGCTTGCTACACAAAATGTCTAGAGACCCCCACACTAGCACACTTAATCTTGCCTTCACGGAGCATATCACAAATGCTCTCGTCAAAGCTAGGGAGGAGAAGCTTAGGGTAGAAGCCTCCATACCTAGGAAGCTAGATGATGGTTGGGACCCTATGATCAAAATTAAATTAAATAACTTCTCTAGCTATGCTTGATGTGATGTTGGAGCTAGTACCTCCGTTATGCCCAAAAGAATATTTGATATGTTTGAATTGAAGCCTTTTGAGCCTTGTTCTTTTGGTGTTCGTCTTGTTGATTCTTCCGTAAAGAAACCTTTGGGGAAGATCGACGATGTTCTTATCATTGTCAATGACAACTATGTTCCCGTTGATTTTATTGTTATGGATATAGAGTGTGAACCTTTATGTCCAATTATTTTGGGACGTCCTTTTCTTCGCACCGTTGGTGCGGTTATTGACATGAAAGAGGGGAATATAAAATTCCAATTCCCATTCAAAAAGGGGATGGAACACTTCCCTAGAAAGAAAATCAAGTTACCTTTTGAGTCCGTTACACGGGCTAGTTATTCTCTTTCTCTTAATAAAACTTGATTCTTATTTTGCTTCATGCCTAGCTTAAAGGCATAAAAGAAAGCGCTTTCGGGAGGCAGCCCGCAACGAATTTAGGTGTTTCTTTTTGATTTTTTTGCGTATTGATGATTGTTACTACTGTAGCAACATCATTGTATCTTTATTTTTCAACTTTGTGCCAAGTTATAGCCTCTTACGACACTATGTAATAAGATCATAACTGTCAACACTATGTATTATATGTTTTCTTTCTTTGTTGTTTACTTATGTTAGTTTTCTATCGTGTTTCATTTTCGTTTGTCTTTGTTCATTTGGTGTTGTCCTATACACTTATCACTCCGAGTTTTATCACGGTTTTTCCGTCGGATTGATTAAGCATCGGACCCTGTTTTCCCTCTATTCTATCCCTACCCCATCTTTGCTTTTCTCTCGTGAACATGTATATTTGTACTCGATTAAGATTCCCTTCGAATGTCATTGATTCCGAAGGAAAATCTATCGAACTTTTATCTACTTTTATACTCGATGTTCGATGAGTTTGGTCTCGAACGTGGAGCAACTTTCTTTTGGTTCGTTCGGATTTTCCCGCGATTACCGCCACAAAATCCGTCCGTTGAATGCGGAGAGACACGGAATCTGCGCCGTTGGATCAGATCTGACAGTTATGTCAGACCCCTCCCCAATAAATACTGATCCACCCCACCGGCACAGACCACGCAATTCCCTCGACTTCATCTCTCCGCTCCCAAAGCTCTCCCTCGCGTGCCGCCATGCTGCTCGTCGCCGTCGACTCTCTCGCCGCTTTGCTGCCAGAAGAAAGTCGCCAGAGACCTTCCCGTCGACGAGGAACTTCATCCGCGTCGCCGTAGCCGCCACACGTCGCCAAGTTAGGGTATGTGAGGCTCTGGACGCGATTCCAATCTCATCTGCTCATCGTGTCCAGATTTGTTCTTGATTTTCTATTTTTTTTGTAGGTCTGTTTGATCCATGCAGATCATTGAACTTTGGGAAATCAGTGTGTAGGATTCTCTGTCGATTTCCAATCTGCTCTAGGTAAGAAATCCCTTGGGTTCTTTCACTTGGACATATCCCATAGAGGCGTATCGACAGATTTATGCTTGTGCAATTCGTTCATACTAGTTCTTCGTTAGATTTACACTCGTTGGAAATCTAGCCTAGCACTTCCATGAAAAACTTGCTCCAAGACAAACTTTTCGATATGTTTACTGCGTTCAAAATGTTTTTCCTCGAAATTGGCTGGTACTTGTGTCGTGGTAATACTAAAGGCATACCCCTAGGCAAGAGAAGCTAAGGGGTATCCTTAATCCCTTGGTTCTCCAAACACACCCAGGAAAATAAGATAAGTAAAAAACATGGAACATTAACAATCTTCGAGTAACAAGTTACTCGGAGATCAGAAGCCGCTTCCGAGTACGCAGCTACTCGGAAGTCCAGCAGGACCCGAGTAGATCGACACTTAGAAGCGATCGGAGAGTCTTCCCTTACTCGGAGGACGGGAACGCAACGGACATGAAGCATTCAATGCTGCAGGCGTTTCTCCTCCTTTATTAGTAGTAATGGGCAGACCGTTTTTGTATTTAAGTACACATTCAATCTTGTAATTAAGACCCATTTAAACCGAGGCATTAAGGAGGCAGGGGCGCACTCTATATAAGCCCCCCTCCCCTCCGGCGTGGGCACGCGCAACATTTTCCAT
Organism: Bromus sterilis; assembly: GCA_950022295.1. Classification (NCBI taxonomy): domain Eukaryota; kingdom Viridiplantae; phylum Streptophyta; class Magnoliopsida; order Poales; family Poaceae; genus Bromus; species Bromus sterilis. The sequence continues at coordinate 26,304,605 of OX465597.1, read as the reverse complement.
TTCTCAGTACTTCTGAAGAAAAGAACACCCCAGTCAGCCTGGGACAGGACTAAGGTTTTTATCTCCACGGAGAGGCCTAACCTGTATAATTCCCTTGCGTCAACCCTCTCTACGTACAGATTCATTTAGCTCCTTCCATACCCCTATATCTATTGTGAGGATTATATCCACGACAGTTGGCGCCCACCGTGGGGCTGAGTTGATCAGCAATCGTAGAAATGGCGTTTCCTTCACCCTCTTCGTCGGTTCACGGCCCCGAGCTCATCGTCGGAGAGGTTTTCCATTTCGGATCGTTAGCTTTCATAGCTGATGATTCTGCCTAGTTGGTGGATTCCCCGCTCCAGGCACAATTGCTGCCTTCAAGAGGCAGCGTCCACTTCCGAGCTGACGAGTCGGGGGCCCTGTGCCTCCAACTGTCGGCTCATCGCCGAGCACCCGCGCCGCTATCTTTCCGCCACAAGAAGAAGCGCTCGGGCCGTCCGCGCGCTCATTATCGTGGAAAATTGGTCAAGATTCGGCAGGTGGCAGTCATTGACTCGGTGGAGTCAGCCCAGAAGGCCCTGGATGAAATGATCGCAAGATAAGGATCCACAACATCTCTCTTGACTCTGTTCGACTCGGTCGAAGAAGAAGGCATGGCGGCATCTGACCCCGAGTCAGGTGCCGAGCAAGAGGGCAACAACGACGCCCCAGTCGCAGTTGCAGAAGTGTGCATGGCCGAGACTCCGCCTTCTCAGCCATCGCCAGCTCGGGACAACCACGCCCGAGATGAAGCTAACAACCCATCCAGGGCTGGCGCTCGAGATCTGACCCAGCGTGTATCCGCTTTTCGAAGGTTAGATCTCAGAGAGACAAGTCGACAACCTCACCCTCTTACTCGGGAGGAGCGGGAGGAAGCCGAAGCGGCCGAGCGACTGCTAAACACCCCCATTGACACAAGCACTCCATAAGGGCGAGGCCTGGAGGCAGCCAGATTAACTAATTTGGCTGAGCGAGAGCGCCTGGCCGAGCTAGAAAACACTTTGGAGCATCAAGCTTGGGAGGTAGCTCGGCTCAGGCAAAGTAGAACAAGTCGGCAACTGCGGGGCCCAGGCCGAGAACCTTTCCGAGCTATGGGTACCCCAGTAGAAAATCTCATAGCGGGAACCCGGATGGCAAATTCTCTGCAGCCCAGTGGATCGGCGGCAGAGGTAATCCAGCACCTGGCGTTTTTGTTGCAGACCGCAGTGGATCAGAACGCTGCTGTCAGTCAATCACAACAGCGAATCCATTCCAACGTCCCCCCTGTAAGAACGTCAATGTCGGTGCACACGCCCTATGGAGAAGCGCGGAGAAGGAAGAATAATTCACCTCGACGCATAGATGAACCCCGAGGAGATCACCGTCAAGGGCAGTATCGGCATGGAGACCACAGGAGGGCAGAGGCTCGCGGGACAGGACGTCCCGCACCACGGAGAGAGGAGTTCCCTCGGCGCTAGGATGACCGTTATTTTGATGTTGAAGACGACGCCCGAAGCCATCTAGTACAAAGCCGAGTCGACCGCGCCAGGTCACACCGCCAGGACCAAGCTCGACCCTCAATGGCCATAGGGCCAGTTTGCTTCAGCGAAAGGATTCGGTCTACCCCCATTCCGCCCCACTTCAGGATAGCTCAAGGGGTGGATAAATACCGAGGTGATGCTAAGCCCCAGACATGGTTAGATGATTACAGAATAGCCGTGCAAATCGGAGGAGGAGGTGATGAGATAGCTATGATGCACCTGCCGCTAATGCTAGAAGGCTCAGCTCGGGCATGGCTAAATTAACTCCCCCTAGTAGCATCTGGGTTTGGGAAGACCTCGAGAAGGTGTTCATCAAGAATTTTGAAGGAACCTACAAGAGGCCTGGAGGTCTAACTGAGCTGCAATTATGTGTCCAGAGGAACACCGAGTCTACCCGGGACTACATCCAGATATGGATCACACTCCACAACTCGGTTGAAGGCGTCTCCGAGTTCCAGGCCATTCACGCCTTCAAACAAGGGGTCAAGTACAGGGAATTAAGTCTCAAGTTGGCAAGATCACCTCATGTCACCTCACTCGGGAAGCTGATGGAGATAGCGGACAAGTACGCCAACGGCGAAGAGGAGATTCGGTAGAAGAACCAGCAGCATAGAGGAGGGGGTAACTCAGCGCCTAACCCCAAGCAGAAGACCACAGGCAACAACAAACGAAAGGCAGAAGATGCCCCAACGGACGCAGAGCTAGTGGCCGCAACAAATGCTTCGGGCCTTCATGGCAAGGGTCAGGCACACAAGGAGTGGCAACCGCGGCAGAAAAAGCCGTCCAATGATGATGAATTCCTGGATCAACCTTGTCCTCTTCACACTACCCGAGATGCCGAAGGAAAACTGGTTATCCCAAAGCACACAGCTCGGCAATGTCGCCTGATCAAAAGGGCGGCCCATAATGCAAGGACAGGTCCTCAACAAGATAAGGACACCGGAAAAAAGAAAGCGCCCAGCTCGGATCTGGACAGCGAAGGTTTCCCAAGAGAAGACGTAGTGCTGGTCATCTTCACCGGACGTGAGTCGAAGAGGGTAGAAAAGATAAGTTTCAGAGAAGTCAACTCGGCAGCTCCGGCGGTTCTGAGTTACATGAAGTGGGCCGACGTCCCAATCACTTTAGACCAGTCGGATCACCCTCCTCACATCCCTCACCCGGGAAGGCATGCTCTGATTGTTGATCCTTTGGTGGAAACAGGGAATGGGAACTTCAGGATCAGAAACGTCTTGATGGATGGTGGCAGTGGAATTAACATCCTATATGCAAGCACCCTGAAGAGCATGAATATCCTAATGTCCAAGCTCCACAAAAGCTATCTGGAATTTCATGGTATAATCCTGGGGAAAAAGGCGTACTCACTCAGAATGATCTCCCTCAATGTGGTCTTTGGTACTCCGAGTAACTTCCGGAAAGAAAAGATCACCTTTGAAGTAGTGGACTTCCCGAGTGCATACCATGCCTTACTCGGATGGCCAGCCTATGCAAAATTCATGGCCATCCCCTGTTACGTCTATCTGAAACTAAAGATGCCTGGCCCGCATGGCGTGATCACTGTCTCGGGAGTTTACAAGCAAGCCGAAGAACTGCTGCAGAAGGGATCCCTGATAGCTGACTAGCAAATGGCTGAGGTCGAGATGGCCGAGTATAAAAAAGCCGCTGACTCATCCGAATTACTGCAACCAAAGAAGACATCTTCATTCGAGTCAGCCGGAGAGACCAAGAGGGTACAAATACATCCCACAGATAAAGACAAATACACAACCATTGCAACCGATCTGGACCCCTAATAGGAACTCGAGCTCGTCAACTTCCTCCGTGAGAATTGGGACATCTTCGCATGGAAGCCTGCCGATATGCCTGGAGTCCCAAGGGAGTTGGCCGAGCACAAGCTACACGTGAATCCGAAAGCAAGACCGGTGAAAGAGTCCCTCCGGCGGTTTTCCTCCCAGAAGAGGAAGGCCATCGGCAGGAGATAGCTAGACTATTAGCAGCCGGATTCATTAGGGAAATCTTCCACTCCGAGTGGTTAGCAAATCCTGTAATGGTTCCGAAGAAAGATAAATCTGGGAGAACTTGTGTTGACTTCCGTCATATCAATAAAGTTTGTCCAAAAGATCATTTCCCTCTTCCTCGCATTGACCAGATCGTGGACTGCACATCAGGTTGCGAGAGATTATGTTTCCTCGATGAATACTCGGGTTACCACCAAATTCGACTATATGAACGAGATGAGCTTAAAACAGCATTCATAACCCCATTCGGATGTTTTTGTTATATCACGATGCCATTCGGACTCAGAAACACAGGCGCCACGTACCAACGCGTGATGCAGAATTGCCTGTTCTGGAAAATCGGCAGAAATGTGGAGGTCTACGTGGATGACATCGTGATCAAGTCGGTTAAAGGAAGCAGTTCGCTAGCCGACTTAGCGAAAACTTGTCAGAGGCTCCGAGCCTACAACATCAGGCTCAACCCTGAGAAATGCGTTTTTGGTGTGCCAGCGGGGAAGCTACTCGGATTCATGGTCTCCGAGAGGGGAATAGAAGCCAACCCGAAAAAGATTGCGGCAATTCAAAACATGAAGCCTCCCAAGCAGCTCCGAGACGTCCAGAAATTGACGGGTTGTCTTGCAGCACTCAGTAGGTTCATCTCCAGACTGGGAGAGAAAGCCCTACCTCTCTACCAGCTGATGAAAAAATCACCAAATTTCGTCTGGACAGAGGAAGCCCAAATTACGTTTGAAGAACTGAAAAAGCAACAGTCAACTCGGCCGGTCCTGGCAGCACCTCAAGAAAAAGAGTCGCTCTTGTTATATATTGCAGCCACAAGCCGAGTTGTCAGCGTAGATATAGTGGTGGAGAGAGAAGAAGAAGGAAAGTCACAAAAGGTACAAAGACCGGTGTACTTCATCTCCGAAGTCCTCACACCATCCAAGAAGAGATATCCCCACTACCAGAAATTAGCAATGGGAATTTACTTGGCATCACAGAAGCTCGCACATTACTTCCAGGATCATTCCATCACAGTGGTCTCTGAAGCTCCCCTGGCAGAAATCATGAACAACAGATACTCAACAGGCAGAATAGAAAAATGGAGTTTGGACCTACTACCCTTTGACCTCAATTACCAAGCCAAAAAAGCAATCAAGTCACAAGCACTGGTGGATTTCCTGGACGAGTGGATTGAGGTCCAACATCCCCCACAACAAACACCAGAGCATTGGATGATGTTCTTTGATGGGTCTAAGATGCTGCATGGCGCAGGGGCAGGGGTGGTACTGGTCTCACCAAGGAAGGACGAGATGAGATACGTCCTCCAAATCTATTTCCCAGCAACAAATAATGAAGCCGAGTATGAAGCTCTTCTGTACGGTATGCGAATGGCCATTTCACTCGGAATCAGGAGACTTATGATATTTGGAGATTCAGACCTAGTAATTAACCAAGTAATGAAAGAGTGGGACATCCGAAGCCCATCAATGACAACCTACTGTGTAGCAGTGAGAAAATTGGAGAAAAAATTTGATGGGCTGGAGCTCCATCACATTACAAGGGTTAAAAATCAGGCAGCAGATGACCTAGCCAAATTGGGTTCTACCAGGGGTCAGATCCCGCCAGGGATCTATCTGGAGCACTTGCACTCTCCAACAGTCAAGAAGATCCTTTCCTGGAGGCCAATCCATACATGCTTCCCGACAAGAACATTACCAATAAAGAAGATATACCCGCAGTTGTTGACATGGTGTTTCATGTGGAGGTCATTCCCCCCGAGTAGACACTTCCAATCCTTGCCTATCTGCAAAAACAAGAGCTGCCTGATGACGAGATAGAAGCCAAGCAAATCGTCCGCAAATCTAAGTCTTACTCGGTGATCAACGGGGAGCTATACAGAAACAACATCACTCACGTCCCCCAACGATGCATCTCCGAGGAGGAAGGCCGCGGCATCCTACAGGACATCCATGCGGGAGATTGCGGCCACCATGCCTCAAGTCGGACGTTGGTGGCAAAAGCTTTCCGAGCTGGTTTCTTCTGACCTGAAGCCCTCAGTGATGCTCGATACATCGTGGACCACTGTGAAGGCTGTCAATTTTATGCCAACCAGCCCCGCAAACCTGCCTCTGAACTGAAGACAATCCCACTAGCCTGGCCATTTGCAGTATGGGGACTGGATATGATCGGACCACTCCGAACGGGTAAGCACGGTTTCACCCACATTTTGGTCGCAGTAGACAAGTTTACAAAATGGATAGAAGGAAAACCTATCAAGGCCCTAGACTTCGCCACAGCAGTCAGCTTTATGCAAGGCATCATACATCGGTTTGGTGTTCCACATGACATCATCACTGATAATGGGTCGAATTTCAACTCGGCCGAATTCAAGAAATTCTGTTGGACCAATGGTATTCAGGTCAACTTAGCCTTAGTCGCACACCCACAGTCCAACGGCCAAGTCAAACGATCCAACGGATTAATACTCAAAGGAATCAAGCCTCGACTACTTCGGGAACTAAAGGAAGCAGCGGGCGCTTAGGTTGATGAACTCCCTTCGGTCTTGTGGGGATTACGTACAACTCCCAATCGCTCCACTCGGTCAACCCTTTTCTTCCTCGTCTACGGTTCAGAAGCAGTTCTTCCAAGAGACCTCAAGCACAACGCCCCTCGTGTAAGCCAGTACATAGAAGCTGAAGCCGAAGAAGCACGACAACATGGCATTGATCTCTTGGAAGAGGAATGAAACCTAGCTCTCACCCGCTCGGCATTCTATCCGCAAGACCTTCGACGATACCACGACCGACATGTCCGAGCCCGCTCCTTCCAAGAAGGCGACATGGTACTTCGCATTAAGCAAACTTCGGACCATAAACTAGCTCCCCCATGGGAAGGCCCATATGTCATTGATGTGGCTTCTCGCCCTTCGTTGGTGAGCCCAAGTGGAAGGCGTGATGCAACACATCAGCAAGTTTCCCTCGGTGAAGATACCAAGGTTTGTCTCCAGTAGGACTCCAGAGATGATAATAGGTGTCAGCGGCGCGACTGACGTGGACCCGCACACAGACACAGATAAATTTGTTCCCAACGAAGTTCAGAGAGGTTGTCAATCTCTCCGGTCTTGTTGTTCACAAAGGGTAAAACACAAGGGATAATGATAGCAATTGAAAGTAAAAACAGGAAAAGTAAATAAAGCGTGGAAAATGTAATAAGGATATGGACCGGGATACGTGATGTTCACTAGTGATGTCTCTCTCCCAAAAGACGATAAAAACTGCTATGCGAGGTAAACAAATTACAGAAGGGCAATTAACAGGATTATGAACGCACCGCAATGCTAACTATGCTACAAAAGAAAGGAAGAGGTTCAAAAGCACAGGCAGTACGCCAAAATAAGTAGACCGAAATCCAACTGCATCTACTACTAATCATCCAACTTGAGATATCTATCAAGAACATCTCGCTGGTATTAAGTTGCGAGCCCCACCCAAAGTGTAAACCCAAAGCAACAGACAACTGCATTAAAAAGCACTTTGCGTAAAGTAAACAATCCTTGTAACCGCGGTTACAAGTACCGTTGTTTTCCCCCTTGTGGCAAATTCACATCCCCTAGACTCATGTTTCTGTCACTCAAGCGTGTCATCGGGGGGCATGAACCCACAATCGAGCACAACGTTCCCTCTTGGAGTCACTACCTACTACTTGGCCAAAGCAATAAACAGCAACGGAGAACATGCAAGAATTACTTAGGAACAAAAATATAAGAGATAAAAACCAAATATATTACTCTATCACAATCTGAAAATAATCTCATAATCCATCAGATCCCATCAAACTCAGGATAGCAACAACAGAAATATTACAAAGGTGCCTCGATCATGTAGGGCAGCTCACGAGGTCTAAACAATGAAGATCAAAGAGGGGAGGAGAACATCACATAGCTACTGATCACGGACCCATGGTCCAAGGAAAACTACTCACGAGACATCCGGGGAGCATCCATGGTGGAGAGGAGACTCCCGGAGGTCAATCCTCCCTCCGGCAGGGTGCCGGGAAGAGGTCTTCTGGTGCTCCCGATCTCGGAAGTGCGACGGCGGAACAGAGGAGAGTTTGCGAAATAGGGTTCTGTCTTCGGAGTTTCCCCGTTACGGAGAATAAATATGCGAAAGGCTCACATCAATGAGGACAATCATAGGCAAGAGATGCCAAATGATAGATATGATGTGAGGAGTAGGGATTGCCATGCAACGGATGCACATACGAGCTAAGAAGCTCTCCAATGGAACTAGTGGGGGTGCATCTAACTTGCTCGCTCATGAAGACCTAGAGCTCGTTTGAGGAGGCTCATCCTTGGAATATGCAAGCCAAGTTCTATAGTGTGAAGGTCCCCACATAGCTATATGCATGAAGATCATCTCTATGGAGTACAAGGATATAAAGGGAGTACTAGTGTGGATCTCTCAAAAGGATAGTGGTGTTGCCCCTTTCTCTCTTTTTATTTCTTTTTCTCTTTCTTCTATTTTTTTTATTTTTTTGTGGCCTCAATGGCTCTTTCTATTTAACTCTCATTTGTCCTCTTTGGGATCTTTTAATGTGTCCACTTTGGGATCTTTTAATGTGTCCACTTTGGGATCTTTTCCTCACTTAAGGGCAACACTCTAATTTACAAGAAGGTAAAGGAGATCTTTCACACTTTACAAGGTACTCAAAATCATAAAGAAGATGTAACTAACATGATGTATGCAAGGTATGTCACTGCCAGTGTAGCAGGAACATGTATGACATGAAGATCAAGTCATGAAGAGGTGGATGTTGCATGGCAATGTAAGTCGGAAAGGCTATAGAAATGACTTGATAGGTAGGTATGGTGGCTGTTTTGAGGAGAGATATAAGGAGGCTTATGATGACAGAGCGTATCATGCCAAGGGTTTGGAAGTACCGGCGAAGGTGGACACCAACTCTCGGAGTGAGAAGAAGGCAATGCACGGCACGGGAGAGGCTAGCAAAATATGGGAAGGTGGAAGTGTCAACTTTCAATACTTACATTAGTCCGAAGAACTCATGCACTTATTATCGGTAACTCTCAATCTAATAAGGAGGTTCACAAAGAGACAAGTACCCTGAGGAGGAGTGTATGGGGGTTTGGTTATCCTTGCGCATCCTCGACTCATGGTACGTGAGTGTACTCTAATATTCGACCCCTCAGAAGAGTAGTGATCCATCTAGTAGCTAGAGTTCTCAACTAGTTTTGTAGGTTTTGAAAATACACACGGATTGCCCAAAATACGACACCTATCACTAATAGGAAAGATCTCTTGACACCAAAAGTTCAGACATTACTCACATCAATACCTCAAAACCATTGCAAGTTACTACTAAAATTAAATAGCAACCTCAATCACCTACTTTCAAGACAAGACACAACTCAGTGCAACAACCAACTCTCTTTAACAAGATAAACACGAAAACTAAAAAGAGTTCCAGCAACAAACTAAGCAAAAGCCAAGGCTCTTGCTAAAGAAAAACTAAAACTAAAACTAAACATGGCAGTAGCTATGAAAAGATAAAGAACACACAACAACAGAAAGATAAGCAGGAAAAATCCTATGATGTGTTCTAAATTTTGAAAGTGGAGCGTGTTTCTCTCCCACACAAAGTAATACGGGATCTAACTTGTTATGAACAGCAAGCAAAGCTAAAGAAAACTAAAAACAAAACCTAAGAGCGAGACGCTCCAAGCATAGCACATAACGCATGAAGTGATAAAAATATAGTGAGACGAAGGACGAACTGATTATTGTTGATGGAGAAGGGGATGCACGGGGGCATCCCCAAGCTTAGACGCTTGATTCTCCTTGAATATTTATTGGGGATGCATGGGGGCATCCCCAAGCTTGAGCGCTTGACACTCCTGGATCTTCTTTCATCATCTTCCATCGCACACTTGAAAACTCCCTTCATACATAACTCATCATAAGCTGATTAGAGAGGTTAGTACCCTTAATAAATAATTTTTCCCCACTGGATATAAAGATATTCTTGAATATCTACTGTTTCTCAAGAGTGCCAAAAAGTTTTTGCAAAGAAAAAGCAAGCTTAAGGTTTGCCAAAGTAAGGAGAGACAAAACGTGGCAGAATCTGTGAAAAACAGAACAGCAGGTAGTAAAGAATTTTTTAGGGGCACTTCTGCAACTCAAATAAAAAAACTCAAAACACACGGAAGTTTCGTAATTGTATAGAGCATACTGTGTAAAAATATCAGCTCAAAAAGATGAACTTGGATTTTCTGGAATTTTTCTGGTCACAAGGACAAAATCTGTTTTCTGGACAGCATGTCACAACTTTTACTTCCCTTGCCGTAAGAGGCTATAACTTGGCACAAAGTTGAAAAATAAAGATACAATGATGTTGCTACAGTAGTAAAAATCATCAAGAAACAACAAAAGCAAAAAGAAACACCTAAATTCGTTGCGGGCTGCCTCCCGAAAGCGCTTTCTTTTATGCCCTTAAGCTAGGCATGATGCAAAAGAAGAATCAAGTTTTATCAAGAGAAAGAGAATAACTAGCCCGTGTAACGGACTCAAAAGGTAACTTGATTTTCTTTCTAGAGAAGTGTTCCATCCCCTTTTTGAATGGGAATTGGAATTTTATATTCCCCTCTTTCATGTCAATAACCGCACCAACGGTGCGAAGAAAAGGACGTCCCAAAATAATTTGACATAAAGGTTCACACTCTATATCCATAACAATAAAATCAACGGGAACATAGTTGTCATTGACAATGATAAGAACATCGTCAATCTTCCCCAAAGGTTTCTTTACGGAAGAATCAACAAGACGAACACCAAAAGAACAAGGCTCAAAAGGCTTCAATTCAAACATATCAAATATTCTTTTGGGCATAACGGAGGTACTAGCTCCAACATCACATCAAGCATAGCAAGAGAAGTTATTTAATTTAATTTTGATCATAGGGTCCCAACCATCATCTAGCTTCCTAGGTATGGAGGCTTCTACTCTAAGCTTCTCCTCCCTAGCTTTGATGAGAGCATTTGTGATATGCTCCGTGAAGGCAAGATTAAGCGTGCTAGTGTGGGGGCCTCTAGACATTTTGTGTAGCAAGCTAATAACTTCTGAGATGGTGCAAATATCAAAATCAATATCACTACTATCAAAGGTGGTAGTAGTGTCATCTAGGCTCACTTGTTTGAAACCCTCTATGTTCATAGGAGTTTCTTTATCTACAGTTGAGGTATTAGCATCACCATTAATAGGTCCGACGGGACTAGGAGTGCATTGGGTGCTAATAGTTTGGGTGTCCTCAACAATTTGGATAGTGGCAACTGTGTGGTGTGTAGGAAGGCTCATAATTCTATCCTCTTCCATTGGGATAACTTCCGGTTTGGCTGCCATTTGATTTATCAAAGTAGATTGGGTGTGGGACATATTCGAAACATGGGTTTCGGTGGCGGTAAGTCTAGCCTGGAGATTAGAAATCTCACTGTTCAGGCTATCAAGCTGTTCACGAATGTTTTACAGAATGGCAGTATGCTCACCTATTTGCTTAGAGAAAGCTTTGTTTTGTTCAAACTGGGTTTGCATATAGTTCTTAGTAGCTTTCTCTATTTCTACCAATTTCTCATAGCTAGGTAGGTCTCTTTTCGTATAAGCAGGATTATAGGAGTTGTTGCTAGGGTAGTTATTGTTGTTCCCATAGTTGGATGGAAACGGTCTAGGATTGCTAGCAAAATTTCCCCTATAAGCATTGTTGTTGAAGTTGTTTCTAGCAATAAATTTCACATCTACTTGTTCTTGAGCAACCAAAGAATTTAAAGGACTCTATCACAAATATATTACTCTATCACAATCTGAACATAATCTCATAATCCATCAGATCCCATCAAACTCAGCATAGCAACAACATACATATTACAAAGGTGCCTTGATCTTGTAGGGCAGCTCATGAGGTCTAAACAATGAAGATCAAAGAGGGGAGGAGAACATCACATAGCTACTGATCACGGACCCATGGTCCAAGGAAAACTACTCACGAGACATCCGGGGAGCATCCATGGTGGAGAGGAGACTCCCGGAGGTCAATCCTCCCTCTGGCAGGGTGCCGGGAAGAGGTCTTCTGGTGCTCCCGATCTCGGAAGCGCGGTGGCGGCGGAACAGAGGCGAGTTTGCGAAATAGGGTTATGTCTTCGGAGTTTCCCCGTGACGAAGAATAAATAGGCGAAGGGGGAAGCCATAGGTGGACCAGGGGCCCCAAGCGCCCCCCTGGCGCGGCCAGGGGTGGGGCCGCGCCGGGTGGCCGCCTGGGCCCCCCTGGCTCCCCTCTGGCCCTACCAGGGCTCTTCACGAAGCTTCCTTCACGCTGATTTTTTATCTGAATTTTCCCGAATTTTTCTGGCACTTTTTATATGGGGGAAAACTGAAATAGAAAAACAAAAGAAAACAGGAACTGGAACTGGGGTGCACTGAGTTAATAGGTTAGTCCAAATATGATAAAAAGTATATGAAAGTGTATCTAGATCATAGCAATATCACACAAAACATGCATGGAGCAAGCAGAAATTATAGATACGTTTTGGACGTATCAGTCATCTCTAGAGTACTCCACAATGGGGCCTATCACCTGTATGATGTAACTAATAAGATAGTAGAGCCTCATGCATGGAACGCCTAGTTACTGCGCTGTTTCTATGCATGAGCACGCTTGTAAGATCTGAATAAATGTTATTTCGGACACATAGTGTGCCTTGCTCAATCTGTTTTTCATAACTCCCAATCAGGTTTTTCATCCGAGCTGCGCACAGCTCGGACGAGAACTTATAAAACTTATTATATGTGCTCACCAACGCCCAGCGGGCCCGGTGTCAGAACCCTAATTTAGGTTTGTGCTTTGCTAAGCTTGCATTTTTGCATTTTGGAAATTTTTACAAAAGAAAAAGAAATGGGGAAAAGAAAATCCCTAATTGAATTAAATAAAAAGGCCAGAAATAAATCTTTTTTCCAAAATTCTTTTGGATATGTTGAAAAACCCTAAAAATGAGTGTGATCATTTTAAAAGTGATTTGGGATTAATCCCATGCTCATAGATTTTTAAAAAAAAATCCAAACAATGGCTTGGGAATTAAATCAATTGTCTATTTGAATTTCAAAAATTTCCAAAACTTGGGGTTGACTTCTATAGAGTCATCTAGGTTTTATAAAAATGATTGGGAATTTTATTAAATGCTCTAGCTATTTTTTAAAAAGAGAAAAACAAATAACAGAAAGAAATAAAGGAAAAACAAAGAAAAAGGGCAAAGCCCACCTTACCTGGCCCAGCCTGGCTAGAAACCGGCCCAGCCCACCAGGGGCAGGGTCGTCTTCTACCCGTGGCCAGGCAGGCAGCTCGCCGCCGTGGCGAGCATGCCGTCGCCCAGGCCACGTCCTGCTTCCCCTGCCTCCTTCTCCTCGCCGCTGGACACCTGGGGACGCCCAGGTTCTTCTCCCCCTCTCTTTGGTCCGCTCTCTCCTCTTCCTCTCCGTTCTCGCGCAACCCCGAGACCCCGCCGGACCGGGCCGCCGTGCCCAGCGTGGCCACCGGCCTCGTCTCGCCGCCGCACCTTGTCCAGGAGCTGCCACGACGCCGTCTTCGTCAAGCCGCGCCCTCAATTCGAGCCGGGCCGCTCCGTAGACGCCGCTCGCCTCGCCACTTCCCCGCCGGCCGCCGACGACCTCCAAGTCGAATTCGCCGCCGTCTCTACCTCTCCGGCCTCCCCGAGCTCGTCGTCGTCTTCCACGTGAGCTCCCGCTCGTTTTCCCCCTCCTAGCTCCCCTCCTCGTGCTCCCTGTCACTGTTCGCCATGTGCAGAGGCCACGGCCGCTGCCGGGCTTGATCCCTCCGTCGCTCCCGTGCCCGTCTTGGTGCACACATGGCACCAATGGGTGCGGGTGGACCAAGGCTACTCCCCAGTACCCCTTGCCCCCTCTCCCGTGCCCTCCAGCCAACTCCGGCGAGGTCTCCGACCAGCCGCCGGCCAGCTCGAGCCTAACCCACCTCCCCTCTCTCTCTGACTACTGGGCCCAAGGCCATTAACCCTAATGACCTAGCTAACTAACCCCCTGACCCACTAACTTGTGGGGCCAGGCCCCCTAAACTAATTAGAGTTAGTTAGTTAACTCTTTGGTTAACCAGAGAGGCTGACAAGAGGGCCCCACTGACAGGGTTGACTGGTCAGCCCCCTGACGTCATGCTGATGCCAGCATGACGCAGTAAATCTTAAAATAATTATTTTTAATCCAGAAATTCCAGAAAATATCCAAAACTTTGAATTTGAATAACTTTTAAACCGTAACTCAGATTGAAATGTTTTTATATGAAAATTGATCAGAATAAAATGCTCTATCCAAATATCAAACTTTCAACCATGTTTGAACAAGTCATCTTGATGAACAAGTAGCATTTTGCTATTTGGATCATTTGGGTTAAATCAAATAAAATGCAATGCTCATTTGAACTTGAACCCTTGCAATGCTAATATGATCACCTACACTTCAGAAGCATTTCACATACATGATCACATGGTTTGTAATGAATAAACTTTAGAAAATGCAACTTGAACCTATTTGAATACATTTGGAGTTTGAATTTGAATTCACTTTTCAAATCAACTTCAATTAACATGTTGCAAATTGAACCTAAGTCACTTCAGCACCTTGCCATGCTATGTTTTGCATATTAATTGTGCATTTTACTATGTTGAAAGTGCATTACTTTCAGTGCTTCGGTGATTGCACCTTCTTGGTAGAGTTGATCTCGGAGACGAGTTCAACCTCACGTCAGAAGGCTAGCACCTCATGATCGTCAGCAAGGAAAGCACCCCCTCTTTGATCATGTCGATAAAATCCCAGTTCCCTCTCTTTCTCGCTTATGCATGTTTAGGATGTCACCATGATCCGTTCTACCGTTAGTTCAACCTATTCCTTTGTATGACCTATCATTTTGTCACAGTAGTAAGCAAACCACAATCCTAGCAGATGTAGGAGTTGGTTGATATCATGTGGCCCCTGCAACTGTTACAGCTTATTGTATTGCTGAGAGTTGTTACCTGAGGCTACTTTGTTGTGAGTCGGGATGGTAGTGATCATGTGAATGATGGTGGTAACGTGTTGGTGAATCTACCCTAAACAAAGGTGAACGATGAGAGGCTGTGTAGGAGTACACAGTGGGTTGTCTCGTTGAACACTGCCTTAAGCCCGAGTTCTTGTGTTGTTATCCAAGACTAAGAGTACGACCACACATTGGGCTCACTGACCCCTCTCGGCCTAGTACCTCACCCCGGACCTGTCCAGGAGTCGCAAGTAGTTCGCCCTTTAACGATCTCAAGCAGGTGGAACCAAGGTAAGTGGTTGGCGTAGGTTGTGGGCACGTTGAATCAAGTGATCATGATCGAGTTGAGCTTGATGGCGGTCACACAACGTTTGTCCATCCAGATGACGGAGAGATATACTCTGGGCCCTCTCGGTGATATCACATTGACATCGCTTGCAAGCACGTGACTGGCTCACGAGGATGTTATATCACGGAACGAGTAAAGAGTACTTGTCGGTAACGAGATCGAACTAGGTATGGAAGATACCAAATGATCGGATCTCGGACAAGTAAAATATCGCGAGACAAAAGGAATTGGTTACGGAGTAATGGTTCACACGATCACTAGTTCATCGTTGAGTAAGTGGGAGTCATCATGGATCTCCAGATCCCTCTGATGATTATTGATCGGAGAAGAGTCTCAGTCATGTCCATTTTATTCACGAACCGTAGGGTGACACACTTAAGGATTCGTTGACACGTTTGAGTGGATACGGAACGCCGGAGAATATACTGGACAGCACATGGACTGTTTTGATAAAATTGCTGGAATAGTTTCGGTATATCAAAATAGTGCAAGGGGATAATTGTTAATGTGTTCATTGAATGAAGTGTTCATCAATGAAGTACTCATTAAATGAAGTGTTCATTAATTTGAGTGACATTAAACAAGATAATTAAAAGTGTTTTAATGTGATAAACTCTTGGAATTTTGAGTGGAGAATTATGGAAGTTATGGGAATAATGTGTGACCCTTTGTTTTTGTGAGTGGAGAGTCCACCCACATGATGAGGGGAGAGGTGGTGGCACCTCTTGGGGCGTGCTACCCCTTGGGGGCTGCCTCCCCCTCCTATATATAGATGGGTGGAGACCCCTCTACACACTCATTCCTCCATCTCTCATATGCCCTTTGGTTGGCATCTTCCTCCCCTTGCTAGCTGATCCAGTTTCACGAGTACGGTGCTTAGGCGAAGCCCTGCTCAAGATCTTCTCTACCACCACCACCACTATGTTGTAGTGCTGCTGGAGTTCCCGAGGATCCACTACTTCCGCTGCCCAACTGGAGCAAGGGGCGGAGGTCGTCACTGATCTGTACGTGTGACCGACTACGGAGACGCTGCCCGTTCGTGGCGTCAAGTCTCATCACGACCTTGAGGTCGGCGAGTGTTCGACTACATCACCCACGAGAATAGTTCTCGTTAAAGCTTTTGGTCTTAGAGGGTGAGTCCTTCTCAAACCGTTACAAGTGATCTTCTAGATGTGATCTTGGCTGTTACAACCGTAGGAAAATTTTTGTTTTCTATGCAACGAACCCTTCAAGCCTTCGCTCGACGGAGGAAACCATGGGCATAAGATCCAAGACAGACGGTTTTGTCGTCCCCATGGGAAGACCAAGATATGTGAAAGGCATACTGCCAACAGCACAACCAAGAATAGCAGCAAGGGAGTCCATCTGTTCCGGCGGGGTATTAATGGGAACCAAAGAGGATTTCAGGAAGTTGATTCTGAGCCCAACCGAGTCTGCATAATCTTGGAGGATTTGCTTGAGCTTTAGCACTTGGGTTTCAACCGCAGGCATGATAAGAATCGTGTCATCAGCGTACTGTATGACGGGGTAGTCTCTGTCGTGGTTCGGTATGGGCGGCAGGATCACCCCGTTCCTAAATTCCTCGTTGATTGCGGCTTGAAGAAGATCTGCCGCAAGGACAAAGATGAGCGGTGACAACGGGTCACCTTGCCGCACTCCGCGTTTGCAAGCGAATTGACGACCAGGGGTGCCATTCAACAGGACTGTGGATTTGGCGGATGAGAAAAGACAGTCCATCCAGCCTAACCAGCGGTCGTCAAAACCCATGCATTTCATGATTTCTAGCATAGGTGCATGCTCTATGGTATCGAATGCTTTAGCAAAGTCCAACTTAAGAACCACCACTTTATTACCCGAGGCTTGACATTGATGGATATATTCGAAGGCCCAAGCTAGACAGTCCTGGATTGAGCGGCCTCTCAAAAAACCATATTGATTCTGGTGAATTATCTTGAGGATAATACCCTGCAATCGATTAGCCAAGATTTTGGTAATAAGTTTGATGCAGCAGTTCAGAAGAGTGATTGGACGAAAGTCGTTTGGGGTCTCGGGTGATTGAATTTTAGGGATCAAAGCGATGAGTCCCATATTGAGGCTCTCAATGTTCAGACCACCCTCATAGAAATCAGAACAAAGACTATAAAAGTCGTGTTTGATCAGATGCCAGCAAGCCTTGAGGAAGCATGCACCAAAACCATCCGGGCCAGGTGCACGGTCAGCGGGCATTTGACGAACCACTGCATCAATTTCGTCTGTGGAAAAGGGCACTGAGAGAACATCCAAGCCTTCCACTCTCTTGATCAAGTGTTCCAGGTTAAGTTTCAGGTTCATCGGGTTAGATTGACCTAGCCTTTCCTTATAGGCTTGAAACAAAACCGCCTCTTAAGCCACATGGTCAGAGACAACCGAGTCATCTGGTAGCCTGAGCGTCGCTATAGAGTTCCTTCTATATCGTTCCGTCGCGACTCGATGGAAAAATTTGGTATTACCATCACCATATTTGAAGTAACGAACCGTGCAGCGTTTCTTCCAGTATTTCTTCTTAGCCTCAAGCAAAAAAAGTAGATGTTTCTTCAGAATACCTCTGAAGTTGGTCTCAGGTATAGAGAGTAAACGTCGATCTTCCAGGGCATCCAGATTAGTAAGAACTTGGTTGGAGTTGTCAATGTAAACATTCAATCGTGATACGCTTTTACTCCAGCGTTTCAACTCATACCTGAGATTTTTCATTTTTTTGCATAAGAGGGCAGCAGAATTAGGCACAAAATATGTTTTATCCCAAACCAATCGGACAATGTCAAAGAATCCAGGGCTAGCGATCCAAAATTCTTCAAAGCGGAACAGAGAGGGTTTTGGAATTTGGGATTGGACACTGACATAACAGGGGCAGTGATCCGAAACAGTTTTCCCCAAGGGCATTACCATCGTATTCGAGTATTTGGCAGACCAATCTACGGAGGTAAAATACTAATCGAGTTGCTCTAAAAGCGGGTTGGCCTGCATGTTTCTCCAAGTAAAGGAATGGCCTTTGATCGTAGCTCAACTAAAGATTGTTCACGGATGAATTCATTAAAGAGGAGCATATCGTTGGGGTTCCCTTGTCCTCTATTACGGTTATCGGGATCCCGAATGTAAATGAAATCACCCAGCAAAAGCCAATCCTCACCTGCCGGAATATTTAGATCGAATAGCCAAGCGGAAAACTCGTTACGGGCAATGCCAGTACAAGGCCCATAGACATTAACAAGAGTAAACTTATCGCTGGACTGGGTGGAATTGTATGCAATAGCAAGGGCAAAATACCTTTGCGCAAGCAAGTGTTTATTTTAGGTGCGGTTGAATTGACAACTCAATTGTCGAAGCCTGTACGTATTATTTGTGTCCCCAAGTGTCGAATCAATAAATTGGGTTATCTTGCCTGTGAAGACTATCTCGATCCCCTACAGTTGAGGGTTATCAGCCGACAGATATCCTGTTGTACGAAAGTCGATCTCTTCAAAGAGCAAACGCGAGACAAGGTAAGGAGGTTCACCTTGTTGGTAACCGCACGAGTTGGTGGGACGTCAGGGCAGGCACCGACGTTACTGGTGGTCCTGACTGTTGTCGTTGTCCGTGACTCACCCAGAAAGGGGCAACGATAACGGTTGTCCCGACAGATAATAATAAAATGCTTAACAGTTCAGGTGGATGACTTGAGTAGCCTTTTGGCTTGTACGCACTACCTTCACGTGGGATTACGGTGTGGCCCCTCCGCGTTGTGGTCTCGTTCGGAAGCTATGAAAGACGTCCAGTTCAGCATTGTGGCAGGCACGGATCGCGCTGCCGCGCTGGAATTCACCCTCCTCACAACGACCTGAAGAGCGAGGGGTGATAGGCCCATGACCCCCTTGCCCTTAGGGCTGTAGACCGGCGGGGACCTCTCTGATGAGCCGTAGGATGGGCCTCGGCGTGTCGGATAGCCTCGCTGGGGCATTCCCTAACAAGGTGTACGCCACCCTGGAGATCCGAGCGTGCAGGCTGAACAGTAGTGCACCCCTGTAGGGAGTTTGATCTATTCGACTAGCCGTGTCCACGGTAACAGGACACTTTATGCTAAAGCTAGAGCCTACTACTACAAACTACTACTATTAAACTATTGGTTCCAGTTTCTCTTCCTCGCAGCGAGTCGAGGAAGGTATCCCGGAGGAATTTATAATTGTTAATTATTACAACTTACTATTATACAATGCTGCAGCAACTTCTGCTTCATTGTTATTACATTCATGCTATTGAACTGTTGGCTGATCCTTACCTCATGCTTCAAGACTCGTCGGAAGATGCTAGTATTTGATAGGCCTAGCTTCTCATCATTATTTTGATTTCTACCTTGCAGTCCACTATATACAGCCTCCCCTTTCCATTTGATACAAATGCATAAATGCATAGTAGCGGACGTAAGACTCGCGGGTATGCTAGATACTCACCCTTGCTTTATTTCCCCTTTTTGTTTTGCCTGATCGGCCGCTGCAGTCGACGTTGGAGCCCAGGAGCAGGAGATCCCCGATGACGACCACCGCAACGTGAAGATCCCCGTTGCCTTCTACGATGTCGAATTTGATGGGTTCGTTGCACAGAAAACAAAAATTTTCCTACGGTTGTAACAGCCAAGATCACATCTAGAAGATCACTTGTAACGGTTTGAGAAGGACTCACCCTCGAAGACCAAAAGCTTTAACGAGAACTATTCTCGTGGGTGATGTAGTCGAACACTCGCCGACCTCAAGGTCGTGATGAAGACTTGACGCCACGAACGGGCAGCGTCTCCGTAGTCGGTCACACGTAAAGATCAGTGACGACCTCCGCCCCTTGCTCCAGTTGGGCAGCGGAAGTAGTGGATCCTCGGGAACTCCAGCAGCACTACAACATAGTGGTGGTGGTGGTAGAGAAGATCTTGAGCAGGGCTTCGCCTAAGCACCGTACTCGTGAAACTGGATCAGCTAGCAAGGGGAGGAAGATGCCAACCAAAGGGCATATGAGAGATGGAGGAATTAGTGTGTAGAGGGGTCTCCACCCATCTATATATAGGAGGGGGAGGCAGCCCCCAAGGGGTAGCACGCCCCAAGAGGTGCCCCCACCTCTCCCCTCATCATGTGGGTGGACTCTCCACTCACAAAAACAAAGGGTCACACATTATTCCCATAACTTCCATAATTCTCCACTCAAAATTCCAAGAGTTTTATCACATTAAAACACTTTTAATTATCTTGTTTAATGTCACTCAAATTAATGAACACTTCATTCAATGAGTACTTCATTGATGAACACTTCATTCAATGAACACATTAACAATTATCCCCTTGCACTATTTTGATATACCGAAACTATTCCAGCAGTTTTATCAAAATAGTCCATGTGCTGTCCTGTATATTCTCCGGCGTTCCGTATCCACTCAAACGCGTCAACGAATCCTTAAGTGTGTCACCCTACGGTTCGTGAATAAAATGGACATGACTGAGACTCTTCTCCGATCAATAATCATCAGAGGGATCTGGAGATCCATGATGACTCCCACTTACTCAACGATGAACTAGTGATCGTGTGAACCATTACTCCGTAACCAATTCCTTTTGTCTCGCGATATTTTACTTGTCCGAGTTCCGATCATTTGGTATCATCCATACCTAGTTCGATCTCGTTACCGACAAGTACTCTTTACTCGTTCCGTGATATAACATCCTCGTGAGCCAGTCACGTGCTTGCAAGCGATGTCAATGTGATATCACCGAGAGGGCCCAGAGTATATCTCTCCGTCATCTGGATGGACAAATCCCACTCTTGATCCACGAGCCTCAACTAACACTTTCCAAGTACCCAACGACACCTTTATAATCACCCTGTTACGGTGTGACGTTTGATGGAATAAAAGTACTCTTCCGGTGTCAGTGATTGACGTGATCTCATGGTCTAAGGATTAGAGTTACTTCGTGAAAGTTTGATACAGTAATAGAAACTTGATGACATGATCGTATTGCTATAACTACTGTGGGTGTATGTTCATCACATCATTCTCCAATGACATGACCTTGTTATTAACAACATCCAATGTTCATGACCAGGAAACCTTGATCATCCGTTAATCAACAAGCTAGTATAAAGAGAGGCATTACTAGGAACCTTTTCTTTGTTTATTAAACACACATGTATTAACGTTCCCGGTTAACACAATTATAGCATGAAAATAAACATTTATCATAAACATGGAATAAGATAATAACCACTTTATTATTGCCTCTCGGGCATATTCCCTTCAGTCTCCCACTTGCACTAGAGTCAATAATCTAGTTTGGTACTTGCGCATCCAACACCTATGGCATTCAGGTGTTATCCATATGCATTGCTAGTGGTAAACCTAATATCCAGATCTGACACTTCAGGTCCGTGTGTATTTGCATTTCTTTGCGTCTCTACGCATCACTCATTCACCAATGAGATGGCATTGCATAAATTTGGTCCTCCGGTGAGACCTTAGTCCCTTGAGCTCAAAACATGTTGAATCTATTGTCATACAATAGATCTTCATAGTATTAGCCCGTTTTGAACTACACCTAGTTTGTCAAACAAACTTCTTGACACAAATGCCCTCCTTTGCTGCTGCTAGAGCAGTCATATACTTAGCCTTTCGTTGTAGTATTCGTTATAATGTCTTAACTTTGGAACTCATCCAAATCCATTTGGAACTATTCCAAATCTATCATGGAACTTTCTTCCATTACATTTTGCCACCTTAACATACCGCCAAAATTGAGATAAATTTAGATTGTATCTTGCGACAAAACTAGTATCAATGTAACACTTTACAATGAACTATTGTCCAACATACATAATATATATTCTTAGTCCTTCCAAAGCACGTAAGGATATCTTTGCTATTGTCCAATGATCATCTTATGAATCATTCTGGTATATGCTCATAACATTTAGAGCATAGGACATTCTGGAATTGTACATATCATGGTGTACATGATTGATCAAATCATTCATGTGATTTTACTCACCAAGTGTCAAAACACTTGAATCTCGCTTCAACCTTTTCCATGCGGCAAGAACCTTTCTCGTCGTTTCCATATTGAACTTATTCAATATTTCATATATGTACTTCGGCACAACCATATTAGCACCTCAATCTATCTATATAGACCATATTAGCCCAATATACTGGTTTTGCCCAAATCTTCCATTAAAATCAAATTTTCAATGAAACTTCACCCGTGTCAATAAAAGATACATCATTTCCAATCAACAATATGTCTTCTACATAATGTATTAGAAATATGTCTCAGCGCTCCCACTTAATTTCTTGCAAAAGCAAGCATCTTCACCGTCTCTGATGAAACTAAACGTTTTAACAATTTCATCATGATGAAGATTCCAACTCCGCGAATGCTTATTTCAACCATTGAAATTTGCATGCTATTTTAGCATCCTTTGAATTAACAGAACCCTTTGGACCGTGTCCTGTACACGTCCTAGGTAACCATTCTATTAGAAGAACGTTGTTCCGTTTGTTCAACTACCATATACAAAAATTAGCATATGTAGTGGTTGCTACAATAATCCGTCCAGACTTAATATCGTTATGAAAGATCAAATCTTGTCATAGCCAACTCTTTGAACATAATCGTAAACCATTTTAACGATATGTCGAATATTTCATAGATGTGAGAACATCCACGTCTGTTTCTTTATAGATCCAAACACGGTATCTAGAGGGTCTTCCAAGTTCAGAAACTTGGTTTCTCGTGTATGGAACTATCACGGATTTTATAGCTCCTAGCCATTTTGACGGAGTCAGGGCCCATCATCGCTTCTTTGCATGTAGTCGGTCCATTATTATCAAATAACAATGATTCAATCTCAAATCTTACTATTTGATCGATTACCCGAACTACGCAGTTCAATAGGAACTTAGATCGCCGTGACCACAACCTTTGGGACACGGGAGCCAAGAGCATTGCGGCCGCTTCCGGGACACTTTCCGGCGCTGCGCCACTTAGCACATAAAGCTTAGGTTCAACAACCTAATCGAAGTTCTACTGTCCTCCCACTTAAATTTTCGCAAAAAATTCCTTCTCAAGAAACTTGATGCACTTAGCCACAATACACTTTTGTCTTTCGTGTTATGGAGGAATACCCAACGGTTACTTTGGGATAACTTACAAAGACGCATTTTATCCGACTTTGGTTGTAAACATTTTACATATGCCTTGCATACCAAAATTTAAGAAAAGACAAATTGGATTTTATCCCATTCCATAACTTATATGGTGTCATTTCAACGGATCTCGATGGCGCTCTTTTCAGTGAAAAGCGGTAGTCTCTAAAGCTTAATCCTTAAAATATAATGGCAATTTTTATAAATAACACCTTTGATCCTTACCATGTCAAACAAGGTTTGATTACATCTCTCGAACACTCCATACTCCTATGGTGTTTCGGGAAATGCAAGTTTTGGAACGATTCCTAAACTCTCAGGCATTTGCTAAACTTTTAACTCAAAATCTTCTTTTATGATCCAATCATAAACTCTTATTTTCTCGTTACAATGATTTTCACTTCATCTTGAAATTTATTTGAACATTTTCAAACATTTCATACTTCTTCCTTATCAAGTAAATATACACATATATCCACTCAAAACCTCGGTTAAAGTATATGAAGTTATAAGACGCACCACACACGGCTACACATAATGAACTATACACATCAACATGTATAATGTCCAATAAGTTAGTCGTCCGTCCTTCTTTGCCTATGAACGGAGTTTCAATCATTTCTAGGAAATTCTTACAAGCGTCAGTTGATTCAAAATCAAAAGACTCCAAAATTCCACCAACATGGAGTTTCTTCATGTTATCTTTCCAATATGATTTAAACGGTGTTTCAATCATCTCTAGAAATTTCTCACAACCGTCAATTGATTCAAAATCAAAAGACTCCAAAATTCCATCACCATGGAGTTTCTTCATGTGTTTCTTTCCAATATGATTCAAACGGTGGTGTCACTCATAAGTGATCTTATAATCATTTGTCTTGCGACATGTTTAGCATCAGTTATTATGGATGTGATTTCTCCAACAAGATTTATAGAGTTCATCCATCTTCTATGAATATGGTGATAATTTGAACAACTATTGTTCGTATAACACCAGAACAGAATAACAATTATTCAAATAAATCTTGAAGGCTAGGTTTAATTCCAACGATAAACACAATAACACTTTATTTTGTTTTTGATGAGAATCATCCCATATTCATTTGCTAGTTACTCAGGCCATTGCAACTCTTGTATTGCGTTGTTCCGTATGACACTTCATACCAACCAATCAGTATCCAATACTCAAGAATCACATTGTTTAACAAGCAATGAATATACCCATAACATGTATATCATCTATATACCCGAGCTGGACATTTCCAGTCTTTTCCTTTTTCTTTTTGCCAAAATATTTTTTCAGATCCTCTTTCAGCAATTCCTTTCCTTTTTAGAAGAATTTATCAACATCACTTGTGGCACCATTCATATGACACATAATCCAAAGTGTGTTAGTCAAATACTAACACCCTTTGATTCTCACTTTGATGTAGATCACCGTCATCAAATGTTTGGTGTTCTTCCAAATTCCATTCTTTAGTAATCTTATAGTGTAGTAAACATTTTACCTACATCTTCCATTCATCCTATCATGACAACTTTCATGACAAAACTACCATAGGTCATAGGGACAAACTGTGAGTACAATATTAGTTCCCAAAACCTTTTTGAGAGATTAGGACACATAGTGTCTCCAACCTTCACAAATTCTCATACAATATGAGAACATGTTTCTCACTAAATTTTACTCTATCACATTGCAACTAAACATTGTTTCAGATATCGCTATATCTTCCACACATGATAGTTTCTGAAACAATCCTTTCAGCTCCTAGATAACCTTGATAATAACAAACAACATTTGAATATCAAGGATCATGGAGGCAAGTGTGATACTTAGACACTAACACTGGAATTGTTACTCTCGATTTAATACACATTATTAAACTTCATGGAGTAAGCAAGGTTTGCTAAAGTTTGCAATAAGACTTTAAACTTTAGATTGACACTCAAACAATACGGTACCAATCCGTAAAGTTAAATATCCAGAATTCTATAGTTCTATTATCTCAATTATAGCTAAGCGCAAAGGTAGTAAACAAATGCCAATGACTACAACGAACTATGCAAATTCACTTTGATTTAGTTCATGATAAAATGAGTTCATCTAACTCCCACTCAAAAACAACATCCCTCGAGTCGTCTTTGGTGATTACACGAACCAAATTCACTACACCACGACCGATCATCACGTGAGGCAGTGTAGCTGCAATGGCGAGCATCTCAATATGGTTCATCATATCATCCATATGACTCGTGCTTAACCTTTCGGTCCATGTTCTGAGGCCATGTCTGTACATGCTAGGCTCGCCAAGTAGAACCTTAGTATTTGCATGTGTTTCAAGGCCATGTCTGTACATGCTAGGCTTGAAAACACCCGTTGTATGCGAACGTAGAGTCTATCACACCCGATCATCACGTGGTGTCTCGAAACGACGAACTTTCTTAACGGTGCATACTAAGGAAGAACATATAATTATCTTGATATTAAGTGAGAGGGATCATCTTATAATGCTACCGCAGCGATCATGATCGTAACTAAGCAAAATAAGATGCATAAAAGGATAAACATCACATGCATGGATAATGTGATATGATATGGTCCTTCTCGCAATAGATCTCCATCTTTATGCGTCTTGGTATGATCTCCATCATGCCACCGGCGCGGCACCAAGGTCCATGACGCCACCACCATGGTCGTCCTTCTCCATTACAATATATCTCATGGATATATCTACAGCACGCAGGCCTTAAAAAGGAAAAACACAACCATATGGCTCCTGCCGGTTGTTTACAATAAATCTCATTTCATACAACAATTTTGTAACAATGACCATATCACATCACATGCCCTGCAAAAACAAGTTAGACGCTTCTAAATTATCTTTGCAAATTTTACGTGGTTTTGGGCTTCCTAGGAAAGAACCGATCTTACCTACGGACAAGAACCACAACGTTGATTCGCTAGTTGTTTCTTTTCATCCCTTTCCAGGGCCCTCCGTTGCAAATGCCATATCACTAATGTTAGAGAAACTGACACCCCCAAAGCCACTTTATACGGTACAAGCCGTATGTCAAGCGTGACACGCAATCTGCGCTTAGGGCCGCTTCAATCCAACATTGCCGCAATATGAACAAGTGCACAAAAGAGGGTAACAACTAGAGGATCAACGCCCACATCTCTATGTGTTCTAACCGTACAAATCATCTACGCATAGACGAGGCTCTGATACCACTGATGGGTTCGTTGCACAGAAAACAAAAATTTTCCTACGGTTGTAACAGCCAAGATCACATCTAGAAGATCACTTGTAACGGTTTGAGAAGGACTCACCCTCGAAGACCAAAAGCTTTAACGAGAACTATTCTCGTGGGTGATGTAGTCGAACACTCGCCGACCTCAAGGTCGTGATGAAGACTTGACGCCACGAACGGGCAGCGTCTCCGTAGTCGGTCACACGTACAGATCAGTGACGACCTCCGCCCCTTGCTCCAGTTGGGCAGCGGAAGTAGTGGATCCTCGGGAACTCCAGCAGCACTACAACATAGTGGTGGTGGTGGTAGAGAAGATCTTGAGCAGGGCTTCGCCTAAGCACCGTACTCGTGAAACTGGATCAGCTAGCAAGGGGAGGAAGATGCCAACCAAAGGGCATATGAGAGATGGAGGAATTCATGTGTAGAGGGGTCTCCACCCATCTATATATAGGAGGGGGAGGCAGCCCCCAAGGGGTAGCACGCCCCAAGAGGTGCCCCCACCTCTCCCCTCATCATGTGGGTGGACTCCCCACTCACAAAAACAAAGGGTCACACATTATTCCCATAACTTCCATAATTCTCCACTCAAAATTCCAAGAGTTTATCACATTAAAACACTTTTAATTATCTTGTTTAATGTCACTCAAATTAATGAACACTTCATTCAATGAGTACTTCATTGATGAACACTTCATTCAATGAACACATTAACAATTATCCCCTTGCACTATTTTGATATACCGAAACTATTCCAGCAGTTTTATCAAAACAGTCCATGTGCTGTCCAGTATATTCTCTGGCGTTCCGTATCCACTCAAACGCGTCAACGAATCCTTAAGTGTGTCACCCTACGGTTCGTGAATAAAATGGACATGACAGAGACTCTTCTCTGATCAATAATCATCAGCGGGATCTGGAGATCCATGATGACTCCCACTTACTCAACGATGAACTAGTGATCGTGTGAACCAAAACTCCGTAACCAATTCCTTTTGTCTCGCGATATTTTACTTGTCCGAGATCCGATCATTTGGTATCATCCATACCTAGTTCGATCTCGTTACCGACAAGTACTCTTTACTCGTTCCGTGATATAACATCCTCGTGAGCCAGTCACGTGCTTGCAAGCGATGTCAATGTGATATCACCGAGAGGGCCCAGAGTATATCTCTCCGTCATCTGGATGGACAAATCCCACTCTTGATCCACGAGCCTCAACTAACACTTTCCAAGTACCCAACGACACCTTTATAATCACCCTGTTACGGTGTGACGTTTGATGGAATAAAAGTACTCTTCCGGTGTCAGTGATTGACGTGATCTCATGGTCTAAGGATTAGAGTTACTTCGTGAAAGTTTGATACAGCAATAGAAACTTGATGACATGATCGTATTGCTATAACTACTGTGGGTGTATGTTCATCACATCATTCTCCAATGACATGACCTTGTTATTAACAACATCCAATGTTCATGACCAGGAAACCTTGATCATCCGTTAATCAACAAGCTAGTATAAAGAGAGGCATTACTAGGAACCTTTTCTTTGTTTATTAAACACACATGTATTAACGTTCCCGGTTAACACAATTATAGCATGAAAATAAACATTTATCATAAACATGGAATAAGATAATAACCACTTTATTATTGCCTCTCGGGCATATTCCCTTCAGAATTCCACTTTGACCAGGACCAGGAGTAGTTCGGAGGTTCCCAGGAAGGAGGCCTCGCCTTTTCGATCGAGTGTTGTTTTTCTGCTAGCCTTCTTAAGGCAACCTTGTATTCTTGTGTCTGTACTCAAATACTATTTCTTCCGCTAACCTGTTGTAAGGCCCGATATGCGGTACTGTTCCAGATCTAGATGTTTCCATCCAGATCCGGGGACGAAGCACATATCAGTCCCACCGCGACATATGACGAAGTCATATGCCCTGGATTTCCAACATGATATCACAACATTACAGATACAAGGATACAACATCTCATACAATTGGCATACAACTGCCTTAAATACAATATAATAGCGGAAGATACATGCCTGAGTACAGACTACAATCAAATGCCTACTGGCAAAGAGAAAAACATCGATCCCATAACCACACGGGTCCAGGCCCTCCGCCGGGATCCGCCAAACTAGTCGTCGTCGAGTCTCCACGTGAAACGTCGATCACCATACCTGTTGTCGGTCAGAACCCTGAAAAGAGTTTGGGGGTAGTATCATGAGTACAGAAGTACTCAGCATCCAACTGTAGTGGTCAACTGACCCAACAAGGACTTCATCACTCGTCATTCTAGGACAACTAGTAGTTTACTGTAAGGAAGGGTAAGTGGTGAGGTTGCTGCCGCACTAGCATATATAAAGTGGCTAAAGATCTAGAGAGTAAGATAAGAAGCCAAGAATTCGATGAGGAATCGCCTCCAACAAGTCTGCTATCCACCTACTACGCAAACATAACACCTATCCTATCCTTGTCCTCCTCTTCGCATCCCGACGAAGAAAAAGCAGTCAAGGCACACACACGTTGATCAAATTATATTAAGATTATCTCAGTTGTTGTTGTCTATGAACAAGGAGTAGGTCTCAAGTCGTCCATAACCGTGGACACGGCTTCTCGAAAAGATTTAACCCTGCAGGGGTGTACCAACTAAACCCGGGCATTTCTCGGGCCGGGCCGGGCTTGAGAAAGCCCGATGCAGAAAACTCCAAGCCCGAGCCCGGCCCGGCCCAACCATCGGGCTGCAGAAATCGGGCCCGAGCCCGGCCCGAACATGGTAAAGCCCGACAAAGCCCGGCCCGATCCTTCGTTAATTTACGTTTCCTATAAGCCCTAGCCCGGCCCGATCAGTGTATTAAGCCCGATTGTGAAGCCCGAGCCCGGCCCGAATGACAAGCCCGACCCGGGCCGGTCCGAGTTTGTCGGGCCGGGCTGCCCATGCCCAGGTCTAGTACCAACTGCCCATTACGAGGCTCCGCACGCACGCCCATCTCTCTCAGTTGCTACCCATCACAGGCAACCATTTTATGATTTAGTTCCAAGAGATCCGAAACGACAGGTCCCTCTAACTAACAACGAACAAATCCGGGTGGCCCCCGGGGAGTCGACAACCAATCCAAAAGCTGGCCACGCTCTCGGATCGGACTCTTCCGTCTCAACAGGGTTTGGGTTACCGAGACGCCTCACGTGAGGCCTCGGGCCCTCGCCGGTCAAAGGTGGACCAACAGGGAAACCATGTCCCCACTGGTCCGGGTTGGTTGGAAAACTACTGGCGTACGACCAGCACACACACGATTTCAAAAGGTAAAATCAGCTCGGGCCACCACTAGAAATGCTTGAAGCTAGGTAGGTAAGAAAAGGGGACCCCATAAAATCCCACACGCGGTTAGGCACGCTCAGTCTTAAAACCAATACCCGGAACTCGGATCCTAGGTGACTCGAATGCAACAAAGCGTCGGGGCGGGATAGCCTAGACCTTCCATCCTTCGTCGAATATAGTCAACATGATAATAATCATATCATCAACAACAATAATATTAATAATGTCATATCCCAAACCAAGGAGTAACAGGGTAACATCGTAGCATCCTAAGCATGCATACTAAGCAGGGGCTGAGCAACGAGCAATAGTAACATAGCAGTACATGGTTTGCTGGGAAGGGACATGGCTGTATCGGTTTAAAAGAGGCTATAAACATGTGGTAGGATCAAACATCGAACCTAACCTAGACTAGCATGAAAACCGCTGGCTGAAATAGAATGGATCATAAGTAATGTATAGTCCTTGCCTGTTGATAAGTCGGGTTCCGAAGGTGTAGTTGATCGCAAGCTCGCATCGTCTCCGAGAGGTACCCGCGGAAGCACACAAGAGGTAAACACTGGAAAGCAATCAACGAGCAAGCACTATATTACTACGGGGCAACGCAAGATCAAGAATACATCACACGACACGGCAACGCGATACGGATCTATCGTCGAGAACGGTTACTAACAGTTTAAGTGGGGTATCGGTCACACACGACGAATACCGCACGTTTACGGTGGTTCAAGTTGCTTAGCTACAGGTGATCAAGAAAGGTTGTTAACATGGCAACTCAAGCAAGAATTGCATAGCACACAAACATGTCAAGAGGTGAAGCACAAAGTAAACTATCTATTCTAGTCAGTTTAAGTGAGGCACAACCTAGACATGGCATAACACTAAGTACCCCACGACAATTAAAAGATTTGGTACTGTTCTGCCCTAAACCATATTTTAGGTTGGTTAACAACAGCAAACAATAGCATAAACACAAAGTACACGAAAAACTAATCAAGTTACATATAAAGAACACCCCAAACGGAGTTACGGTTAAAAAGATACAAGCAAAACAAGTTACGGGCACAATCTGCCAACATTACGAAGCACACTTTAGAGCAATGCATAAACAGGTTATTCAATGCAAACATGCTCACAAATGATATGGAACTAAAGTAGACATGACAGTGAGGGCATGGCAAAAAGAATCATGCAAATAGGCATCATAGATCAAAAGATATTAAGCATGCAACATGGCATCGGAACGTTACAGACTTAGAGAAAAACAGAGGTGGCTGTCAAAACAGCAGCATAGCAACTTTGGAGCTAAATAACTATATGACCAGCAAGCATAACATGGAAATGCAATACATGTAATGAAAGTAGACATGATGCTTAACAATATGCAATTGGAATCACTCAATTTCGATAAACGGTCGCGACACACTCGTCGACCGAAGTTGCAATAAAATAACAGTTTCAGCAACAGCAGCACATTAACATCAGGATCACCACTTTGTAGCAAGATTTAATATAGCTAGAGCACTCAAATATGACAAGTTAAATCATGGAAATGAAGTACACATGATGCTTAACACATAGGAGAAAGAATCAATGCAATAGGCCTCATGGATGTGTCACCATCATCATGCAAAGTTGCAACAAAATATAAACAGCAGCATTTAACAGGAATTTGTAGCAGTTTAACGGCCTGATGCCCACTTCAACACATAATTACACAATCAAGGTGACCTCAAATGAAAATGCTCACAAAAGATGAATTAAAGTACACGCAATTCTGAGCAACTTTCGTTTTGGGGCACGTTCATCGGAGCTACTGATTACTCGCAAATTACAGCGCAAAATTGAATACAGCAAGCAATTTCAGGGACTTAGCAAAAAAATTGCAGGTTTTTAACAGCAGGAAAAAAAGGTGAAGCCTCACCCAAACGGGCTCGGCCCAAGGCGGCTGGGCCTTGGAGGCGGCCTAGCTGGGCTGCAGGCCGTGGCCCACCTGTTGGGCCGGCCCAGGTCAGCGGTTAGAGGGGGGCTGGCCGGCCTCCTCGTCCCGATCGGACGGGAGCCAGCGGCGGCGGCGCCGTGCCGTCTCCGGCGAGGCGGGCGAGCGCGGGGAGGCACGGAGGAGGACTGGGGAGGCGCGGATCCGGGCGGTGGACGCCCCCCCTGGGGCGGCGCGGCGAAGGACAGGGGGCCAGCGGCGAGCTCCGCTCGATCCCGAGCCCGTCAATGGCGTGGTGGCTCCCGGTGACCTCGACGGCGGCTGGTGCCCTGCGGAGAAGGAAGCAGAGGGGAGTGAGGGGAGGAGAGGGAAGAGAGGGAAGAGAGGGAGGGAGAGATGGCCGTGGGGAGGTGGTGCCCGGCTGGCCGGCGTACTGGCCGGAGGCGGCGGCTGCTGCGTGCATCCACGGGCGTGGGCTGGAGGAGAGAGGAGATCAGGGAGCTGACGTGGCGCGCTCTCGGCCCTCCGATCTCGCGATCGGACGACTGTAAACGGATCTGGGCTAGATTTTAGACAAAATGGGCTAAACTGCAAAAATTGGGCTATTGTGAGGGGGGTGGCTGCAATTTTGTGGCTAGGGAAACCCTAAAATGGGTGGGAGTGTGGTGGTATTTATATAGCCCCGGTGGCTGGTAGTTTGCAAAAACATCCCCGGTTTTTCTCTCGCGCGCGCGGTGCTCACGTTTCTGACCGCCGGGGGTCCGCAGTACCTCCGATTCGGGTAAAACTTAAAACTGCGCGATCAGCGCGTCGAGCCGGCGGCGTTCACCTCGCGCTGGAACCGTTCCGAGAAAACTTTCCGGCACGCTATAAAAATATCCCGTTTAATTATTAAACGGGGTTTTTCGTTCCATTGGCTGCGGCTGGCCTCGTGCGGTTTTCGCGACGGTGATCGGGTGAAACCCGGTGTCGCAAAGGTCGAGTGTCAGGGTGGCAAGGGTCGGTCTCCGTCCGATACGAGATAAGAGGGGGAAAATAATCGCCGATTGATAAATCGGGGATGCAAACACCGCAAACAAATCAGACAATCAAACAATTCACACCGAAAACAAAATTTTATTTTTTGTGAAAACTGGGTTGTTACACCTGTGCTCTCGAGCTGTTGTATTCGAGCCCTCGTGGCCCCTGGCTTTTAAACTTGTATTGTTTTATTTGTAGAGTTGTGTTGTGATATCTCACCGTGAGTCCCTGATCTCGATCGTGTACCTTGCGTGTATGATTACTATACACGGTCTGATTTTGGGGGTGTCACACTAGTGAGGAACACCAGCTAGTCTTGTTTGAATCATTTGCGTAAGATTCGAGAAATCTTCGGTTTCTTGTTTGGTGATGCCCATTGGTAGCCTCAAATATGTGAATGTAAAGGATCCAAGATTGAAATTTAGTGTTGAAGTGAGAACATTTAGCGCAGTCTCTGGCACATTCATGGGGACAAGAACTGGTTTATTGTAGTTTCTCTTCAGCCCAGTGTATTCATCGTAATAGTTGAGCAGGTTTTTGACTTCATGCAGTGGAATGTATTAGCGCTTGAATCGGTTGTGCTTGGATTTCATCATTGCATATGGATTGAAGAAGGTAAGTTTTGAGTACAAATAACAGAGGGGAGAGAGAGGATCACCTTTTCTAACCCCTCTTTTGCAGTGGAAAACTTTCCCTGTGATACCATTTAGAAGAACAGAGAAGGTATCTGATTTAAAGAGCATGCTAATTAATTGCACCATTTTTCTCCAAATCCTCTTCCCTTAAAATTTCCATAATTGTTGAGTGCTCTATCATATCAAACGCTTTTTCAAAGTCTAATTTCCTCACTTTGGTCTACTTCTTGGTCTGCTGGCATTGCGAAGGTATTCATAAGCTCAAGCTAAACAATATTGAATTGTTCTGTTTTTTTA
The DNA here is from genome assembly GCA_950022295.1 of Bromus sterilis. Taxonomy (NCBI): domain Eukaryota; kingdom Viridiplantae; phylum Streptophyta; class Magnoliopsida; order Poales; family Poaceae; genus Bromus; species Bromus sterilis. The sequence continues at coordinate 26,270,965 of OX465597.1, read as the reverse complement.
TAAATCCTTCTTGATTAATATGCACTAGATGGGAAATTACCCTTTGCAATCTATTCTCCAAAAGTATTGTTATGATCTTCATGGAGCAGTTGAGTAAGGATATTGGCCCAAAGTCATTGGTATTTAGAGGGCTATGTTTCTTTCGGATGAGAGTTATAAAAGATGCATTGATGCTTTGGAGAGGGATATTGCCTCCAGAATGTCTTCAATCAAATTGTAGAAATCTTCAGAGATAATGATCCATCATTTTCTAATAAAATCTCCATTGAAACCATCAGGGTCGGGTGCTTTATCAGATGGCAAGTTTTTTACCACATCATCAGTTTCTTCCTTTGTAAATGGGGCCTCAAGTTCTTTTAGGTTATCCACTCTATGTAGAAATGTGTTACGGAGTAAAGGGTTGTTGGTGGGAGTTGTTGTACCAAGCCTCTTTCTAAATGTTTTCCATAATGGATTGGCTTTGCTCTGGTGGTTTTCAAAAGTGTGTCCCAAGTCATCCTCTAGGGTTTAAAAGTTAGTTTTGTTTTTATTTTGATAGTGGACTTGGTTTATTTATATATAGAGCTCTCATCCCCAAATTTAATCCAGCTTATGGTGGCTCTCTGCTTCCAATAGATCTTCTCTTTTATAATTTCTCTTCCATTACTTTTTGTGATATCCAACTTCATGAATTCTTCCAATATGTCCCACATAAGGTTGACTTCATTAGAGTTATTTATCAGTTCCTTAGGGTCGTATAGTGATTTGGCCCAAATATTCAAACCATTTCTTGATATTTTGAATTTGGAAGCGAGTGTTTTTGCACTGTCTTCTTCATTAACTGGTTGTTGCCAAATACTTGAAATCGGGATGCTCAAGCTAGCAGTAATTTTCAAACCTGAGTTTTTTTTATCTTGGGATAGATGTGCCAATGGATGTCCCACAAGGGGTGCGGTCAGATGTTGTCTTTTCAATAGCTTTGGCCATAGTGTTTGGGAAATTGTTAGTCCAGCATTCTGAAGTAAAAAATCTAGTCCAACTTTTCAAGAAGGGGTGACTCTTGCATATGGCTTCATAAAAATTCATCATCTGGTTAAAATCCCCATTTCCTTTGTTCCTATTGTGAGGCAATCTGATGTAATTGAAATCACCCATAACTATCCAATTATATTCATCTGACATTTGGATATATTGGAACCATTGTAGGAATTTTTGGCTCGAATCATTGTCACATGGCCCGTAAATATTGGTTAATATCCATTCTTTATTAGTGTGAACAAGGGTGAATTTGAATGAGATTGAGATTTTTTGACACATTCTCCCAAGAAAGAATTATCATTCTAAGAAATTAGAAGCCCCCTGAACTGCCATGGGAAGGGACAAAACCAAATTTATTAATTTTCATGGGGAAGAAGTTCTTGATGTATTGATGATCAAAAGTTTCTCTTTTTGTTTCTTGAATGCACATACTACAACTCTCACCTTTAGAAATTTTGTTGGATAGAGCAAACCAAAATTGATGCCTCTGATATTCCAATTTAATATATTACGGTTCTTGTTCATTATATTAAGGTTCAAGAGTATTTGATATATCTCTGAGATTTAAGAGTAGTAGATAGATCCACAGAAAGCATAACAATGCATAAAATTTTTGTACTCCACATATGTCCATCACAAACTTGATTACATCTCCAAAATATTTTACTAGTTGTCATCTCCAAAATGTGGGCATGCCGCCGGGCGCCGGGCGTCCACGATGTGGACCTCCGCCGCAGTTTTTGCATGAAGCCCTGGCATGATATGCATGTACCATGTGATCCACACCATATCAACGACGGATGGTGAGTGATGAACTAGGGAGGGTTAGATGATGATAGGGGTGAAAAAACTGAAGAAAAGAGTCTTAAAGGTAGGATTTGGGAGCTGGTCAACCGGGTTTTAAATAGTCGTGGTAACCTTCCTCTAGCGTCTCGCGGCTGCCGAGCCTTGAATGAAGTAGTCGAAGCGGGAAAGCTTAATTGTGAGAGGAGAATGTGAATGGGGAAGGGTTCTAGAGACGATCGAGATTTTTGAATGGGTTGTACACCGATGTGGTGGAGTTTAGACATCGCCAAAGAACCCCCCCCCCCTGACCATGATTTGGGGCCGATGTCAAGACCGAACTTGGCCCGACATACGAAGGTATTTGTTGGAGGACTACAGATATTTGGACCGTCCAATCCAAAGATATTAGGAAGATCACATGAGACACATTGAAGATATCTTTAATTCATCTAACTACAATCACATTATGATTTGGAAAAATGAAACTTTCAGCCAATATAGGATGGTCTGAAGATATAAATAAGATTTGATGGGCCATATTGGAGACGTCGTGATTTCATCCGACCCCTCAACCACATACGGGTTTGAAAGGACGAAAATTTTCACCCAATATACTCGTCACTTTAATAGCTTGGTTAGTTGAGTGGAAAGTATGCTATTGATTCACATTTTTAGGACATCATCAACACTATCCTCTAAAATGAACATTGCATCCATCTGCTCACACAGATGCGGGAGCCAGACATCCAACCTAGACAACATCCGTCCGCCAATAGTTCAACTAAAATATGAAAAAATCACACAAATTTGGTACAAATTAGACGGAATTCATTTCAATTTGGTCATAATTTACATAAAACAGATGCATTTCATGCAAACCAGACGAAACACATGAGTTTAACCTAGTCTAAAGCTATGCCGAGGGTCGGATGGACCGTTCTTGATTTGCACTGGCTCCGATGCTTCCTGTGGCAAAGAAGCTTCAGTGTAGTTGATAGACGGCGAGGCTGATCGGTCATGTGCACCAACGACCATCTTTATTTTGTCTTCTTGATTGGCACGACACTCGATCCACCTACTTATATGATGAACGAGACTGACTGGTGGCGCCAGTCAGTGATGCTTCCTCGGCCAAGTGGTAAATTGGTCGATGATCAGTCTTCCAAGCTTGACATCTACAAGAGGGGAGATATGGTGGCCTTCTTGGGACATAAACCGGTGCTTAGCCCTTAGATAAGGAAAGTTGTTGCCCATAATCGCCGCATGGGCAAGAATTTGGGCGTGGACGTAGCTTTACTCGACATAGCACTATACTATAGACAAAAGCCAAATCCAAAAGATGGATCAAACAACCTTGGTATCGCATGACTGCATCGAAAAGGAGTTGGAGACAAATTGGAAATTGGCCAGCAATCACCTCAATAATGTTGTGTCACTGTGGCTTTTTCTTAGCAACCGGTAGGAGATTTTCCTTTTCATTAAGAAGAATAGAATTGGTTAGTTTATGAGGAAAACTAGGCAAAAACCGATATGAAATGGTATGTTAAGGGACACAACCAAAACCCAGTAAGCTATTTATAAGGGAAACTAGCGAAACTCGGAACAACTCAATGCAACACTCTGGCCCCGAGGTCGCGCACCACACAAGCCGAGGACACTTCTGCCCAAGCAAGAAGATGCGACACGCAAAATATTATAGTTCCGGAGCCGCCGCCCCGATGTCCACACCGCTCCTGAAAACGCGCCCAGACCTAGGCAATGATGCAACTGCCAAGAAAAACCTCCAAGGCAACACCCCCAAGGGGGAGGCGATGATTGTGTCGTCGATACCCTCTTCGGAAAAATTTGGAGCTTAGGATTTCACCTGAAGAGTTTGAGACTCGAAATGACGAGTGAGGTGAATGAGCTCGTCAACGGTGCCTCCAATGAGGGGAGTGACGTCTAAGGATGCTGACATCACCATCATCGATGCAGTGCTTTCTCGCGGAGTTCACTATACCCAGAGTTGTTGAAGCCTCTCCTCCAAGGCGAAAGATCCAAATTCACCTTGCAGCTCGTCGCCGCCTCCTACCACAAGAAGCCTACCATGACACCATGATGACCCTCAACTGTAGGGGATCGTTTGTAGCGTTTTCGATAAATAAGAGTGTCGATCCCAACGAGGAGCAGAAGGTATTGGTAAGTGACTTTGGTAAAGAAATATCTGCAGGAACAGAAAGATAACTTTTTAGGGGTTTTCAATATAAGCAACAAAAAGGTAAAAGTGAGAAAAGTAAAAGGCACCGAGGAGTAACAAGTGGACCAATCCTTTCGAGCAAAGGAGAGGCCTAGCAACTGAACTTATAAAGGCTAAAGCGTTCTTGAGGACACACAGGAGAAATAGTCATGTGCTTTCGCCATATTCCGCATCGGTACTATGTGTTGTGTTAATAAGTGTTGAGTGGGTGGATCTATGCTAGTACACCCTCTAGACTAACATGAATGCACTCTTATGATTAAACACCTTGCAAGCATCCGCAAATACAAGATAGTAATTAAGGCAAAAGCCTAACCATAGCAATACGATCGATGATCCATTTTTCCCTTGTGCAAAAGCGTGTGAACTGGGGTTTAGGTTTCTGTCACTCCGGCAACCCACCGTAAGCATTCTTTATACACAATGCATTCCCCTAGGTCCTTAATGAGGTGAAGTGTTGAGTGTTCGACTCATACAACACCACTAGGAAAATAACAACATAACTTAAGTATCAAACAATACATATTACTTCAACATCATATGACTACTAGAAACTAGACTTCTCCCATGTCCTCAAGAACTAAAGTAACTACTCACAAGACATAAAAGAGATCATGATCAGTGGGGATAAATAGATGATAAAAAATCTGGACACAATGATATTTCTCCAACAAAACTCAATAGCATTCATCACACGGTAGTAATCAACACCAGTAGAGTAGAGAGGATGGATAGTACGGATTACAACACAAGTTGAACTTGTGAGGTGAGATTGGATGAAGGTGAAGATGATGCTCATGTTGGGGATGATGTTGATGATGATCTCGATGATTCCCTTGACGATGGTGATGACGATGGCGACGATCTCCCCTTCTGGGAGGTGGTCTCCTCGGCGGAATCTGCCCGCCGGAGATCTCTTTTATTCTTTGTTGGTTTCCGCCACGGAGCGTCGGTGGAACTCACGAAAACTCTCCCCTTCTAGGGTTTTTGGACGATGTGTGATATATAAGCCAAAGGGGGAGCCGAGAGTGGCCCCAGGGGTCCAGGCGCCCTCCCCGCGCGGCCATGGTGGGTGCCGCGCCAGGTGGCCACCTGGGCACCCTGTGGCCCCCCTCTGGCCCCTCTTTTGCGTGTCTTCATCATCCTTTCGGAAAATATCCTCCGTCGATTTTCAGGTAATTTGGAGGTCTTCTCCTTCAGTAACTCGGCGTCCAATTTTTACCGCTTAATCCTGCATCTGCTACTTCGGCATCGGAAAGTTGAAAACTATGTAAATTAAGCCAAAACAACATAATAATAGCATCATATCATGAAATATATCAATGAATAAGAAAAAATTACTGTATCAACTTCCCCAAGCTTAGACCTCGCTTGTCCCCAAGAAAATATTGAGCTCGGTAAACCTGTCCAAAAGTTTAGAGAGTGAAGTGTCGATAAATAGAATACAGACAAGAAGCATCAAAGTTTCTTCATCAAACTCAAGCATCCTCAACAACAACCTCAACTCATAAGACCCTTATGAGAAGTTAGTAAAAATTATAATCAAAAGTAGGGCTGAGAAAACTCATCAAATTATGGCAAACATATCCTTGGTCAAAGGACAACTAATAACTTTTACATTTGCTCTTTCAGTTCTTAATGAAACAATTTGAAGATTTTGAAAGAACATGGTATTAGTCATGAAGTGCGAATGCTAACACAAAGGAAGATGTTTGCTTGGCAAAAGCTTTTGCAAACAACTTACTTATCAAAAGATAATGTCAACAATGATGTGGCATGGCAAAACTTAATGCAACATTATATGGATGAATCCTCATCAGCATCAAGTGTCTGTTCTCTTAGAGGAAGGAAGTGGGACAACTGACTCAACATAAAAGTAAAGGAAAGGCCTTGTTAAAGGCAAGTAGGGAAAACTCATGTGCTATCCTTAAATCAAACAAAATGAAAATAAACTTTGGGAGGTGCATAGTTTGTCAACGAATGCTAAAAGATAGCTCAATTAGTTCTCAAGATGGACAAGTTTCGAGGAACGACTCCCTAGTGGGGACGATCACATCCCCTTAATCTCCTTTTTTTATCACTGCCAAAGTTTTTGATTTCTCATATACCAAGCGTGAAGGAGGGTTTGTTTGTTATATTATCTTTCGAGCTGGGCGCACTCATGCCAGTTCCTCCTCGTATTATGGGTTTGAAGATTAGACATGCAATCCCAGGGTAAAACTTGTCCAACTTAAGAAGATCAAGAATTACCTACTACTTCCTCATGAGCTAAACAAGAGGCACAAAACAGAAGATTTTGAACATTTGAGGATAACACATAAATTCTTTACTTATAGGAGTGGTAGGGGAATACCACGAATAGGAAGGATTGGTGGACTCATATGGAAGATATTGGTTTCAGGGTATGGATGCACAAGAAGAAATCTGCTAGGCAAAGAGTTTGGCTAGAAAAGGCTTTGAGAGAACATACAATTGATGCTAACTTAGATGCAAAACATACAAAGCATAAACATTAAGGTAAGCATAACACATCAAGTTGTCTTCCTTGTCAACATAAAACTTCAAGTATAATAACATAAAGGTTTTGGCTATGTCGCTACTTGAGAAAACATGCATGTTGTCAAGACCAAAGCTATGTTTGCCAAAATTAAATAAAGTTTTCAAAGCCATACCTGATATAAGGTCAATACTCCCCATAAGAATCATCATATAAGGTTGATTGCATGAAGAGAATACCGAGTGTAGCGAAGGAACAAATAGACTTCTCATTAATATTCCATCATAGACGACTCCACACTCACGGATACAAACTCTCCACAGGAGGAGTGATAGACCTCAATGCAAACTACTATTTCATATAATAACTTCCCTAGACATGATACGAATCTACTTGACTCTAATAGACTAAGATAAAAATAAAGATAAAGATACCGGGCACTCCCCCAAGCTTGGAACAAACTGAGGGGGTGCCATTACCCAAGGATATTTACTCCTCATTCCTGTTGTTGTTGTGGATGTAGTCAAGGACGAAGCGCTTCCATGGTAGAGGTTCTCCAGTCCCATGAGAGGCTTCAGTCTCCAAGATCCTGCTTCCAGCACCTAAACCCATGCGCATAAACTTTAGTTCATACTCACAGTTCTGGTTGTGCAGATCATAGATGTGCCCTTGGAGATCATCTATTCTTTCTTCTGCCGCAGTGATGCTTGACCATATCCCCCTCATCTCTTCTTGTAGAACGTCTTTAGCTCATTGATGAGGTCGAAGTTGGCTTCAACACCCCGCTCAACCATCTTCTTGTACTTGAAGACTTCTTGCTCCATCTCTTCTAGCCTGGCCTCGATGCTCCCCTCCTTGGAACGTTCCTTTAGGTCTTCTTGGTGAAGGACACCATCCTCCAACTGGACGGTTCGAGGATGGTTCTTCACCTGAGCGAGTGATACGTCTCAAACGCATATATAATTTCTGCTTGCTACATGCATGTTTTGTGTGATATTGCTATGATCTAGATACACTTTCATACATTTTTATCATATTTGGACTAACCTACTAACTCAGTGCACCCCAGTTCCAGTTCCTGTTTTCTGCTGTTTTTCTATTTCAGTTTTTCCCATATAAAAAGTGCTCCTAAAATCCGGGAAAAATCAGATAAAAAATCAGCGTGTCGGAAGCCTCCAGAACCCCGAAGGAGGCCCAGGGGGCCATCACCAAGCGGCCACCTGGTGCGGCCAGGGGCCTGGCCGCCCCAGGGGGGCACCTGGACCGCTGGTGGCCCCCCTGGCTGCCCCCTTCGCATATTTATTCTCCTCCACGGGAAACTTCCGAAGATAGAACCCTATTTCGCAATCTCACCTCTGTTCCACCACCGCCGCGCTTCCAAGATCGGGAGCACCGTCAGGACCCTTCTCGAAACCCTGCCGAAGGGAGGATCGACCTCCGGGAGCTTCTCCTCCACCATGGATGATTCCTGGATGTGCCATGAGTAGTCTACCTTGGACCATTGGTCCGTAATCAGTAGCTATGTGATGTTCTCCTCCCCTCTTTGTTCTTCATGGTTTAGACCTCGTGAGCTGCCCTATATGATCGAGGCACATATGTAATTCTTCTGCTGTTGCTATGCTGAGTTCGATGGGATCTGATGGAGTATGAGATTATGTTCAGATCGTGATAGAGTAATATATTTGGTTTTTATCTCTTATATTTTTGTTCCTAAGTAATTCTTGCATGTTCTCCGTTGCTGTTTATTGCTTTGGCCAAGTGGTAGGTAGTAACTCCAAGAGGGAACTTTATGCTCGATTGTGGGTACATGCCCCCTGAGGACACGCTTGAGTGACAGAAACACGAGTCTAGGGGATGTGTGATACGTCCCAAACGTATCTATAATTTCTTCTTGCTCCATGCATGTTTTGTGTGACTTTTCCATGATTTGCTTGAACTTTCATACACTTTTGAGAATATTTGGACTAATCTATTAACCCAGTGCACCCAGGTGCCAGTTGTTGTTTTCTGTTGTTTTTGTATTTCAGGTTTTCCGGCCATTAAAAGTGCTCCAAAAAATCCGGAAAAAATAGATAAAAAATCAGCGACCCGAAAGCTTCCGGAATAACCAAGGCAGCGGAGGGGGCCACCACCAAGAGACCAGGAGGGTCCCTGGCGCGGCCCCACCCTAGGCCGCGCCAGGAGGCCTCTTGGCTGCCTGGTGGATCCCCTCGACACCCCCTCCGCCTATATTTAGCCCTCGGGGTGGAAACCCCTAATATCAATCCCTTTTTCACGATCTCGCCTCAGTACCGCCGCCACCGCTGTTTCAAGATCGGGGCTGCCTGGAGAAGCTGCTCCGGCACCCTGCCGGGAGAAGCTACCCCCTTCGGGAGACCATCCATAACCATGGATGCCTCCCGTATGTACCGTGAGTAGTTCCCCTTGGACCATGGGTCCGTGACTAGTAGCTATGTGATCTATCTCTCCCCTCTTTGTGCCTCCACTTTCGAGATCTCGTGAGCTGCCTCACATGATCGAGGCACCTTTGTAATTTTCTGCCGTTGCTATGCTGAGTTTGTTGGGATCTGATGGAATATGAGACTATGTTCAGATTGTGATGAGTAATATATTTGGTTCTTCTCTTTTATATTTTGTTCTTGAGTAAATTCTTGCATGTTCTCCGTTGTCGTATTTTACTTTGGCCAAGTGATTTGTTGCAACTCCAAGAGGGAGCGTTATGCTTGATTGTGGGTTCAGCCCCTTGATGTCTAGCTTGAGTGACAGAAACATGAGACTAGGGGATGTGTTGTTGCCACCAGGGATAAAACAACGGTGCTTGTATCCGCGGATGCAAAGATTGTTTACTTTACGCAAAGTTCTTTTAATGCAGTTGTCCGTTGCTTTGGATTTACACTTTGGGTGGGATTCACTACTTAATACCAGCGAGATGTTCTAGATAGACATCTCAAGGTGGATGATTCGTAGTAGATGCAGATGGATTTCAGTCTACTTATCTTGGCGTACTGCCCATTGCTTTTGAGCCCTTCCTTTCTTTGCAGCATAGTTAGCATTGTGGTGCCTTCATAATCCTGTCAATTGCCCAACTGTGATTTTTTTACCTCGCTGGCACTTTTATCGTCTTTTGGGAGAGAGACATCACTAGTGAAAATCACGGGACCCCGGTCCATCTTCATATCATTGTTTACATCTTTAGTTTACTTTTCAGTTGCAATCACTATCATTATCCCGTGAGTTTTATCCTTTGTAAACAACAAGGTCGGAGGAATTGACAACTCCTCTGTACTCGTTGGGAGCAAAGTTATTTGTATCTGTGTGCAGGTCTAGGTGAAGTTAGCAACCCTTGGTTGAGAAAGGCACCATTGTTCACTTTACCACCTTCTTGTATCTCTGCGAGTCCTCCTGGACGATACTCAACCTTAGCATTTTTGCTAAGGGAAATTTGCTGCTACGCTACATCTCACCTTCCACTTAGGGTAACCAACGAGGAGTGAGAGATCCTCACCGTATCAAGCCAATTTCTGGTGCCGTTGCCGGGGAATCCAGACTACAATATAGGGGAGTTGCACACTATCTTTTATCTTTGCTTTTTAGTCTTGTTAGTTTACCTTTTACTTTTTACTTTTTTCCCCTTATCTAAAATACCTGCTGCTACTATGGGTTCCAATGAAAACACCAAGTTGTGTGACTTCACTAGTCACAACAATAGTGACTTTATCTGCACTCCTATTGCTACACCTGCTACTTCAGCACCTTCTTATGAGATTAAACCTGCTTTGCTAAAGCTTGTTATGAAAGATCAATTCTCTGGTGCTAGAGATGATGCTGCTTTGCATTTAAATAATTTTATTGAGCTTTTTGATATGCAAAAGTACAAAGAAGTAGATGGTGAAATTGTTAAGCTTAAGCTTTTTCCTTTCTCTTTAAGGGATGAAGCTAAAATCTGGTTTCAATCCTTGCCTAAGAATAGCATAGATTCTTGGGATAAGTGCAAGGATGCTTTTATCGGGAAGTACTATCCCCCTTCTAAAATTATTCAATTGAGGAGTACCATTATGAATTTCAGGCAAGGATGCTTTTATCGGGAAACTGTCGTTGACTCGAATAGGATCGTGCGGGGTATCTTCCATCCTTGAAAGATTGTCCACCACCGGATTGTCTTCTCCTTTTCTATCGACAATCTGCAAATCAAATTCTTGAAGAAGGAGTACCCATCTAATGAGTCTTGGTTTGGCGTCCTTTTTCTGCATAAGATACTTAATGGCAGCATGGTCAGTATGAATAATAACTTTAGAATCAACGATATACGGTCTAAACTTATCACAAGCAAACACCACTGCCAAGAATTCCTTCTCGGTAGTAGCATAATTCTTTTGAGCACTATCAAGTGTCTTGCTGGCATAGTGGATGACATTCAGCTTTTTGTCAACCCTTTGTCCTAATACAGCTCCAACAGAAAAATCACTAGCATCACACATAATTTCAAAGGGCAAATTCCAGTCAGGTGGTTGTACTATAGGAGCGGTTATCAAGGCTTTCTTAAGAACTTCAAAATCTTCCTTACAATCTTCATCAAATACAAAAGGAGAATCCTTCTGGAGAAGATTGGTAAGGGGTCTCGAGGTCTTAGAAAAGTCCTTGATAAATCTTCTATAGAAACCAGCGTGACCTAGAAAACTACGAATACCTTTGATATCCCTTGGATAGGGCATACTTTCAATAGCTTCAATTTTTGCCTTGTCCACTTCAATTCCCCTTTCGGAAATCTTGTGTCCAAGAACTATCCCTTTGTTAACCATGAAATGGCACTTCTCCCAGTTGAGCACCAAATTCGTTTCTTCACATCTCTGCAAAACTTTATTAAGATTGTGGAGACAGTGGTCAAAGGAGTTTCCATAGACGGAAAATTCGTCCATGAAAACTTCTACAATCTCCTCACATAAACCATGAAATATTGCAGACATACACCTCTGAAAAGTAGCAGGTGCATTACACAAACCAAAAGGCATACACCTATAAGCATAAGTACCGCAAGGACACGTAAAGGTGGTCTTCTCTTGATCCGCTGTGTTAACGTGAATCTGGGAGAAGCCAGAATACCCATCAAGATAGCAGAAGTGGGTGTTTTTAGACAGCCTCTCGAGCATCTGATCAATAAAGGGCAGAGGATAGTGGTCCTTCCTGGTGGCCTTGTTCAACTTCCTGAAATCAATACACATTCTATATCCAATAATAGTCCTCTGAGGTATTAGTTCATTTTTATCATTAGGAACAACAGTTTGAAGGGTTCGTTGCATAGAAAACAAAAATTTTCCTACGATTGCAACTGCCAAGATCACATCTAGGAGATAACTTGTAACGGTTTGAGAAGGACTCACCCTCGAAGACCAAAAGCTTTAACGAGAACTATTCTCGTGGGTGATGTAGTCGAACACTCGCCGACCTCAAGGTCGTGATGAAGACTTGACGCCACGAACGGGCAGCGTCTCCGTAGTCGGTCACACGTACAGATCAGTGACGACCTCCGCCCCTTGCTCCAGTTGGGCAGCGGAAGTAGTGGATCCTCGGGAACTCCAGCAGCACTACAACATAGTGGTGGTGGTGGTAGAGAAGATCTTGAGCAGGGCTTCGCCTAAGCACCGTACTCGTGAAACTGGATCAGCTAGCAAGGGGAGGAAGATGCCAACCAAAGGGCATATGAGAGATGGAGGAATTCATGTGTAGAGGGGTCTCCACCCATCTATATATAGGAGGGGGAGGCAGCCCCCAAGGGGTAGCACGCCCCAAGAGGTGCCCCCACCTCTCCCCTCATCATGTGGGTGGACTCCCCACTCACAAAAACAAAGGGTCACACATTATTCCCATAACTTCCATAATTCTCCACTCAAAATTCCAAGAGTTTATCACATTAAAACACTTTTAATTATCTTGTTTAATGTCACTCAAATTAATGAACACTTCATTCAATGAGTACTTCATTGATGAACACTTCATTCAATGAACACATTAACAATTATCCCCTTGCACTATTTTGATATACCGAAACTATTCCAGCAGTTTTATCAAAACAGTCCATGTGCTGTCCAGTATATTCTCTGGCGTTCCGTATCCACTCAAACGCGTCAACGAATCCTTAAGTGTGTCACCCTACGGTTCGTGAATAAAATGGACATGACAGAGACTCTTCTCTGATCAATAATCATCAGCGGGATCTGGAGATCCATGATGACTCCCACTTACTCAACGATGAACTAGTGATCGTGTGAACCAAAACTCCGTAACCAATTCCTTTTGTCTCGCGATATTTTACTTGTCCGAGATCCGATCATTTGGTATCATCCATACCTAGTTCGATCTCGTTACCGACAAGTACTCTTTACTCGTTCCGTGATATAACATCCTCGTGAGCCAGTCACGTGCTTGCAAGCGATGTCAATGTGATATCACCGAGAGGGCCCAGAGTATATCTCTCCGTCATCTGGATGGACAAATCCCACTCTTGATCCACGAGCCTCAACTAACACTTTCCAAGTACCCAACGACACCTTTATAATCACCCTGTTACGGTGTGACGTTTGATGGAATCAAAGTACTCTTCCGGTGTCAGTGATTGACGTGATCTCATGGTCTAAGGATTAGGGTTACTTCGTGAAAGTTTGATACAGCAATAGAAACTTGATGACATGATCGTATTGCTATAACTACTGTGGGTGTATGTTCATCACATCATTCTCCAATGACATGACCTTGTTATTAACAACATCCAATGTTCATGATCAGGAAACCTTGATCATCCGTTAATCAACAAGCTAGTATAAAGAGAGGCATTACTAGGAACCTTTTCTCTGTTTATTAAACACACATGTATTAACGTTTCCGGTTAACACAATTATAGCATGAAAATAAACATTTATCATAAACATGGAATAAGATAATAACCACTTTATTATTGCCTCTCGGGCATATTCCCTTCAGTCTCCCACTTGCACTAGAGTCAATAATCTAGTTTGGTACTTGCGCATCCAACACCTATGGCATTCAGGTGTTATCCATACGCATTGCTAGTGGTAAACCTAATATCCAGATCTGACACTTCAGGTCCGTGTGTATTTGCATTTCTTTGCGTCTCTACGCATCACTCATTCACCAATGAGATGGCATTGCATAAATTTGGTCCTCCGGTGAGACCTTAGTCCCTTGAGCTCAAAACATGTTGAATCTATTGTCGTACAATAGATCTTCATAGTATTAGCTCGCTTGGAACTACACCTAGTTTGTCAAACAAACTTCTTGACACAAATGCCCTCCTTTGCTGCTGCTAGAGCAGTCATATACTTAGCCTTTCGTTGTAGTATTCGTTATAATGTCTTAACTTTGGAACTCATCCAAATCCATTTGAAACTATTCCAAATCTATCATGGAACTTTCTTCCATTACATTTTGCCACCTTAACATACCGCCAAAATTGAGATAAATTTAGATTGTATCTTGCGACAAAACTAGTATCAATGTAACACTTTACAATGAACTATTGTCCACCATACATAATATATATTCTTAGTCCTTCCAAAGCACGTAAGGATATCTTTACTATTGTCCAATGATCATCTTATGAATCATTCTGGTATATGCTCATAACATTTAGAGCATAGGACATTCTTGGAATTGTACATATCATGGTGTACATGATTGATCAAATCATTCATGTGATTTTACTCACCAAGTGTCAAAACACTTGAATCTCGCTTCAACCTTTTCCATGCGGCAAGAACTTTTCTCGTCGTTTCCATATTGAACTTATTCAATATTTCATATATGTACTTCGGCCCAACCATATTAGCACCTCAATCTATCTATATAGACCATATTAGCCCAATATACTGGTTTTGCCCAAATCTTCCATTAAAATCAAATTTTCAATGAAACTTCACCCGTGTCAATAAAATATACATCATTTCCAATCAACAATATGTCTTCTACATAATGTATTAGAAATATGTCTCAGCGCTCCCACTTAATTTCTTGCAAAAGCAAGCATCTTCACCGTCTCTGATGAAACTAAACGTTTTAACAATTTCATCATGATGAAGATTCCAACTCCGCGAATGCTTATTTCAACCATTGAAATTTGCATGCTATTTTAGCATCCTTTGAATTAACAGAACCCTTTGGACCGTGTCCTGTACACGTCCTAGGTAACCATTCTATTAGAAGAACGTTGTTCCGTTTGTTCAACTACCATATACAAAAAACTAGCATATGTAGTGGTTGCTACAATAATCCGTCCAGACTAAATATCGTTATGAAAGATCAAATCTTGTCATAGCCAACTCTTTGAACATAATCGTAAACCATTTTAACGATATGTCGAATATTTCATAGATGTGAGAACATCCACGTCTGTTTCTTTATAGATCCAAACACGGTATCTGGAGGGTCTTCCAAGTTCAGAAACTTGGTTTCTCGTGTATGGAACTATCACGGATTTTATAGCTTCTAGCCATTTTGACGGAGTCAGGGCCCATCATTGCTTCTTTGCATGTAGTCGGTCCATTATTATCAAATAACAATGATTCAATCACAAATCTTACTATTTGATCGATTATCCGAACTACGCAGTTCAATAGGAACTTAGATCGCCGTGACCTGAGTTGGTTGTTGCACTGAGTTGTGTCTTGTCTTGAGAGTAGGTAATTGAGGTTGCTATTTAATTTTAGTAGTAACTTGCAATAGTTTTGAGGTATTGATGTGAGTAATGTTTGAACTTTCGGTGTCAAGAGCTCTAGCCTATTAGTGATAGGTGTCGTATTTTGGGCAATCCGTGTTTATTTTCAAAACCTACAAAACTAGTTGAGAACTCTAGCTACTAGATGGATCGCAAATCTTTGGAGGGATCGAATATTAGAGTACACTCACGTACCATGAGTCAAGGATGCCCAAGGATAACCAAACCCTCATACACTCCTCCTCGGGGTACTTGTCTCTTTGTGAACCTCCTTATTAGATTGAGAGTTACCGATAATAAGTGCATGAGTTCTTCGGACTAATGTAAGTATTGAAAGTTGACACTTCCACCTCCTCATATTTTCTAGCCTCTCCTGTGTCGTGCATTGCCTCCTTCTCACTCCGAGAGTTGGCGTCCACCTTCGCCGGTACATCCAAACCCTTGGCATGATACGCTTTGTCATCATAAACCTCCTTATATCCTTCCTCAAAATAGCCACCACCTACCTATCAAGGCACTTCCATAGCCTTTTCAAGATATATTGCCATGCAACATCCACCTCTTCATAACTTGATCTTCATGTCATACATGGTCCTGCTACACTGGCAGCGGCATACATTGCATACATCATGATAGCTACATCTTTTTTATGATTTGAGTACCTTATAAAGTGTGAAAGATCTTCTATACCCTCTTGTAAATTAGAGTGTTGCCCTCAAGTGAGGAAAAGATCCCAAAGTGGAAAAAATAAAAGATCCCAAAGAGGACAAATGATAGTTAAATAGAAAGAGCCATCGAGGCCACCAAAAAGTTACAAAAAAAAGAAGAAATAAATAAAAAGAGAGAAAGGGGAAACACTACTATCCTTTTGAAAGATCCACACTACTACTCCCTATTATCCTTGTACTCCATAGAGATGATCATTCATGCATATAGCTATGTGGGGACCTTCACACTATAGAACTTGGCTTGCATATTCCAAGGATGAGCCTCCTCAAAAGAGCTCAAGGTCTTCATGAGCCAGCAAGTTAGATGCACCCCCACTAGTTCCATTGGAGAGCTTTTGAGATCATATGTGCATCCGTTGCATGGAAATCCCTACTCCTCACATCATATCTATCATTTGGCCTTCTCGCCTATGATTGTCCTCATTGATGTGAGCCTTTCTCACCTTTTTTTCTTCCTCCTCCACCATATTTCTCTCTTTGCCATCCTAAGTGTCAACTCTCGTGCTTACGCTCATCCTTTGCATGAGTGCTCAAAATATCGAAAAGGAGTGGATCAAATTGACTTGTACCTGGCTAGTGATCTGGGGACGAGTCAAGATAAGATTCCAAAGAAGACCAAGTGAGAAACTTTAGTAGATTGAGTTCTCAACAAAAATACTTTTTTTCTCGTATTCCCTATCCCCCTTCTTGCACCCAAACACCATTTGGAGACATTCGAGTCACAGACATCGAGAGCTCTTGCACCTAATGTTATTTTGTTACTTCTTTCAATGCTAATATAGATTCTTGCATGTTATGACTTGAATTGAATCACATACCTTGATTGCTTTAATTTTCAAAGTTCTTATATGGTTGCTAGCATGTCACCACATAAATTATGCCTGTTATCATTTACCTACTCAAGGAAGAGCAGGAATTAAGCTTGGGGATGTTGATACGTCTCAAACGTATCGATAATTTCGGCTCGCTCCATGCATGTTTTGTGTGATATTGCTATGATCTAGATACACTTTCATGCATTTTTTTATCATATTTGTACTAATCTACTAACTCAGTGCACCCCAGTGCCAGTTCCTGTTTTCTGCTGTTTTTCTATTTCAGTTTTTCCCCATATAAAAAGTGCTCCAAAAATCCAGGAAAAATCAGATAAAAAATTAGCATGTCGTAAGCCTCCAGAACCCCGAAGTAGGGTCAGGGGGCCACCACCAGGTGCCTAGGCGGAAACCTGGCGCGGCCAAGGGCCTGGTGATACGTCTCAAACGTATCTACTTTTCCAAACACTTTTGCTATTGTTTTGCCCTCATTCTTGCATGATTTGGACGAAACTAACCCGGACTAACGATGTTTTCAGCAGAGCTGTCTGTATGGTTTTATTGTGTGCAGGAAAATGAATTTTTAGTTGTCTCAGAAAATTCCAGGAAAAATCACAGAAAATCCACGCACCCGAAGGACCAGTATACCAGAAGTGGGGCCAGAGGGCAGCCAGGGGGGCCCCAGGCGCCCTGCTGGCGCGGCCCCACCCCTGGTCGCACCAGGAGGCCGCCTGGGAGGGTCCTCCCCCCTCTGGTGCCCTACTTTTCCTCCTATTCATTCCCGTGGCGAGAAAACCCCAGAACAGAAGTCGTTTTCCCAATTCTCGTCGCGGAGCCGCCGCCACCATCTGTTCTTCTCCGTTTTGGCCTCCGGTGAGGGGAGATCATCGCCATCGTCATCATCATCACCACTCCATCCTCCCTCCATGACTTATCCTTCCATGTGTGAGTAATTCCCTGTTGTAGGCAAAGGGGATGGTAGGGATTGGATGAGCTAGATCATGTAATAGTTTATCAGATTGTTGGGGGCATGTTGCCTATCATCTAGATTGGTGTTTATCATCTTTGCTTCAACTTGTTGCTCTTAATGCTTGTCACTTTGGGCCCGAGTTCCATGTTTTCAGATCTGAACCCTATGTGTTTGCATGAATATATTTGTGTTCTTGATCCTATCTACGAGTTGTATGCACATGTTATAGTCCGGAACCGGCGATCCCAAAGGTGACAGCTTGGGACACCAAAGGGGATGGACTATAGTTTGAGGATTCCTTGTATCCATTGATTGTTAATGCTTTGTTCCGGTGCTCTTTGATAGGAGCAACTTAATCTCCATAAGTTCCTTTTGGCCCCGTTCGTAGCGAGATGGTAGGACAAAAGATGTTGTGCAAGTTCTTATTGCAAGCACGTACAACTACCTGTGGGATACTTGCCTAATGTTTGATATATGCCTAGATGATCATTGCTTTTCTGTGTGCCTTGCCCCAAGTTAAATACATGATGTATCTCATCCATGCAGCACCCAACCATCCATCTCCCTAGCCTACAGTGTTTTTAATTCAGCTGGTTACTAGTTGTTTGCTTTTGCTGTTTTACTTTCGCTGTTTCACCGCCACTATTTCCGTTGCCACCATCACTTCCATATCGCAGTTGCTATTAACATCTTGTTGCAAGTAAGTGTATCTCAGGTGCGGTGGAATTGACAACTCCGCTGTCAAAGCTTGTGGGTATTCTTTGGCTCCCCTTGAGTCGAATATATAAATTGGGTTATTCTTACCCACAAAGAATATCTCGATCCCCTGCAGTTGTGGGTTATCACCTGGCCGCGCCAGGGAGGCGTTTGGACCCCTGGTGGCCCCCTCGGCTTCCCCCTTCGCGTATTTATTCTCCGCCACGGGAAACTTCCGAAGACGGAACCCTATTTCGCAATCTCGCCTCTGTTCCTCCGCCGCCGTGCTTCCAAGATCGGGAGCACCGTCAGGACCCTTCCCGGCACCCTGCCGGAAGAAGGATCAACCTTCGGGAGCTTCTCCTCCACCATGGACACTTTCCGGATGTGCCGTGAGTAGTCTAACTTGGACCATGGGTCCGTGATCAGTAGCTATGTGATGTTCTCCTCCCCTCTTTGTTCTTCATGGTTTAGACCTCATGAGCTGCCCTACATGATCGAGGCACATATGTAATTCTTCTGTTGTTGTTATGCTGAGTTTGATGGGATCTGATGGATTATGAGATTATGTTCAGATCGTGATAGAGTAATATATTTGGTTTTTATCTCTTATATTTTTGTTCCTAAGTAATTCTTGCATGTTCTCCGTTGCTGTTTATTGCTTTGGCCAAGTGGTAGGTAGTAACTCCAAGAGGGAACGTTATGCTCGATTGTGGGTACATACCCCCTGATGACACGCTTGAGTGACGGAAACATGAATCTAGGGGATGTGTTGTGGCCACAAGGGGGAAAACAACGGTGCTTGTAACCGCGGTTGCAAGGATTGTTTACTTTACGCAAAGTTCTTTTTAATGCAGTTGTCTGTTGCTTTGGGTTTACACTTTGGGTGGGGTCGCAACTTAATACCAGCGAGATGTTCTAGATAGATATCTCAAGGTGGATGATTAGTAGTAGATGCAGATGGATTTCGGTCTACTTATTTTGGCGTACTGCCCATGCTTATGAGCCTCTTCCTTTCTTTTTTAGCATAGTTAGCATTGCGGTGCGTTTATAATCATGTCAATTTCCCATCTGTAATTTGTTTACCTCGCATAGCAGTTTTATCGTCTTTTGGGAGAGAGACATCACTAGTGAACATCACGGGACCCCGGTCCATATTCTCATCACTGTTTACAAGCTCATTTATTTTTCAGTGTTTATTTTCAGTTGCTATCATTATCTTGTGTTTTTTATCCTTTGTAAACAACAAGACCGGAGAGATTGACAACCTCTCTGAACTTCGTTGGGAGCAAAGTTAATTGTATCGTGTGCAGGTCCAGGTCAAGGAAGCAACGTTTGTCGTAAACGGTGCCATTGTTTTCTTGCCACCTACTTATCATCGTCGGAGTCCTACGGGAGACAAACCCTATCCTCTACATAGGGGAAATTTGCTGCTATCCTACATCTCACCTTCCACTTGGGGTAACCAACGAAGGGCGAGAAGCCATTATCACTTCCACGCCATCAGCGAGGTAAGGGTTGATGACGTTGACGACGAACTTGTCCTTGGGGGAACTTGGGGAATCCATGGCACCTAGGTCTAGCAAAAAGAGCTCCTGGCAGAAATAGCTCGAGAGGAAACCACACGAAATCGTGAGATACGGTGCCGGGACTATCCGAGCAAATATATAGCAAAAATTTCTGCACCAATAGGAAGGTAACAAGCCAAAGTGGAGTCGGAGACGAGCTCCGGGGTGCCCAGGCGGCCACCCGGCGCGGCCAGGAGGTAGGCCGCGCCAGGGGGCGCCCGGGCCCCCTGGAGTTCCTCTCCGGCTCCAATTAGGCTCTGAATTTTCTATATTTTGCAAAAACTCCTAATCTGGAACTTTTATGGAGGTTTCACGATGTTTCCTTACCGTTATACATACCTTTTCTTATTCTGCTTCTGCTGGTGTCTGAAACGGGGCTGCAACATATTCTTCATGAGTTGTTGTGTGTATTATATTTACATCAACGTTGACGGGATCTCCCGCCATGTAATGCTTGAGTCTTTGTCCATTCACAACTTGAGGATTGGTGCCATCAAAATTGTTAATCTTGATTGCACCTGACCGGTAAACTTCTTCGATATGAAATGGCCCTTCCCATCTGGAAAGTAATTTACCTGGAGAAAACCTGAAACGGGATCTAAACAATAAAACTTTATCACCAACATTAAATTCACGTTTCAGAATCCTTCTACTTCTTTACCTTTTCCTTGAACATTTTAGCACTCTCGTAAGATTCACTTCTCCACTCATCTAGAGAAGTCAAGTTCATGAGGCGCTTTTCACCGACTAACTTTGGGTCAGCATTAAGCTCTCTAACAGCCTAGAAAGCTTTATGTTCTAATTCTAATGGCAAATGGAAAGCCTTGCCATAGACCATCTTATACGGAGACATGCCCATGAGGTTTTCGTAAGCAGTTCTATACGCCCACAAAGCATCTCCTAACTTATTTGACCAGTCCTTCCTAGAACTGTTAACTATCTTTTGCAAGATCAACTTGATCTCTCTATTGGTCAGCTCAACTTGCCCACTAGTTTTGGGTGGTACGGTGAAGCAATTCTATGATTGACATCGTACTTGGCTTAAGCTTTTCTAAAAGCTCTGTGTGTGAAGTGTGATCCTACATCAGTCATAAGATACCTAGGTACACCAAACCTAGGGAAAATTACATCTTTGAGCATTTTCAAAGATGTTTTGTGATCAGCACTCTCAGTGGGGATTGCTTCAACCCACTTGGCCACATAATCAATAGTTACTCAAATGTGAGTGTACTTGTGTGAAGGAGGAAAAGGACCCATAAAATCAAAACACCAACAATCAAGAGGCTCAATCACTAGTGAGTAATTCATAGGCATCTCATGTCTCCTACTAATATTACCAACTCTCTAACACTTATCACAAGATCAAACATAATTTCTAGCATCTTTAAAGAGCGTAGGACAATAATAACATGATTGGAGAACCTTATGTGCGGTCCTCTCACCGGCGTGATGTCCTCCATAGGGACTGTCGTGACATTGCTTGAGAATGTCCTTCTGCTCATGTTCCGATATGCATCTTCTCACGATCCCATCTGGACCTTCCTTGAAAGATGAGGGTCATCCCAAAAGTAGTGCCTCAAATCATGGAAGAACTTCTTCCTTTGTTGAAGTGTTAAACCTGGAAGAAAATACTTTGCAACGATAAAATTAGCATAATCTGCAAACCAAGGATCGGAAAGAGATTGTACTTTTACAACGGCAAGTTGTTCGTCTGGAAAACTGTCGTTGACTGGGATGGGGTCATGCAATATATCTTCCATCCTTGAAAGATTGTCCGCCACCGGATTGTCTGCTCCTTTTCTATCAACAATCTATAAATCAAATTCTTGAAGAAGGAGTACCCACCTGATGAGTCTTGGTTTGGCATCCTTCTTCGCCATAAGGTACTTAAGAGTAGCATGGTCAGTATGAATAGTAACTTTTGAATCAACAATATAAGGCCTAAACTTATCACAAGAAAACACTACTGCTAAGAATTCCTTCTCAGTAGTAGCATAATTCTTTTGAGCACTATCAATTGTTTTGCTAGCATAATGTATAACATTCAATTTGTTATCAACCCTTTGTCCTAAAACAGCTCCAACAGCAAAATCACTAGCATCACACATAATTTCAAAGGGAAATTTACAGTCGGGTGGTTGTACTATAGGAGCGGTTATCAGAGCTTTCTTAAGAATTTTGAAAGCCTCCTTACAATCTTCATCAAATACAAAAGGAACATCCTTCCGGAGAAGATTAGTTAGGGGTCTCGAATTCTTAGAGAAGTCTTTAATAAATCTTCTATAGAAACCAGCATGACCGAGAAAACTACGGATACCTTTAATGTCCCTTGGATAGGGCATCCTTTCAATAGCTTCAATCTTCGCCTTGTCCACTTCAATTCCCCTCTCGGAAATCTTGTGACCAAGAACGATCCCTTCGTTAACCATGAAGTGTCACTTCTCCCAGTTTAAAACTAAGTTTGTATCCTCGCATCTCTGCAAAACTTTATTAAGATTGTGGAGACAATGGTCAAAGGAAGTTCCATAGACGGAGAAATCGTCCATGAAGACTTCCACAATCTCCTCACAGAAACCATGAAAAATAGCAGACATACATCTCTGAAAAGTAGCAGGTGCATTGCATAAACCAAAATACATACGCCTGTAAGCATTAGTACCGTAGGGACACGTGAAAGTGGTCTTCTCTTGATCGGCAGTGTTGACATGAATTTGAGAGAAGCCAGAGTACCCATCGAGATAGCAAAAGTGGGTGTTTTTAGACAACCTCTCTAGCATCTGATCAATAAAGGGCAGCGGGTAGTGGTCCTTCCTAGTTGCCTTGTTCAACTTCCTGTAATCAATACACATTCTATATCCAATAACAACTCTTTGAGGTATTAGTTCATTTTTATCATTAGGAACAACAGTCATACCTCCTTTCTTAGGAACACAATGAACCGGACTTACCCACCTACTATCAGCTATAGGATAGATGATACATGCGGCTAGAAGCTTGAGCATCTCTGTCCTAACCATGTCCTTCATCCTTGGGTTCAGCCCTCGTTGATGATCAAAAACTGGCTTAGCATCGGGCTCGAGATTGATAGTGTGTTGGCAAATCGATGGACTAATCCCCTTAAGGTCATCAAGGGTATAGCCCAAGGCACCATGGTGTCTGCGAAGTGTCTCCAATAATCGCTCTTCTTCAAATCCTGAAAGGTTAGCATTGATAATAACAGGATATATTTTTTGTTCATCTAAATAGGCATACTTGAGCGTATCGGGCAGTGGTTTAAGGTCAAACACCGGGTCTTCTTTTGGTTGTGCTAGGACCCCCAAAGGCTCAACTGGAAGGTTGTGCTTCAGGATAGCAGCTTGTATTGCAAATACTTCGTCTAAATCATTTCTTTCCTGCATATGCATATCATTTTCGTGGTCTTCCATATATTGCTGCAAAGGATCATTAGGAGGAATAGCAATAGAAGCAATATTTTCAATAATTTTATCATCACTAGGTAAATCAGTACCACGAGGTTGCTTGGAAAAATTAGAAAAGCTAAATTCATATGGCTAACCATTGAATTCAACAGAAACTTTACCTTTTTGCAAAATCTTCGATGAAGAACCCTCACGCTTCTTCTGATACTTCTTCCTCTTATCATCATCAGAATCTTTCTTCTTTTCTCTTCTCAAACTAGAGTCATGTCTCTTTGACTCATAGCTTCTGGAGGATCTGTGGGACTTTGATGAGGAGTCTCTGAGTGAACGCTTTGGTTTATTCTCAGCTTACCACAGAGGGCAATCAGCAATGTAGTGACCTGATTTCTTGCACTTGTAGCAGCAATTGTCCTTCGATGGTGAGCTTCTTGAGGATGAACGGTGAGAAGAATGACTTGAGCTTCTTGAAGGATAACTCTTCTTCGGTGAAGAAAAACCTTTTCTTTGAAAGCGATTGAAGCGTCTCATGATCAGTGCTAGATCTTTTCCAATGCTTGCAGGATCATCTGATTCGACACCTGAAGCAGAACTGACTTCGGGTGAAGAATGACGCGAAGCTTTTGCTTTCAAGGCATGAGATCTCCTTCGAGAACCACTTATGTCACGTTTCTCATCTTCTTCCATCTCAAAGGTATTGAGCCTCTCAAGAATATCAGCGGCGACAAGACGTCTGAAATCAGTCCTTTCCTTGATCATCAGCAGAATGTGATCAAACGAATCATCCAATGAGCGAAGCAGAGTTCTAAAAACTGAGTGAGGAGTAATGTCATCAGCACCAAGTGAAACCAAATCATTTGCAAGAGCAGTGAGTCTGCTGTAAATGGAGCTGACTTTTTCACCCTCGTTTCTCTTGAATCGATAGAATTTGCTTCGAAGTGTGTCAATTCTGGCATCCTTCTGGGTAGAGACACTTCACCAATCTTCTCAGGATAGTCCCAGACACCTTTGGCCGAAGGAATATTCTTCACTTCATGATACTTCTCTGGTGTCAGATGATTGGTGATGAAAACCCAGACTTCGGAATCAAGATCGATCAGCTCCACTTCTTCAGGAGTGATGGCGTTCTGGTCAGCAACTGTAACTCCATACAAGAAAACTTGCCAGGCAGTTGAGTTGATAGCCATGATATTTCTCTTCATTTTGTCCTTCCAGTATGGATAGTCCTTTCCATTGAACACGGGTATGGGTTCGCCGGAACGAATGGCTGCGAAAGACATACTTCCAAACACTCTACGAGGTTAATCCAAACAAAGAGTGACTAGCTCTGATACCAATTGTAAGTCCAAGTATGTGATCAGAGGGGGAGGGGGTGAATGATCACTTCAAATTTTTGCATGAAACTATGAAGTGAAGCATAAATTAGCAGCAGAATAATTTCAACAGAAAGGTAAACATGGAAGCAGAACTGGATTGAAGCATAACATAGCGAATCAAAAGCATCGAATCAATTGCATTGAAGCAAATCACTGAAGCAATTGATAAACTGAATGTAAGTGCGGAAGGTAAAACGAACTCTTGACTCGGCGATCTTTGTTCGACCAGTTCACACTCTGCAAAGTGCTACGTCTGGTTGGAGGGACTTGTGATTGAACACAGGAGCTAACCTCTCTCCGTCCGTATCTCCACTGCACCAATCTCCTTGAGCTTGGTCAGTTCTTCACTCATGGTTGATTATTGAGGGAATCACCGAAACCTTTGACAAACTGGACTTCGAGGCGACAATAACTCTTCGCTCTCAGAAGAACAACGCTCTAACCGTCTAGGAGAATTGTAGTTCTCCAAGATAAAAAGGCTAGTAAACTTCTTCCTAAGTCATAATGAATCAACTCAGATCAATAGGACTTATGCATCGGTGGATGGGTTTTTTTTGTTTGCTTCGGTGGGGTTTGCTCTTTCTCTTCACTGTCAGGAAATATTCTTGGAGCAGCCACCGGCCAATGAGGCCGGGGGTGGCGTATTTATAGGTGGCAATCCCTAGGTGCGAAATGACTTAAATGACCCGGTGTGACAGCTTGACACCTGTCCGCAACGGTCATATTTCCAATCAAAGCGCAACTTTACTTGCGGTCCAAGTAAAGCTGACTCACGGACTTGGTTATGCTTCAGGAGCCGAAAGAACTAAGCCTTCGCTAGTGAAGCATTACCTAGTGCACATGAGATTTCTCAACTCTGGCTTCTCACAGGTTTGGATTCGATCTGAGTCTTTTCACCAAAACCTTCGGAGTACATTTACTAAACCCCTCTTGATAGTACGGTTTTTCCTACGACTCAAAGAAGTGAAAAAGAACTACGCAAAAACTACTAAGTCTTGCGCCATCTTGGTCATCTCCTTCGATGATACGTGCTTCAGGATTCCTTATCGTTTTAGGGGTCGACATCCGTGATGAGCTTCACTCCAGAGAATATGCTTCAGTAAGTATGTAAATCTTCGTTGAAGCTTTATCACCAACCTATAACTTCAGGAACCTAACCATCTGTTTTACACTAGAAAACTTGTTAGTTCCTTTACTGTTTTGCCCAACAATATCCAAAAATCATGGGGGTATAACTTTGCTCTTAGAATCTCCCCCTTTTTGGACTATTGTTGACAAAACAGGCATCGATAGAAGATATGAAATTTTGAGTTGAGTTGAGAGAAAACTCTAAGATATGAAGCTTTTAACTCCCCCTGAATGCAAGCATCGAAGATTTATATAATCGAAGAGAATGCTTGATGAAGAATATCTTTGATGGGAAGCCTAGCACATATCTTAGTGAATCAATTGCATATAGAGAATATTTGTCTTGAAGAATATGCAATTATCCAATGACCTGTGAACTTAAGGATAACAACCACCTGCAAGGTAACAGATACGAGAGCAACTTGCAAGCACGGGGTTATTAACACATAAAATGTAGCAGTTCACAACCGAAGTAAAACTTAAGTTACAACCCAATCGAAGCGAATGGAAAGTTCGTTGTAACTTAACACACAAAAGATCGAATCAAATCCCTAAGCCCCGCAGCGAATCTAAACTCAATCGATGCTACTTTCTTCCCCTTTTGTCAATTATTGGACAAAAGATAAAGAGGTAGATCAAGAGTATTTATGCGTTTGCTGCAACCCGGGGACCCTGCTGATTGTCTTCGCCCGAATAAGATGCATCTCCTGAAGTGTCTCCTTCGGTTGAAGCAGGTGACTCCAGTTCGTCAATGTCCATCGGCGCTTGAAGCAAATCAAGATCACTATCGTTGAGAGGATCATCTTCTTGCTTCGAGGTGTGGGAGTCTTCATCAGATAGGGTATCTGGGCGAATCTGTTCAGCTGGATTAACAAATAAAACTTCATCAATCTTTTCCAGCGGCGGGATCTTTGGGTTGGGGCGGTCGATCGAATCATTTCTGGAGAAGTGGCATTGAAGATGTGGATACTCCTTAAAAATCCGGTCAGCTTCAAGCTTCTTCACAGAGTTGAACTTCCTTAATCCTTTCCAAGAGTGGCGCTTCAAAACCTTCAAGTACTGGTTGTTGTTTAAAGCAATGTTTCCAACTCTTTTGATCTCATCTGAAAGATGTTGCAGTTGGCGTTGATTTCCTTCAATGAAATTTTCAAGCATCTGTTGGGTGTGAATGCCAACTTCAAAGTGGTAAACTTCTTTCTGGAATGACTTCGACATGTTGCGTTCATTAACATGCTGTCTGACTCCGACATATGTGGCAAATGGGTCATTTGGTCTTCTGAAGATATTCATTGTATCACGCACAGGAGGACAGAACAGCTTCGCAACGAAGTCTTCACGACGTCCATGGTTTCAAATGGCTTGGAGCCAGGGAGCATATGGCTTCAATTGATGTACGAGTTCAGCAGCTTGTACCATATAGCGAAGAAAACAATCCTCGAAGTCAAACACATGTCCGTGAGTAAGCTTCAGCAAAGCATGACGTGTATGATAATGAATGTTGGAGTCTTCATGAGCAGTGCTGAGAGGCATCAGTGAGTTGGACAAGATATAAAACCAAGTCTTCGAAATGAATACCAGATGCTTCGGGCTAATGTTTTCTGGCATGTGGTCTCCAGTGACTTCGGGATCCAGCAGTGAAGCAAATTCAGCTTCAGTAGGATCAGGCAACAAATGCACCTTTGCAAGTTCTCGAGTGTGCCTTGGGATGTTCACTATATCCATGAATTCATCAGAATGCATCCTAAATACCTTTCCTTGAATCATCCACTCAAGAATCCATGAGCTTGTATCATTAGGATTGCCAGAGACATAGAGAGTGGCATAGAATTGCTTCACTAGCTCGGAATTGAATGGTGTCTCCATGGCAAACAGGCTGGTAAGATTTTGTGCTTCGATGGTTTCCATGATGTTCTGGAAGCACGTTGCAGAAGTTAGACTTCGCATATCTAATTACTTGTTCCTGAATAAAACACCCTTCTGGCAGTATAGCTTCGTGTACAGAATCTGTTGCTCAGCTGTCCAGAATCGGAGGTCATTTGCAGTCCGGGGTGAATCATATGGACTTGCGCCAAAGAAACGAAGCTTCTGGCGATGAACTTCGAGATTGAACTCAGGACCATGTCTTGAAGAAGAACCATCTCCCAAGAAAATAGGAAAAGTTTCACGTGGGTAGATGGAGTCCAGTTGAGTATCTTGCGCAGGAATGCAGTGTGGAGCTTGCCTTCGAGCAACTATGGATCATTCCTGCGGTTGAGTCGTAATTTCCAATTCATTTGCTTCGGCTTCGGCATCGACATCGGCTTCAGGCTCTTCTGGAGCAGCTTTTTTTCTTGCTTCGCCTTCTTGTTCTTCGGACTCCTCAGCAGAGTGAGCCGAAGAATAATCCTTTGACGGAATTGGTATGTCTTGAGTAGGAGGAGAAGGCTCTGGCTCAAAATTGTCGTGGTGTGACGGTTGAGGAGCGGGTTGAGGAGAAGGTGGATTAGGAGCACGGGGTGGAATGACTTTTGGAGTGGTTGGCTTTGCAAAGGGTTTGGGAAGAGTGATGATCTTACATCGAGGGGGCGATGCTTGTCTTGGGGCCTTCTTGGCCGGATGAGAGCTCACCTCATCAGCTTCGTCTGCATCTGTGATAAGACGACGTTTCCTTTGTTGCAGTTGGGAAAGGGGTGAAGCTAATTGCTTGAGCATGGCTTCGCGCTTCTTGGAATCAAGAGCCATGACCGAAGCATTGTGCGTCTTGCAAGATTCTTCAATGGCAGACTTGATCTTGCCTTGAAACACTTTAATATTTCTCTTTGTCTTTTCATTGACATCAGCAATTTTCTTCGAAGCTGCTTCGGCTTCGATCTTGAAGTCTTCATCTGATTCAGCATCTGCTTTCTTCTTAAACTTCAGAATTTTTGCAGTTTCAGATCTGTCCCTAGCATGTAAATCCCTCAGCTGGTTGTATAAAGTTTCAATCATAGCAGAAAGAGTTGGTGAAATGTAAACATTCCTAACATCCACGGCTTTGGGATCAACAGCTTCAGCAAGCTGGCAGAATGCCTGATTCAGGCTTAAACAGTCTCAAAGTTCTCCTTCTCTTGCATCCGGGAAGTTATGTTGGCTCTGCTCAGCTTCTTCATGAGCTTCGGGAGCAGGGGTTGCGACTGGCTTCGAAGGGATATCCTTTGGTGCCATGTCTACAGCAGCTTCCTTCTGAGCGGCTCTAGCAGCTTTCTCTGCTTTCTTTGTGCGAAGGATGTCAAGTTGAGCTTGGCGCTTGGCTTCAGCTTCCCTAAGCTGTTTGGCTTCGGCAGCAGCCTTAGCCTCTTGAGCTTTTTCTTCAGCCTTCTGATTAGATTCAGCAAGTTCTTTCCTTTGCTTTTCCAACTGAGCACCATCTCTATCTGCCTTTTCCTTCGCTTTAGCTTCTTTATCAGCCTTGGCTTGGGCTTGTGCTTCAGCATGAAGGCGTTCAGCTTCAGCACGGTCTCGTTTGCGCATGTCTGCTTCAGACAACTTCTTGGTGCCGACCTGGGCATAAGACAGGCCAGGCTTGGCAACAAATGATTTCAGCTTCGAAGCTTTGGCTGGTTCAGGAGCTTTAGCTTCGGGCATAGCAGCAGGCTTTGCCTTCGGGTCATGCCTCTCCTTCGTTCTCTGTTCAGCAGGAACAAGGCGGCGAGGTGACTTTGTAGCCAAGGGAGACTCAACCACCAAGTTTGTCAAATCAATGTTTCATTTAGGAACAGGAGGATCAGTTGAATCTTGAATCCTAATGCCTTTTGGAGCAGACGGTTTCTCTCTAGCCTTCTTCTTCAGTGGCTTCCGAAGTGGTTGTCTCTTAGGACTAGGGGGAACAGGAGTGTGCTCAGACTCATCATCTGCATCATCAGCAGGATCTTCACCAAGTGAATCTTCAAGCTGTGCAGCAGCATCAGCTTCATCATCAGCTTCATCGTCACTTTCCTCCCCAGAAATAGCAGGAGGCGGTGAAGAACTCAACTTTCGAAGCTTTCGCCTCTTAGGCTTCGATCCACCTGCTTCAGCATCGCCTTCAGCAGCAAGTGCTTTGGCCTTCTTCTCTTCTCGGATTCTCTTCTTCTCAGCCAATACGGCAAGTCTCTCTTGCTCGTCTGGATAGTCATCTGGTTTCTTGAGAGTATTTGGGTGAGGTAAAGCAGGAGGCTTCGGGTAGTACTTTTTCCTATTTGCAGCATTATATTGGGCACACATGGCAGTAGTGTACCGATAAGGAGGGCTGAAAGCAAACTGCATATCCCATTTCCAGTCTGGGATGCTCTTGTACTTGTACCACCTTATGGCCCAGTAGCGTCGAATCTTTTGCAATCGAATCTTTCTGTCATGATCAGATTCTTCAGGAGGTGTGTCATAGCCCATCTTGAGACGAATGGCTTCGGGTATGCCTCGGGCATTTTTGACTTCCTTCGTCTTGCCACCTTTGCCTTTCTGCCTCGGTGGCTCAGGATAGTTCTCAAGTCCGTCCACTATAGGTGACTCATTCCCCATGGCTGCCTCTTCGTCAGACATCCTGTGACCAGAAAGATAGAAAAGAGGGAACAGGAAAGGGAATGAATAAGCACTGGCAAAAGTTTCGACCAAAACCAAATTTTGACAAGAACCAAGATCAATCTAAGATCAGATGCAAATCTGTCAATGGATCGGGCTAGAACTAGTTCAAGAACAAGACCTAACTCAGTCCAAAATCACAGAATAGATCGAATCTCAAAACTGACCTGAGAAGATGGGATTACTTTGATGCTAATAACAGTTTTCTCAAGGAGCAATGATCAGCACGGATAAAACAGTCCTATAAACAGAAAACAAAAACCTAACAAAACTTAGATCCAAGCCCTAGATGATGAACTCGCAGAGAAGATTGGATCCAAGAAACTTGCGTACCCTAACTTGGTGACGCGAAGCGGCTACGGCGACGGAGTGCGGAGACGAGCTCTTCGTCGACGGGGAACGTCCACGGCGGCGGCGGTCCGACAGTGAAGCGGCGCAGTCGTCGTCGGGGAAGAGAGCTCAGCGGCGTGCTCGAGGAGGGAGACGGGGAAATCGGGAGAGAATGAACATGCGGAAACGGTTCGCTGGAGGGATCGCCTTATATAGGACCGATCTGAAACGGTTGCCAGATCGTATCAGACGGCTGCCAGCGAGTGTCTCTTCTGATTCAACGGCTCATATGAAATGGCGGTTCGCGAGCGAATCTCAACGGCCCGAGAAAGACGAGGACTCAACGGCCGAAGAATAAGTCTTGACCGAGAGCAAAAACTTCGATAAAGTTGGGAGCATTTGATTCGGAACTCAAAGA
Organism: Bromus sterilis; assembly: GCA_950022295.1. Lineage (NCBI taxonomy): Eukaryota > Viridiplantae > Streptophyta > Magnoliopsida > Poales > Poaceae > Bromus > Bromus sterilis. The sequence goes on along the minus strand of OX465597.1, from coordinate 26,239,687 downwards.
TGTTCGAAGCAATATGCTTTTCGTTTCAATTGTGCTTTACCATTCAAGACAGAATAGATTGGGAGCGAATCAGAATGGAGGGAAAGGGTCCGAAACTTATGACTTCGAAGAACAACAACGAAGCCAAAAGTGATAAGTACAGGGGACAAAAGAAACGAATAAATAAAGCAACACGGAACTGGAAGCAAATGACGAATGAAGCTAAACACAGAAACTTGGACGAAGGAAAACTCAAGCGAAACTAAATAAACAAACACACAACAAAGGTGAATATATACAATGGAAAAGTTTCGATCTTACTGAACATTGTGTGAGTCTAGAATGTTTAGCTCACATCTCAATGCACAAAACCTTTTCTCGTCCAATGGCTTCGTGAAAATATCTGCCAATTGATCTTCAGTTCTAACATGGATGATCTCAATGTCTTCGCGCTGAACATGATCTCGAAGAAAATGTTGACGAATATCGATATGCTTCGTTCGAGACTGTTTCACAGGATTGTGTGCAATTTTGATAGCACTCTCATTATCACAAAGCAGAGGGATTTTCTTCACATATATGTCATAATCTTTCAGCGTCTGCTTAAGCCAAAGTATTTGAGTGCAGCATGAACCAGCAGCAATGTATTCAGCTTCAGCAGTAGATATTGAGACACAATTATGTTTCTTTGAAGCCCAACACACAAGAGATCTACCAAGAAAATGACAAGTGCCTGAGGTAGATTTCCTGTCAACCCTATCACCAGCCCAGTCTGAATCAGAATATCCAATCAAATCAAATTGAGTTCCTTTGGGATACCAAACTCCCAAAGAAGGAGTGTGTGCTAGATATCGAAGAATTCGCTTCACAGCAGTATGATGTGATTCCTTCGGATTGGCCTGAAAACGAGCACAAATACAAACTGACAGCATAATATCAGGTCTAGATGCACATAAGTATAAGAGTGAACCTATCATAGACCGATACTTCTTCTGATCGAAGGGTTTCCCTTTCTCATCAGCATCAAGAAATCCATTTGTAGGCATGGGAGTCCTGATGGTCTTGCATTCAGCAAGATCAAATTTCTTCAAGCAATCCTTCAAGTATTTCTCTTGTGAAATAAAGGTGCCATTCTTCTGTTGGCGAATCTGAAGTCCAAGGAAAAACTTCAATTCACCCATCATAGACATCTCATATTTCTTCGACATCATCCTTGCAAATTCTTCGCTGATCTCAGAGTTAGTGCAGCCCAAAATAATATCATCTACATATATCTGACACACAAATAGATCATTTTTATATGATCGAGTGAAAAGAGTGGGTTCAGTGGTTCCTGGTTTGAAGCCTTTCTTCAGGAGGAAATCCTTCAATGTTTCATACCAAGGACGAGGTGCTTGCTTCATTCCATACAAAGCTTTGTGAAGCCTGTACACCATATCAGGATTCTTCGAGTCTTCAAAACCTAGTGGGTGCATGACATACACTTCTTCTTCTATCTCACCATTAAGAAAAGCACTTTTGACATCCATTTGATATAGCAATATATTTTTGTGGTAAGCAAAAGCAAGCATGACGCGAATGGAGTCGAGACGGGCTACTGGTGCATAAGTTTCACCAAAATCAATGCCTTCGATTTGGGTGTAGCCTTGTGCTACCAATCTAGCCTTATTTCTTACCACAATACCATCTTCATCTTGCTTGTTGCGAAATATCCACTTTGTGCCAATAACATTGTGCTTTGTGGGATCGGGCCTGTCAACAAGTGACCAAACTTTGTTTCTTTCAAACTGGTGAAGTTCTTCCATCATAGCCAATAACCAATCAGGGTCCTTCATGGCTTCATCATATTTTGAAGGCTCTAGCATGAAAACAAAAGAAAAACTTCCACAGAAGTTAGCCAAACGAGTACGAGATCGAGTTGTGGGACGACCTGGTTGATGAATATCTTCGAGGATCGAATCAACATCAACTCTTCTTCGAACTCGTGATAACGTAGAGTCATTTGCTTCAGGCTCAGCTTCTGCTTCAGGATCTGCATCAGCTTCGGGATCTGCTTCACCTTCAGCTTCGGCATTTCCTTCAGGATTAGCATTTCCTTTGTTCCCTTGTTCTTCTTCGTCCTGTTCATCATTAGCTTCAGGATGTTGATCTCCAGCGCCCCGGGCTATGTGTGGGAACATTGGACCATCATCATCCCTAACAGCTTGACGAAGATTGGCTTCAACAGGGTGAATCTCTCCAATAGCCATGGACCTGATCACTTCATCAAGTGGAGGTTCATCTAGATCATGAGGCAAATGCTCCTTTTGAGAGCCATTAGTTTCATCAAACCTCACATTTACAGTTTCCATAACTTTACCGAAGTGAGAGTTATACACTCTGTAAGTGTGAGAGTTTGAGCCATAACCTAAAAGAAAACCTTCATGTGCCTTAGGGGCAAATTTGGAGCTATGATTCATATCTCTAATGAAGCATGAAGCACCAAATACCCTAAGATATGAAACATTTGGTTTGTTACCAGTGATAAGCTCATGTGAAGTTTTCTTCAGGAATTTGTGAAGGTAAACCTTGTTGATGATGTGACATGCAGTGTTAACTGCTTCGGCCCAGAACCTAATAGGAGTCTTGTATTCAGCAAGCATAGTTCTGGCCATTTCAATGAGAGTTCTATTCTTCCTTTCAACTACACCATTCTGTTGAGGTGTATATGCACCAGAGAACTCATGAGTAAAACCATGATCATCAAGAAAATCTGTAATATTAGTATTTTTGAATTCAGTTCCATTATCACTTCGGATATGCTTTAGAGATAATTCATATTCAGTTTGAGCTCTCTTAGCGAATGACTTGAAGATCTCAACAACTTTGCTCTTGTCATCCAAGAAGAAAACCCAAGTATAACGAGAGAAATCATCAACAATAACAAGACCATATTTGTTTCCTCCCAGGCTTGCATAATTTTGAGGACCAAAAAGATCCATATGAAGCAATTCAAGAGGACGAGTGGTAGTCATGATAGTCTTCGCTGAATGATGTTTCTTCGTGATTTTACCAGCTTCACAAGCACTGCAGAGACGATCCTTACCGAATTTTACTTCGCTAAGGCCAATAACATGCTTCTTCTTTGCCAGATTATGAAGATTTCTCATCCCTGCATGACCAAGTCTTCGATGCCATAACCAACCAGATGAAGCTTTTGCCATTAAGCATGTGGATACAGCAGGGCCCGAAGAAAAATCAACAATGTATAAATCTCCCTTTCGGTAACCCTCGAAGACAAACGTATAGTCATCCTGTGAAAAGACAACACAACGCGAAGCAGAAAATAGAACAAGCATACCCATATCGCATAACTTCGAAATAGACAGAAGATTATATCCAAGTGATTGGACTAGCATAACCTTGTCAATGTGCTTATCTTTCGATATGGCAACCTTACCCAAACCTAACACTTTACCTTTGTTGTTATCACCGAAGGTAATGTACTTCTGAGAAGATTGAGATAGTTTTTCTTCGGTGAATAACTCCTTGTCTCCGGTCATATGATTTGTACAACCACTATCCATGACCCATTCGGATCCACCGGAGACATAGCCATGCAGAAGAATTAGTTCTTCTTAACCACCCACAAACGAGCAGGTGACTGAGAAGATGTTGAAGCACTGGTTGAAGCAATATTAAAGCGAACAGGAGTGTATTGCTTCGGTGTACCATCAAGCACACCATAAATGTAAGTCCTCTGCGAATGGTTAGCATAAGAATGAGCACATGCAATCTTAGTATGATTATTATGAGGACGATACGTATGACGACCAGTACGATAGTATTGCTTCTGCGGAACATTTGATTCGGTCACCAGTGGATCATTTCTTGTCTCAAGAGAGTAGAAATGATTCGGTGGTACCGAAGGCTTTCCCTGCATAGTATGGTTAGCATGCAATTTTTCCACAAGTGCTTTCTGCACCCATATCTGCCTCTTATAGAAGCCATTCTTCGGTGGAGTACCTACATACTCAGCTGTAAATTTTCCCTGTTCATCCTTAATGAGTTTGTAGTCTGAATCAAGTGATTCATCCACAATGGCTTTGTTCATTTTGCAATCGAAACCTGAAAGGTTAGCAATATCAATGGGTTTCTCCTTCGCTAGAACCCAAACAGTCTTAGGATACTGCTCAGGCTCCCAATAGGTGCCATCAGGGTTTATCTTTCTCTCGAAGCCAACACCTTCATTTCTGGGATTCCTGTGAAAGAGAGCCTTCCTCAGGATATCACAGAGATATTGATGTCCTTGCACACTTTTGAACATGTCTGTTTCAAATAAGTTTTTCAACCTAAGGAGTTCCTCGGTAACAGCAGGATTTTCCTCATCAGAGGCATTAGTATCATCGATAACAATAGGAGCTTTCCCTTTGGAATCAGTTTTGCTTCGTTCCAAACAAGTTAAACAAGGTGATTCATTTTTCTGATTTGCTTCAGAACCTTGTTGAGCCATGAAAGAGAGATTGACATTTTCCAATTCTTCATGAGCCTCTTTCAGTTTTTCAAGAGCCATTTTCCTCTGAAGAAATTCATAGGTGAGCTTCTCATAATCAACTGAAAGAAGATCATGCCTAGAGGATAATTCTTCAAACTTATCCTTCAGAGCAGCATGCTCATTAGTTAAAGTTTGACCTTTCTCTATCTCATCGATCAACAGAGTTTCCGATTTCTTAATGGTTTTGCTTAGAGAATCAAGTTCATCTTGTTGGATTGAAGCAATTTTAGCAAGTTTAGCATAGCTTATCTTTGAATCACTATCATATGAAGAACAATCAGAAGTATCATAGTTTGATTTGGATGAAGATACATTCGCCTTGGCCATGAAGCAATATGCAAGAGTTTCATCTTCACTACTGTTGTTGGTGAAGAATGAGCTCGAAGCAATAGTTGAAGCTTCTGCCGAAGCAAAAACCAAACCAGCAACACCATCTGATTCGGACCCAGACCCAGACCTGGAGCCTGAATCAGCTTCGGATCCAGAGGCTTCATCTTCAGAGTTCATCTCCTTTCCCAGATAGGCCTTGGCACGGTGAGAGCTTCTTCGACGAGACGAGTGAGTCTTCGATGAAGAACCCTCACGCTTCTTCTGATACTTCTTCCTCTTATCATCATCAGAATCTTTCTTCTTTTCTCTTCTCGAACTAGAATCATGTCTCTTTGACTCATAGCTTCTGGAGGATCTGTGGGACTTTGATGAGGAGTCTCTGAGCGAATGCTTCGATTTATTCTCAGCTTCCCACAGAGGGCAATCAGCAATGTAGTGACCTGGTTTCTTGCACTTGTAGCAGCAATTGTCCTTCGATGGTGAGCTTCTTGAGGATGAACGGTGAGAAGAATGACTTGAGCTTCTTGAAGGATAACTCTTCTTCGGTGAAGAAAAACCTTTTCTCTGAAAGCGATTGAAGCGTCTCATGATCTGTGCTAGATCTTGTCCAATGCTTGCAGGATCATCTGATTCGACACCTGAAGCAGAACTGACTTCGGGTGAAGAATGACGCGAAGCTTTTGCTTTCAAGGAATGAGATCTCCTTCGAGAACCATTTATGTCACGTTTCTCATCTTCTTCCATCTCAAAGGTATTGAGCCTCTCAAGAATATCAGCGGCGACAAGACGTCTAAAATCAGTCCTTTCCTTGATCATCAGCACAATGTGATCAAACGAATCATCCAATGAGCGAAGCAGAGTTCTAACAACTGAGTGAGGAGTAATGTCATCAGCACCAAGTGAAATCAACTCATTTGCAAGAGTAGTGAGTCTGCTGTAAATGGAGCTGACTTTTTCACCCTCGTTTCTCTTGAATCGATAGAATTTGCTTCGAAGTGTGTCAATTCTGGCATCCTTCTGGGTAGAAACACCTTCACCAATCTTCTCAAGATAGTCCCAGACACCTTTGGCCGAAGGAATATTCTTCACTTCATGATACTTCTCTGGTGTCAGATGATTGGTGATGAAAACCCAGACTTCGGAATCAAGATCGATCAGCTTCGCTTCTTCAGGAGTGATGGCATTCTGGTCAGCAACTCTAACTCCATAAAAGGCAAATTTCCAGGCAGTTGAGTTGATAGCCATGATATTTCTCTTCATTTTTTCCTTCCAGTATGGATAGTCATTTCCATTGAACACGGGTATGGGTTCGCCGGAACGAATGGCTGCGAAAGACATACTTGCAAAACACTCTAGGAGGTTAATCCAAACAAAGAGGGACTAGCTCTGATACCAATTGTAACTCCAAGTATGTGATCAGAGAGGGAGGGGGTGAATGATCACTTCAAAATTTTGCATGAAACTATGAAGTGAAGCATAACTTAGCAGCAGAATAATTTCAACAGAAAGGTAAACATTGAAGCAGAACTGGATTGAAGCATAACATAGCGAATCAAAAGCATCGAATCAATTGCATTGAAGCAAATCACTGAAGCAATTGATAAACTGAATGTAAGTGCGGAAGGTAAAACGAACTCTTGAATCGGCGATGTTTGTTCGACCAGTTCACACTCTGCAAAGTGCTATGTCTGGTTGGAGGGACTTGTGATTGAACACATGAGCTAACCTCTCTCCGTCCGTATCTCCACTGCACCAATCTCCTTGAGCTTGGTCAGTTCTTCACTCATGGTTGATTATTGAGGGAATCACCGAAACCTTTGACAAACTGGACTTCGAGGCGACAATAACTCTTCGCTCTCTGAAGAACAACGCTCTAATCGTCTAGGAGAATTGCAGTTCTCCAAGATAAAAAGGCTAGTAAACTTCTTCCTAAGTCATAATGAATCAACTCAGATCAATAGGACTTATGCATCGGTGGATGGGTTTTTTTTGCTTCGGTGGGGTTTGCTCTTTCTCTTCACTGTCAGGAAATATTCTTGGAGCAGCCACCGGCCAATGAGGGCGGGGGTGGCGTATTTATGGGTGGCAATCCCTAGGTGCGAAATGACTTAAATGACCCGATGTGACAGCTTGACACCTGTCCGCAACGGTCATATTTCCAATCAAAGCGCAACTTTACTTGCGGTCCAAGTAAAGCTGACTCACGGACTTGGTTATGCTTCAGGAGCCGAAAGAACTAAGTCTTCGCTGGTGAAGCATTACCTAGTGCACATGAGATTTCTCAACTCTGGCTTCTCACAGGTTTGGAGTCAATCTGAGTCTTTTCACCAAAACCTTCGGAGTACATTTACTAAACCCCTCTTGATAGTACGGTTTTTCCTACGACTCAAAGAAGTGAAAAAGAACTACGCAAAAACTACTAAGTCTTGCGCCATCTTGGTCATCTCCTTCGATGAGACGTGCTTCAGGATTCCTTATCTTTTTAGGGGTCGACATCCGTGATGAGCTTCACTCCAGAGAATATGCTTCAGTAAGTATGTAAATCTTCGTTGAAGCTTTATCACCAACCTATAACTTCAGGAACCTAACCATTTGTTTTACACTAGAAAACTTGTTAGTTCCTTTACTGTTTTGCCCAACAATATCCAAAACTCATGGGGGTATAACTTTGCTCTTACAATCTCCCCCTTTTTGGACTATTGTTGACAAAACAGGCATCGATAGAAGATATGAAATTTTGAGTTGAGTTGAGAGCAAACTCTAAGATATGAAGCTTTTGAAAGATATGAAGCTTTTGACTCCCCCTGAATGCAAGCATCGAAGATTTATATAATCGAAGAGAATGCTTGATGAAGAATATCTTTGATGGGAAGCCTAGCACATATCTTAGTGAAGAGAATATTTGTCTTGAAGAATATGCAATTATCCAATGACCTGTGAACTTAAGGATAACAACCACCTGCAAGGTAACAGATACGAGAGCAACTTGCAAGCACGGGGTTATTAACACATAAAATGTAGCAGTTCACAACCGAAGTAAAACTTAAGTTACAACCCAATCGAAGCGAATGGAAAGTTCGTTGTAACTTAACACACAAAAGATCGAATCAAATCCCTAAGCCCCGCAGCGAATCTAAACTCAATCGATGCTACTTTCTTCCCCTTTTGTCAATTATTGGACAAAACATAAAGAGGTAGATCAAGAGTATTTATGCGTTTGCTGCAACCCGGGGACCCTGCTGATTGTCTTCGCCCGAATAAGATGCATCTCCTGAAGTGTCTCCTTCGGTTGAAGCAGGTGACTCCAGTTCGTCAATGTCCATCGGCGCTTGAAGCAAATCAAGATCACTATCGTTGAGAGGATCATCTTCTTGCTTCGAGGTGTGGGAGTCTTCATCAGATAGGGTATCTGGGCGAATCTGTTCAGCTGGATTAACAAATAAAACTTCATCAATCTTTTCCAGCGGCGGGATCTTTGGGTTGGGGCGGTCGATCGAATCATTTCTGGAGAAGTGGCGTTGAAGATGTGGATACTCCTTAAAAATCCGGTCAGCTTCAAGCTTCTTCACAGAGTTGAACTTCCTTAATCCTTTCCAAGAGTGGCGCTTCAAAACCTTCAAGTACTGGTTGTTGTTTAAAGCAATGTTTCCAACTCTTTTGATCTCATCTGAAAGATGTTGCAGTTGGCGTTGATTTCCTTCAATGAAATTTTCAAGCACCTGTTGGGTGTGAATGCCAACTTCAAAGTGGTAAACTTCTTTCTGGAATGACTTCGACATGTTGCGTTCATTAACATGCTGTCTGACTCCGACATATGTGGCAAATGGGTCATTTGGTCTTCTGAAGATATTCATTGTATCACGCACAGGAGGATAGAACAGCTTCGCAACGAAGTCTTCACGACGTCCATGGTTTCAAATGGCTTGGAGCCAGGGAGCATATGGCTTAAATTGATGTACGAGTTCAGCAGCTTGTACCATATAGCGAAGAAAACAATCCTCGAAGTCAAACACATGTCCGTGAGTAAGCTTCAGCAAAGCATGACGTGTATGATAATGAATGTTGGAGTCTTCATGAGCAGTGCTGAGAGGCATCAGTGAGTTGGACAAGATATAAAACCAAGTCTTCGAAATGAATACCAGATGCTTCGGGCTAATGTTTTCTGGCATGTGGTCTCCAGTGACTTCGGGATCCAGCAGTGAAGCAAATTCAGCTTCAGTAGGATCAGGCAACAAATGCACCTTTGCAAGCTCTCCAGTGTGCCTTGGGATGTTCACTATATCCATGAATTCATCAGAATGCATCCTAAATACCTTTCCTTGAATCATCCACTCAAGAATCCATGAGCTTGTATCATTAGGATTGCCAGAGACATAGAGAGTGGCATAGAATTGCTTCACTAGCTCGGAATTGAATGGTGTCTCCATGGCAAACAGGCTGGTAAGATTTTGTGCTTCGATGGTTTCCATGATGTTCTGGAAGCACGTTGCAGAAGTTAGACTTCGCATATCTAATTACTTGTTCCTGAATAAAACACCCTTCTGGCAGTATAGCTTTGTGTACAGAATCTGTTGCTCAGCTGTCCAGAATCGGAGGTCATTTGCAGTCCGGGGTGAATCATATGGACTTGCGCCAAAGAAACGAAGCTTCTGGCGATGAACTTCGAGATTGAACTCAGGACCATGTCTTGAAGAAGAACCATCTCCCAAGAAAATAGGAAAAGTTTCACGTGGGTAGATGGAGTCCAGTTGAGTATCTTGCGCAGGAATGCAGTGTGGAGCTTGCCTTCGAGCAACTATGGATCGTTCCTGCGGTTGAGTCGTAATTTCCAATTCATTTGCTTCGGCTTCGGCATCGACATCGGCTTCAGGCTCTTCTGGAGCAGCTTTTTTTCTTGCTTCGCCTTCTTGTTCTTCGGACTCCTCAGCAGAGTGAGCCGAAGAATAATCCTTTGACGGAATTGGTATGTCTTGAGTAGGAGGAGAAGGCTCTGGCTCAAAATTGTCGTGGTGTGACGGTTGAGGAGCGGGTTGAGGAGAAGGTGGATTAGGAGCACGGGGTGGAATGACTTTTGGAGTGGTTGGCTTTGCAAAGGGTTTGGGAAGAGTGATGATCTTACATCGAGGGGGCGATGCTTGTCTTGGGGCCTTCTTGGCCGGATGAGAGCTCACCTCATCAGCTTCGTCTGCATCTGTGATAAGACGACGTTTCCTTTGTTGCAGTTGGGAAAGGGGTGAAGCTAATTGCTTGAGCATGGCTTCGCGCTTCTTGGAATCAAGAGCCATGACCGAAGCATTGTGCGTCTTGCAAGATTCTTCAATGGCAGACTTGATCTTGCCTTGAAACACTTTAATATTTCTCTTTGTCTTTTCATTGACATCAGCAATTTTCTTCGAAGCTGCTTCGGCTTCGATCTTGAAGTCTTCATCTGATTCAGCATCTGCTTTCTTCTTAAACTTCAGAATTTTTGCAGTTTCAGATCTGTCCCTAGCATGTAAATCCCTCAGCTGGTTGTATAAAGTTTCAATCATAGCAGAAAGAGTTGGTGAAATGTAAACATTCCTAACATCCACGGCTTTGGGATCAACAGCTTCAGCAAGCTGGCAGAATGCCTGATTCAGGCTTAAACAGTCTCAAAGTTCTCCTTCTCTTGCATCCGGGAAGTTATGTTGGCTCTGCTCAGCTTCTTCATGAGCTTCGGGAGCAGGGGTTGCGACTGGCTTCGAAGGGATATCCTTTGGTGCCATGTCTACAGCAGCTTCCTTCTGAGCGGCTCTAGCAGCTTTCTCTGCTTTCTTTGTGCGAAGGATGTCAAGTTGAGCTTGGCGCTTGGCTTCAGCTTCCCTAAGCTGTTTGGCTTCGGCAGCAGCCTTAGCCTCTTGAGCTTTTTCTTCAGCCTTCTGATTAGATTCAGCAAGTTCTTTCCTTTGCTTTTCCAACTGAGCACCATCTCTATCTGCCGTTTCCTTCGCTTTAGCTTCTTTATCAGCCTTGGCTTGGGCTTGTGCTTCAGCATGAAGGCGTTCAGCTTCAGCACGGTCTCGTTTGCGCATGTCTGCTTCAGACAACTTCTTGGTGCCGACCTGGGCATAAGCCAGGCCAGGCTTGGCAACAAATGATTTCAGCTTCGAAGCTTTGGCTGGTTCAGGAGCTTTAGCTTCGGGCATAGCAGCAGGCTTTTCCTTCGGGTCATGCCTCTCCTTCGTTCTCTGTTCAGCAGGAACAAGGCGGCGAGGTGACTTTGTAGCCAAGGGAGACTCAACCACCAAGTTTGTCAAATCAATGTTTCATTTAGGAACAGGAGGATCAGTTGAATCTTGAATCCTAATGCCTTTTGGAGCAGACGGTTTCTCTCTAGCCTTCTTCTTCAGTGGCTTCCGAAGTGGTTGTCTCTTAGGACTAGGGGGAACAGGAGTGTGCTCAGACTCATCATCTGCATCATCAGCAGGATCTTCACCAAGTGAATCTTCAAGCTGTGCAGCAGCATCAGCTTCATCATCAGCTTCATCGTCACTTTCCTCCCCAGAAATAGCAGGAGGCGGTGAAGAACTCAACTTTCGAAGCTTTCGCCTCTTAGGCTTCGATCCACCTGCTTCAGCATCGCCTTCAGCAGCAAGTGCTTTGGCCTTCTTCTCTTCTCGGATTCTCTTCTTCTCAGCCAATACGGCAAGTCTCTCTTGCTCGTCTGGATAGTCATCTGGTTTCTTGAGAGTATTTGGGTGAGGTAAAGCAGGAGGCTTCGGGTAGTACTTTTTCCTATTTGCAGCATTATATTGGGCACACATGGCAGTAGTGTACCGATAAGGAGGGCTGAAAGAAAACTGCATATCCCATTTCCAGTCTGGGATGCTCTTGTACTTGTACCACCTTATGGCCCAGTAGCGTCGAATCTTTTGCAATCGAATCTTTCTGTCATGATCAGATTCTTCAGGAGGTGTGTCATAGCCCATCTTGAGACGAATGGCTTCGGGTATGCCTCGGGCATTTTTTACTTCCTTCATCTTGCCACCTTTGCCTTTCTGCCTCGGTGGCTCAGGATAGTTCTGAAGTCCTTCCACTATAGGTGACTCATTCCCCATGGCTGCCTCTTCGCCAGACATCCTGTGACCAGAAAGATAGAAAAGAGGGAACAGGAAAGGGAATGAATAAGCACTGGCAAAAGTTTCGACCAAAACCAAATTTTTACAAGGACCCAGATCAATCTAAGATCAGATGCAAATCTGTCAATGGATCGGGCTAGAACTTGTTCAAGAACAAGACCTAACTCAGTCCAAAATCACAGAATAGATCGAATCTCAAAACTGACCTGAGAAGATGGGATTACTTTGATGCTAATAACAGTTTTCGCAAGGAGCAATGATCAGCACGGATCAAACAGTCCTATAAACAGAAAACAAAAACCTAACAAAACTTAGATCCAAGCCCTAGATGAAGAACTCGCAAAGAAGATTGGATCCAAGAAACTTGCGTACCCTAGCTTGGTGACGCGAAGCGGCTACGGTGACGGAGTGCGGAGCCGAGCTCTTCGTCGATGGGGAACGTCCACGGCGGCGGCGGTCCGGCAGTGAAGCGGCGCAGTTGTCGTCGGGGACGAGAGCTCAGCGGCGTGCTCGAGGAGGGAGACGGGGAAATCGGGAGAGAATGAACGTGCGGAAACGGTTCGCTGGAGGGATCGCCTTATATAGGCCCGATCTAAAACGGTTGCCAGATCGTATCAGACGGCTGCCAGCGAGTGTCTCTTCCGATTCAACGGCTCATATGAAATGGCGGTTCGCGAGCGAATCTCAACGGCCTGAGAAAGACGAGGACTCAACGGCCGAAGAATAAGTCTTGACCGAGAGCAAAAACTTCGATAAAGTTGGGAGCATTTGATTCGGAACTCAAAGATGTTCGAAGCAATATGCTTTTCGTTTCAATTGTGCTTTACCATTCAAGACATAATAGATTGGGAGCGAATCAGAATGGAGGGAAAGGGTCCGAAACTTATCACTTCGAAGAACAACAATGAAGCCAGAAGTGATAAGTACATGGGACAAAAGAAACGAATAAATAAAGCAACACAGAACTGGAAGCAAATGACGAACGAAGCTAAACACAGAAACTTGGATGAAGGAAAACTCAAGCGAAACTAAATAAACAAACACACAACGAAGGTGAATATATACAATGGAAAAGTTTCGATCTTACTGAACATTGTGTGAGTCTAGAATGTTTAGCTCACATCTCAATGCACAAAACCTTTTCTCGTCCAATGGCTTCGTGAAAATATCTGCCAATTGATCTTCAGTTCTAACATGGATGATCTCGATGTCTTCGCGCTGAACATGATCTCGAAGAAAATGGTGACGAATATCGATATGCTTCGTTCGAGACTGTTGCACAGGATTGTGTGCAATTTTGATAGCACTCTCATTATCACAAAGCAGAGGGATTTTCTTCACATATATGTCATAATCTTTCAGCGTCTGCTTAAGCCAAAGTATTTGAGTGCAGCATGAACCAGCAGCAATGTATTCAGCTTCAGAAGTAGATATTGAGACACAATTATGTTTCTTTGAAGCCCAACACACAAGAGATCTACCAAGAAAATGACAAGTGCCTGAGGTAGATTTCCTGTCAACCCTATCACCAGCCCAGTCTGAATCAGAATATCCAATCAAATCAAATTGAGTTCCTTTGGGATACCAAAGTCCCAAAGAAGGGGTGTGTGCTAGATATCGAAGAATTCGCTTCACAGCAGTATGATGTGATTCCTTCGGATTGGCCTGAAAACGAGCACAAATACAAACTGACAGCATAATATCAAGTCTAGATGCACTTAAGTATAAGAGTGAACCTATCATAGACCGATACTTCTTCTGATCGAAGGGTTTCCCTTTCTCATCAGCATCAAGAAATCCATTTGTAGGCATGGGAGTCCTGATGGTCTTGCATTCAGCAAGATCAAGTTTCTTCAGGCAATCCTTCAAGTATTTCTCTTGTGAAATAAAGGTGCCATTCTTCTGTTGGCGAATCTGAAGTCCAAGGAAAAACTTCAATTCACCCATCATACACATCTCATATTTCTTCGACGTCATCCTTGCAAATTCTTCGCTGATCTCAGAGTTCGTGCAGCCCAAAATAATATCATCTACATATATCTGACACACAAATAGATCATCGTTATATGATCGAGTGAAAAGAGTGGGGTGAGTGGTTCCTGGTTTGAAGCCTATCTTCAGGAGTAAATCCTTCAATGTTTCATACCAAGCACGAGGTCCTTGCTTCAGTCCATACAAAGCTTTGTGAAGCCTGTACACCATATCAGGATTCTTCGAGTCTTCAAAACCTGGTGGCTGCATGACATACACTTCTTCTTCTATCTCACCATTAAGAAAAGCACTTTTGACATCCATTTGATATAGCAATATATTTTTGTGGTTAGCAAAAGCAAGCATGACGCGAATGGATTCGAGACGGGCTACTGGTGCATAAGTTTCACCAAAATCAATGCCTTCGATTTGGGTGTAGCCTTGTGCTACCAATCTAGCCTTATTTCTTACCACAATACCATCTTCATCTTGCTTGTTGCGAAATATCCACTTTGTGCCAATAACATTGTGCTTCGTGGGATCGGGCCTGTCAACAAGTGACCAAACTTTGTTTCTTTCAAACTGGTGAAGTTCTTCCATCATAGCCAATAACCAATCAGGGTCCTTCATGGCTTCATCATATTTTGAAGGCTCTAGCATGGAAACAAAAGAAAAACTTCCACATAAGTTAGCCAAACGAGTACGAGATCGAGTTGTGGGACGACCTGGTTGATGAATATCTTCAAGGATCGAATCAACATCAACTCTTCTTCGAACTCGTGATAACGTAGAGTCATTTGCTTCAGGCTCAGCTTCTGCTTCAGGATCTGCATCAGCTTCGGGGTCCGCTTCACCTTCAGCTTCGGCATTTCCTTCAGGATTAGCATTTCCTTCGTTCCCTTGTCCTTCTTCGTCATGTTCATCATTAGCTTCAGGATGTTGATCTCCAGCGCCCGGGGCTATGTGTGGGAACATTGGACCATCATCATCCCTAACAGCTTGACGGGGATTGGCTTCAACAGGGTGAATCTCAAGAGAGTAGAAATGATTCGGTGGTACCGAAGGCTTTCCCTGCATAGTATGGTTAGCATGCAATTTTTCCACAAGTGCTTTGCACCCATATCTGCCTCTTATAGAAGCCATTCTTCGGTGGAGTACCTACATACTCAGCTGTAAATTTTCCCTGTTCATCCTTAATGAGTTTGTAGTCTGAATCAAGTGATTCATCCACAATGGCTTTGTTCATTTTGCAATCGAAACCTGAAAGGTTAGCAATATCAATGGGTTTCTCCTTCGCTAGAACCCAAACAGTCTTAGGATACTGCTCAGGTTCCCAATAGGTGCCATCAGGGTTTATCTTTCTCTCGAAGCCAACACCTTCATTTCTGGGATTCCTGTGAAGGAGAGCCTTCCTCAGGATATCACGGAGATATTGATGTCCTTGCACACTTTTGAACATGTCTGTTTCAAATAAGTTTTTCAACCTAAGGAGTTCCTCGGTAACAACAGGATTTTCCTCATCAGAGGCATTAGTATCATCGATAACAATAGGAGCTTTCCCTTTGGAATCAGTTTTTCTTCGTTCCAAACAAGTTAAACAAGGTGATTCATTTTTATGATTTGCTTCAGAACCTTGTTGAGCCATGAAAGAGAGATTGACATTTTCCAATTCTTCATGAGCCTCTTTCAGTTTTTCAAGAGCCATTTTCCTCTGAAGAAATTCATAGGTGAGCTTCTCATAATCAACTGAAAGAAGATCATGCCTAGAGGATAATTCTTCAAACTTCTCCTTCAGAGCA
Organism: Bromus sterilis; assembly: GCA_950022295.1. Classification (NCBI taxonomy): domain Eukaryota; kingdom Viridiplantae; phylum Streptophyta; class Magnoliopsida; order Poales; family Poaceae; genus Bromus; species Bromus sterilis. The sequence goes on along the minus strand of OX465597.1, from coordinate 26,223,974 downwards.
GCATGCTCATTAGTTAAAGTTTGACCTTTCTCTATCTCATCAATCAACAGAGTTTCTGATTTCTTAATGGTTTTGCTTAGAGAATCAAGTTCATCTTGTTGGATTGAAGCAATTTTAGCAAGTTTAGCATAGCTTATCTTTGAATCACTATCATATGAAGAACAATCAGAAGTATCATAGTTTGATTTGGATGAAGATACATTCGCCTTGGCCATGAAGCAATATGCAGGAGTTTCATCTTCACTACTGTTGTTGGTGATGAATGAGCTCGAAGCAATAGTTGAAGCTTCTGCCGAAGCGAAAGCCAAACCAGCAACACCATCTGATTCGGACCCAGACCCAGACCTGGAGCCTGAATCAGCTTCGGATCCAGAGGCTTCGTCTTCAGAGTTCATCTCCTTTCCCAGATAGGCCTTGGCACGGTGAGAGCTTCTTCGACGAGACGAGTGAGTCTTCGATGAAGAACCCTCACGCTTCTTGTGATACTTCTTCCTCTTATCATCATCAGAATCTTTCTTCTTTTCTCTTCTCGAACTAGAATCATGTCTCTTTGACTCATAGCTTCTAGAGGATCTGTGGGACTTTGATGAGGAGTCTCTGAGCGAATGCTTCGATTTATTCTCAGCTTCCCACAGAGGGCAATCAGCAATGTAGTGACCTGGTTTCTTGCACTTGTAGCAGCAATGTCCTTCGATGGTGAGCTTCTTGAGGATGAACGGTGAGAAGAATGACTTGAGCTTCTTGAAGGATAACTCTTCTTCGGTGAAGAAAAACCTTTTCTCTGAAAGCGATTGAAGCGTCTCATGATCAGTGCTAGATCTTGTCCAATGCTTGCAGGATCATCTGATTCGACACCTGAAGCAGAACTGACTTCGGGTGAAGAATGACGCGAAGCTTTTGCTTTCAAGGAATGAGATCTCCTTCGAGAACCATTTATGTCACGTTTCTCATCTTCTTCCATCTCAAAGGTATTGAGCCTCTCAAGAATATCAGCGGCGACAAGACGTCTGAAATCAGTCCTTTCCTTGATCATCAGCACAATGTGATCAAACGAATCATCCAATGAGCGAAGCAGAGTTCTAACAACTGAGTGAGGAGTAATGTCATCAGCACCAAGTGAAATCAACTCATTTGCAAGAGTAGTGAGTCTGTTGTAAATGGAGCTGACTTTTTCACCCTCGTTTCTCTTGAATCGATAGAATTTGCTTCGAAGTGTGTCAATTCTGGCATCCTTCTGGGTAGAAACACCTTCACCAATCTTCTCAAGATAGTCCCAGACACCTTTGGCCGAAGGAATATTCTTCACTTCATGATACTTCTCTGGTGTCAGATGATTGGTGATGAAAACCCAGACTTCGGAATCAAGATCGATCAGCTTCGCTTCTTCAGGAGTGATGGCGTTCTGGTCAGCAACTGTAACTCCATAAAAGGCAACTTTCCAGGCAGTTGAGTTGATAGCCATGATATTTCTCTTCTTTTTTTCCTTCCAGTATGGATAGTCCTTTCCATTGAACACGGGTATGGGTTCGCCGGAACGAATGGCTGCGAAAGACATACTTGCAAAACACTCTAGGAGGTTAATCCAAACAAAGAGGGACTAGCTCTGATACCAATTGTAACTCCAAGTATGTGATCAGAGAGGGAGGGGGTGAATGATCACTTCAAATTTTTGCATGAACTATGAAGTGAAGCATAACTTAGCAGCAGAATAATTTCAACAGAAAGGTAAACATTGAAGCGGAACTGGATTGAAGCATAACATAGCGAATCAAAAGCATCGAATCAATTGCATTGAAGCAAATCACTGAAGCAATTGATAAACTGAATGTAAGTCCGGAAGGTAAAACGAACTCTTGACTCAGCGATGTTTGTTCGACGAGTTCACACTCTGCAAAGTGCTACGTCTGGTTGGAGGGACTTGTGATTGAACACATGAGCTAACCTCTCTCCGTCCGTATCTCCACTGCACCAATCTCCTTGAGCTTGGTCAGTTCTTCACTCATGGTTGATTATTGAGGGAATCACCGAAACCTTTGACAAACTGGACTTCGAGGCGACAATAACTCTTCGCTCTCTGAAGAACAACGCTCTAACCGTCTAGGAGAATTGCAGTTCTCCAAGATAAAAAAAGGCTAGTAAACTTCTTCCTAAGTCATAATGAATCAACTCAAATCAATAGGACTTATGCATCGGTGGATGGGTTTTTTTTTGCTTCGGTGGGGTTTGCTCTTTCTCTTCACTGTCAGGAAATATTCTTGGAGCAGCCACCGGCCAATGAGGGCGGGGGTGGCGTATTTATGGGTGGCAATCCCTAGGTGCGAAATGACTTAAATGACCCGATCTGACAGCTTGACACATGTCCGCAACGGTCATATTTCCAATCAAAGAGCAACTTTACTTGCGGTCCAAGTAAAGCTGACTCACGGACTTGGTTCTGCTTCAGGAGCCGAAACAACTAAGTCTTCGCTGGTGAAGCATTACCTAGTGCACATGAGATTTCTCAACTCTGGCTTCTCACAGGTTTGGATTCGATCTGAGTCTTTTCACCAAAACCTTCGGAGTACATTTACTAAACCCCTCTTGATAGTACGATTTTTCCTACGACTCAAAGAAGTGAAAAAGAACTACGCAAAAACTACTAAGTCTTGCGCCATCTTGGTCATCTCCTTCGATGAGACGTGCTTCAGGATTCCTTATCTTTTTAGGGGTCGACATCCGTGATGAGCTTCCCTCCAGAGAATATGCTTCAGTAAGTATGTAAATCTTCGTTGAAGCTTTATCACCAACCTATAACTTCAGGAATCTAACCATCTGTTTTACACTAGAAAACTTGTTAGTTCCTTTACTGTTTTGCCCAACAATATCCAAAACTCATGGGGGTATAACTTTGCTCTTACAGAAACATCATTAGTAACTAAATATTTAACCATCGCAACTTGAGAATCGACCTTGATCAGGTACTCAGGTTCGTCAGTTTTTCTCCCACTTTTATTTATTATGCCTGTCACAAAAGAGTGCCCCCTTATCCTCGTAGGGAAAGGTTTTTTTTTTCATAAAAGACTGCAGGCAGAATAGGGTCAGCAACATGAATATCATAAGCTGATCCTTAGCCTCCTTAGAAGAGTCAAGGTGAGAGGCAAAGTTCTTATAAAAATTAATCATAAGCTGGGAATCAAGACCAATCTTAGAACAAAAGGTATTAAAATAATCATTTTTCGCATAGCTCTCAATGTAATCATGCCCATAATTTATAGCAGGTTCAATACCTTTATCGATTTCCCAGTCTTCAGTATTCTTCTGGATCCTCTCAATGAGATCCCACTTTTCTTCGACGCTTCTTGTTTGGAATACCCCGCTAGAGGAGGCATCCAACATCTCCTTATCCTGACGAGAAAGCCTGGCATAAAAATTTGTAATTATAATATCTTTGGGGAGTTCATGGATCGGACATTTGAACGTTAGGGATTTAAGTCTCCCCCAAGCTTGAGTGATGCTCTCTCCGTCACGAGACCAAAAGTTATAGATGTAATTCATGTCTCGATGAATTTCATGAAGAGGGTAAAACTTTGTATAAAAGAGAGACATAAGCTCTTCCCAGTTAAGTAGATGTGAGTTACCCAGGAGCTTATACCAATCTGAAGCTTTGTCTATAAGTGATATGGAGAATAATTTCTTCATGACGAACTCCAGTGACACACCTGCAAGCTTAAATAATGAACATAGTTGTGATAAATATAGCAAGTGTTCACCTGGATGTCTATCTCCTGCATAATGATTAGCTAAGACATAATTGATAATACCATACAGTATCTTATAAGGCACAATTTCAGTAGGGGTGGGAGTGACTACCACAGTTGTGGGGCATTTCCTCATAAACAACGATCCAAGAGTAGAGGTGTCCATAAGGAAAAAAGCAGCAACGGCAAAATAAAAACGGAAAAATAAAAACTTTCTTACCAGCTTCACTTACTAATAGCGCTATGCTCCCCGGCAACAGCGCCAGAAAATAGTACTTGATGACCCTCAACTGTAGGGGATCGTTTGTAGCGTTTTCGATAAATAAGAGTGTCGATCCCAACGAGGAGCATAAGGTATTGGTAAGTGACTTTGGTAAAAAATAGCTGCAGGAACTGAAAGATAACTTTTTAGGGGTTTATGATATAAGCAACAAAAAGGTAAAAGCGAGCAAAGTAAAAGGCACTGAGGAGTAACAAGTGTCCCAATCCTTTCGAGCAAAGGAGAGGCCTAGCAACTGAACTTATAAAGGCTAAAGCGTTCTTGAGGACACACGGGAGAAATAGTCATGTGCTTTCGCCATATTCCGCATCGGTACTATGTGTTGTGTTGATAAGTGTTGAGTGGGTGGGTCTATGCTAGTACAACCTCCAGACTAAGATGGATGCACTCTTATGATTAAACACCTTGCAAGCATCCGCAAATACAAGATAGTAATTAAGGCAAAAGCCTAACCATAGCAATACGATCGATGATCCATTGTTCCCTTGTGCAAAAGCGTGTGAACTGGGGTTTAGGTTTCTGTCACTCCGGCAACCCACCGTAAGCATTCTTTATACACAATGCATTCCCCTAGGTCCTTCATAAGGTGAAGTGTTGAGTGTTCGACTCACACAACACCACTAGGAAAATAACAACACAACTTAAGTATCAAACAATACATATTACTTCAACATCATACGACTACTAGCAACTAGACTTCTCCCATGTCCTCAAGAACTAAAGTAACTACTCACAAGACATAAAAGAGATCATGATCAGTGGGGATAAATAGATGATAAACAATCTGTACACAATGATATTTCTCCAAAAAACTCAATAGCATTCATCACACGGTAGTAATCAACACCGGTAGAGTAGAGAGGATGGATAGTATGGATTACAACACAAATTGAACTTGTGAGGTGAGATTGGATGAAGGGGGATGATGTTGATGATGATCTCGATGATGCCCGTGACAGTGGTGATGACGACGGCGACGATCTCCCCTTCCGGGAGGTGTTCTCCCCGGCGGAATCTGCCCGCCGGAGATGTCTTTTCTCCTCTGTTGGTTTCCGCCACGGAGCGGCGGCGGAACTCGCGAAAACTCTCCCCTTCTAGGGTTTTTGGACGATGTGTGATATATAGGCCAAAGGGGGGAGCCGGGAGTGGCCCCAGGGGTCCAGGCGCCCTCCCCGCGCGGCCAGGGTGGAGGCCGCGCCAGGTGGCCGCCTGGGCACCCTGTGGCCCCCCTCTGGCCCCTCTTTTGCGTGTCTTCATCATCCTTTCGAAAAATACCCTCCGTCGATTTTCAGGTAATTTGGAGGTCTTCTCCTTCAGCAACTCAGCGTCCACTTTTTATCGCTGAATCCTGCGTCTGTTGCTCCTCAGAAAGTTGCAAACTGTGTAAATTAAGCCAAAAAAACATAAGAATGGCATCATATCATGAAATATATCAATGAATAAAAAAGAATTACTATATAAAATAGTGATGCATTTTGGATGTATCACACCACACGACACATTGCTCCTCGCCGTGTCGTCCGTCCTGGGGCCGCTGCCCAGACGTCCACTCTGCAAACACTTGATGTCATCGTTGACCACCACCCGTTGCCACCTCCTGACCACCAGAACGGGAGGTGGAGAACACGTGGATTCGAATCCAAAAGCACCGCACCACGCGGAGGCAAGCAAAAACAAAGACCGCAGTTCCATCCAACTCCATGTTGGCAGAAGTACCACCCCACAGACCTGGGAGGGGACAAAGGGTAGCACCACCACCTTGAAATCCGGCCGTCGGGTCACTCCACGCAGCCACGCGATCGCGCAACACTCTGCAGAACGTCGCCGCGCTCAGTTGCCGACACCCCCAACGCCACCAAGCCCCAGACTAAGCACCATGAAGAAACGACAGCCGCAACTCTTTCAAGATCATATCCACGCCGAATTGGGGCTCATCCACCACTAGGCACACGACCAAGGCCGAAGCTCGCCGATGACACTCGCCCCGGGACCACCGCCCCGACACACCTTGACGCGGCGACGCCTCCGACCATCGCGTCGCGCATCAACGCCTCTCAACGGCGAGCTCCCCCTCACACAACCTTTGGCGGTGAGAGGGCGCCCGCCACCAAAAACGTCAACAGTCCGCGGCAGTGGTGGCGAAGGGGCGCTCGGGCTGGAGGAGCCACGGCGGGGGCGGCTAGGGTTCCTCAAGTCGCCCGGAACGGAAGGCGTGGTCATTTTCACTCGCTATGCCTTTACCGTGGCATTTTCCATGCTGAATAGTCTTGATAAGTGACATTTCACAACAACAAGAAAGAAACCTGATAAGTGACGAGCGCAGCAGCCATGGTTGACGGCTTGACGTGCCACGGCATTGACTGTTCGCGTACTTGGTCGCCACGGTATCCGCGACGTTGCCACAACATTTTGTATCCACTTATCAGATGCTGGAACACATGCGCGCTCGGATGACGGTAGCTTTCTCCCAATATATTACTCCTGCCTAAGAGAAACTCTAGCTCGGGTTACTGTTTATATTTAAGTGAGGACAGATCACTCAAATAAGAAATCTAGAAAAGGTAAGATTGATCACGCAGGATTGTTCTTGATTCTCCGTATTGGGTTCCTGGAATCGTGGTGCGGTGGCAACTGAAAACTGATGTCGGTGCAACTGAACATGTTCTTTCTAGTGATCCATATTCTTCTTCCTTTTACATGTAATAAAGGCCCATAATCAAACATTCTCTTGTTCCATAATTAGTGTATTATTACACGATAGTATAACACAGGAGTAGTATTGTTCCAGGGCCCCATTCGACTCAACCATTCCATAATTAGTGTATCACTGCATGATAGTATAAGAGTAGTATTGTTCCAGGGCCCCATTCGACCCAACGATATAGATAAAAAAATGAGATGTCATAACTTCTACTTTTGTGTTATCTGGTGTTTGGTTTACATAGTCAGGAATTAAACAAATCAAGAGGTTGGTATCTGCTGCAGATCTTTCTTTAGAGCTGAGTGCAAAGTGACGTAGAGAATTGAAGTTGTTTTGAAGAGAAGGCAAAAGATTTGCCTTTTATATTAATTAAGAGGAGAAAAGTTTGAGATATTACAATCAAACATACAACTACTTGAGCAACTACTCAAAGTAAAGAAGAGTCCCAAGCTTTTTAGCTCTGGCAGAAATCCATAATCTGGCCTCCGCTACAACTATGCCTAGCAGCATCGTTGGCGGTGCGAATTCATGTCGGAACACTCTCTTATTTCGCTCGTTCCAAATGGTCCAAGATACTAACATGGTTAGCGAGGCCACGGCCTTCCTTCCCATCTGTGTGTTACCCATCCTATCGATCCACCACGTCTTAACCGTGTCGTCGCCTTGCCATGCAGGGATGTCAATATATTGATGGAGGTGGAACCTTTCTGGAACCAAGCTCCACAAACGCAAGGTGTAGCGGCATTTGGAGAAAAGATGTGTCCCGGATTCCACCTCCCGCTTGCAAAAGGGGCAAGGTCCACAGTTAGGCCATCCACGCTTAGCCAAACGCTCCGCCGTCCAGATCTTATCTTGCAGTGTTAACCAAGTAAAAAACTTGACCTTCGGTGGCGCCCAATTACGCCAAATCAATTGCTCCAGCGGGGAGCTTGTCATCCCCAAGAACTGCCCTAAGTATGCAGAGGCGGCCGTGTAATGACCGCTCATCGTGAGTTTCCAAGTGATGTCATCCTCTGTGTGGTCATCCAATTGTACCTCGTTGAGCAGCACCCAAAGCTGAAAGAACTGACGAATGTGCTCAAAGGTCACCACAGCGGGGGATTTTGGAGAGCCACGCACCTTCCTTAAGTGCCTTCCTCACCTTCCAGCTTTTACGAGAAGAGGCCTCGAACAAAAGTGGGGCGATGTCTTTCGGCTTGCGACCAAGGAGCCAAGGGGTCGTCCAGAAAGAGATTTGGAGAATTGAAGTTGTCGATATGCATGAACGGTCAGCTATCTCAAAATTCATCAACGAAAGAGACTTGGAGAATTCTAAATGAGCCCTAAGCATTCTCTATGATATTTCCTTATAGGATTCTGAATTTTTCCTATTATTACTTTTTTAGAATCCTGTGAAAAATCCTTCAATTTCCTTATCAAATGAGCCCTGAGCATCTCTATGATAAAAAAATTTCTCTAAGTTAAGGTCCTATAAACAATCCGAAGCTCAGTTCAGTTCTTGGTTAGGTACTGGGAGGAACTAAATCAAGTAAAGGTGGAGGCTAACAGGGGCAATGGGATCGTCCCAAATCACACTATATCTCGGAACCGTGAGGCTCTGAAATCGGGGAGATGCAAGTGGAAACCCCCTGTACAAGGATCTGTTAAAATCAATGCTGATGCGAGTTTCGTCGGTAAGGAGTGGTCAAGCTTTGCTGGAGCTGTGGCGAGAAATCACATGGGTCTGGTTTTTGTTTCCTCGGCAAAAATCTTACCTCAGTGTGCCTCTGTCGAGGAGGCCGAAGCGAGAGCAGCTCTATTGGGTTTACAGATGATGTCTGAGATGTATACGGGCCCAATCACCTTGGAGCTGGACTGTCAGGACGTTGTAAGGGAACTGAAACCTGGATCACCTGACAGTTTACCTTTATATGCTGTCATTTGCGACATCAGGGAGGCTCTAAAGGGTTTCCAAACCTCAAACATCGTCTGGGCGGGAAGAGACTGCAACAGGGTTGCACATGAGCTAGCAGCTTTCGCAAGGACTAATGGAGAATGCACAACTATTGGGGATGTGCCTGATATTGTCCGCCCCTTCTTACAGGCGGACTGCAGACAGCTAGCTGGGTAGTTGGTTTTTATCATTGTAATTCTCAAAAAAAAAAAATCTACACAGATTAATTTTGTTCCAATTAGGAGTATCTTCTAAATAATCCCTATAGATTGTCTTACAAACAAAGAATGCCTGAAAGGTATGACCTTCAAAGAACTTCTCGTTAACAATGACTAACAAGGATATCTGAGTGATTGTGTGTCTGATCTACATGCATGCATCAACAACAATGATTTTTTTTTATCATTCCTGAGATATACTTTCGATTATCAGTTACTATCATTTACAGAGAAAAAATCGTGATAATATGTGTCTCATTCTTATAATAAAGATCAAAATACATTCTTTCATTCTTTGTATCCAACTGCATGTCATCAGATGCTGGAACACATTTGCGCTCAGATGACAGTAGCTTTCTCCCAATATCTTACTACAGTACCTAGGAGGATTACTTATAGTTAAAGTGAGGATAGAAAACTAGAAAATGTAAGATTGGTCACGCAGGATTATTCTTGATTCTCTCGTATTGGGTTCCTGGAATCCTGGTGCAGTGGCAGCTGAAAACTGATGGCGATGCAACTGAACATGTTCTTTCTGAAGATCCATATTCACCCCCCTTTTTACATGTAAAGACCCACTGATGGCGATCAAGAAATTCAATTCTACATATGGGAGCATATGCTCCTGCTTTTCGGAAAGGATATTCTAAAATATTTAAAAAATCGAAATAAAAATTTAGCATGTACGTACATGTCAACCTTCGAAGTGTGCACGCCAAGTTTCATGGAAATCCAATATTTCTTGTGACCTCTGTTAAAAATACAAAAAACATGTCTCATGAAAAGCCTTTTTAGCAAAAAATTTGTCTTTGTTACACATGACACAACATATATCAGTTTTTCGTCAAACGACTTCCTGAACACATAAGACATCATGGTGTACATCCCAAAATTTTGATTCAATTTTTTTGATTTTTAAAATATATTTAAAATGTATTTTATAAATTGGGAGCATTTTATTATTGGAAAAGGAGGAAAACCCCCGGCCTCTGCATCAGTCGATGCATACAACCAAAAAAAAACTGGGAGCATCGTGCAGATTAGCCATGTCCAGTATTTCCATGGCCCCATTAGACTCAACCGAATATGCATACGGAAAAATGAAATAGCATAGTTTTCTACCGAAAGTGCCTTTGTGTGCTCGAGCACAGGTGCACTCGGATTTTTATTGGGCCACGAAGGCTACTACAGGTGATGGTTCCAGTTTTTATACGTATACATGCATGTATTTTTATAGTATTAACATGTTTAATAAATGTACCTGGCCCATCCACAGCAACTGAGTAACTTCACTTCGTTTGAGTTCGGCCATACCAGCTCAGATGGACCTGACGATATGTGCCGTTAATTACAACGTTCTAGACCATCGATCCATCGAACGTCTACTCATATGTATTTAATTAATGTATGGCGAGTGCTAGGCGCTGGCCGGCCGGCACAAATTTCGGCCGATCAACTCTATGCAGCTAAACATCACCATCGTTGCAGCAAAACAAACACTGATTACAATAAAAAATATTTTTTATTTTTTGACGCATTGCAACAAAAATAATCATACTTGTCGTATTTTGATGCAGCAAATTTAGCTAGTTGGGAAGTGTTGTTATGATCGCGAGCTCATACGAGCTCGGGTGAACAGTAAAATGAGAAAAAAAAAAGGTTTTTTATGTGATAAACGTTGATAAAAGTTTTACATCTGTGTAAAATTTTATGATGAAATCACATTTGTAAATATGTGGGAAAAATAAAACATTGGATGGTCCAAACTGATTTCAAAAAGAGTCATTTTTAGCATCTGTTTTTTTTTTGCCTAGACATCTACAAACGTGATTTTATCATAAAAATTAGCACACATGTAAAACTTTTATCAATGTTTATAAAAAAAATTGGATTTTTTCTATTTTTAATTGAAAAGGTATATATTTCGCTCCTCTACGCTAGGACACCAAAATATCGAACCATGAACGAGGAAATGCATGAGATAAATATTGGCTAGTAATTGTGAAGTCCCAATTCTTGGCTGAATTATTTTTTATTTTACTGTTCATCCAGGCTCACCTACATCGCTCAAATCTACCATCTATTTTTTATTCTTTTTTTTGCGGCCACTCATCGCCGGTCACATTACATCATCTTTGATTGTAGCAAAAAAAAGATAAATGATAGCTTTTTTCGTTGCCCGTTGTAGCAAAAAACTTTGCACTCTTTCAAATGAATGTATTTTAACACTAAAATACATTTATATAGATCTGTTTAAATAACAAAAAAGTAATGGTTGATGGTAGTTTTTTTTCGCTCGTTGCAACGAAAATGTGATGCTTTATCATATTGATGTATTTTAATGACATCTAGATACGTCCGTTTGAGCCATAAAAGTAATAATAGCTTTTGCTAATTTTATGCTCCATAGATCGATCAGGACGGAGGTAACAAATCTGGGCCGCTACGGATCACTTTCTCGTTGGCGGCCATAATATATTCCCGTCAATGACATGGCCCACAGTACTTCAGCTATGTGTATTTTCATCTTTTCCACATTAAAACAATACTTGTATTCCGTGGAATTTTCTGGACCCACCTGCCCCATCCGCTGTTGTCGACCAATCACACCACCGAGAGCACATGCGCTCGCGTTTAGAAACACCGCGTCCAGTTTCTACTTACTTTTGTGTTATTTGAACGTTTGAGAAAATAAATTTGATGTATCGGCTATAGATGCTCTCTCTCGTGTCCCGTTCTGCCTGGACTCCACTCCACCTTCCTTCCTTCCTTCCTCCGGGAAACGCGAACGTGACGACCCCCCTAGAGTTTCTTTGCGCCCACTCCTCCTCCGGCGCCGTCGCTGTCGCCCAAATCCAAATCCTCCGTCCAGTCACCGGAGCACCGAGCTGGAGACGTACGTTCTTTCGACGAAGCAGCGGTGCTCTGCCCAAGCCCAACCATGGCTTTTCCCGACTGAAGTCACGGTCCGTTTTAATCAATTGCCCCAGCCCAGGCTCGTCATCATGCACCCACCCTCCCACTGTACCAATCTGCTTATCCATCTTTGGGTTTGGGCATGCGAGTGGCCAGGCCATGCTGCGTTGTTGCAATCGGTTCAGGATATTCCTGTACGTCGGCCTCGTCGCGGATACCTTGGCGACCAAGCAGGCAGGCGCACGATCACCAATCGGTGCCGTGGCATGGCAGGTCAAGTCGTCAACCATGGCTGCTGCGCTTGTCGCTTATCAGGGCTGGCTATTCAGCGTGGAAAAAGAGCCCCAAAGTTATACCGAGTTGAGGTGATTGCCAATCTGTTCTTGAGCCAGCGCGTCTGGATTCAGGAACGATCCGGCTTTCGTTCGTGTACTACTATGGTCCTGTTTGGATCACTTTTGTTGTCAGATTTCAGAAATCCGCAGCCGAATCAAACAGGGATTCCATCAAAGAGCGAACATTCAAACGGTTTTTTTGTCGGATTTCATCAAAGCGCGGCCGGAAAATACACGTACGAACAAATCAAAGAACGAACCTTAGAACGATTTCTGAAAATCTGCCGCGAAAAATCAATTTGCCCGGAAGGTGCTTCCGATTTTCCGCAACAGATTTTCAGAAATCCACAGCCGAACCAAACAGGGCCTATGTGTGGCCGTGAGTGACAAGGTTCTCGATCATTTCTTACAACATCTGATTCAAACGTTCCTTCCCCTGTAAGGCTATAACCATCGACAGAACACTGCTTACCACTTAGAGATGCCAAACACGACTAAATAGTGAAAATTAAGGATGTGTTTGATTTGAGGATCAACCTTCCTGCGATTACCTCGTTTGAGGATTTGCTTAAAACCTGGCGAGTAGAATCTAGGAGAGTATTTAACCATGTTTGTGCCGCCCCCTTATCAAGTTTGTGGAGTTTGAGAAATGAAATGTGCTTCCAAAGCCGGGTCAGACGAGATGCTCGTTATATGTTGCACAAATTATCATCTCTATTACACCAACGGAAGATATTGTGCAATGGTTCTCGGTCAATGCTCCTCCGGCGATACCTACTGAAAGGACGTGGATGTCGCCTAGAAGGGGGTGAATAGGCGCTTAAAATAATTACAATTTAGGCTTCAACAAATGCGGAATAAAACTTAACGTTTAATTTGCCAAGCAAGGAACATAAATAAGCTAGGCTCAACTATGTGCACCAACAACTTATATTAAGCAAGATAAACAATTATGTGATAACAAGATATATAACAAGAACACTATGACTATCACAAAGTAGGTGCACAAGTAAATAGGTTGACTAGATGTGCAACAAGGTGAACAACCTATGGGACAAGCAATGCAACGATAATATGAGCAAGCACAAGATAAACAAGGAAATAAGCTTGCTCAAAGTAAAGGTAGAGATAACGGCAAGTGGAGCCGATGGAGACAATGATTTGTTACCGAAGTTTCTTCTCTTGCGAGAAGTACGTCTCCGTTTGGAGAGGGTGTGGAACACAATGCTCACACGAAGCCAACGAGGGCCACCCTATTTCTCCTCACGCTCTCACCAATGCAAGATGTCGTGATTCCACTATAGGACACTTGAGGGCGGTCACCCAAGCCGTACAAATGGCGACCCTTGTGGGCGGTCACCAAAACCCGTACAAATGCTCGGGGAAATCTCCACAACCGAATTGGAGGCTCCCGTAGCGTCCCGAAGCTTTACACCACAATGATTGAGCTCCGCAACTACAAGCCTCTAGGGGCCAATGCACCCAAGATGAACAAGCTCTAGAGTGGCAATGCACTCAAGAGTACAAGCTCTAGAGTGCCAATGCACTCAAGAGTAACAATCTTCTAAACTTCACTTACTACAATGAATCCTCGAAGAGAACTCAAACCGATGCACTAAATGCAATGGCAAGAGTACACGAAGTGCTCAAGTCCCCCACTCTCAAATCCTACCAAAGAAACAAAAACTACGGAGGAATATGAGAGGAAGAACAAGGAGAACACCAAAGAACTCCAAGATCAAGATCCACAAGGTTCCCCTCACAAAGAGGAGAGTTGACTTGGTGGAGAATATGGATCTAGATCTCCTCTCTCTTTTTCCTTAAAAAGGAGCAAGAATCATGGGAGGGAAAGAGAGCAAGAAAGCTTTTTGAGGTCAACAATGGAGGAAGAAACTTGCTAAGAATCGGTGGGGACAAAGGAGGAAGAAGACCCCCTTTTATATGTCCCCACGAAATCTGACCGTTATGCACAGAAACACAGACTGGTACAACCGGCCTGCACACCCGGTACAACCGATCTCCATGAGCAACCCATATTCTCCCGAAACCCTAGCTGGTGGTGAGATGGTTAGGGCGGTACAACCGCCCGGTAGTACCGGTAATTAGCTAATTAGCGGTACAACCGCGACACCACCGGTCCACCATCGGCCTAGGTCAGAGGAGAAAGGGCCTTTGCCTGGTAGAGCCACCGGTAGTCGGTCCGGTAGTACCGCACCCTGACAAGGGCGGTACAACCGACCACGCGCCCGGTACCACCGGTAAATATACATTTACTGGTACAACCGCGGTACCACCGCTGGGCCACCGGCCGGAGGTCAAAAGAGAAAGGCACTACGTCCGGTAGTGGCACCGGTGGTTGGACCGGTAGTACCGCACCCTGACAAGGCCGGTACAACCGGCCTAGCCGACCGGTACAACCGCCCGGCAGGAACTGCCAACACCAGGAAAACCAGAACAGCCGTAACTTCTGCAAATGAACTCCGATTGAGGCAAACTCAAGCTTGATGGAAAGCTAACGAATACAGCTGCCAAACAAATAGAGGTGTGAAACCTCTAACCGAGAAGAACCGGGAAATCTCCCACATCGAAAAACACAAGAGAAGATGCATATGAAATCCGCTTTCGATGAACACGAGCTTTTCATGAGGAAGACCACAAGCTCCAAAATTCACAAAGAGAAAAACCAAACAAGAACCAATAAAGATGATGCCAAGGATGCAAAGGTTTGAGCTCACCACGAACGACTCGGCCTAGCCTATAACCCGGTCTCCTAACTACCACCAAGAGACCGGTAAACTAGACACCTATCTATGTCAAACATTTTTCTTGCGCTTAGTCCACTTGAGCTTGATGATGACGATCATGCCCGCCACAAGTTGGAACATCTTTCCTGATTCCACCGGCTCGATGAAGACTAGTAGATTGCTCCCTCTTACTCCATTATGGGTGAGCCTCATTTAGGCACATCTTCACAAGACGATTATTACCAAATGTTCGGTAAGCTCCAAGTATATGATATTTTCGTGATGCTCCTCTTGAACTTGCACACATCAACCTGACCAATCTTTGGATAACTCCATGAAGAACACCTTGGTCATCACGTAATCTTCATCATTCAACCTTGAAGCCAACATATGATCTTCAAGCGTTTCCTATGAACAAACCTTAAAGTATAACTCAAGGAAACCATTAGTCCATAAAGATTGTCATCAATTACCAAAACCAAACATGAGGGCACATGCCCTTTCACCTGCTACTACTCGATCGGCACCGTGAAGAACTCCTGAGGATAGCTTGGTGAGGATGCTGCCAGCTGGAGTGACGAGACTGACTGGGACAACTTCCTCTGCGAGGCTGGTTTCTTGGTCGAGTAACTATCTACTCATTCAAAATTCTATAAGTCGCTTCTAGTTGAAACCTCTGTAATAAGTTAGTTATGGTTAGCTGCGAGCTTGGCGAGAACCAAGTTGAATGGTGTTCTGGGATGTTGTGACTTATTTTGGTTGCATCAATAAAGATGGAACCGGGGGAAACCTTTTTTATAAAAAAAATACTTTGATTTTTCTTTGGCTTTCTTGCTTTTTGGTGTAATTTGATTTCTTTTGGGTCAAGGTTCAATACATGTATATTTTTCACATACAATACATATTTTTCGTATACATCAATAACAACGTTTATGCATGTTTAACATATTTTAAATAAATTGTGTTTTCTATGTCTACATTTTAGTATACATAATTTTTTTTACACTTTTTAACAACTTTTAAACACGTGATCAATATTTTTTATGTCTGCTTTTTTATATGCATTGCACATTTTTCGAATACATATGATACATATTAAAATAATTTAGACAGATGGTTAATATTTTCCTAATTTATGCTTTTTATGTACATTTTTCATATACATAATGAACATTTTATTATAAAGGATTAACATTTCTCAATAGACATTTTTTCAAATACATGTTTTCATGTCTACTTCTTATACACATTATATAATTTTAATATAAATTTAGTATTTATAAAATAAATATACAAAACATCTTTCAACCACATGTCATCTTTAAATTTTTATTAGTTGTTAAAAAACTAAACACGGGTTTAACATTTTAATCAAATGATATCAATACTTTTAAAGGTTGCGCAAATATATTTTTAACACTAAAAATATTTTAAAAACTTAATTAACAGACCGTTGAATATATATGTTTTATTATTATCAAAGTAAAAATTAAATAAAAAATAAAAATATATAAACAAGGAGAAAAGACGAAACAGGTGAGAAAATGCACAAACGTGACGTCGCTTTTGTCTCGGTATACCTCGCTTGTAAGGAGGTGGTGATGCGCTCACCTGATACACGCCCCGTAAATACGCAAGCCTAGTGTGAAAGCAACACATTTCGTATTACTTGAAATTATTTTTGTAATAAATAAAAAAATAGAAAGCTCATTGTGTGCCTAAAAATGTTTATACAATGATGAAAACATTTTCTCAGTTACATAAAATGTTGATGGCATCCAAAAAATGCAGCGTTTGTAATATTTTTAAAAAACAATTATACATTTTATAAATATTCGTATAATTAAAATAAATATTTTTATACAAATCATTAAAAATGTTCATGCCTTTCAAAGAAATGTCAGTGACAATGTTATACATGTTTATACAATGTAAAGGTGATGTTTGTGCAATTCAAATACTCCCTCCGATCCTAAAAAAGTGTCGCGAGTTACACTATAAGTTATAACTATCCTAGTTGTTTTTTGAAGACACTTTTTTAGGATCGGAGGGAGTACTGTATTGGCAATTAAAACCAAAGAAATAAAGAAAAGTATAGAGAAGGGAAAAATAACAGGAAAAAAACGAACCTGAATGAAAATAGTGAAAATCGATAAGAAAAAACACATAAGAAAAAAACTCATTCCGAGGCAACAACATTACCAACCTACTAGCCACGCGCCAAAGGCGAGGCTACCGTAGATCTTGCAGTAGTTGAAAAATAGCCTCGTCGCTATCAAAGTTCATAATGTCGTAGAGGGAATATGTGTCGATTTGGCTTGAACACGTCGATGTCGGTTATCGTTGATATATTGAATGATATGCAGATATACGAAAGAAAATGTATCTTTGTTTTTCTCAATATTTTTATTCAAAAATATATTGTTAGTAAAAGGAAAAAATATGTGTTGCTCTAGCAGAGTAAATATAGATTCCTAGTTTATGAACTTGTTAATGGGAAATTCAAATATGAGCCCATGCTCATATGCTCCTGGTGAATAGTAAATTCAAAAGTTTAGTAAAAAATATATCGGGAATACGTTGGTGGGCCAGCTTGCCTAGCACTTGGTATTTTCTAATTGATGGTAATCGAAAAATCTAAGCTAACTCTCATCCTCACGTATGCATGACAAGCAACTCTAACCTTACAATCCCGAGAAACCGACAACAATATACGTCGAAGCACATTTGACTCTCTCTTGATGGACAAACTCACGGATGATTGAAGCCCGGATGGTCGACTAAAGATGAAATGTCGCCATTTTCTCGAACACTAAGCATGCAAGGAAGCAATTCTAAGCTATGTACGAGCCGAAGAGAGGCAGGAGGATTCACCTCCCTCGCAAAGTTTACTCTAGCGGTAAGAAAAGGGGAGGCAAATCTATGGGATTGTTGGCAGAGATCGAGGGGTGGGGGGGGGGGGATCGCCCTAGTAGCCGTGCAAGAGGGAAATAAATTCCTACATGGTTTACAACTAATTTCCTAATTAGGAGTATATTTTGAATGCCCGGACTTTATCTCATTAACTCTTCTAAATGACTAGGTTATTTCAAGATGATTAAAATCTTAATACTGTCAAGAAATTTTAAAATAATATATTTCACGAATTGTTATTCGAAATATATATTTTAGAAAATCAATCTAATTTATAATATGTTCTAAAATTTTACCAAAAATATTAATCCAATATAATATATTTAGGAAAAATAAAGAAAAACTTAATTTAAAGACAATATTCATGAAATTAACTAAATGCTTGCTGATTTTAGAAAAAAATGTGAAGATTTCAAAATTCATTCTTTATAAAAATGTTAAAAAACAGTAAAATAGGAAAAGAAAATGATGACTTAAAAAATGGAAAGATAAAAGAAGAAGGAATATTAATACAAAGTTCAAACCAAAAAGACCAAAAACCTAAAACAAAAGAATCTATATCCTTTGCGGTAAAATCATCATGGAATGCCTATTTGAAACTTAAGTTGCAAAATAGTAGATGTGCCTTTTTTTTAGATAAATAATAAAGCGCAGGCGCTCAGAAATACGTACATACATTTATATATTTTTAACATACACATGCACACTCTTCCAAAAGATTGACTTTGATTTGGTAAGTTTTGAGATTTAGCGAAATTACCATAGATGTCTCGTTGTCGACAGAAACGTTTCCTCCCATCGAATGATTATTCGCTTTGAATAAGACGCCAATGCATTAAACCCGAGATTTGATCTCCGTTGGATTGAGGATACCAGAGTGCTTCTAATCATCAGGCCAGAGATGCGTTCTTGATAAGTCTTTATGCTTTTCGGGGACGAGCTCCACGACAGATTTTATAGAATTCAAATTTCTACCTGACCAAAAAATACGAAACTTTTTGTGAACACACATACATACACAAAATAAATATCTGTACAGATTTCAAATCGTTATCTTTTCATATATTTTTTGAGCATACGTTATCTTTTCATATGTGTTGTACAAAAAAAAGATATATGTAATTTTCAAATGGGCCGATTTTGTGGTTATTGGGCTGGATTATTTTTTCTTGTACAGTTTGCAAATAAAAATATTTTCAATCAAAATTTTACACTCCAGTGCAAAACATATATAGGAATCCATGGATTTATTTAGCCTATTTTGAAATGTTCAAATATAGTTTTTGATTTTTTTTTAAACAAAATCATCCATGCAGGACGAGCTGCATAAATCTGTACTCGACAGTGCGTGTCATAGGTATACCTCACCTTAGGGAGCATGCTATGTGGGGCAGTTCAGTAGCAATAGCTCATCGATTTAGTTCGTTATCCTTATTTTGTATATTTTGAAGCATTCTAGATGCATGGATTTCAAAAAAAATATTCAAAATATTTTTATTATTAAAACTTGTCCAATGCAAAAACAAATGTTAATACAATTTAAAATTTCTGTTGGTGTAAGTTTTAAAATAGTTGATAGATTTTAATAGAATGCTTGTAATATTAGGAAAATATGAGGCATTCAAAAACTGTATGTGACATATTATTAAAACAATTTGTACAATGTAAGTAAATGTTCATGTTATAAAAATAAATGTGTCTTACCACTCAAAAATGTCATGCTATATTTTACAAAATATGCATGACTTTTTTTTAGTATGTTCTCAATAATTTATTTATTTTGTATAATTTCTATGAATATTTGCATAGTTGAAGATGTTTGTTTCATTAAGAAAATTATTTTGATATGTATTTGAAAAAAGTTAAAAAACAAATATAAATATATATATATATATATAAATTGTTAATCATATCTTTAATAAATTTTCAAGATGTATGAAAATGCATTAAATGTATATAAAATGGAAAATGTGTAAATCGAGGCAAACAGATTAAATCAATGCGAACAGTGAAAAAAGATAAGAAAACGAAGAAAAAAACTTGTGCTCAGAAATTTAGTGTTGGGTGGCCGAGTAGCGTCGCACCGTAGGCGAGGCTACCATAGTACTTGCTATAACTAGAAATAGTCTTGCGCAAAATAGTAGACAATCAATACATAGCGCACACTCCTCACGAGCGCTTGTTTCATTTTCCCTCCGTGTTATAATATAAGATCATTTTACAAGCTAACATAGCTTGTTAATTTTTTTTTCTTACGAGGCTGAGGGAGTAACTGAGTTTTTTTTATTGATTTCGGAAATTTCTCTAGAAGTTTCTAATTAGTTTCGCCAACCGTGTTTTGCTATAATTTCCTTCGGTGTGTTTTGGTCAGGTTTTCTCTATTTTAATGTTTTTTAAATTCTATTACATAAATACTTTAGCAATTTCGTGAACATTGTTCATTTTTTATTTTTTTGAATTGGTGAACAATTTAAAAAATCCATAACCTTATTTTAAATCCTTGAATATTTTTCAAACTTCACAAACATTTTTTGAAAGTATTAATTTATAACTTGATGGCAATTAATAAAAATAGTGCTCCTGTTTTTTTTCAACTACGCTGCGGCGTGATAGATGTGTCGCCTCCTTGGATTCTTGTCATTGTTGTCAATCTTCTATAAGTTTAAGCGTGGGTGGATAGGAGATCGCTCAGGCCACCAGAAGTTTACAGTGGCTGGAGTGTGGGCCTCTCCTGGGATGCAGTGTTGCATGTTTTTTTTTGAGCTGCTTGCTTGCTTTTTTAAAAGGAAATCGCTTGTGTTTGCTTATGTGGACGGGAGCTCTCTACCTCACCAGGAAAAAAAAACTAACGTTTTTTCTTTCATTTGTTTGTGAGAGTGGGAAATAGTAATGTCCAATTCGAAGAAAATCAAGAAAAATCAGCAGCTCCTCACTAGATAATGGACAGCTGGATTTGGACTTCCAAAATAATATATCATTGTAAGAAAAATTCATATAACCTCAATAATGTTCATGGTTTAATAATAGAATGTTTATGATTTTTAAGAAGTGTTCACAAAATTTTAAAATATATAGGAGTTTTAAAATATATTCATGAATTTATAAAATATTCATGGATTTCTAAAACGTATGAATCTAAAGAATGTTCACGAACTTATAATATGCTCATGAATTTTAGTAATATTCATGAATTTCAAATCTATTCGTCAATTTCAAAATATTTGTGAATAAAAAAATTATTCATACAATTTTGAATGAAAAGAACAAAGAAAAATGATACAAAAAAACTCGAAAAAACTGTGGATAGGATCCCCTCTACCCAGAAAAACTGTTCGACGACGCCTATACGAAAAAAGGCAGAAGAATAGAAAATTACGTGTGGGGCTACTAGATTGACTATTTTTCGGTAAAGGGGCGATTTTATTAACTGAAAATGAAGCATCAAGAGAATGCAAACACAATGACGACACACTCAGTCTCTGCATAGTTAGGATGCATGCAGTCAACACCAAGGCACACACACAAAAACTCGCCGAAGAATAACAAAGTCATGTAAGATCAAAACTATGCATGGACAGCGGAAAAAGGAAAAAGAACTCTGAACCGATCGGATTCATGATCGGCGCACCACAACAATAACCCAGATCTACACTGGTCATATCATGACATAACACGAACGATGAGGTTCTTCAACCTTCAGCATGATAGAGACGCTCGATCGCCACCATCATCGGATCCAACCACCGAAGGTTGGAATCGAGGCTTTCACCTTAAGAATCAATCCAAACGTATCCGAGCAATCCTTTTAACAAGGTAACAACGTAAAAACCTCACTATTGTTAGGTTCAACGAACACAAGACAAACCTAAGCGTTCACCCCGGACCTCGAGATCGGGCGCTTAAATAGCACTGCCATCAACGCTATTTGATCAGACGTATTCATAGCAGACTGATGCCCACATCTAACCTCAAAATAATATAATGATCATGTTGACCATCTCTAGAAAAAAACAATGTAATAATGATCATGTTGACCATCTCTAAAAAAAACAAAGTAATAAAAAGTAAGACATGAAAATCACTTATGGACTACACACTTATAGCCGGGCGCAACGAAGTGCGCCATCCCTGTTGAGTATAATTGTAATATTAGGAAATATGAGATAAATTAGGATTCTATTCTACCTTGACTTGTACTCCAAGTAGATCAATTGTACTCCTATATATATGCCTCCAAGGCTCAAGCAATAAACATCGATTCCACCAAAACCCTCTCTAATCCTTCTACATGGTATCAGCCTAAACACGATCTAAACCCTAGCCGCCACCGTCGCTTCCGCCTGCGCCGCCCCCAGGGCCGATCCATGATCGCCGGCACCGGGGGCCGTGCCGCCCGTACCTAGGGTTCGTCCGCCGGTTCCGTGGATCGGCTGCCCTAGAGAGTCTTTTTTCCGATCTCTTGATCCGGGTTTTTCTCTCTTTCGTCGGTCGTCTTGATCGGCGTCTTTTTAGGTTTTCCGATCTGAGATCGGTTTGCGTCGCCCATCGTCGTCGTCGACACACGCCTCTACTCCGAAACTAGGCGTCACCGCCCTGTCCCCGAGTTCAGCGTGCCACTCCACCGATCGAGCAACGGGATGCCGTTGCGTCGCCCCATCGGGCCGCAGCGCTGCTGCCCTGTGGTTCTCCCCGTGGCTGCACCAACCCGCGCGCTGCCGCTGTGTCGCCCCTTCGGGCCGTAGTGCCGCGGCCCGCGGTCAACCGCCGCCCCGAGGTCATCCGCTTCAGGCCGTCCCCGAGGCTGCACCGACCCTCGCGCTGCCGCTGCGTCGCCCCTTCGGGGCGTAGTGCTGCGGCCCGCGGTCAACCGCCGCCCCGAGGCCATCTGCTTCAGGCCGTCCCCGAGGCTGCACCGACCCTCGCGCTGCCGCTGCGTCACCCTTTCGGGCCGTAGCGAGCGTGGCGCGCGGTACCTGCAACCACCCCGAGGTCTTCAACGCCGTCGCCGCGACCCGCGCGTTGCCGCTGTGTCGCCCCTTCGGGTCGTAGCGTCGCGGCGCACGGGCCACTTCGTCGTCCCCGCGCGTCGACTTCTATGTGGTATGCGCCGCGCCGTCTCTCTAAGCGCGGGAACGCCACAGTCCGCG
Organism: Bromus sterilis; assembly: GCA_950022295.1. Classification (NCBI taxonomy): domain Eukaryota; kingdom Viridiplantae; phylum Streptophyta; class Magnoliopsida; order Poales; family Poaceae; genus Bromus; species Bromus sterilis. The sequence continues at coordinate 26,201,050 of OX465597.1, read as the reverse complement.
TCGGTCTTCGTCACGCTATCGGGTTCTTCCTCGCCTACTTCGAGCACCGTCGCCGCGCTTCTGACCTAGCCGCCGCCGCCGCCTCCTCCTCAGGTCGCCGCCTCCTCCTCTGGCCGCCGCCGCCGCTCTTCTTCCCGGTCCACGGCGACTACCTCGACACCGGCCATCCCGACTCGACATCGACCACGGCGTCCATCGCACGGCTACCTCGACCACGGCTACACCACCCTACGCTCTCGGCTACCTCGACATCGACACAAAGGGCTACCGCCTGCTTGGGAACCTCGTTGGCTTCCACTCCAGCCACAAACTCCGCGATGCGTCGACCGTTACGACTGTGGTGGGGGTGTCCGTCGGCTCCGTCGTCGGATTCTTCTCCAGTCTCACCGTCTGCGTCGCTACTTTGTGACTGCGGGGGGATGTTGAATATAATTGTAATATTAGGAAATATGAGATAAAGTAGGATTTTATTCTACCTTGACTTGTACTCCAAATAGATCAATTGTACTCCTATATATATGCCTCCAAGGCTCAAGCAATAAACATCGATTCCACCAAAACCCTCTCTAATCCTTCTACAATCCCCTCTAGTGCGATTGACCCGTGGGATAGAGGCAGGTGAAATCGATTAGACATGCATGTGTATATGCAGGTTTTCCAGATGTAGATCTGAAATTTTCAGGAAGATTCCTGACCGCTGGCAAGGATTTCACATAGGATTGACTGATCTTGTTAACAACTGTCCTACATTCCACTAGCAAAATAAATAGATCAATCAATAATCTGTCTCACATCCCAGTTGCTGAAGTTCCAGATCGCACACCCATTGACTAACCGAATTGACCAATTGATTAACCATTTATTATGCGCCTGGAGCAAGCAGCTATAGCATGCATGCACCATGCATGACAGCAAGTTACTAACATGTGACATTACAGGACGGTGGATCGGACCAGAAGCAAACGTGCCGAAGAAGTGGCCACTGGTCAACCGTCGATCACATGCCAACATGCATGGAACCTTATTTTGACCATCAAGGATAAAATCTTATAGTACTGTAGATAACAACTCTATTACACTTAAAAAAAAGATAACAACTCTATTACCACATGTATACATGATACTACCTCTGTCTCATAATGTAGTAACATTTTTTAAGCTGGTCTAGTTCAAAAAACGTTACTGCATTATGGGTCGAAGGGAGTATATCTCATGATTGTCTGTTCTCGAGTAGATCGAGATATACTCTTCTTATGTTTTTGAAGTTGATCGAGATATACTCTGTTTTAGATGATTCAATGCACATCTCGTGATGACAGGCAATTTACACGCCAGCACTATCGATACACCCAGTGCATCTGCAGGGTGCAACTGCTAATTAATCTATCTATCTATTATATACTAAAAGCAAAATACTGATAAAAATAATAGAGGAATTAGCTAGAAAATTCCACTTTAATGAAAAACATTCGATCATTAACTTGGTAGACCCTTTATTATCATTTATACATGGCCGTTAGATCTTCATAACTTAAAGCGAACCCACGTCATGTTTAAATCTCAATCTTACTGAATTATGAATCTTTTGTTTTAAGGGTGGACACGGACTTTTAATTAGGCTTACAAAATGAGATCTCTTTTTTTTATTTGTGCCGCACAAAGGAGCAACCGTAGTTGCAATAAAGTAAAAGCAACGACAACTACAGGAAAGTTTTTTATTTGTGCCGCATGTTTGAGAAACAAGGTAGCAAGTACAATTTTTGACGTGACACCATTGCTTGATGAGTTGATAATGACATGCCGGCTAATACATCGATCTATGGCCTGTACGTACTTATTCTTTACTGCAACAACGCTACACGTACGGATTGTTTACAGGGGATTTACGGACCCGGGTTGATTAGCTGGCTATGATTGGTTTAAGGGAATGACTGGGCCCCACCCGGTGAAAATCAGGGGGATGATTAGGTAGCAGGGAGCAGGTCCGTAAATCTTCTGTAAAAAACGTACGTTTAGCATTTTTGTTCTTTACTGTCCCAATACCTATTTAGTTGGACGAACCATGAATTGATAACAAAGTGATAATCGATGATGTAGTAGCGAGTAAAACTTTATCTATCTTTTCTAAATTAAAGCCTAGAGTAATAATAAAATAAAATCATTCATACTTTACGTGCTAAGCATACGTACGTCTACCTTCAACTATAAATCAAAAGTATTATTTGTCTATATCCTGAACGTAAGTCTGAGTCAAATTAATGATAATAATTAGATAAAAACAACTGAACATGTTACTGCAATAAATATGTGTATGTTATAGTGTAAAGTTCATTTGCATAAAAATGTTATAGCATTACGTTTCCCACACGAGAATAAGAAAATCATAAAATTACAAGATGTGGACTAAAAATTTGAAGTAAGAAAAGTGAGACAAAGTAGAAACATAGAAGTCTTCCCTTATATGAGGAACTTATTTAACATAGCCTTTGTGGTGGTCATAAAACGATCATATTTCACTTACTATAAAAAGACATACTCCCTCCGTTCCAAATTACTTATCGCTCAAATGGATGTATCTAGCACTATTTTAGTTTAGATACATCCATTTGAATGACAAGTAATTCGTAACAAAGGAAGTATATCATTTCTAATCATATAATTATATATTAAAAAAATTGTACATGTATTAATTAAACACATTCAATACACCAAAGAGATGCCCTTGCAACCATCTTTTTTTTAGAGCCGGGCACCCTCGCAACGATCTTATTTCACTTACTATAAAAATATATATTATTTCTAATTGTATAATGATATACTTAAAATTATGTACATGTATTAATTAAACACATTCAATACACCAAAGATATGCCCTCGCATTTGCGAGGCCACTTCACTAGTTGATTGGAAAGTGAAGGGGGTCGCACTGTACAGAAAGAGAGATTGATTTTCTTTCTTCTGTTGATGAATTATTTGCTTTCTCTGTTTGAAAATACTTATCGGAAAAATGGTTGTAGCTAGACGTATTTCCATTTTTTGACAAATATTTCCACACAGAGAAAGTACATGTATATTTTTTTTCTTGCAACTGACATGTATTGTGTGTGTATATATATATACACGTGGGGAGCAGGGCACTGAAACCAAATGATCACTAGAACACATAGATAGATCACATCATACATTTACATATGTGCAACATACAATGACATGCATGCATGCAGAGCGAGCCACTGGCAACCTCGCCGGCTGAGAGATCAATGGATCTCGTCGGTGTGATTAAGCGGTCGCCAGGGCTACCCTGCATGCAGCTGAATACAATTCACGTACGTACTCGAAAAGAAAAGAAAACCGGGCCGGTGCTAAACGCAGCTAATTAATCACGGGCAAAAGAAAAATGCAGAGAGAAAACGATGGCTGGCTGGTCGAGCTCGACAGTCCGTCAAAACGTCGCGTCGCGGCGACCACCGGGCGAATCATTAGACCTGCATGCATGCGTGCTCCGAGCAGGTCATCATGGCGCCGGCGGACATGCCGGCCGCGTCGACGACCTCGCCGACGCAGCCGCCGCCGTTGGAGGCCTTCGCGGTCACGCACTGCTGCGGCGGTGGAATGTCGGGCACGGCCGCCGCTGGGACGCTGCTGCCGAGCTGCTGGTGCTTGTTGGAGACCCTCTTGCATCCCGGCGTGACGGCCGCGGGCGCCATGGCGCAGGCGGCGTCGAGGTGCTGGACGAGCGGGATGACGGGGAGGTTGTCGCAGGTGCAGACCTCGATCATGAAGCCGTCGGGGTCGTGGAAGAAGATCTGGTCGACGTGGATGCCGCCCTCCTCCACCCGGCGCTGCACGTACTTGATACCCATCTCCTTAAGCCGCCGCTGCACCGCCTCCATGCTCTCGCACTGCAAACAAATCAACACACGACACGTCAGCCACGTACTCATCCACATCCACACACACACACACACATCATATCCTTGTTGTCGAAGATATCATCCTCTTGCAAACCATCACATCACACTTGTAATCTAGCTAGGCATGCATGCGAAATTATAAGCGCAAGGCACTATGCGTTAAGTTGGTTTCCTCCCAGTGCTGCTGGATACTGTGTAGCAGTACGGCTATTCGCGCATGTGAGTCGTGAGTTGTGATATGGCTAGCCAGCTCACGAATGCGTCCACCGCGCGTGTCGCGCTCCATCACGCTCACGGTCACGGGAGGACTCGTCGGGCTCTGGAGTCCGGGTGGAGGAGAGTCGCTTTCCTGTTGTGTAGTAGCAGGGACGGAGCTGCCTTATAGACATTGGGGTCAATTGACCCCAATAAATCACAAAATCCTTCACTATTTTAGCACTAATCACAGTTTAATTATAGAAGATGACCCCATTGTCTTAAGTATGACCCCATCCAAGTATTTTCCTAGCTTCGTCCCTGTGTAGTAGTACGTCCGGAGCACGAGGTAGTACGCACGGAACACGCGGACACGGACAGTCTAAACGCTAGTTGCTGCTACTGCTGGTGTGCACGTCCGAGAACAGGGGAGTAGCACTGCACACCACCTGAAGTGTCCCGATCGATCAACGTGAGTTCAACCGCGATTGATTGATGTGCGTACTGTGGAGGCATCACAACGGTACGGTGTACACTGTATGTATGATCAAGAGTCTTTTTTGTACTAGTATGGTTATTATTGTGAGAGTGAGATGAGATCAAGATTGGACTTGGCGCAAAATGAAAATGAAAAAATGATCAAGGGTGCATGATCCATCGCACGTGCATGTGAATGCATTCTTCGTGAACTGATTATCAATTCATGAAGAATATACTACTACTCCACTATGTAGCTACGTCCTGATGTAGTGCTGCTGCTTGTTTAGTTGGGCTGAGCTGTAATCATCCATCCATGGATCGAGATCCGTTTGTCTAGACGCATCCAAGATGAACCGAGCTGCGCATTTCACATCCACATCCACATCGATCGGAGCGGATGGTCAAGAGTGCACTCTACCAGCCCCCGTAGATAGCTAGATATTGATCCACTGGAAGAAACCTATTCCGACTGTAACATTGAACAAAGAAAACTAACATAGCTAGAGCAATGCTCGATGGTTACTCCACAGCGACTAGCTGGATTAGACGTACGAGGTGGATCAGATCCATCGACGCCACCCTGTGCTGTGCGTGGCAAGCAAATCCCAAAGGAGAGAAATCTGTGTGGGACGGGGACAGAAATCTATGTGGGACGGGGTACTTTGGCCAAGTGTGGTCAGTAACGGACAATCAACGGAAACCCCAGCCGCCGGGTCTCTTGTACACGTACGCATCGTATGCGTCCAATGCTTGCAGACCTGGCAAAAGACTTTCTAGTAACTACTACTCCAGATCGAGCGGCGTGATGTGCTTCTATACTTCTTACTCGATCACATGGACGCTTCTGGAAGAATTGTTTAATTACTATTTTAACTAGAGCAAGTTGTGTCGTGTGAGAAACAGGCCAGGATGTGGGCAATGGCAGTATAGGCCACTGTCCAATTTTCTTTTTGTTCAGACGAAGCTAGGAGTAGTGGTTCTAATGGCGGTTGGGCAGAACTAAGTAGTGCATGGAGCATGGTGTTGGATTGGATGTGCATTCGTACCGTGGTGAAGGAGATGTGGTTGTCCTTGGGGTTGATCTCCGCCTTCAGGGGCGGCAAGCTCTCCGGGTCCTCCGCCTGCAGCAGGTGCACGCCGATCCCGAAGTTGAAAAGCCTGAAAAATCCGGCAACCATGTCAAAATGTGCCAGCGATGGACGGAGGCAGTAGGCCACATCGCCGGCGGGTCCATGGAGCATTGGAACCTACCATGCGCCGTCGAAGTCGAAGGAGCCCGGGCGGCGGATTTGGATGAAGCCGAGGACGTCGCGGTAGAAGCTCAGCGAGCTCTCCAGCGACCGGCACACCACGGAGATGTGGTTCAGCGACGCCAGCGGCAGCGGCCCGCGTCCCCCCTGCGCCGCCGCCGCCGCCGCCTTGTTCACGCCCGACGACGCCGTGTTCACCATCCTGTCTCTCGTGCCTAAACGCCTTTCCTTCTTCTCGTTACAGTACCTCGCCGAGGCCAACCGCCGTGTACGTAGCTGCACAGTCGCCTTAGCAGCTCCCTGACTGACTGACACTGCCGGCCGCAGACAGTCGCCGATCGAGTCGAGACGATGATGTCGCTGTGAAATGCACTGGCTGGAGATGGCCGGCCGGCGAGCTCAGAGCTCTAGCTAGCCCGCTCCTGTGAAGAAGTTCACGCCGGACGCGAGGGAGGAGAGACTGAGAGAGAACGTACGGCGGGATGGAGTAATGCACCCGAGATGTATGGAAGGAAGCAGGAAGCTCTAGTGGCTGTGAATGTTGGTGTGAGCCTGTGACTGTGAGCTTGCAAGAGAGCTCGAGGGTGGTATATATATAGAGGGCGCTCGCACAACGCACATGCACCGATAGATACAGCTAGGTTGGTAGGCTACAAACAGCGGGGCCCTCGCCGAGATAAGAGCCCTGTGAGGCCTTGTACAATAATGCAAGGTGCTTAGGGGAGTGCTTAGCAAAATAAATCGATTTTTTTTGTAGCACTAGTGCTTATTTTTATAGGAAAGGTGCCTAAATAAGCGTCTACCCTTTACATCTAAACACCAATGCTTAAAGAATAATCTGGTTTTTTCTCTAAGTACCTCTTGTAAGCACCTTGCATTGTATATGGTCTGACGGACTGAGATACTACAGATCAAAGGAGCAATCGAGCTCTCCCTCTCCCCATGCATACGCGTTTTTTCTTTTCTTTTTCAAACGCGCTCCGCCGGAACGAAATTCAGGGGCCAGTTTTCGTTAGTACCACTATATATCTTTTTTGTTGGTGTAGGATTTTTGAAGATTATTGGTGACGATGAGGGAAAGTGTATGAAGTGGGTGTAGGGTTTTTGCACCAGCTGCCACACTGGCCGAGCGAACGCACGCTAGGAAAAGGAAGGAGGATGATGATGTATCAGTCCGTTGTCTTTGCGTTCATCATCATTGCCTCGTGCTCCCCGTTTATATCATCCTAGTTACGCGTTGCCCAATTAATTGTTTTTCTTCCTTTTTTCGCTTTTTCATGATGCCCAAGCAAATGTTATGAAAAGAGGAAAGTAGCTAGCTACTGCGAAGTTGACGATAGCAACCATGTGTTCGATGTATTCGCAGGGATTCATGCAAGTACATACGGATCGATAGGCACAGGAGATCTTCATTTTATACAGAATAGATGTGAATACTGAATCTGAAATAGCAAATTCCCTTCAACCTTAAAGCAACGCTAGCAGATATATATGTTTGTACCGTTGATCATCATTTGATGTATGATGAATGCTTCACATCGATTTGAAGGTTGTCAGGCCGATGCATGAAAACAAAGCCGTCAAAGCAATTGTTTTCCTATTTCATTTTATTTGTAATTTCATTAAAATTTCTAGAGAAATTTAAGCTCAATTTAATATAACTAGACACACAACATAATCATCAACTATATTACATATATTTAGTAGTCAAAATTATCTTCCTTACATATATATTATGACTTAAAATATTGTTAAATGACATTGCTACTACTACCTAGACTAGTTCGTCGCCGTCCTCCTCATCGTCCATCTTATCCTTCTCGGTTGAATAGGAATCGTCGATGAGGACATACCGTTCAGAGCAACGATTGCGAGTTTCACCGCCTTCTCCTTGTCAGGTCGAATGTGTGTGTGTGGGGGGGCAAATCACTTGATGATATGCTTCTCCTCATGACGGTGTGCCCCCGCCTTCAAGGTCGAAAGAGTCGTATCACTGTAGTGATTGGCTCTCAGGCTCCGCCTTTGTCTCCTCGATGTCGACTAAGGCAACATTGATGGGGAAGACCTCGTTGAAGGGGATGTTGGTGCCCGAATTTTAAGGCACCTGTTGGAGACACCACTCTTTCGTGCCCAAAAATGTAAATTTTTACTCCGACCACTTTTGATACCCTAAATTAGAGCACCTATTGGAGATGCTTTGAATGGAGAAAATTTATTGGAACCCAATGTTTGTAGAAGCAACTGCCATGAAGTCACTGATTTAAACGAAAAGATATTGACGTTCGTGATATGTGTAGCAAATCGCTCTACCAGATAAGAAAAACCCAAGGCTTCAGACCTTGCCTGGCGGAGGCGGGGTACACAACTTTCACATGCTCCCCGATGCTGGCAACCTTCTCCAATCGAAACTATAGTCGGAGAACCAAGGCGCAGAGTCAAGCCATCCATTCGATAAGACATCGCCACTAAAGAAATTACAAAAAAAACAAAGAACTTGATCCGTGAACATACCCCCCCCCCCCACACACACACACCTCCTAACGCAAAGAAGTACCATCGAAACGAGCATAAGGTGAGAAGGACTTATTTCATGCTGATGCTTCGCCATTGACAATTGATCATCTAGTTCTAAACTAAAATTCTCATCCATCATCTGTACAAACCAACAATGTGTCCGCCCCTCTCTTCATTAAAATGGACAACGAAGGGAGAGGCGATGCGTTCGGAGAGAGGGAGGAGGAAAACGCTTTGTATTGGCACACCCTTTAAATGTGTTCCATGAGAAATGTTGGTTATTCGTGTTTGTTTCACTATCCAAGGTTCGATGTTGATAGTTTGAACGAATGCTCAGTAAAAACCATGCATTTTCCTTATTTTTCGAAGATATTATCATCAAACAGGCAACACAGTAGCTTTCCAAATGTGCAACAACTGATGGTGTTTTCAAACCTTCGTATATATGTGCTCCCACGCGCCACACGTGTTAAAAGAAGTGTGTGCATATATAGGCGCAATCACATATATAATGGTACTAAAAAAATCACATATATAATGTACATTAAGTACAGAAAAGCGAGAGAACATATATGTGTGTGTGCTTGATTCTAAAAGAGCCACATATGCGTGTGCAAGCGCTTGGAGGAATATCAGCGTCGCTATCGGGTCACCATCTGTGTCTCCCACGCGAGCGTGCTACTGCTACGCGTATGTGGTGGTGTCGGGGGTCGGGCCGGTTTGGGTTTGGGTTTGGCAGGACATGGACATGGACACGCCGTGCTGACCGGCTTTGATCATTGCATTCACAGTCACAGACAGCGCACGTTTTCCTGGAGGGGCTATCCGTGTGCGTACGTACGTACGTGGAGGTGGAGGCCTTATCGATTATACGTACGTGTACGCCCCGTCAGCTAGCTCACTCCATTGTTGCCAACGCACAAAGGCTCGGTCCGTGGCTAGTTAGTTGGCCACCGGCAGGCATTTGAGAGCCGATTAATCACTGTGCAGCTGTTTCAGCAGACCGCTAAAGTGTACTCACTAGTCCCGTTCGCTCCAAAAGAGAGCTTTTTCTGTGAGGAAACATCGGCGCCGGAGCTCGCTTCCGACTGTTCCAATACTGAGAGGCCGTTCGGCCCACTAAGACTACTTTTAGCGCTATTTTTAGCGCCGCTTGGGGGCACTTGCGCGGCGATAGCTCTTGGGGCGAGGTCCCCCCAGCCGCGCCCTCAAGGGCGGACCCAAGAAAAGCGACGACGCGCACACAAGTTCAAGTAGTTTTCTTCCCGCTTCAAAAAACAGCATAGTTCGGCGATCAACATGCCATGGTTCGGCGATCAAACGCGCCACAAGCGGCGTGATCTACGCGGGGATCAAAAAAAGTAGGCCGGCCGGCCGGAAGCTCTCAAAGGGGGTCGTCCAGGTCGACCGCAGAAGCCAGCGGCTCGCCATATGTCTCAACCGGGGTAGACGGCGTGCCCGGTGTCGGCGGCGTGCTCTTGGGCGAGGCAGGCGCGTCCAGCGCAGGCGGGTCTGCGAGGGGCGCGGGGGGCGTGACAAAGGGCGGCGGTGCCGCCATCTGGGGCAAGATCTTGTCGCGTTCGGAGACGAGCCAGGCCCTCATCTGCGCGTCCACCGATCCCAAATCCATCGTCGCCATTGTCGAAAGGAAGGCGAGATCGGTGTTCCTCTTCTTGGCGGCGGCGGTGTTCCTCAGGAGGTCGAGCTTGGCGTCCTGCTTACCCAACAGTTCGGCCCACCTCGCCCTGGACGTCTCCTCCCTGATCGCGGCGTTGCTTGCGGCGTCGGCGATGCATTTCTCGATGGCCGACTGCAGCCGCTCGGCAGCCGGCGCCGCAGCCTTCGTCGCCTTGGCCTTCTTGTTGCCCTCGGCGGGACGCCCTTCGGACGCCGCCGGCGCCGGCGCGTCTGGGTCGTAGACGCCGTTCTTGGTCTTGGCGAGCATCGTGCGCGTCTCCGCCCATTTGTCGTATGTCTCGATCAGCGTGAAGACGTGGAGGAACTTGAAGTCCGTGCCGGTGTCATCTCGATACATCCTGAACATGCGCGTGTACTGCAAAAGACATGTCAGTATAGGCGAGAGCGCGACGAGTTCGCGTCGAGATCATACCTTCTGATCGGCGCTGGCGCTGCTTTCCGGCCGGGCGTTCACCTCCGATTGAACATCGTGCCACTTGTTGCACGCCGCCTGGATCGCCGCCCAGTGGTTTGCCATGGCCTTCGCCCCGCGATCCATGTAGGTGGTCTTGAATTTTGGGTCGACCATCTTGCGCTCGTCGAAAGCTGCCTTGATCCTTAACCAATACGTGTCGCCGCTTTGGTTGGAACCGGTGATCGGGTCCATGCTCACCATCTTCCATGCCTCGGCGAGGCACTCGTCCTCCTTGGTCGTCCACTTGTACCGGCTCAAGGACGGCTCGCCGGTCTTCCTCTTCTTCTTCCCTTTGCCGTCCAAGTCCTCCGGCGGCGCCTGGGTCTCTTCTTCGACGTCAACCTCGAAGTCTTGCGTCCCCTCGTCGGCAGGTTGGCCGAAGTCGGTGTCCTGGGCGAAGAACGCCTCCGAACCGACGGCGATGCGAGCCTCGGACCCCGCGGCGATGATGTCCTCCATTTCCGTGGTGAACGGGATGGACTCTCGGCGCAGCAAGGACGGGGCAGCTGCGGCCGCCGCGTAGGCCGGCGTGTAGACAGGCGAGCAGGACGCCGACGTAGTCCGGGGTAGCGGGAAGGCGAGGTTGGGGTTGAAGCCGCTGTGGTCAGGCGACGCCGCCCAAGCCGACGACGTGGAAGGCGAGAAGTTGCCGGCGGGGGAGGTGACACTCTGCTGAGTTTGGAGAGGGAACATTACCCCGCCGGAGCGAAGAGCCGTCGCGGCCGCAATTACCTCCTTGGCCGCCACCGCCTGCGCGAGCGTCTCCTGGAGCTCTCGCTTCGCCGCCGCCGCGGCGTCTGCCGTCTCCTTCGGCTCCTTCGCCGCGGCTTCCTGGAGCTCCCTGGATTGCTGGACGAAGAGGCGGTTGCGGCGGTCGGTCGTCGACACAGAGCGCCGCGTTTGGTCGGCGAGCCACTGGCCGTCCGTAAAGCCCTCCGGCCTTGGCAGCGGCGCTCTCGGCTTCCTCGGCTTCTTGGGTGGCACAGGTGCAGGTGCGCCCTCGACGCGGCGAGGGGCCTCGTATTTCTTCTTCGGCGCCATGGGTAGATCTGGGGGAAATGGCGGGAGACGGAGCAAATGGCGGGGGAAGGGGGAGAAAACGGCGGAAGGGAAAGGCCTATCTCGCCGACAGAGCGGCCCCACGCGTCTTCTCGTTTCATCTGGCGCCCCCAAGAGACCCCCAGGGCGCTGGGTTTGGGGTTGGGATCGCCGGATCCACTTTTGGCCCAATCCGACGCTAAATGGACTCTTGGGGACGCGGCTGGGCGAATTTCGTTCGCCCGGCGCGGAAAAAGACGTTTTGTGGGCCTCTTGGGGACGCGGCCGGAGATGCTCTGAGCTTTTCGTGAGAAAAATAATGCGGAGCACTTGGTCTTTTGTTTACGCGCTATGTATAACTTCTTGTATCGCGGGTGTATTTTGAACTCTTTTTTCATTATATGTTCAACTGAGAATTATCATGGCGAGTAGGTGTAAGAACATTTTTTTTTAGTGACAACAACAAATGGTACGAACTCAGAAGGGCCAGTATAGCAAGCAGCAGTACAGGTCTGTTCCTCGGAGGGCGTCCCTGCGTCTGATACCACACGTTCGCTCGGGCCACAGAGCCCTCGTACGTCCCGTGACGCCCAACAGAGCCACCCCTGTGACCCCCCCTCTCGCTCCTGCCCGAATGAAAAGCAGAGCGGCTCTGCGGCGGCATGCATGCATGGCCCCTCCGGGCTGCCGCCGGCGACGTGCCTGGTTTCGTTCAGTCTGGATGGAGTCTGGACGGAGGCGGCCGATTCCCTCGGCGCGGGCGCGGGCGGGCGCGCGCGGACAAGATCCGGCCGGCACAGCATCCCACGTTCGTACGCCGAGGTGATCGATGCGAGGCAGGCAGTCCTGTTGCACTGTGCGTTCGTGAGGGATTCGCTCCTCCTGCTTCTTCAGTTTTTTGATCAGTTAAAGTTGTGCAGAGCGATACGCATGTGATGGATCAGAATCAGATCACGTACTGCTACGTGATAGATGGATGGATGAGTGGTGCACGTACCTCGCGCCGAGCTATCCACGCCATAGGCCAATAGCGTCGAAATAATGGAGCGAATCCTCCGGTTTCACTTCTTTGATGTTTTCATCGATGTTGAAACGGAGCACGGGCACGAAAATAATGTACTGTGGTACTCCTGGAGTAAGACCGGGATTGCCACTAAATCACTCAAATGTCACTCGATGGAGAGACTAGAATGCGTAAATGCGCGAGCATCCGGTTTTGAACCATATGATTTTCTCTTATTACAGGGAAATGCTCGTTTTCCTTTCCCAGGGGGAGAAATGATCGTGTAGTCGTAGGCACATTTGCATTGAAGAATTCAGCAAATTTATGATTAATTTTAATAAATAATTCATGACCAGAACAAATATTAGTATGCATAGTTTTAGGACAGCGATAACCACCCAACGTCCGTTGAAGGCCTGGCTGCCTGAACGCATAGACTGTGCATGCATGTATGACGTAAGCAACATCTTTTGTATTTTCAGTTTTTAAAAATGATTTATCTCTTAAATAAATAATTCAATTGAAGAACCGTTTTCACTATTAAATCCGTCGCGACGAGATCTTCGAAACTAGATCCCATATCGATATGTTTTGACAACTTTTTTTTCGGGTTCAAAATTGTCATGTGTATTGCACTTAAATTGCCATGTTGTTTGCACTAAAATTACCATCATTTCTTTCAACTACGTTTTTTTGCATTTTTTTCTCAACGTTCTATGTAAATTTGTACGTAATTTATAAAATAAAACTTTCAACTTACCTTGGGTAAACACATGTTTATTTTGCCATGGCAAAAGCATATCTTAAATTGTCATGGCGAAAGATATGTTAAATTGGACATGGACACAAAAATAAAATAGTTTGCCATTGGTAGATAGAAAAAACTTGGAATGCTGATAACTCCCACATGTGTGACACGAATACATGACAATCCCTGATGTTTTTTATGGCAAGTTTAGTTATGTGAGGGTGGCAACTTCAAGTTGTAGACGCTAGTCCTACGAATAAGAATTGCCATGTCCTATGAATAAGAATTGCCATGTTCCATGAATAAGAATTGCCATGTCCTTTGAAAAAAATTGCCGTATATCGGAGGCACTTCCGCCAACACGTTTTTTAGATGCTAATTTTAGGTGTACATAGATGACAATTATTAGCCAAAGTTGTCATGTATTTAGCGAAGTTGCCATCTCACATGTGCTAAAGTTGTCACCAAAGCGTATGGGCTTGCCATCTGTCCGCCCACACGTGTGACACGTTTTTATGTCAATGCTGATAACTACCACATATGTGACACGAAACATGGCAATCACTGATATTTTTTATGGCAAGTTTAGTTATGTGAGGTGACAACTTGAAGTTATAGACGCTAGTCTTACGAATAAGAATTGTCATGTCCTATGAATAGAAATTGTCATGTCCTATGAATAGAAATTTCCATGTCGTATGAATTAAAATTGCCATGTCCTATGAATAGAAATTGCCATGTCCTATATATTAGAATTGCCATGTCCTATGAATAGAAAATTGCCATGTCCTATGAATAGAAATTGCCATGGGCACAAAAAATATTTGCCGCCAGAGCAGCATCACACCGTCGACAAACTCTCCCCCCGATCCATGTCCCCTCTCCCACCATCAAACGTTGAGATGCGTCGAAGGATCTCCTCGACACATTCGTAACCTAGGAGACCGCCGTGTCGCACACCCCTCCACCCCACCCGCGCCAGATATCTGATCGGGGTCCACTGAGCATCACCGCAGCTCTCCTCGGTCCTCCTATGAATAAGAATTGCCATGTCCTATGAATAGAAATTGCCATGGGCACAAAAAAATAGTTGTCGCCAGAGCAGCACTACACCGTCGACAAACTCTCTCCCGATCCATGTCCCCTCTCCCACCATCAAGCGTTGAGATGCGTCGAAGGATCTCCTCGAGGCATTCGTAACCTAGGAGACCGCCGTGTCGCACACCCCTCCCCCCACCCGCGCCAGATATCTGATCGGGGTCCACTTAGCATCACCGCAACTCTCCTCGGTCCTCCTATGAATAAGAATTGCCATGTCCTATGAATAGAAATTTCCATGGGCACAAAAAATAGTTGCCGCCAGAGCAGCACCACACCATCGATAAACTCTCCCCACGATCCATGTCCCCTCTCCCTGTTGGGAAACGTAGTAGAAAACAAAAAAATTCGGCCTACGAATCAAGAACCGAAGATCATCCAAGAAGATTGCATACAAGGTTTTAGGTCATGGCTCACCAACCGATGTAGCGGAAGTAGAGTTGGTGAAGCTCGTGGACGTAGTGGAAGTAGATCTCGCAAGTTCTCCCACGAACAGTCCCTCGATCAATCCCACGAACAAGTCCCGCGATCTAGTCCCACGGACAAGTCCCATGAACAAGCTCCTCGAAGAAGGGTCGAAGGTACGACCCCTCCATTAGTATCCACACATCCCGTAGCAGCAATCCAGCAGCGCTCCGCCGTCCAGAGATGAACGCCACCGAGAACACTAGAGGGAGAAAACCATAACGGATTCCGATCTAGAACAGCGTCTAAACTGGGGTCTAATTGTGGAGCAACGGGGTTTAGAGGAGGGAGGGTGGCGCATAGGCCTTGGGGACAAGTTGTGCTGCGCCCCCCACCCCTCCCCCACATTATATATGTGGCCAAGAGGCCCTTGGGGCGCAATAAGGGGGGTGGGGAGTCCAACTTGGACTCCCAAAACCTCCCAAACCTTCCCACCGGAAACCTGCCATATTGGAGAGTTGGACTTTCCACCTGGAGGAGGATTCCTTCCCCTTGGTGCGCCCCCACCCCTTGGCCGGCCAGGGCAGCCTAGGTGGCTTGCCCCCCAAGGCTAGGGGCGCAGGGGAGTGGGTGGTACAGCCCGGAACCTTCCGGAACCTTCCATGACCTTCTAGAAGCTTCCGGGACCTTCCGGGACATACCGGGACCGTTTCGGGACATTCCGGACACTTCTGGAGCACTTCCAGGACCTTCCGAGACCGTTCTCGAACGTTCCGGAGCCATCCGGATAGTTTCCAAAACCATCCGAGTTATAGTTTAAGCCACCCGATGACCGCGAAGGTTGTCGGGACGCCCAGCGATTATCCAGAAACTATTCCGGTTGATCCAGGACTTCCCCAGTACCATTCTCATATGATTCGAAACCACCTGGGACTACTCCAGAGTGATCCGGACATATCCTTAAATACCCAGAACTACTTCTGGTGCCCTTATGAACAATTCCATAAATCTCCGGAACTACTTCCGGTACCCGTATGAACTATTCTGCTTTGCTTCCACTAAACCTTCTACCATACTAGTATTCTAACAGACTATTGCTCGTTAAGTGTGTGACCCAATAGGTTCGGTATAATGCGGACATGACTCAGAACATCTTCCGGACATAGGTCAACAGCCTTTTGTCAATAGCCAATAATCAACAGCGGAGCCATGGACACCCATGTTGACTCCCGCACATACACGAAGAAACTTCGAGTGAACCATTATGTTTAGTCATGTACCATTCCCTTTGCTTCGCGATATATGACAAAGTTACAGGAGAGAAGTTTGGCACCCATGTGTAACAACTTTTGAACACAAGCCACTCGTTATCCTCTTTGCTCGTTTGTCCCTTTTTCTCGTTATCGTATTCCGGTATCCCCGTGACTGAATCACAATGCGTCTGGCCAGACTATAATGGATACCGTCATACCGAGTGGGCCCGAAGTGAATATCTTCTTCATCATGAAGGAGCAAATCTCATTCTTGAACTATCACAGTCACTAGCCACACCATCTGACATACCCAGAACTTATTTTACTACTTCCCATTTACGGGAGGATTCATCTAAGAACCAAAGCATGTCTTCCTGTGTGAAGCAACTCGATACTCTCATGGTCTAAGGAATTACGTATATGATAACATTTCATGATATGACTTATAACGTAGTTACGATGTGATCTCTAAGTATATCATTCAATACTGGGGTCGGTTCAACATCATTGTTCTGCTAACAATATGTTCCCATTGCTACTGACATCCTTGTTACAAGAACAATGTCCATGATTAAGAAAACGTAATCATCGGTTAGCACATGAGCTGGTCTTAGAGGCTAAACCAGGAACTCTTGGTGTTTACATTTCCACACATGCAAATGCGTTTTCTTCTGAATCTCACAGTCAGGGTCATTGCAATTATAACACAGAAATATAAACATTAATTACGAACGTGGAAATATATATATAATAACATTTTATTATTGCCTCTAGGGCATATTTCCAACAGTCTCCCACTTGTACTAGAGTCAATAATATTGTCAGTGCTTGAGCACTTTACACCTATGGCATACCGGTGTAATAAATGCCTCATTTGTGGTATAGACCTCATCTTCGGATCTGACGTTTCAGGCCCGTTTGTATCTTGCATATCTTTGCATTTTCACGCTATCATAAAATTCACTAATTTTATCAGTTTAGCTTTGTATATGTTTGAATCATTTGGTAGGACCTTGGTTCCTTAGAATAAGTCATGAAATCATTCATCAATGTTCCATGAGCTTCAAGCATCTAGGAAACCATACCATGTTCATAAATGAACTGATGATTCAAAATACCCTCCCTTGTTACTTCTTTAAGCAACAATATACTTAGCCTCTGTTATAGAATTCGCCACAGTATCTAACTTTAACACAGTTCCTTCATACTGTGCCACCCTTATGTGTGAAACACATAATCCCAATTAAAATCGAAAATCGATCGGAGTAAGTATGAAGACTGAATTGGTGTAACTGTTTACATCAAAATTCAGCTGGTGTAACTTGTTACAACGAGCTCTTCATTATCTCCATTTTCCGAGAAACATATCTTATCTATCATAAGTTTAACTTTTCACTGTTTGTCCAATGATCAACATATTGATCACTTTGGTATCTTGCTCATAACCTTTTGAAGCACTGGACATATCTGGTCGTTTTACATATTATGGTATACATGATTAATCCAAACACACGGGTGAGTGGAATTCAATTCACGTGTTTTTGCTTATCTGTGTTCATCAACACCGATTTCTGCAAACAACTTTTCACCACGACTTCTGCAAGAACATGTTTCTTGGCATTTCATACTAAACTACTTTAGTATCATGTCAATATGTAGGGTTGGCTTTAGCATGATCAGGCACTTACTATCTTCATAGATCACTATGCTCAATACTAATGCTATATCAGCCCAAGTTCTTCAACTGAAAACTATTTCCAATGAAGTCCTTATTCGTGTCAAGAAATTTATATCATTTCTAATCAACAATATGTCATCTACATAAGGTTTTAGAAATATTATTCAGCTCCCACTTACTTTCTTGAATATTCAAGCATCTTCGTTATTCCCGATGAAAACAAACTCTTTTGGCAATTTCATCACAACGAAAATTCCAACTCCATTATGCTAGCTCCAGTCCATCACTGGATATCCAAGGCTTGCATCTATTTTAGCATCCTTTGAATCGACAAAACATTCCGGTCGTATCACGTATATGTCCTTTGTTATATTTCCATGTAGGAACTTTGTTTTGACGTTCATTCTACCATATCCTATAAATGAGATATGTAGTAATTGCTAGTATAACCCGAACTGACTAAAGCATTTCTACGGTCGACACTATTTCGCCGTAGTCAACCTTTGAACTTGCTAGAAAACAATTTTCCAACGAGTTGAGCTTTATGGATAAAACAATTTCATCCGAATCAATTATAGATCCATATATATATTCTTCAGACTTTTAGTCTTTCCGAGGGTCTACCAAGTTCAAAACTTGACTTACTTCCATGGATACTATCTCGGATTATTTGGCATTTAGCCAAATCCCGGAGTCAGGGCCCATCAACGCTTCTTTGTATATCACAGGTTTATCATTGTCGAACAACAATATCTCGTTTTACATATCATGAATGTTTGTACGATTTTTGTCTAACCTGTGTGGTTCAACTGCGCACTCCTCTGAAGATTCAACAATCTTTGACAAGTTGCACTGTCCTCCCACTCACTCTTTTGTAAGAAACTATTTTTCTTCAAAACACATTGTTCTTAACAGCAAACAGTTTTGCTTTTGTGTAGTGACAGTGGAATACCAAAACTTTTGGCATAACCTTAACAAAGTAGCACTTATCTGATTTGGGGTTTTGAGTATGTCAAACATATGCCTCATATACCCAAATTTTAAGAAAAGACAACATGGTTTTAACAGTCCATACCACATCTAATATGGTGTCATTTCAACAGATTTGATGATGCTCTTTTCAGTGTAAAAGCCGTAGTCACTAACGCATAACTTTAATAAGTATAATGGCAAATTGATAAACGTCATATTTGATCTTTACCGTGTCATAGATGGCTTGATTACATCTCTCGAACACTTTACTCATAGTGATGTTCCGGGAGACGCAAGTTATGACAGTTCTTCACAACTCATCAGACGTTCACTAAACTTGTAACTAAAATATTACTTTCTACAATCTAATTTGCAGAAGCTTTATTTTCTTGTTACAATGAATTTCTATTTCACTCTAAAATTCCTTGAACATTTCAAAGATTTCAGACGTATGTCTCTATTGAACAGATATCCACATATCTACTTCAACTCATGAGTGAAGATAGGGAATCCACTGCACACAACTACACTTATTGGACTACACACATCATCATGTATGATTACCAATGGTTTAGTTGCCCGTTCATGTATGGCCTATTAACGGTGTTTTAGTCACATTACTTCGAGACAAAGATCGCAAGCGTCAAGTGATTCATAATCATATGACTCGAAAGTCCATCACTTATGGAAATTCTTCATGCATGTTATGTCACTTGTGATAAACGGCAGTGCCACATCTATGTGGTATTTCTGTCAGTCTTGCGACGTTTAGTGTCAGTGTTATGGATGTTTAGTATTATTATCAAGATTCATAACATACACCCTATTCATAATGGAAGTATGGCCTTTACGTTATTCATAGCTTTGAACAACTCTCTTGCAACAAACATGATTCAAAATGATGTTTTGCAACAAGGCTAAAGTGTAGTAACAATTTACTCAACTCTAAAATGAAATATGAAGATAATCATAGAGTCAACACACGGTATAGTAAACCTTTTACCGTGTTCCCGAGCGTGTCAAAACTCATCATTAGCTAGTCATAAAGGCCATAGTATTTCTTGCATCGAGTTGCAACAATATGCAATCGATGTGATATTCCGGTGATCAACAGTTTAATCACAATATACAGAATCCACAATTAACTGCTTAATCATGATTCCCAAGAATTACATCTCTTGACCAGCAATGAATTCATCTATAACTCCGTATGACTTTCATTTCTGAGATGGTTATTCCGGTCTTCTTTCGTTTTGCCTTTATACGTATCATAGTTCTATTTCCAATGTCACTCCTACTCACAAAAGATCACACATGATCAAGGGTGGCGCAGGCCATGGACTTTCCGGCGTCTAAGTCTTACTAACACCCTATGGAACTTCCTTTCCCTTAATCCTCATCATCATATGATCATTGTTCTTCTGGATCCCACACTTATCGGTTTTGTTTAGAGCACAATGAACATTTTCACTAATGCTTACAATCATACATTGTACTAGATATCTTATATCCAACATTAATTGTCTTACTACTGAAAACTTATTTTTCAGTTCCATGAATATAACATAACTATCCCAAACTTTTCGAAGTTCGGGTTTCATGGTGGTGAAGACAATGCACTTAGCTGTCGTGAAATTCTAGCATTTTGGATTATGGACATAAGTCACATCATCCATAGAATCAGCGGGAGAGCATCAAAAATTTACGATAGGACAAGCTCCTTCTCGACACTATTGAGGATAGTCCTCACAATACGGTACCAATCGTAAAGTTTTTACCAGATAAAACAGTTAATCAAAATCAATTGGGAAGGTGGTAACGCGAGCCATTATTCTACAACGATAATGCAAATACTAAGACTTTGTTCATAATTAAGTTGCACTTGTGATTAATCAATTTAATTACTTAGTGCGCTCCCACTCAGATCAATATCTCTCGTAATTGATGCTGGAGTGATTCAAGATCCAACCCAATCGTCCGCCATTGATGTGACATCACTGATGACTTAGACTGGACCGGTAGGCCAACTTGCCAATCACGCCAAAGGTGATTCTTGTTCATCTTTCGATGGGCGTGTTCCGGTAGCAAACTTTTATCCAAACCGTCAAGATAACCAAGTGTAATGTGCTGTGTGTTCTTTTAACACACCCGTCTTTTATGCGTCACACCGTGTGCACCCATGTGACATGACCTGCTCCGATGTGAAACATAGTATAGACGGTACTACAGTTGGAAGAACACTATCAACTTGATATTGTTTTGCGAGAGATCACCCTAATAAAATACGACTATCGCGCATCAAACAAGGGTGCATCAAAGGGATAAACATCACAGGCAGTTCATAAAATTTTGTGATATAGTATAGCCCTTTGCTTCGTGAAGTCTTCATTGTCTTCACGTCGTCGTGGTTGAAGTCACCGTGTCCAACAACTTTGTCCTTGGCGCCGGGAACATCACCACGACTTCCGGCATGTGCGTCGGGGTCCACCTCCGCATCGTAGATCATCACCTTTGCATCTATCTATTGCTTTGCCTCGAGCTAATAAACAGTTCTGGCACGCAGGCCATAATTAAGTGACAATCATATGACTCCAGTCATCATGCCGTACCACGACACGCAGGTCGCGAATAAATATTACATAACATATAACATCTCATACAAACACATTGCAAATCTTGAAGGCTATACCACATCACATGCATACTCTGCAAAAACGAGTTAGATCGCCATCTACACGGGTTGTTGCAACTTTTATCGTGGTTGTTAAGCAGGTTTACAAGGCAAATGAGAAACCCTAGATAAAACAAAACACGATACTTCTTTTGTTGCTAGTTTAACATACGGGGTGCGTGCAACAACTAATGCCACAAGCCAAACTTCGTTAAACGCGTGACCCCCGTGTGGATTTGAGTTCATAAAATCCACAAGCCCCTCCATGTTAAATCTTCTATTGCGAGATTAAGATGAGATCCAAGGAGTTTGATGTAGACCATGATCAAGGGAACCAGCATACTGAAAGCAGCATAGAGGGATCGATGGAAAACTCAATCCTTGTAGCAAAACCTCAACTTGCCATCAAGCATAGAAAAAACCACATGGCAGGGAAGCAACAAGAAAATCAATGCCTCATATCACACATATGATCTAGACCTAAACATGCATCTAATCAAGGATCGCTCATGATACCACTGTCGGGAAACGTAGTAGAAAACAAAAAATTTCGGCCGACGAATCAAGAACCGAAGATCATCCAAGAAGATTGCATACAAGGTTTTAGGTCATGGCTCACCAACCGATGTAGCGGAAGTAGAGTTGGTGAAGCTCGTGGACGTAGTGGAAGTAGATCTCGCAAGTTCTCCCACGAACAGTCCCTCGATCAATCCCACGAACAAGTCCCGCGATCTAGTCCCACGGACAAGTCCCATGAACAAGCTCCTCGAAGAAGGGTCGAAGGTACGACCCCTCCATTAGTATCCACACATCCCGTAGCAGCAATCCAGCAGCGCTCCGCCGTCCAGAGATGAACGCCACCGAGAAAACTAGAGGGAGAAAACCATAACGGATTCCGATCTAGAACAGCGTCTAAACCGGGGTCTAATTGTGGAGCAACGGGGTTTAGAGGAGGGAGGGTGGCGCATAGGCCTTGGGGACAAGTTGTGCTGCGCCCCCCACCCCTCCCCCACATTATATAGGTGGCCAAGAGGCCCTTGGGGCGCAATAAGGGGGGTGGGGAGTCCAACTTGGACTCCCAAAACCTCCCAAACCTTCCCACCGGAAACCTGCCATATTGGAGAGTTGGACTTTCCACCTGGAGGAGGATTCCTTCCCCTTGGTGCGCCCCCCACCCCTTGGCCGGCCAGGGCAGCCTAGGTGGCTTGCCCCCCAAGGCTAGGGGCGCAGGGGAGTGGGTGGTACAGCCCGGAACCTTCCGGAACCTTCCATGACCTTCTAGAAGCTTCCGGGACCTTCCGGGACATACCGGGACCGTTTCGGGACATTCCGGACACTTCTGGAGCACTTCCAGGACCTTCCGAGACCGTTCTCGGACGTTCCGGAGCCATCCGGATAGTTTCCAAAACCATCCGAGTTACAGTTTAAGCCACCCGATGACCGCGAAGGTTGTCGGGACGCCCAGCGATTATCCAGAAACTATTCCGGTTGATCCAGGACTTCCCCAGTACCATTCTCATATGATTCGAAACCACCTGGGACTACTCCAGAGTGATCCGGACATATCCTTAAATACACAGAACTACTTCTGGTGCCCTTATGAACAATTCCATAAATCTCCGGAACTACTTCCGGTACCCGTATGAACTATTCTGTTTTGCTTCCACTAAACCTTCTACCATACTAGTATTCTAACATACTATTGCTCGTTAAGTGTGTGACCCAATAGGTTCGGTATAATGCGGACATGACTCAGAACATCTTCCGGACATAGGTCAACAGCCTTTTGTCAATAGCCAATAATCAACAGCGGAGCCATGGACACCCATGTTGACTCCCGCACATACACGAAGAAACTTCGAGTGAACCATTATGTTTAGTCATGTACCATTCCCTTTGCTTCACGATATATGACAAAGTTAGAGGAGAGAAGTTTGGCACCCATGTGTAACAACTTTTGAACACAAGCCACTCGTTATCCTCTTTGCTCGTTTGTCCCTTTTTCTCGTTATCGTATTCCGGTATCCCCGTGACTGAATCACAATGCGTCTGGACAGACTATAATGGATACCGTCATACCGAGTGGGCCCGAAATGAATATCTTCTTCATCGTGAAGGAGCAAATCCCATTCTTGAACTATCACAGTCACTAGCCACACCATCTGACATACCCATAACTTATTTTACTACTTCCCATTTACGGGAGGATTCATCTAAGAACCAAAGCATGTCTTCCTGTGTGAAGCAACTCGATACTCTCATGGTCTAAGGAATTACGTATATGATAACATTTCATGATATGACTTATAACGTAGTTACGATGTGATCTCTAAGTATATCATTCAATACTGGGGTCGGTTCAACATCATTATTCTGCTAGCAATATGTTCCCATTGCTACTGACATCCTTGTTACAAGAACAATGTCCATGATTAAGAAAACGTAATCATCAGTTAGCACATGAGCTGGTCTTAGAGGCTAAACCAGGAACTCTTGGTGTTTACATTTCCACACATGCAAATGAGTTTTCTTCTGAATCTCACAGTCAGGGTCATTGCAATTATAGCACAGAAATATAAACATTAATTACGAACGTGGAAATATATATATATTAACATTTTATTATTGCCTCTAGGGCATATTTCCAACACTCCCACCATCATGCGTTGAGATGCGTCGGAGAATCTCCTCGACGCATTCGTAACCTAGAAGACAACCATGTCGCGCACTCCCCCTCCCCCCGCGTCAGATATCTGCTCGGGATCCACTAAGCATCACCGCAGCTCTCCCCGGTCCTCGACGATGAGTCAAAATGCGTTAAAATACAATAATGGCTTTAAATCTAAAAGAAAATAATAGATGAAAGACATCATGTCAATTTTAGTGTAAACGGGATGGCAATTTCAGTGTAAACAACATGACAACTTTTGATCCAAAAAAAAGTTATCGAAACATATCAATATGACATCTAGTTTTGAAGATCTCATCGAGACAGAGTTAATGGTGAAAACGGAATTTTAATCGGAATTTTTATTTAAGAGATAAAAAAAATTTAAATGGGAAAAACACAAAAGCTGATTTTTGGATGGATGGAAGCTTTAATTTTCGTGCATGTGGTAATTGAGCGTTTGGGCGTGGGGTGGCCGCCCGAACGTTCGGTGGCTATCATTATTCTAGTTTTAACATACTACACGCACAAAATAAAAGCATCGTACATGCAACAACAATCACTATTAGAGACGAGATCAGATCGATTTACGCGTATTGAACGTTTGTATAGACGAGATAGCCCTGGTTGCCGCATAAGCAATGTTCATTGGAGATAGAGATCCGTGATGACAAACGTGAAGTTGCGCGAAGCCCCAATACTTTAGTTCACCTTCCGGTGTAGGATCACAAGAGAAAAAGTTTTAAAGATTAGCTTTCCCGCTTTCGAAATGACGTACACTGTGATGGTAGCGACAGGGCCGGCCCTAGGGGGGGCGAACGGGGCGGCCGCCCCGGGCCCCCAAAAGTCAGGGGGCCCCCTCCCAGACATGTGTACGTAGGTAGGCTACAAGTATTTGTATACATGAATACATCGAGAAAAAAATTGAAGTTATACAGTTGTACTGGCCACGCTTCTCTCCTTTCGCGATTTGCCTGGTACGTACAAGGAAATAAATCTGCTGGGCTAGCGCTGATTACGTAGGGCGTTCTGTTGTGCAGATAGAGGAGATAGAAAAGGATCAAAACGAATCTGTTAATCATGATTTCCTTTTCCTTCGGCGGTTCGGCCTGATTGTTCGCCTCTCCCTGCTCGTCTTCAACCTCTGCGGCTCTGCCTCCTGACGAACGAGGAACGACTGAACGAGGCGATCAAGGACTCCCCATCCCATCTTACGACGCTTCTTGATGAGCACGCTGAACTGTAGTCTGCGTGATGCGGCAGCCGGGCAGGTACGTCTCTCCTCTCGCCCTTTGCGTCTCTGGCCTAGCCTGTTCTTCTTCTAAATTTCTTATCTTGATTCCCCAACTCTCGGTCAATAAACAGGTTAATAGAGATTTTTTTGCTGGGCGATCAATACAATACATAGTTAGACTAAAATATAGATATCATATGCCCTAGAAAATTTTATCATGAATTATTCGATGAATACCTTATGTAATTAATTAATCTAATATTTTAATTGTCTTTGTACTAACTTTAAAAGCTATTTTTTCTTACAATTTCAGCAAGGTGAGGTCAAGTTCGGATACAAAGTATCTATCTCGAAGTGATAAAAGAAAAAGAAATATATTGATACTATCGTTACCGACTTTGCATCTCAAAGTGTTAGAAGAAAATTTTGAAGGTAATATATAATACACTGTGTGATACATACAATGATTTTGCATTCATTTAATTGTTTTCTTTGATACAAGTTATATCTATATATAATTATTACTAATTAAACATCTATACTAAGGGCGCCGAAATACTTGGGATTGTAGTTTCGCCCCGGGCCTCTGAAATCTCAGGACCGGCCCTGGGTAGCGAAGTAGCAACAAGAGGCAAAATTGTAAAAGAAACCGCACTCCTATAAGGTCATGGATTGGATTTTGTTAGATCATTCCGGGCATACCGCCCGTCTGCACCCTGTGACCCAACCGCAGCCTCGGCCTTCGCCCATGCTCGTCCCTGGCTAGGCGTTATGAGACGAGTGCAGATGTGTCGTGCTCTATTTTTCTCTTTATACCATCACTAGCTAAGTGCAGTGGAGAGAACTCGAGTGAGGATTTTTGGAGCACGAGCTCCATAGAGCTCATTTTTTGAAAAAATAAATATGAAAAAGATATTTTTTAGTTTTTTTTTAAAATATACACATGAAGATTGAGATGTATACTACATTTCTCGAAATTTCATGATTTATTAATTTTCAAAATTAGAGACTCAATGGATCTCCGGATCCAAAATTAATTTTTGAGATAACTCAGTATATAAAGTGGTCTAATACTACGTCCACTAGCAGTATGAGACTAAACTTTATACATTCAGTTGCCATTTATACGTAGACTTTTGAGGTTTTTATTAGGATTTTGGTATTGGTCTAGCCCAATATTTTAACAATCCCTCAGATCTCAAATGTCCATTTAGATATTTGTCTGATCTGGTTACTTATTTAGTATATTAGTGTTTCACCAAAGACTGTTAAATTAATGTTTAAACTAAACTAAGCCTTAAATTAAAAGTTTTGCCCAACCACATTTCACTAAAATTCATAACAAATGTGTGGATGTCAATAGCCTACCCCGCGGGCACAACATATATGTCATACTCAATGGTCTCACCATGAGATTATTAGATAACACCTAATTCTTATAGACTGTAACAGTTAACAAGTGGACCTCGTATAAGTGTGTTCTTTTAATAATGCTCTATAGGACGACATGTTTTCTATTTTTAACAATAGAAACACATTAAGATATATTACCCCCCCCCCCTCGGTTAACAAATAGCTTGTCCTTTTTAAGTCCTAAATCACGGAATCTCCGATCACAAAATTTGGGCTACTACTATAATGTAGCATACATGGGTCTCATACCCAACGACTCATTGTATTATTTATCACATTCTGCGATAGTTCCTTCATAAAGGGATCTATTAGTTTTTTCTCCCCTTAAATGCAAGATACTAGGCCCTTCTCAAGTTATGCTTTCAACCTAGAGTTTCCCTCGATAAGAGATGCATGCTCACAACAAGGGTTAATAGAACAAGCACTATCAATTAAGACAAATTATGTAGGACAAGTATATATCCATTTATTTCGTTTAGCTTGAAGTTGATCATGTGACCCCATATGGAGTATGACATATATGTGACAAATAGTACTCATCTAATTTGAAACGAAAGAAGTAATAAAGGAGTGGGAGTCAAGCCGAAAAACTAGAGCGTTCCTAGAGTTTCAGATATATTTTACGTAACCGCGAGCGCTACAGAGGACCAAAAATAATTCAGCAATCAAAAGTCTCCTGTGAGCCTTACTACTAGGATGCCAATCATGCATCGCGTGCCGGAATGGGCTGGTCAACTCGCTGCATGCTCCACGTACCCGCAAAAAACAAATAAAAGTCGTTGCATGCTCGTGTTCCACGGTGCCAGACGGACGCGGCATCCGGTCGCCTCTACTCCACTTGCTGCCAGTGTAAGTAAGCAGCTTGCGTTTGTACTTTGTACGCATCTCCTGCCTTGAACTGGTCGATCGATCTGGAGCGTATCCGTATGAGGAACGCATGGGTGTATATACAAGTATTTTGGCAGTATTACAGTTGGCACTAGCACGCGAGAGCGGCCAGCCAGTTGTAAAAATTAGAGCATGGTTAATAGTATAGCCGCTGGCTATAAGAAGATATCATGTCATCTATAGTTAACCTTATAGGTATACAAATGTGAGTCAACTAATTTGGAACGGAGGGAGTACAATAGTAAGATATAAATAATACTACTTTAGCAATATATGACTCATATGTCTACTACGATCTCCATAGTGGAGAGTAACATCAAATAGTAACTTCATTTATTATGTTATAGACTAATATTGCATTGGTATGTGTAATGTGTTGGGATACGGGGCAGAAAACACAAATTTTTCACACCTACGGTACCCGAACCCAAGATCTATGCTATGGCGATGTAAAGTAACGGAGGTAATCGGTGTTAATACCTTTGAAGACCGAAAGAGAGAAACGTTCTTACGAACGTGGTTGGCGTAGACTCAGAACTACGACCTCCCTGTCGTGTAGAAGACCACCACCGACGAGGATGACTCCCGGTAAACCTCCAGCGACGAAGTAGCACCACAGGTGTAGTGCCTCGAAGAGATTATACACGTACGGTACAATCGATGTTCCTCCCGGGCCCCGAACCAGGCGAGCAGCGGAAGAAAGACGGCTACGGATCCCGACTCCAGCAGAGCGACGGCCTGCCTTATGGTGGAGAACTCCAATCCTGGTGCAGACTCCAAACAAGGGGAGTCCACTTCCGGGAATGAGAAGGAGGAAGAAGGAGATTTGGTGTGTTGGGAAAAGGGGGGTCTACCCCTCCTTATATAGGCCAAGGGGGGGTGTGATCCTCCTCCCCTCCCCCATGTGGGACTAAACCCCCAAGGGGGGGAGGTGCGCCGGCCATAGGGGGGGGATGGGCCCCACCCTTGGCGCCAAGCCCAAGGGGGGAAACCCCCTCCTCCCCTAATGGGCCCCATGGGCCCATATAGCCTTTTCCCATTTTTTAATTTATTTAATATATTTTAAATATTTAATTCAGATAATTAAATAATAAATTTTTTATTAAAACAATTAAACTTTATTTTGAACTATTCAAAATGTCCGGAAACCATTCCGTCCTCCTCCGGAACTATTCCGGTGATTTCTCCTATTTCAGCGATTGATCCCGTAACTGTCCTATGCATCGATTGCCCTTAAGTGTAACACCCTAACGGTTCGGGAAACAACAGACATGGTCGAGACTCTTCTCATTGACCAATGACTAGTCAATTGGACCTGGTTACAATCCTTGACAGCCCCTGCGCTTCCATCGAATGAACTTCGATCGCTTTTGGAAACCGTTAACGATACGACGTAATCCCTTTGTGCTTCGGTACTTTGTTTGTCCGAGGTTTGATCGTCGGTATCCTACATACCGTGTTCACATCTCGTTCACAACAAACAAGTTTACTCGTCCATGATCATTGCATCTCTTGTGACCTAGTCACTTGCTTGCAAGCTATTGATGCAATATCACCGAGTGGGCCCAGAGTACATGTCCTGTCACAAGGACTGACAAATCCCGCTCTGATCTATTAACATACTCATCAACCATCTATTTCGGAATACCCAAAGTGCACCGTTATAGCCAGCATATTTCAGTCAGGCGGTGGGATACAAATCAAAGTCTCCTCATAGATGACAATTACGTATGATCATTACGGTCTAAGGACTAAGTCATATGTTACAAAGTCATAGCAACGCTGAACTATGTGACTCGATCACATTGCAATACTTTAGGTGGGTGTACGTCCATCACATCATTCCCCTTAACGATATGACCTCATTGTCAATGGACTTAAGTGTCGTCATGATCAGGAAAGCTTGATCAATCAATTGCCCAATGAGATAGTTTACCCGAGTTAAACTACGGACCATGTTTTATACTACACCTGTATTAGTATTTCCAAGTAATACAGTTATAACACAGTATAAAACGTATTATGAACAAAACGGATATGTGACAAATATCTTTATTAATTTGTCTCTAGGGTACATATCCAACAGTCTCCCACTTGCACTAGAGTACAAATTACACTAGTTTACATCAGGTATGTATCTAACACCAATGGTCTCTCGGCGTTCTTCAAACTTGCCCTGTGGAAGAGGTTTAGTCATCGGGTCTGCTGCGTTCAGATCCGTATGTATCTTGTGAATCCTAGTGTGTCCATCCCTGACGTAGTCTCGCGTCACATGGAACTTTCGGAGGATGTGCTTGGCTGTAGAGTGAGTTCTTGGCTCCTTCGCGTTAGCAATAGCACCCGTGTTATCGCAGAAGATTCCCACAGGGCCAGTGCAGCTGGGAAAGACGCCAAGCTCGATCACGAACTTCTTCAGCCACAGCGCCTCATTTGACGCTTCGCAAGCGGCAATATACTCCGACTCCATTGTAGATTGGGCGACGACTGACTGTTTGCCGCTCCTCCAGCTAATAGCGCCACCGTTCAACATGAAAACATATCCCGTCTGGGATTTCGAGTCATCTAGATCTGAGCCGAGGCTTGCGTCAACGTAACCCTTTACGGTGAGCTCCTCATCAACTCCTCCATAAACGAGAAAGAGATCCTTGGTTCTTCTTAAGTACTTAAGGATGTTCTTTACTGCTGTCCAGTGAGCCATTCCCGGGTTACTCTGGTAGCGATTAGTCATACTAATGGCCAGCGCTAAATCCGGTCTGGTACATAACATAGCATACATGAGAGAACCTATGGCTGAGGCATAGGGCTTTGAGGACATTTCCTCCTTCTCTTTTGCTGTGGTTGGGCATTGAGTCACGCTTAATTTGACACCTTTTATAACTGGCAAGAGGCCTCTCTTGGAGTTATCCATACTGAACCTTTTCAATATCTTGTCAATATAAGTGTTCTGACTCAAGGCCAACCGTCGATTAGGTCTATCTCTATAGATCTTAATCCCCAATATGTACGCAGCTTCACCTAGGTCCTTCATGGAAAATTGTCCATTCAGATATTCCTTTACTTCTTCTAAGAATTTCTTATCGTTCCCTATTAGTAATATGTCATCTACATATAACACAAGGAATGCTACAGAGCTCCCACTCAGTTTCTTATAGACGCAGAACTCTTCGACGTTTTGGACAAATCCAAAAGCTTTAATGACCTCATCAAATCGAAGATTCCAGCTCCGAGATGCTTGCTTCAATCCATAGATGGACCGTTGAAGCTTGCACACCTTACCAGCATTCCTTGGATCGATAAACCCCTCTGGTTGCATCATATACAACTCCTCCTCAATGTTGCCATTAAGGAACGCAGTTTTCACATCCATCTGCCATATCTCGTAATCATGATAGGCAGCTATTGCTAGTAGGATCCGAATAGACTTGATCATCGCTACAGGAGAGAATGTCTCCTCGTAGTCAACTCCTTGAATTTGTCGGAACCCCTTCGCGACAAGTCGAGCTTTGTAGACAGATACGTTTCCGTCTGCGTCAGTCTTTTTCTTGAAAATCCATTTATTCTCGACGGCCTTGCGGTCCTCGGGAATATCCACCAAAGTCCAAACTTTGTTGGTGTACATGGAGTCTATTTCGGATTTCATGGCTTCTAGCCATTTCTCGGACTCGGGTCCCTCCATTGCTTCTTTGTAACTCGTAGGTTCATCCGACTCATCAGCCGAGATTGCATTCACAAGCTGTCCGTAAAACTCGGTAGGTTGACGGACTCTTGATGACCTACGGGGCAAAATAGGTTCCTCTTCATTCTCATCATGATCAGCATGTATGTCATGATCGTTATGAATGTCTTCCTGGCCATTCTCTTCAGCTCCCACTGTGGAAGAAGGTTCCAGAACAATTTCTGTTGCCGGTTCTTCCATTTGGAGTGATTGGTCAGTCACTTCATCGAGGTCTATTTTCCTCCCACTCAATTCTTTCGAGAGAAACTCCTTCTCAAGAAAGTGTCCAGTCTTAGCGACAAACGTTTTGCCCTCAGATTGGTTGTAGAAGGTGTATCCAACAGTTTCCTTTGGATATCCTACAAAGATGCATTTCTCCGCCTTAGATTCGAGTTTGTCAGGCTGAAGTTTCCTAACATAAGCCTCACAACCCCAAATCTTCAGGTGAGACAACTTTGGCTTCTTGCCACACCATTTCTCAATTGGCGTTGTCTCTACGGATTTGGATGGTACCCTATTAAGAACGTAAGCGGCAGTTTCTAATGCATACCCCCAAAATGATGTAGGTAAGTCGGTATGAGACATCATTGACCGTACACTATCCAATAGTGTTCGATTACGTCGCTCGGACACACCGTTTCGCTGAGGTGTTCCAGCTGGCGTAAGTTGTGGTACAATACCACAAGTCTTCAGATGAGTGCCAAACTCGTGACTTAAATACTCGCCTCCTCGATCAGATCGAAGGTGCTTGATTTTCTTCCCGAGTTGATTCTCGACCTCACTCTGAAATTCCTTGAACTTTTCAAAGGTTTCAGACTTGTGTTTCATTAAATAGATATACCCGTATCTACTTAAGTCATCCGTGAAGGTCACGAAGTAACGAAAACCATTGCGTGAGGTGACATTCATTGGTCCGCATACATCAGTATGTATGATCCCTAATAAGTCCACCGCACGCTCCATTGTCCCATTGAATGGAGTCCTTGTCATTTTGCCCATTAGGCATGGTTCACATGTGTCAAGGGATCCAAAATCCAATGACTCCAGAAGTCCATCTTTATGGAGTTCCTCCATGCGCTTTATACCAATATGACCAAGTCGACAATGCCACATCGTCATGTGTTCTTCGTTACTAGGCTTTAATCTTTTTGCCTCTACGTTATTGATGTGGGAGTCATGATATTCGAGATCCATTAAGAATAAACCATTACGCACCGGTGCATGAACATAGAAGACATTATTCTTATAAATCGAACAACCAGTTGTTTCGGATTTAAAAGAATACTGGTCTCGCATCAAGCAAGAGCCACTCACAATGTTCATACTCAACGCGGGTACATAATAGCAATTATTCAAGACAAGAATCAATCCCGAAGGGAGACTAAGACGAAGCGTGCCAATTGACATTACTTCAACCTTGGCACCGTTCCCAACGCGCATCGTCACTTCATCCTTCCGCAAGAGTCGTTTATTCTGCATCCCCTCCTGGGAGTTACAGATGTGAGCAACTGACCCGGTATCAAATATCCAGACGTTGCTCCGATCACTTGTCAGGAAAACATCAATAACATGTATATCACATATATCCATGTCTCTTCCGGCACCCTTGCTGGCCTTCTTATCTTCTATGTACTTGGTGCAGTTGTGCTCCTTCTTGATTTCCATCTCAGCAATTTTGAGTATTGTGAACAATTCAGAAAGGGTCTCAACCATTCCTTGCATGTTGTACTTCAACACAAAACTCTCATAGCTAGGGGGTAGCGACCGCAACACCCTATCAATCGCCACTTCATCTGGAATCTTAAATTCTAGATCATTTAGGCGTTGAACGTAGTCAGACATTTTGACTACGTGCTCAGTCATGCTGGTGTGCTCTTCCATTTTTCTAGAGAAGAAAGCTTCACAAACTTCATTTCTCTCAACCTTGGCTTGAGGTGCAAAGACGGTCTTGAGGTCAGTGATTATCTCATAAGCACTGAAGCTCTCGAACCGTTTCTGCAGTTCAGCCTCCATGGCATGGAGCATACCCTTCTTGACAAGGGAGGAATCATCCGACTTAATGAGATAGACTTTCTTCTCAGCCGGAGTAGCGGTAGTTGCTGGTGCATCTCCTAATGCAGTCTCAAGTACATAGGACATTTTGAGGGGAACGAGGAGAATCCTCAGGGTGCGGAACCAGGAGGTGAAGTTTGACCCATTAATTTTCAGTTTATCTTTCTCTAGGAATGAGCCTAAGTTGAACGAGGGGCGTGGTGCTGTCATCTACAAGGTTGATTCACAAAGATACATATTTAGACTTTTGTTCATAATGTGGAGTTCAATTACAGTTAATTCTAAAACTCCCACTTAGGAAAACATCTCTCAATTTTGCTAAGTGATTACACGATCCTAGAACACCATACCTCCCCCGATCGTCACGGCCATCAATATGTGTTCAGGGTAGGCCATCATGCCAATCACATCATCTATGTGACTCATGCTCGACCTTTCGGTCTCTTGTGTCCCGAGGCCATATCATATACATATGCCAGGCTCGCCATCACACCCTATGTGATTTGTTGCTGTGTCATGCAAGGCCATATCATATACATATGCCAGGCTTGCTACACCCACCTCTTGTGAACGAAAAAATGTTTGACACCCGTGTGACACGTGATGCCTCCATAATGTAGAACTTTCCAGGCGGTGCTCACTAGGGTAAGGACACTGTGTTGTTTTTAGTGAGAGATCATCCTATAATGCTACCGTCGTTATATCAAGTATATTAGCAAAACAGGATGTAAAACTTTTAAATCATACAAGCTATGATCCCCCTTCATGCAAAGCAAAGTTAAACGCCTTTCTACTTTAGCTTGTGCAACTTTTACGTGGCTGTTAGGGGTTTCGAGAGAGAGAACCGTTTCTATCCTGCGAAAAACATGCCACAACACCGTCTCCCATCCGTCTCTATTACACCCCTGTCGGGGCCCTCCGTTGCAAACATCTTCGCATTGCTAATGCAGAGAGACAGACACCCCCCAGCCACTTTATATGGTACAAGCCATATGTCAAGCGTGGAACCAGTCTCGCGTAAACGCGTAAGGTCGGTCGGGGGCCGCTTCATCAAACATTGCCGCAACGCTAAATGAGTGCACGTAGGAGGGTAACGAATGAAGATTCGATGCCCACATCCTAGATGTGTTCTACCCGTACAATACATCTACGCATAGCTAGCTCATGATACCACTGTTGGAATACGGGGCAGAAAACACAATTTTTTCACACCTACGGTACCCGAACCCAAGATCTATGCTATGGCGATGTAAAGTAACGGAGGGAATCGGTGTTCATACCTTTGAAGACCGAAAGAGAGAAACGTTCTTACGAACGTGGTTGGCGTAGACTCGGAACTACGACCTCCTTGTCGTGTAGAAGACCACCACCGACGAGGATGACTCCCGGTAAACCTCCAGCGATGAAGTAGCACCACAGGTGTAGTGCCTCGAAGAGATTATACACGTATGGTACAATTGATGTTCCTCCCGGGCCCCGAACCAGGCGAGCAGCGGAAGAAAGACGGCTACGGATCCCGACTCCAGCAGAGCGACGGCCTGCCTTATGGTGGAGAACTCCAATCCTGGTGCAGACTCCAAACAAGGGGAGTCCACTTCCGGGAAGGAGAAGGAGGAAGAAGGAGATTTGGTGTGTCGGGAAAAGGGGGGTCTACCCCTCCTTATATAGGCAAGGGGGGGTGTGATCCTCCTCCCCTCCCCCATGTGGGACTAAACCCCCAAGGGGGGGAGGTGCGCCGGCTATAGGGGGGGGATGGGCCCCACCCTTGGCGCCAAGCCCAAGGGGGGAAACCCCCTCCTCCCCTAATGGGCCCCATGGGCCCATATAGCCTCTTTCCAATTTTTTAATTTATTTAATATGTTTTAAATATTTAATTCAGATAATTAAATAATAAAAACATTATTAAAACAATTAAACTTTATTTTGAACTATTCAAAATGTCCGGAAACCATTCCGTCCTCCTCCGGAACTATTCCGGTGATTTCTCCTATTTCAGCGATTGATCCCGTAAATGTCCTATGCATCGATTGCCCTTAAGTGTAACACCCTAACGGTTCGGGAAACAGCAGACATGGTCGAGACTCTTCTCATTGACCAATGACTAGTCAGTTGGACCTGGTTACAATCCTTGACAGCCCCTGCGCTTCCATCGAATGAACTTCGATCGCTTTTGGAAACCGTTAACGATATGACGTAATCCCTTTGTGCTTCGGTACTTTGTTTGTCCGAGGTTTGATCGTCGGTATCCTACATACCGTGTTCACATCTCGTTCACAACAAACAAGTTTACTCGTCCATGATCATTGCATCTCTTGTGACCTAGTCACTTGCTTGCAAGCTATTGATGCAATATCACCGAGTGGGCCCAGAGTGCCTGTCCTGTCACAAGGACTGACAAATCCCGCTCTGATCTATTAACATACTCATCAACCATCTATTTCGGAATACCCAAAGTGCACCGTTATAGCCAGCATATTTCAGTCAGGCGGTGGGATACAAATCAAAGTCTCCTCATAGATGACAATTACGTATGATCATTACGGTCTAAGGACTAAGTCATATGTTACAAAGTCATAGCAACGCTGAACTATGTGACTCGATCACATTGCAATACTTTAGGTGGGTGTACGTCCATCACATCATTCCCCTTAACGATATGACCTCATTGTCAATGGACTTAAGTGTCGCCATGACCAGGAAAGCTTGATCAATCAATTGCCCAATGAGATAGTTTACCCGAGTTAAACTACGGACCATGTTTTATACTACACCTGTATTAGTATTTCCAAGTAATACAGTTATAGCACAGTATAAAACGTATTATGAACAAAACAGATATGTGACAAATATCTTTATTAATTTGTCTCTAGGGTACATATCCAACATAATGTTACTCCAAGAGCAAGTAACTACCTAAGTTAACACATGCCTCTCTTTCATCATTAATTACTTGCCACATCATCTTTTTAACTTATGTGACATCGACCTTACTACCTATGTTACT
Source organism: Bromus sterilis (assembly GCA_950022295.1). Classification (NCBI taxonomy): domain Eukaryota; kingdom Viridiplantae; phylum Streptophyta; class Magnoliopsida; order Poales; family Poaceae; genus Bromus; species Bromus sterilis. The sequence goes on along the minus strand of OX465597.1, from coordinate 26,164,705 downwards.
CCCACTATGGATAGTCTTAGAGCAAGTACAATAGTGCCTAGTCAGCTGGCTATAAGGATTTAAATAGTATATATTTGTGCTTAGTTGGAGGAGAGAGAAGAAGAGAGAGAAGAGAAGCGGACTATTAATTAGTAGCCAGCTGCAACACGTGCTCCTAGGCACTTTGTGAGATAGACATGTGGGACATATATTGCTAAAGTAGTACTTCTTATAGCCTTATTATTATACTTGTTTACTATAACATTAGCTATAGATGACATGACATCTCCTTATAGCCAGCAGCTGGCTATACTATTAACCATGCTCTTATATACGCATGCAGTGCTAGCTAGCAAAAAAGGGTAGTGATAACCATGGGATGCGTGTAGGCTCAACGTGGAACGATCGGCGGCCGGGGATTAGGCATGGGATATCAACGTGCATGGATCCCGCGCCAGGTGGAAACTTAATGGATTGTCGGCGCAAGCTTCCCGACTAGCCAGAGCGAAATTGCTACACCTACCGTGAGATTGCTGTTCCACAACCTTTGTCGGCGAGTCCGGTCCAACGACGTGGAACGAGGGCGTAGTCAAAGTAGTCGTACACGCGACACAATCACAGATGAGAAAAGTAAAAGGACAAAAAGAAATAGTCTGGACTTAATCTTTATTATCAATTAGTGTCTCTCTCCATATAATACATGGGTATATATAGGGGGAGAGGGGGTAGGTGGAGAGGACCAAACCCTAGAGGGAAACCCCCACCCAAGAAAGGGTGGGCCCCGTACATACCATGTACGTCGGTTTCCCAACACTCCCCCTTGGTTCGACATCCCGTATTATCTATGCCTCAAAAACTCCGAAAACCCAGTGGGAAAAATATGAAGAAAGAGCTCATAGAATACGTCTCCTTATGTTGCACGAATTGCCTCATCAAAAACCTCAATGTGAGAAACATTTGGAAAACTCACATAAGGGAAAAAGAGTACAATCCACTCAACATAAGGTTGAGTACTCTATCATCCGGACGGAGATTTACAGATAAGGGTATGAAGAATCTCCCCCTGAATCTGGCATTTCTCTAAGTCTCATCATATCGATTCCACAAACACACCTTTCAAAAGATGATGTTGGTAATGATTTAGTGAACAAATCAACGAGATTGTCACAAGACTTAGTATGCAAGATCCTCACCTGGTTCATCTTCTGCAGCTCATGCGCATAGAAGAACTTGGGTTTGATATGTTTTGTGAGATTACTCTTCACATACCCTGACTGAAGTTGTGCAACACAAGCTGCATTATCTTCATAGATAATGGTGGGGGTTTGTACGGTGTTCATCCCACACGTCTGTTGAATGTGGCGAATCATCCGTCGAAGCCACACACACTCTCGTGATGCTTCATACAGTGCTATAATTTCTGAGTGGTTCGTCGAAGTTGATAGAAGATTTTTCTCAAACGATTTCCGGGAAATTGCAGTTCCACCACAAAGAAAAACATATCCAGTCTGTGACTTGGAAGTGTGCGGGTCCGACAGGTACCCAGCATCAGCATAGCCTACCAATGATAGGTCTTGATTCCTTCTATAAAACAGCCCAAGATCTTTGGTCCCTTGCAGGTATCGGAAGACGTCCTTGATGCCTTTCCAATGTCTATTGGTAGGCTCAGAACTGTACCTAGCAAGCAAATTGACAGCGAACACGATGTCCGGCCGTGTACAATTCGCGAGGTACATGAGTGCTCCAACGGCACTCAAGTAAGGAAATTCCGGTCCCAGAATTTCCTCCCCCTCTTCCTTAGTCCTGAACGGGTCCTTATCTTGCTGCAAAGACCTTCCAATCATTGGGGTCTTTGAAGGATATGCCTTATCAAATCCAAATCTCTCCAGCACCTTCTGGGTGTAGGCAGACTGGTGCACTAGAATCCCAGCAGGGGAATGTTCAAGTTGCAGACCCAGACAGAACTTGGTTTTATCCAAATCTGTCATCTCGAATTCCTACATCAGGTAAGAACTCGCTTCCTCAATATCTCTAGGTGTACCGATTATATTCAAATCGTCCACGTGCACCGAGATTATACAAGATCCATCTTGGATCACTGCTCGTGTAGCCCTTCTGATGAAGGAAATCGCTCAAACGATTATACCACATCCTACCAAATTGTTTAAGTCTGTACAATGACTTTAAGAAGAACATTGTATAGACCCCGATTTGCTCTATCTTGGTTACCATATAGGTAAGCAGTGACAACATCCATCAATTTCATTGTTAAGTCCAGATTTACTGCCATTGAGATCAAATATCTAAAGGTTATACCATCCATGACTGGGGAGTAAGTTTCCTCAAAATCGACATCTGGTCATTGAGTGAACCCTTGAGTGACGAGCCTTGCTTTTGTACCAAACCACCTCACTTATGAGGTAATTGCCTTCTTCCAATCTTTCCAATCCAACCTTCTTTTACAATCAGCAAGATTGTTAGGCCTAGGTCAGGATCTATGATTGAGGCAACTTTCTTAGCAAAGTTAATGTCGACAGTCGTCGTTGCTTGGTTCCTTGACTCTTCTTTATTTATATGATTTATGGCCATTTCGTCATGGGGCGCATCTGGCGCTACCTCTTGCTCTAACATTTTTCCCATTACAGGAGCGAGGTCCTTTAGCTTTTCCGCGCTGATGTGTGTACTCACATCTCCGCTGGATGTTCCCTCAATAGGGACGTTCAAGTCCGGAATCCCGTGCACAGGACTTTCCGTACTTGCGCCAGGTCTCAATTGGCTCCCCTTTTGCTTACTAGGGGCTTTGGTGACTATCTGTGATAAATCTCTCTTATCCTTCTTCCTCAGGCGTCCCCGAGTACTGAGGATTTGAGAAACCGGATTTCGCGTCCTTTTAGGCCTTTGGACGGGAGCGGGTGTACCATTAGTTAACTTCGGTATCTCAACCCTTTCCGGTGCATTGCGCGGTGGCAGTTTTCAAGTCACTAAAGTGATCAGGCAGTTGATTCGCTAGTGCATGCAAATCTATTATCTTTTGGACTTATTTATTTCTCAATAGTGCGTGGGTCTTGAACGCGGATCCCCGTGGCTTGCCACGTTATTTCTCGACTTTTATCATCAATGGGTTGATTTCCTCGCCCTAAAGTCGGAAAGAGATCCTCGTCATATATGCAATCGCAAATGGGCCGTATGACAATTACATGTCATGGGGGTCCAAATACCTGATTATGGACACAGTGTCATAACCAATGTATATCCTCGACTTACAGAGCAGGCCCATTGCAGATCGCTGGGGTGTTGGTGTTGGTACGTACACCTGGCAACCGAACCTGTGAAAGTGGGAAATTTTTGGTGCCGACCCATACGCGAGCTGAATAGTAGAATGGATATTGTAGGCTGACAGTATAAAGTTGATGATTTTAGCAGCGTGTAACACATCGTGCTCCCAACATCTGGTTGAAAAAATACAACCCTGAAGGAGCGGTCTAGCAGTGAATTTAATCAATGCCCTTGCTAGTCCGTTTTACATATGGACATGTGGGACTGAATGCTCGACCGCAGTTCCCATTGTCATGGTTCCTTGTTGCATCAGGCAATCATTGGACCACTTAGAGAAGCGTCAATGCGTACCATAAAGTACCAAAACGACCCTGGGATGGGCTGAATTGGACTGCATAAGTCCCCTTGGATGTGTCCAAGTTGGTATTTCATCCTTCACTTTTAAGGGAAGGGTCTAATGATTAACTTCCTCGTAGCGCATGCAGAGCACAAAAAATCATCAGGATTAGAGAAGTTTTCAAATTAACATTATGACCATCCGATTTGTCAATTGTATTCATCATCATACTAAGATAGAGTAGCCTAATCTATCATGCCAGAGGCAAAATATTTCCGAGCTTCGGAAGGTAGTGTACACAGGAAGTGCTATAATTATAGTGTAGCATAGCCCGATGTCCAATGGAGGAAAAAACTTCCAATAACATGTTTACCATTTTCATCATGCTCGGTGAATTTGGGATATTCTGGCCAATCACAACACCGGTCTCAACAGGAGACTATTGGCGTGAATGTTTATGGAACTTAAGAGGTTGCGAGTGACTCGGGGTACAACGATGCATCACTTAATGATCAAAGTTGTTCCCTTGGGTTAGTATGATAGTGGCTCATCTGGAGCCAGATCGCAGCCCACGATTTTCATAACATTCCCTCGAGATTAAACTCAAAGCACATAATCTCTCTCAAAATGGTATTTGTGTATCGTTTTCCACAAGACATGTTTACTCCATTGGCGGTGCCACACGCGTTCTAAGATATTGCATTGATGAATATAATGAAGCGAGGAAGAAGCAACATTACATAAAACAAAATGCATAATATCTCAGAACATAACATGCCATCATATTTAAATAGAGAAATTAATGAATGATAAAATGTCATTCAAGCATCGAAATAATGAATATGTCTTGCTCTTATAGAAATTACAGACCAAAAAAAATGTATCAAGAATGCCAAAGAGATCATAATATTTAGGAGACTAGGCAGAGTCAATGATTACATCATAGACTTGGGCCTAGATTTCAAGTTGACTAAGCTTCTCCACATCTTAGGTTATTACCAAGGTAACAACATACTAAGACAGTGTGGAGAGGGTGAGCAACAAGTGATCTACCATGTCCACTTTCATGGGCATCGAGGCGGGGGCGCCAAGTGCTCTACCGTGGGCACCTATAGAGGTTCTTCCATGGGAGCCGATGGCGCCTCCCCTGAATATACTATTGTAGCCAATGGTGCCTCCCCGAACAATGTAGATATCCCAAACTTGTAGCACTACAAAATTCCACTCTATACTCTCATGCGAGCGAACATTGTATTTCGTTCTGGCCAACAGCTATATGAAAGCGTGCCAAAAGTGAGAAAACACTTTGTTCCTGCCGTATACTCATTTTTCAAAGTATTGCAGGGATGAAATTTAAAGAAGGGCAACACCCATACACACTCATCTGGAGTAGTGGTGGTAGGACCAACTGGGTCATCAAGTTATAGTCCATTCGAGTCACTTCTGCTCGAGGATGGTTCCACGTGTTGTGCACGTAGAATAGTGGTGGTGTGGACCAGTTGGGTTCACAAGCCTATCATTCACGAGAGTCGCTTGGACTCGGTCGAGGACAATTTCTACATGTGATATTCAGGTGGGGTATTAGCTCGTTATAGACAGGCTTGGTGATCTCCTGGGTGATGATTTCGGCCATCAACAATATATGCAAATATTTCAAGATTACAACAGGTAATCCTGTTACATCGGGTAATTTGATTACATCGGGTAATCTATTGCATGATTGCGATGATGATAGAAATTTATCATTAACATGACGTTCCAATATTTAAAAACATGCTAACAATGATTCAAAGCGATTAAAACTAATTAAACAATTAATTCTAGCCATGAAAACATACAGTAGAAGCATGGTAAAGACGGAAACATGTTAAGCATATCACAAACAATTTGCACGACGAAAACTGCAGCGCGGCCTGCAAGCATGCGGGCTCGCGGGCAGCTAGCAGTCATGGCACACAGCTCGGTCAAGCGTGTTTGCGGCCGACATAACGCGATGGGTAGCTCATACGCATGATGCACACAGCCAAGTGTGGGGGTCCACGCACTTGCATACTGCAGACAACCGCATATGTACGCCCGTCTCTACGTAAGGCAACACAAACACAACGGCTGAGCTAACACGACAGCCATGGCGGGCGCTGGTGTGCAGCAGGCACACGGAGGCGTAATTGAGTCAGACTAGACTTCCGGTGTGAGCAGGCGGGTGCGGCGAGCAAGTGCAGCAGGGTGCAGTGACCAGCAGGATCAGGGCAGCGACTGCCTGCAATGCACAGAGGCGAGCGCGTCGGAGCGTGCACGCGACTCGCATACAATCATGCATGTATGCAAAAATTAGATCGCGGGCTGGCGCAAGACAACAGGTCGAGGCGGCAAGTGCACGCAGTGAGCGCATGTCAGCGGGACACAACGATCAACTCACGGCTAGCACGGGACAACAGGCCGAGGCGGCCAACGCAAACAGCAAGTGCGGCGACCGGCGCACATCAGCAGGACGCAACGATCAGCTCGCGGGCTAGCGCAGGATAACAGATCGAGGCGGTCAGCACAAACAGCGAGCGCAGCGGTGAACGCACGTCAGCGGGACGCGACGATCAACTTGCGGGCTTGTGCATGACAACAGGTCAAGGCGACCAGTGTACGCAGCGACCAACTCACGGTTCAGATACGGCAAGATAAGCAACGTGCAAGCGCACATCAGGCACGCGTACGGAGCCAATGATAGATGCCATCTGGACAATGTGTGCAGACTTGAGAAAGGAGAAGAAAAAAAAATCGTGCATCATCGGGACGCCATGATGTGTGTACATCGGGTACATCACAATTGTCCCGTAAACATCCGATGCATCGCGACGCTACATAATGCGAATCTCATTGTGTGGCTTGGCGGCTCTGCCGACCGGGCAACACATGATGAACGGCTCTACGGTAGCCAACGACGATGCCACGCTCATCAGGAGCACGTGTACATCAGGTACATGGATGAAAAAATATGTGTGTACAACGGGTACATCACGATGGTGCCGTGCTGTAACACACTCAGATGCTTGTAACAGTAATCATCATCACTGTTGACTATCACTGTTTGCTAATCACTGTTATCCCCTGTCCCTGTTCAAACTTTGCTTCTGCTCTTTTCAAACCATGTGGGTTGGTAATCAAACACAAAGCCCCATGCATTTTGTTCATCATGAAATCAAACCCTAGATGAAACAACCTCTATTGGAAAATAAAACAAAAGTGCTGGAATAAAGTTATTCCAAAAATCATGGGACCATTTTATTAAATTGCCTAAAATCATTATAACCATGTTGGAACAACTTTGGTAATTTTTGGGAGTTACAAAAATTCCAAACAATTCAAACAGTAGGTTAAAATCCCTACTTTGGGCATTTAATATTTAAAAGGAATACCTAATGAATTTATTTTGCTGCACAACTTTTTGAGGCACCTCAGTAATATATAAAACTAATTTACAAACACCAATTATATTTTTCAAAAATGCTAGGGTTAGCAAATCAATTACAGAAAAGGATTTGAATAAACAGAAAACCAGAAAATGGGAAAACGCTATAACTCGCCTGGGGCGAAGCCCACCTCAGCCCAGGCCCACTCCCCCTTGTCTTCTTCCTCCTCCAACCACCCCCACCTGCCCGTACGGCGGCCGCCGTGGCCACGTCGCCGCCAGCCCGGCCCCGCCCTCCAACTGCCCCCTGACGCCGCCGACGCGATAAGGACGCAGCCCCCGACCCCCTGGACAACTCCCCCACCCCATTCCTCTCCTCCTCCTCTCGCCATCCTCGGGGAAAAATCCCCCGAGCCCGCCGTCGCCATTGCCGTGGCCAGGCGCGGCCATCGTGCTCCAGCCGCCTCGCCGTGTTGTCCAGGAGCGTCGTCGTCGTCGTCTTCGTCAACCCCCGCAAGGAATCGAGCCGTGGCGCCTCTCTGCGACGACTACGTCCTCGTCTTCAACCTCGGCTCCGGCGCGATCCGCGACCAATTCCGGCCACCACAAGCCCGCGACGAGCCCGCTGCCACCTCCGTCGTGCTCCTGGTGAGCTTCTCGTTCGTCGCCAGCTGCCCGCTGATGCCCGCTAGGTCCCCGTGCAGAAACCCCCGTTGAGCTGCTCCGGCCGCCGTGGCACGTCGTCGTAGACGTCGATGTGGTTCGTCCCAGCCCGCGATATGTGCACCAGTAGGTTCCCCGTGTTGCGTGTGCTCGATTTGGACCCGTAGCTAGCTCGAGTTCGACCCGTACATGCATTCGCCATTGGAGCCCGACGACCTTCGCCGCCATTGATGAAGATGCGCTCACCTCCGTGCGCCCCAGCTCGCGAGACCACTCCAGATCGACGCGGATTCGAGCTCTCCGTCGACTGCCACCAGCGGCGCCTCAAACGGCGCTCGGAATCGTTGGCTGGCACGACCTCGCCGCCGGCGAGCCTCCGGTGAGGTTCCGGTGAGGCTGACCGGTGGGACCCCGGTGTCAGCCAGATGATTAGGGGTTAATCCCACCCCTAATAGCCACTGACATGTGGGTCCCATCCCACTTAAGCACATGATTAAAATTAACAGAACTGTTAGTATGAGTTTAGGTCACTGACAGGTGGGTCCCCTCTAATTAATTAACTTAATGATTTAGGTTAATCCAATTAATTAAAATTTAGTCACTGACATGTGGGTCCAGAGGCAATTTCTGATTTTATAAAATGTTTTATAAATAACAGAGGCTGACATGTGGGTCCCACATGTCAGCACTGTTCTGGATAATGTTGTGGATAATGTTTTGGATAATTTTTAAATAAATAATAAAAGAAATCCAGAAAATTATTTAAATTAATTTAAAACTTTGAAATTCAATAACTTTTAAACCGTAACTCGGATTCAAAAACTTTATACATGAAAGTTGATCAGAAAAATACAACGAATACGAATACGCTATCCGTATGTCTACCACACCCCTCTAACACATCAAACATCGAACATTCCCCCTCTGGACCGTCTGTCCGATAAATTGTCCGGTACTGTTAGAGTGCCCGGATGAATTTATTCCGAACATGAAAGTTGTCCGGAATGGTTCAAATAGCACGGATACACCCCCCTTATGTTGTTCCGGTAACCACGACACCTCCGGCTTGATCCTTCCCCCTCCGGACACCCTGTCCGGTAATCACCCGGAGCCGGTAGCTCATCCTCAGGTGAATTCCCGCTCCGAGCATATTGCATTATACTGCGTTAGAACACCGATAACATTTCATCTATCATGTCATGCATATGTTTGTAAATTATTGCTGTGTATTTACTGCTTCCCCCCCTTAATCTTCGGTAGACCCCGCTGCTGCCGTCGACTACACCGCTGCTGAGTACGACTACGTCGTCGACGACCCTACTACTACCGTCGAGCTTGCAGGCAAGCAGAGCCATTCTCTTCCCCAGATATCGCCTATCTTTCCGTACATTTCTTGCACTAGGCATTGATACTGCTGCTGCTACGATTACAATCCTATTCAACTGCATAGCCTGATTTTGTCGCCCCTTGATGTGCCTTCCTTTATCCTATGCTGCCTATTATTACTATTATGCATTATTCAGCAGTGGACCCTGCGCATTGTTAGCTAGGATTAGATAGAGGGCCGTGATCACTCAGGGAGTGAACGCGGATACAAATATTATAACTGCACAGGTACGGTACAATGCAGACGCCGTCGAAGACCCCTATCTGGGTTATGCCTAGTCACCACAAGTGTGAGCTATCAAGGAGTAATCTTTGTACTCCACTCGAGACTGACTTTGTCTTACCGCCACAGGGTCCTGAACGACGGTTGTCCTTAAAGGTAAGAAGTCGGGCGACCCAACGGTGCCCGCGAGAGGTATTGCGACGGGACGACATGGAGGGCACGACCAGTGTACCGGTGTGCTTGGCCCCTGATCGTTGGCCGCGAGAGTTACCAACCCCCGAAAGTCGAGCTCCTCCAGGAGCACACGCGAGACAAGGTAAGGAGACGGTTCACCTTGTTGATAACCGCAGTGGCTTGGTGGGACGACAGGGCAGGCACCGATGTACTGGTGGTCCTGGCTGCTGTCGTTGACCGCGGGTCGGTTAAGTCGAGGCAACGATAACGGTTGTCACGCAGGTTAATTAAAATGCTAAATGGTTCAGTGAATGTCTTGAGTTGGCTATATGCCATGTACGCACTACCTACCCGTGGGAACTACGAGTTATGGGCTCCTCTGCTTCTTAGTGTCGTCCGAGGACTCTTCAGACGTCAGCAGTACCGCGGGCTGATTGCCGGGAAGTGGTGTTGTCTTATTTGACGCGGCGTGTGATTTGTATTTGCTTTGATTTAACTTCACCGGCCAGTCACGCACCGTGCAGGAGTACGTCGGGGTTAGGGTCCAAAGCCCCGCGTACATAGGATATAGTCCGGCGGATGACCTCTCTGTTGAGTTTGAAAGATGGGCTATGAAGTGTCGGATAGCCTCGGTGGAGCGTTCCCTAGCAAGGTTCCCGCCACCCTGGAGATCCGTGCGTGTAGTGTAACACAAGTGCACCCCTGCAGGGAAGAATTAATCTATCGATAGCCGTGTCCACGGTAACAGGACGCTTTATGCTGAAGCTGGATCCTACCACTATAAACTATTATTAAACTGTATGGTTCCGGGTTCTCTTCCTCACGGGGATGTTGAGGAGGTGAACTCGGAGGCATTGTTAATTATTACAACTTATTATTATTCAATGTTGCAGCAACTTCTGCTTCATTGCTACTTTATTGCTTTATGTAAACTGTTGGATGATTCTTACCTCATGCTGCAAGACATCGTCGGAGGATGCTAGTCATCGTTAGGCCTAGCTTCTTACCCTTGCTCTAAATTTCTGTCTTCAGTCCACTATATACAGCCTCTTCATTCCGTTGATACAATGCATAATGCTTAGTAGCGGACGTAAGACTCGCGGGTATACTAGATACTCACCTGCTTTATTTCCTTTACTGTTTTGCCTGATCGGCCGCTGCAGCCGACGTTGGAGCCGAGGAGCAGGAGTACCCCGGAGGCGCCTACTACGACGTCGAGTTCCCCGTTGACCAGGAGTAGTACTGTGGATCCCAGGCAGGAGGCCTCGCCTTTTCGTTCTGTATCTCTGATGTGATTTGAGCTAGCCTTCTTAAGGCAAAACTTGACTAACTATGTCTGTACTCAGATATTATGGCTTGTATGACTCATATATTCGGGTCCGCGTGACCCCTCTTTTGTAATATATTTGTTTATCCTTTTGTGTATAGTGTTGTGCTGTGATGTTATCACCGTGGCACCCTAATCTCAGTCGTGTACCCTGTGTGTATGATTACTGTACACGGTCTGATTTTGGGGGCGTCACACGTGCTCATCTGGAGCATGTGTATTCACCTTATTTTTATGATGTAATTAGCAAAAATTTCTTGATGCAAGATCGATCGGTATTATACCAGCTACATCTGGTCTGCTCCGATCAAGCGAGAAAAATCCACATCATAGATCGAATAAATCCGAAAAAGGCAAGAAAGAAATCATAAACAAATATAAAACCGTTGTTGCGATCGGATCTGGATTATACCTCCGCGATGAACGACGAAAGCCTGTTTGATGAAGGCTCGAGGCAGATCAGTCGGCGGAGCTTGTGCTGATAACGTGTTCCACAACCTTTGCCGGCGAGTCCGGTCCAAGGACGTGGAGCGAGAGCGTAGTCGAAGTAGTCGTACACGTGGCACAATCACAGATGCGAAAAGTAAAAGGACAAAGAGAAATAGTCTGGACTTAATCTTTATTATCAATTGGTGTCTCTCTCCATACAATACATGGGTATATATAGGGGGAGAGGGGGTAGGTGGAGAGGACCAAACCCTAGAGGAAAAAACCCCCCACCCAAGAAAGGGTGGGCCCCGTACATACCATGTACGTCGGTTTCCCAACAATTGCTAAGGATCGTTGTGTACTCCCTCCATACCGGTGCATTAGGCACATTACGAAAACCAAATATTCCCATAAAACCTACACACGAAGCATTAACTTCCACCTCGTTCTTTTTTTTGACATAAATAAAGGAATCAACCAATAAAAAACGTGGGGCGCGTATGTTTTCAATGACTTTAGACAACCTAGCACGGCATGCAGTGGTCAATTCGTTGCATGCAATGGTATTAATTAACAAATAAGCATTAAGTTTTCTTATTTTCCCTTCCACCTTGTTCGCAGTGCACAACCTAAGATGACTAATGCACCGGTATGGAGGGAGTAAGATAGAGAGTACTTCCACATTTATTTTTTATTTTTTTATAGATGTTCTAAAAATGTTAGGTTTCCATAAAATTTGATGTACGCACATAGAATGTTAAGATGTACTGTACATGATAAAATTTTATTTCGATATTTTTGATATTTCAAAATTTTATTTTCAAGAGGTAAAATAATATGCTTCTATGTATCAAATTGAATTTTTTCGTATTTCCATCGGTTACGAAAATTCTTGTCCACGCGGTCGATCGATATATATATACATATATCTCTGATTGTCACACGCCACTGCGTATTGGCATCGAAAATTTCACTTTTTTTAGAACGGAGGCTCAAGGAAAGCCCGTTTGAATTAACAAAGTCATCAACCGGGCAGGATTACATCGAGCAACAACGGAACCAACAAGGAAAAGAAACAGCAAGAAGATACATGGAGCTGTGAAAACAGCTAACAGGCGACTACCAACTACTAGCAAAGAAATGGGGGCTAAAGCACAGATGCATCTAGCAATTGTAGATGGCCTCCAAAGCGAGAGGAGCTCCACGCAGGACACCAGTATAAGCTTGGGGGAGACACATCCAGAAGTTGGTCGAGCGTCGTTGACAGCTTCAAGGGCTCAACCATCGTTGTCGCCCTCCTCCACCTCCGAAGGGGGCTCCCTGCCCCCTCGCCCTGGAACGAAGGGCATCGATCCGTCAAGAGGTGGAGACGCCCACCCGAGGGCTAAAGAACGCACGACGTCATTGCCAACCAGAAGACTACACCAGGCCACCACCACCAAAAACGGAGAGCTCATCCAAGGGAAGCATAGGAACTACATGGATTCTACACACAAGGAGAAGCAAACTTCACGACAAGGCTGCTGATGGCCGAGCAGCAAAGAGGGAAAGTATCTGAGACGGAGCCTTGAGACGACACCAAGTTCATGAAGATACGATCTAAGCTCATGCCAACACCGGCGAACAAAGGCCACCATGGAAAGAGGAACCCCAATCCCTACCCAATTGGCTGATGGCAAACACCTGCACGAAACCTCCAACCCCGCACTGACAAGTCCTAACCAGAACAAGCACGCTTCCCCCAAAGCTCACCAAAGACGACACCCTCGGCGTCGTGGCCTCCCAATCCCGAGGGTTTTGGGATTTCACCCGGTACACGAGCAACACAGGAGGAAGAGGAGGGGAAAGGGGAATTTTGCTAGCGCCTACAAGGCTACAAGTAGGTGACGGCACCCAAGGGCGTCGCCGCCGACAAGCCGGCCACAGATTTCTCCGGTCCCTTCTCCCACCCCACCTCGAGAGTAGACACGGCTACGGTGCCCGGAGACCATCGAAGGACGAATCTGAGACGAGGGTGACAAGAGGTTGAAGAAGGAAGATTTCCATCAAATGTAATGACAGTGCCCCCGAGGCCACCACACACCATAGTCGTCGCCTGCCGCCACGACACTGCCCGCATGGCCGAGTTGCTGAAGACGGCGCACCACCACCACCCGAGGTTGCCGTCTCGGCTTCGAAGTCCTCCATAGGGGCGGGCCGACCAGATCCTCGCAGCCAAAATGCCCAGCGTCCGCGTGCAGCGTTCCGATGATCCCCTTCTGTGGCGACGAGGGAGGGAAGAAGGGGAAGAGCGCCCGAATCGCCCCTGCGGGAGCGACGCGGGGGCCAAGTGGTTTCTTACAAGGTATCACAAGGTGCATGCATGCATGCATGTGTATCGTATGTATATAAGCACATGTATGTATACGGCTTCATACCATGCGTGATCACTGATCACGAGCTAGGGCTATCAATAGCATTGACTTTCGAATACGTATATACTCATGTGCCAAGAGATGACCACGTACAGTCACGCATGTGCCGAGGGCGACGCTGAGTGAATTCAAGTGCATGCGGCCGGTCTCGGGCGTTCCTACTGATTTCGCTGTCCCTTCTCCGGTACAGATCTAGAAACACAAGTAGTTGGTCAGTAGGTGGCACGTACTCGATGTCTCGATCGATCGTCGAAACATGCAACCAGTTGCATGTGTGTGTGTGAGCACCAAGAGTGGACCTTGTTTTCATACTTTATAGACCGAAATTAGTGGATCAAGTGTACTTGAAAAAGGGTTTTTTCTAGAAAGATCAAGTGTGGAGGGCATGCCATGTCGTTGCGATCATGCATGCATGCGGCTGTTGCTACATGTGTGCTGGAAAAGAGGGCATGAGATTATGAGCGACCGAAGAGACATAATCTCAAGCATGCATGCATCATGAGCGCGAACGAGATCGAAGCGTGGAAGAGAATGCTAATGCTCCATTAAAATGCTTTTTAAATTAGTCTTCTTAGAGGTTGTTCTTTTTTCCAGAGCATTTGGAATGTTTTATCTTCATGAACTTTTTTAAAATGCTTTTCAAAATAGTCTTCTTAAAGCTCCATTAAAATGCTTTTCAAAATAGTCTTCTTAGAGCTCGATCTTTTTTCCAGAGCATTTGGAATATTTCTATCTTCAAGAAATTTATACTTATGCATAACATTCAATGATGTTTCTTGCTAAAAAGAAGTTCAAACTTTTTAATTTTTTCCCCACTAAAGTATGGTTTTTAATTGTTTACAATTAAATGATATGTCATGATATCCTTAACTTTTCTCTTTTATTGATAGTATTTTTTTGTGATGAACTTCTTCGTATTTTTATTTTACTTTTTGTCCTTGCCTTATTTTAATTATATTTTCCCTTCCTTTTACATAATTTTTCTTTTGGTAGATTAAACATGTTGAACTTTGTATTCTACTATTGTTACCGAGTAAAATATTTAGGTAATATTTTTGGTTTTCCAGATTTAAAAATGAAATTTAACATAATGAACTTTGTTACTTGTAATGTAATGAAGTTTATCTAAAACTAGAAAAATACCCCGCGCCTTGCAGCGAATCTCTATAAAAACTCTACAATGTAAATTGAAAGGGTATAATATTCATGTAAATGAAAGTGGATGACATGGACAAATGATTGGCTACAATAGTGGATGATATGGATATATAGCTTGCATGTTGAGATAAATACCATACATGCATGCATCTTAGTGAGATTTTTTAGTGGATGACATGGATAAATGATTGGCTACAATAGTGGATGATGTGGATAGCTTGCATGTTGAAATAGACATCATAAATACATCTTAGTGGAGTTTTGCTTTATAAGAGATATAGATAATATATTTTTTCTACCCGCAATAATAATAATATATTTTTTCTCTAGGCTCTTCGTGTATAATTGTGGGTGTGATGTCCAGGAGGACAATAAAGGAACTCTCTCTCTATATATATATCGCTTGTAGCAGCGCCGCCTCAAGTAATCATTCAGTTGGGCTAGCCCAATTAACTTTGTAGTTAGTTTTCCTTTACTTTTTCAATCATTTTTACTCATATTTTCGAAATTATTCTCTCTCTCTCTCTCTCTCTATATATATATTAACCTTCAAATTACTCATATTTTCGAAAACAAAAATATTATCTATTAATGTTTTTGATGATTTTTTTTATCATCAAAGGTTAGTAAGTTATGCTAACAATGTTGACACTTTAGTGAATAAAAATTTCCGTAATAATTATGTATAATGACTAAACAATAGTGACTATTTAAGCATTGCAATGTTATGCATAACTAGAATGAGTATTCAAGTGTTATTAATAATAAAAAATGTGTTATCGACACACACAAGTATCATGAAAATAGAAATGAACGAGATTGAGGGCGTGTTCGGCACCTCTCCAGCTCTCAACTCCGCCAACTCCGGGGCAGGAGCTGGGTCGAACGCCCGAACTCCGGAAGTTGAAAACAAGAAGCTGGCTGGGCGTCGTAGTGCAAAATACGCGGAGTCGAGGAAGCTGCTATATCCGAGATCCACGGAGCTGACGAAGCGAGAGTTGTAGGATAATTACAGGTTTTTGCCACCGCCAAGTCATCCAGCGTACCGGTTTGCTCGTCTATACACAAGGTAATTTCTCGCTCGTCACACATCCGTGACTTCCAGCAGGGTTAACATGAGCCAAAAACATTCTACGTGGGCTTCCTGCCTGTCCTATCAACTCGAAAGTAGATCTAACGTCCCAGACAAATGCTTCGCTCCATAATTCCAAGGCAGAAGCTGGGTGGAGGCGGAGTTGGGGAGTTGGTGACTTAGGAGCACTACCGAACAGGGCCTGAATAGTAGAAGAGAATACTATTAACTTGACAAATGCTTAACGGACTATTTTTTATTTAGTCGGTATTGATCAATTGATACCCAATTTCATTTTATGTTGTTTTTTCAGTTTTCATTTTTTTGTCCTTTTTCCCATGTTCCACTTCAATTTCCTTTTGTCATTGCCTATTCTACCATATCCTTTCTTCTACAATAATTTTTCCCTTTTTATTTTTTTTGGTATATTTTACATGTCGAACTTCATATTATACTCTTGCTAGTGAGAAAATTATTTAGCTCATATTTTTCTAAAATTCTACCTGTGAGTTTTTTCAAGACTTAAAATAATATTTAACATAATATACTTTTTTTCTTGGAGCATAAATTGAAGTTTAATAGTACTACAATGTGTTTTCTCTGGGTTCTTTGTTTTTTGAGGGGTTCTCTCTCTCTCTGGGCTCTTTTGTTCATAGTTATCATCTATATCGGTGTGATGTTCGGCCTGATAAATAGCCTCTCATCTCTCTGGGCTCTTTTGTTCATAGTTATCAGTGGGCTGTTTCCAGCTATACAACGACCAAGAAAGCCCAAGCAAAGTAGGGTACGCGTGGGGGTTTCTTGAGCTCTTTGTGCCTTGCCTCCCGTCCGTTTCTGGAACGCAGCACGCAACGTGGGTGAGACTAGAACCTAGAAAAAATCCTACATCGATCTAGCTTTTGCAGCGCCGCAGCTTACCAGCAGCACTCATGGCGGTGGAGGAGATAACCGAGGGCGTGAGGGGCATCAAGGTGGAGGAAGGCGAGGGGGCGGGTGCCGCGGCCGCGGCCGACGCGCCGGCCGCCGCCGCCGCCGGCGGGGAGGGCCCGAGGCGGGGCGCCAACAGCAGCAGCAACCGCATCCAGGTTTCCAACACGAAGAAGCCCCTCTTCTTCTATGTCAACCTCGCCAAGGTACCGTACCAGTCCATCCCCTCTGCGTCGATCCCCCATTAATTGGTGCCGTCTCTGAAACGATTTTGCTTTCGTTGGTTGGTTGCAGAGGTATATGCAGCAGCACGGCGACGTCGAGCTCTCCGCCCTCGGGATGGGTGAGTTTCGTTTCTCCCTTGCCCCTATATGAGTGGTGGTGGTGAGAATGTAATTTTGGTGTCGCCGCTTGTTATTATCTAAATCTCCATCCGAATGCTATGCTTGCACTATTTACCATAGCAATGTATTTTTGGTATCGCCGCATCTTATTATCGAAATCTCCATGGAAGTGCTACGTTTACACTATTTATCATAGTAATGTATTTTGGTATCGCGGCTTGTTATTATCCGAATCTCCTTCGGAATGCTACGTTTACACTATTTATCAGTAGTAGTGTTTGTTTTGGTATCGGGAGTTGTCATTATCTAGGTCTTCGTCGGTGCTATTTATAGTATGTGCTTCTGCCACGTGTTTTCACAAATTCGATCGAGTATTCAGTGTGGTCATAAAGGAATCTATAGCTTAGATACGTAGCTAATCACTCGAGACTTTCGGCACAGCTGGATCCCCAAAAGATTGGTTGTCGCTTAAACCCTGACATTTCCCCTGTGCTGTGTTGCCGCCAGTTTCATAAACCGGCGAGCTCCATTGATAAAAAGTAGTACACCCTAAGCTTCTCTGTTTGATATTTTTTCTTCAAGGTTCTCTAACTAATGTTTTGTTGTGGGATATATGCCTGTTTGGAATGTGTGTTGTATTGGATTAATTGCCATGAGTATTATATATTTCTCTCAGAGTAGTCTCATTTAAGAAGGGGAGCCTTGGCGCAGGACCCATGAGGTCACGGGTTCGAGTACAGGAAACAGCCTCTTGCAGAAATGCAGGGAAAGGCTGCGTACAAAATACCCAAAGTGGTCGGAGCCTTCTCCGGACCCTGTGCAAGCGGGAGCTACGTGCACCGGGCTGCCCGTAGTAGTCTCGTTTAAAGACTGGGCTATCGACAATACTTCCACAAACTATGTGCCTTGGGACTTGTATGTAGAAAAACGCAAGTCTGAGTCAGTACGATTATCTTTGCTTTTTTCAATTTTTGTCAAGTAGAACTGATTACACATGTAGGTTTCTGTCTACCATCTGGACTTAGTGGCACATCTGCATCTATTTAGTTTTTGTTAAGTCGGCACTAACCAAGATATCTTTCCAGCCATTGCGACGGTCGTGACCGTGGCGGAGATTCTGAAGAACAACGGCCTCGCTGTTGAGAAGAGTAAGAACATTCTTCATCTCGGCATTCTACCTGACAACATTGTTGCTATGGTCGTTCCTCAAGAATGTTTGTTACCCGCTCTGAACTTTCCTCTTTTAACCTTTTATCTCTGTAGAGATTAGGACCTCCACTGTGGAAATAAATGACGAATTGAGAGGCCGCCCATTCCAAAAGGCCAAGGTAACAGAGAAGAAGATCAAATGATGCTTCAACGGCAGTGTGGCTTTATTTCTTCCTTTGACGTATGACAGTGCGATTGTGCTAAGGAGACTGACTTGGCGATGTATTCATGCAGATAGAGATCGAGCTGGGAAAGAGCGACAAATTCGACGAGTTGATGGCCTCTGCTGCTGCCGACGCCGAAGAAGGAGTGGAGGAGGAGGCCTGAAGGAACAAACAAAGCCGTAGCGACGGGTTCCGGTTGCTCTACTTTGTTATCGTTGTTGTTTAAAACTCTTTTAAGACCAATGCGTGAGACATGGCGTGTGTTGTTGTTCAACTTGTATTTTCGTAGTGTCAGTGTTTGTGAACTTCTTGGCTGATGATAAATCTGTTTCGCGTGCATTTCTTTCTCCGAACTGCTGGCTAGTTGTTATGGCTGGGAACAATCTCTTCTGCGCGTGCTACGTTTCTTATGACTATGGTCTGAATGTGCATGGTGTTTTAATCTGGTGACCACTTTTAACGTGTTTGTTTCGATGGATTTAGTACTAGGGAATGGGAGTTGCGGGTTTGTAGGACTTAAAATTCCTTGTATGTTTCAAGGACATGGGAATTAAAAGGGGTAGGGGAAAGGGTCAAATTCCCTCTAATCTCTTACCTCTGGGAGGGGCTGGTAATTAAGTTAAGGAATGGGAATTGAGAAAAGGCCACGTTCCACAAACAAAGGAAACTAACTAATTCCCTATCAAATTCCCACACAAAATCAGACATGGGAATGGGACTAATAAACCATTTCCCAAATCTAATCCCTCTACCAATTCTTTCTAATGGTTTCCATTCCCTTGCCCTCGAACTACCAAACAATCTCTTTTGGAATGCGAAAATTTGGAAGGAAATCGGCTCGGTTGCAAACCTGTTTTACCCCGGGAAAATTACTGATATATCAACCTGTTTTACCTGGACAAATTACCCGTCGCTGGATGTGCCACGTAGCTTGAGGTGCACCGCTCATTCGGCCTAGAGGAGACGGAAGCTCAAGCAAGTCGCTGCACAGAACAACGATCGCACGGGAGGAGGTAAGCTGCCTTGCCGACCAAAGGGGAGGATGGCGACCATGGCCGGGCCATACTGCTGCAGCTTCTACTCGCCCTCCGCCCTGCCGCTCCAGCGGCAGCGCCGGGCTCCGCTGCAGCTGCAACCCACGGGAGGACGAAGAAGGGGGCTCCGGCGACCGAGCTTGCGGGTGTCCGCGTCGTCGGCGGCGGAGCCTGTGAAGGCGGCGACGGACGCCGAGTTCTTCCAGCCGTCCGACGAGAGGCCCATCATGCTCTTCGACGGCGTGTGCAACCTCTGCAACGGCGGCGTCCGGTTCGTTCGGGAGCACGACCCCGGCAGGAGCATCAGGTACATCCCCCTCCAGAGCGAGTCCGGGAGGAAGCTCCTCCGGCGGTCCGGCAGGGCCCCCGACGACATCTCCAGCGTCGTCCTCGTCGAGAAGGACAGGTAAATTAAATCATCCTGAACCTCGTCGAGCTCTTCTGCTACTGTGTCGATTGACACTAGCCAAATCCATGGATAAAGTGTGATAAATGGTTCTTGCTCTGCAGGTCCTATATCAAGTCTGACGCCGTGCTGAGGATAATGGAGTACCTCAACCTGCCCTTCCCTCAGCTCGCCGCATTCCTCAAAATTGCTCCCCTGTAAGATGGTCAATTCACATTTCAACTGAACTGAACCACTGCAATAGCAACTACTGATTCGTTGGCGATGCCATTGCCAGGTTTCTACGGGACTTCGCATACGACAACGTCGCGGACAACCGGTACATCGTGTTCGGCCGGTCAGAGACGGAAGCATGCGAGATACTTTGAAATCTTGAATTGCCAACACAGACAGCACCTCGGTGCTCTTGTTTATATATATTATATGTGGCCATACATTGAGAAGTTGTAGGCTTGACAGATATGAGATACCATCAGAACCAATCTAACCTTAGCACTAGCACCCTTCCTCACTCACATGGTGCTCATTTGAATTCTAAGGTATGATGAATTGAACTGCTCCTCTGTCTATGTCCATGTACTATGTTCGTTCACACTGAAGAGCGACCGAATTGCGGTCATAGGCTGGAGAACCGCACTTGTGGTTTCACGTTGCCGGCGATGGTCCCTTGGGCATTCAGAATTGTGGCCCGTGTCGAGGCGGCTTGTTTAGCCCAGGAGAGGTTGACATTGTCGAGATAGATGCCGTGGCACGGCACGGTTTTGCTGCACAAGATCTTGATGGCCTCCTGCTGGGAGGACGTCCCGTGGATGTTGATGAATTTCGCGTCCGTTATGGCCACACCACCCTCCTGCAAAAACCACAACCAATATAGTTTCAATCTCAACCGAGATGTCCTTGAGGTGTATGTAGGTAACTGTTGTTGATGATGATGATGATGATGAAGTGGTCAGTGTGGTGGTGTCTAAATTGAATTGAGTACGTCTCCTCACCCGTTCTGGACAGTTTCCCTGGGGGCAATAGAACTGGTCGATGAGGATAGGATACTGGACTAGAGTCATGTTGATGTCCCTGAAAAGGAATCCATTCGCTTTGCCATTCGCTCCCTGATGATTTCATAACATGAGATATGTATATTAGGGGAGCATACTACATGGTGTATGATAACTTTGAACTGACACACAAATGCACAAATGCACAATAGCACAAGGCATGCACTAGATCCCGCCTTCTTAAGTGTTTACCTGCCACGATTTGATCCTCACACCGGTCATGGTATTGAAGATGCTGCAGTTGGCCACTGTAATTCTCTCCACAAGAGCTGGGCCTTCACCATAAGATCCAAGGCTTCCCACACTACGTACATTATAAGATGAAAAAAAGGCAGCACAGCTCAATGTATGCTACTGTTCACTAGAGAATGTTTCAGTATTACTTGCACAGTATTCATACATATATAAGCATGGTTGTGCATTAGTAATACCTGATGCCATGACCGGGCCCACACGTGATGTCGGTGATGTTGACATCGCTGCTTCCAGTCAGAACCGATACGCAATCATCGCCTGCACTTTCCCAATGTCGGATGTCATTGCAAAGTTTCAGACAAATTTGAGACCTGATTTCATGTATGGATTTGGAGGAGGGTGCTTGGCTGTACCGGACTGGATGGTGCAAGACGAGATGCTGACACAGCTGGAGGATCCGACGTTGATGCCGTCCGTGTTTGGGCTGTCGCCGGGCGCCGTGATGGAGACGTTGTGCACCAGCACCTGGTGGCACTTGAACATGGAAATGTGCTTTTGAGCGCTATCCTTGAGCCGTATGTTGGTGACCCGTAGACCGTCGCAGAAGGAGAATGACACCACCTGGGTCACATATGATATGCACCACCTGAATAAGTTCTCCCGTGCATGCAAGCATGTCTGCCTGAAGTATTCTTGGGATAGATAGACAAGTGGAAGATATATAAAGGGCTGGGTTGCGTGTGTGCTTACATTTGGCCGGATGGTGCATTTCTGTTGAGACGAGAGGGGCAAGCAAACTGATTGTCAGATTGTGGACAATGTGGTATGAAGATGGATTGAGGAAGCAACGGCTATGTTTGTTCGATTTGTTTTGTTACCTTTTGGTTGTAGCAATCCCACCAGGGGGCGCCGCGGCCGTCGATCTGGCCGCTGCCGTCGACCGTCAGGTTGTTGACACGGTAGAAGGACAGGGTGAAGGTCGAATTTAGGTTCCAGAGCTCGTTTGGCGCCACGATGTCCCCGTCCAGCTGCATGCACAAAACCCCCAACCTCGGTTACATTTTCTGCTAGCTATTAGTGCTACGTACTAGGGAAGAAGATGGATGATGATCCAGGACGATCGGAAGGTGTTTGTTACCTGCACGGTGATGGGCGACTTGCAGGGCCCGTTGAAAGTGGCTTCGCGCACCAAGAAGGTGTTTCCTGCGGGGACGTACAAGGTCGCCCCGCCGGCGTCGGCGCAAGCTGAGCTCCATGTCTCCTCGAATGCCTTTTGGTGCAGATACAAGTAAATCCATCTGACCGGCCAAGAAGCATGCAATATGTAGGTCATGGTCACTCTGTTGTTAATTATACCTTGCTATCATCGGTCTTGCCGTCCCCGGCGGCGTGGAAAGCCATAACGCTGTATCGAGTTCCTTCCTGCACCGTGGCCGCCGCCGCCGATCCAACTGCGGCGGCTGCCACGAGAAGAAGCAGCGGAAGGACTAGGAACAAGGATGCGCCTTGTCTCTACGATTATCAAGATCAGCATGTCAGGCAAAACAACATGCGTATAGATGATGATGAGGAGGAAATCTACATGTGCTATCGAGCTAGTGATCAATGGTGAAACTTGCATACCATGATGATGATGATCAGCAGCTGAATCGTCGGCCGTAGAAGAGCTTGGCTGGGCTGGGGATGCACCGTCGAACTGATGTTGATGCAACCAGTCGCTCATGTATTTATACAGCAGGAGGCGGGAGCACACACGAGCATGGATGGGGCTAGGCGTAATAGCAGCGAGCAAATTAACGGGGCCGGGGAATTGAAATCGAATGTATCCCTGTTTGCTGCCGTAGCGTTAATGGCCTGGAAATCCAAAATCTCCATGCATTTAGATGATTAGATCTCGTGATGGAATCCATTTACATTTATGTGTATGTGCATGGGCTGGATAAACGGAGGAGATCGCGGCCGTATGTCCTTTCCTCGTTTGAACCACGAGATTAGCTGTTTGCGTACGTCCGAATTTGTCATGCGGGTATACGTATCTCACAGCTGCATACATGCGTTTGCACACGTTGATGACGGACGATAGGAAAAGGAAGCGAATCTGGCACTGCTGATCGCGCTACGGATAGCGCGCTGGCTGGGTTGCCCATGGCGGCAGTACGGCGGTCCACGACCCCACCCCTCCTGTCTTCTTATTTCTATTGCAAAAAAAAAAAGCCCAACAGCTTCCTTCCTCTCCTGCAATAAAGAAAACAAAATGTCTCAGAAAATATTGAAAAACAATTTCACTTCATCAAAAACATGCCTCCCAATCACCACCTACCACTAGTGGAGAGACCCCCCTTTCGTCCAGCAGAAAAAGGCATCGGTCCCGGTTCATTTCAGAACCGGGACCGATGCCGGACAACGGTCCCGGTTCGTCTGAATATGGCAACGGTCCCGGTTCAACTGGGGCAGCGGTCCCGGTTTTTTGCCAACAACCGGGACCAATGCTCTGGCGACCAACACGTGGCGCACTGCGAGGCATTGGTCCCGGTTTTTGCCAAAAACCGAGACCGTTGCCCCTCATATAAGCCCCTAGACATAAATTAGGATGCAACGCGAATGTTTTACAATTTTTTTATTTTTTTTGAATTATTTTTGTCGATTTCAAAAAGTGGTCAAAACGGAGGGCATGACCGGTAATAGATAAGGGTGGAATCTTACAAAAGTCTTGGTGGATCCCTGATGAAATGACTACTTGTGTATCTAGAAATGATTTTTTCAAAAAATAAAGAGCAAACTATCAAGCACATGTAGTTCAAATTTGACCCCGTTTCAGCTGAATCTGCGGAAATTTGTCTTTTTCAGAAAAGGTATATAAAAACCATATTACATGGAAACTTTGGTCAATTGTAAATAACACATGGTCTAATATTTTACAAAAATAAAGTGGTTCAAGTTGACATCAAATATTTGGTAGATCCTTCACAAAAAACCCCTACTTTTGTCACTCGGAAAATGGAAAATGGATTTTTCGTGCAAAGAAAATAAAAACTTCCTTTGGCAAACTTGTTGGCTAGTATAATATACACACATTTGAAAAATATGAGATCATTTTGGAAAACTATCCTTTCAAACTAGCTGTAACATCGGTCATTTGGCTTGAAAGTCATGAATCTTCATACTCGATAGCTCATTTTAAAAAGACTTTTATAAGATATTTGCCTTATTCCAAGTTTGTTGTTTTGTATGGTTACTAAGACATAAATTAGGATGCAACGCGAAGGTTTTACAATTTTTTTATTTTTTTTGAATTATTTTTGTCGATTACAAAAATAAAGTGGTTCAAGTTTACATCAAATATTTGGTAGAATCTTCATAAAAAACCCCATTTTTTCACTCGGAAAATGAAAAATGTGTTTTCAAAATTAAAAAGAAATATATTTTTTCAAAAAAATAATTTAAAAACCTTTAAAATATAATAGGTAACCGATCGGGAAGTTTATTTTTTTTTAAATTTCATCACAACATAGACATCAACAAGGTCCTAGACATCAACAAGGTTTAATAGGAATGATATGATACATATATCAATAAGTGTCTGTTAAGCGAGTTGGGGTAGGTGCTGAATGGAACTGAGAAGTTAAGCGTGCTGGGGCTGGAGTAGTGTGAGGATGGGTGACCCTTGGGGAAGTTTGACCACGAAGGTCAATTTCATCTGAGATTAACCATAATGATCTTAGATTAAGAAAAATAATATATAATATAAAATAAATAATAAAAAATTAAAAAATATGGAACACGATCCCGGTTCTTCCTATCAACCGGGACCAATGACCCCTCCCCCCTCTTCGGTCCCGGTTCGTGGGCCAACCGGGACCAGCATTGGTCCCGAGTTATTGGTCCCGGGTGTTGAACCGGGACCGAAGGCCCATTTAAACCGGGATAATATGGGGGTCTGTCAGCTAGTGTACGGAAATAAAAGACCCAGACTTGCTTCTGCCACTCGTTGTTTCATACATACTGGAAAACTCAAATTCTAAACAAAAATAATCCTCAACTAAGTACGTAGTTTACATCGAAAAAATAGAGAAATTGTTCTCTAATTCATGGCAGAAAAAGGAGGAAGAAAATGACATGTTATATACAAGAAAATTTCCATGTGCCATACCTTACAAACATGCAAAAATTAAGCTTACCAACAATTTTTGAACCTAAGTTGCCATTGTTTTAAAAAGAAAACATGCAAAAAATCATGATTTAAAAAATATAAATTTGCCATGGTTAAGAAACTAAATTTGTCATGATTCTTATATTAAATTTGCCATGTCCCCATATGAAACTAAATTTGCAATGATTCCTAAACCTAAATGCTTGCCATCAACCATAAACTAAAGACGGTCTCCTAGCCTCCCACGATCCTAGGCCCCTACGCCGGCGACCACTCCGGCCCTGGCGACCACCACTTCGCGTCGGCCGCCACTCCGGCGCCGCCGCCCACTCCCTCCCCGCATGGCCTCCCCGCCCGCTGGTCCTTCGGGAAGGTCTTGCGCCCACCGCTGGGTCGAGTCATCCCAGACGACGTCCAACCCCGAGGACCCCGCCGTTGTTCCCTCTTTCCGGCAGGCGCTATGCGGTAAGGGTCTCGCTCTCTCCGAGATCCCCTCGCCCCCTGCCGCTCCCTCCCCGCCGCCGGCTCTTCATCGGGGCCCGCGTTCCGAGATCCACCGCGTTCCTCCGGTGGATGGGGATGTGGAGGCCGAGCCTGGCTAGGCCGGGCAGTCCCTGCCATGGCGCTCTCCTCCGCGTCGGCAGCGCCCCCCCTCCCCCCGAGCGCTCCGCCGTTCCCTGGGAGCTGGCTACCGATGGTAGCTGGCCTCGCTGCCTCGACGTTGCTCACCCTCGCTCTGAGTGCCGCCGGGAGGTTCGCTGACGTCGCTGCCGGTTCTACGACCACGTCGCGCGTGACTGCAAGACACCCCCTTCTCCCTCTTGCTCTGGCCCGCCGGCAAAGCGCCGGCGCCCATGCTCTCCGGGCTCCCTCGTAGCCAGTGTCGTCGGCCCCAGCCGCCCAGCGACTTCCGGGGCATGGACCGTGGCGCTATCCTCCTCCTCGCCCGGCGCCTCGCACTCTCCTCCGACGAGGGGTCACGCACTTCCGTCCCCTCCTCCATCCTCTTCGGCACCGACCCGGTCTTCGCACCCTTTGAGGCCCTCCGCCCTCTCCGGCCGCCCGTCGCTGTGGCTCGCGGGTGCGACCTGCTATCTTCCCTGGTTCCCGGAGAACGAGGAGGCTACTGCAGCACTGCAGTCCGCCCTTGTCGCCACCCTTGCGGGAAACCGTTCTGGCGTCTCGCCTGAGGACGGCGCGGCCGCGCTGCAGGCACGCTTTGGCTTGGCGCCCGGTGAGTTCTCCGTCCACCGCCACCACCCCGAGAACTTCCTGACCTGGTTCCGCTCTGAGGCCACTCGCGCGCTCGTTGCCATGGGGGGCCTGAGGGCTTCACGTTTTCGCCTGATTCTTCACCCTTGGAGCAGGGTGGCAGGGGTCGTGTGATGTCTACGCACGCTTCTATTCTTCTAGACTATGTTGGGCCTCCAACCGCGGAGGTTTATAGGACAGCATCAATTTCCCTCAAGTGGATGACCTAAGGTTTATCGAACTCAGGGAAGTAGATATTGAAGATGGTCTCTCTCAAGCAACCCTGCAATTAAGATACAAGAAGTCTCTTGTGTCCCCAACACACCTAATAGAACTAGGATTTGTATAGGTGCACTAGTTCGGCAAAGAGATGATAAAATTTGGGTGATAGGTGTGGCAAAACAAGGTAATATAAATCTGTAATAAAAATTACAGCAAGGTAGCAAGTAATAAACGTGAGCACAAACGGTATTGCAGTGGTGGAAAACAAGGCCTAGACTTCATACTTTGTGGCACCCCGGCTCAGAGGACCGGAACGCCCCGTGCTCTAGCCTAGAGATCAATTCTTCTGGAACACGGAACTTCTTGATATAGAACTGAACATCTTTCTATTAACAAATATACGAGTACAATAGATTATTACAACGCCGACAAAGCGAGACGGAGAACAAGCTTGCTCCTCAAGCTCATCACGGATCTACATCAAGAAGCAGACTAACTATCTAGCAGCGGAACAACGACGACGATGATGAACTCCACTCCACAGGGACACTGGCTGGGACACTCCTAGCTCGCAAACACCGGGAACGTCGTCCTACGCATCCATAGCATTGCCTGCAAATCTAGCATGACACGCCAGGTCAGTACATTGAATGTACTTGAAAGCTCACAACAACCATGCACCAAGGCAAAACAATAACATCACAATCGGGTTAAAGTATATTAGTGAATTAACCATATGATCATCAACATCATGCAAACAGCTAATCATCACGCATATTATCAGCATTAATGCACAAGCAACCATCGTTTAAGGTCACATGGACCCCACATGATCATCGCGTGATCATGTGGCTTACCTCGGAGTCCTTACCGACTCAAGCACCAGGTCATCTCGTGACCATCAATTTATACGGGTCGTGGCACGACCATTCAAAGGGTTAAGTGTCCTCTGTTACCACCCAACCGATCCGACCATCGCATGACCAACAACTTACCACGTTCATCCAACCGAACTCATGTTGATCTCATGGTGTGACCTACTGTGAATTGTGGCCAATACCGTGGACTCGGCTATTCGAATAGATTTGTGTGACTCTGCAGAGTTTGTGCACTTTACCCACACTATGGAGCTCTTCCTCCATCCAGTACCTTGGAACTTGTCCCACAGGAACCTCAGAAGTCGTACCATAGGAGTGGACTAGGACTTCTCCAACGAGACCTCTCTACCGCATGCCTCCTTTATCGTATCACCTGGCAAGCTTCGCACGTCATGCCCTCAGTAGCCACGTGTCCTCCAGACACACCTGCCATCGCATGGCAACTGACCATCGCATGGTCCATAAACTTTGTCCCAAATGGGGACGGGCCCAAATCATCAACAACCGGCTCTCAAGACTATCGCCGCGTACCGGGCCAGGGTACCGTGCGCGCATAGCCTCCCCTCGTTGGTGATACCAATTAGAGAGCACACCGATAGACCAAGCCAAGTCCTCCCCATCCAGGGTAGTGTGGCTGCACTTGATAAGTCTGGTTCGGTGGCACCTGATCAACTTGGCACGGATCATATCTCCAATAAAAACACAAGCATCAGGTGCAACATGAGTATTTCAATCAATGGCATATCAACATAAGTGGGACAAACCAAGATACGGTTGTATTCACATCATGATTCAAGTCATATTTTAGTTGATTAACTTAGTCATATAAACATGATCGAGATCTTATCAACATAGCAATACCAAGATGAGCGGAGTATGATACTGTGATAGCATGATTATAGCTTATCATGAACACAACATGGAATATCATGTACCAAAGCACATGGACATATCGAAATCATAACATGGTCAATCATGGCATGGCATAATCAAACATAATATAGTTATGTGGCATCAACAAAGTGATCCAAGCATATGAGCATAACATGATCAACATGTATTAAGATAATCATTATTCATCGAAGCATAAAGCATGTTTTAAAACACGTCAAAGCCTTGAAAAGGTGCAAAGGGTATTGTGGCTTGCCTTTCACCGGAGGAGTGTTGAATACTCCTGGTCTTCGACATCACCCAAAACCCTGCAAAAATATTTTATAAAAAGGCACGGGTAAAAGGGTCAAATACGACTTTGACTTGACCAGAGAATTTCAACAGAGAAACATGGCCTGAAACCTATGCCAAAATGAAGAGGATCTCAAGACAAATCCAACGCAAAAAAGAAACACCCCGTTTGGACTTACGGTTGCGGAGATATGAGGCAAAAGAGATCAGGGGCTGATCTGCAAAAAAGGAAATTACTTCTGAGTCCCTGGCGGCTGAGACAGAGGCGGTTTTGATGGAAATACGCTTTCTGTGAAGTGAAAGCGCATTCTGGGATGATGTAGAGAGAAATATGCTTTCCAGAAGGGAAAACGTATTTCGTGTTGAAGAAACGAGGAGTACGCCTTCGGAAGGTGAAAGCGCGCTGGAGGGAATACGTCTCCACTCAAAGGGCCAGGCCCAGCGGTCAGTGGCTCGCACGACTTACAGGTGGGGCCCACGCCTTCTCTCTCCTCCGCTGCCTCTCTTTCTCTGTCCCCCGAGATGAACCAGGGGAGGCCCGTGGCAGCACCGTGGCTGCTCCGGTGACTCCGGCCATTGCCGGCTGGCAGGGTCATGCGGGAAGGGGCGGTAGGGGAAACCGCACCCCTTGCCCCCCACCCGCACGGCCTCCGGCTGGGCGTTGAAGGAGCGGGTCGCGGGAGGCCGAGGATATGGCCACGGCCGGCTCCTGGGGTCGCGGGCATGGGCGGCCCCGGTGGAACTGGAAGGCGGGCAGGGCCACGGTGTGGCTAGGCGGGGCTAGGGGATGGGGTAGGGGAGAGGGGGGTCCCTGGGGGCGCCAATTTGTCCGGAGGGTGGGCGGCAGCCATGCTGGCCGTGGGCGTGAAGCGGATCTCCGGCGAGAAATTGGAAGGGGATTGGGAGCTGGGAGCGGGCTATGATGGAGGGGAGGGTGGCTGGAGTGCTGGGCATATAAGTATTGATGACCATGCTTCGATGAATCCATGTTCATGCCATATTAGTTGCTGCACATGTTTGGTGGTAATATCATGTTCATATGTTTAATATCATGTTGATGTTATGACTTGATCCCATGTTGCTAATGATTATGGTTAAAACTTAATGAACATGAATTAACAGTTGACCGAGTGCCATGATACGTCTCAAACGTATCGATAATTTCTTCTTGTTCCATGCATGTTTTGTGTGATATTGCTATAATCTAGATACACTTTCATACACTTTTGATGATATTTTGACTAACCTACTAACTCAGTGTACCCCAGTGCCAGTTCCTGTTTTCTGCTGTCTATTTCAGTTTTTTCCCATATAAAAAGTGCTCCAAAAATCCGGGAAAAATCAGATAAAAAATCAGCGTGTCGGAAGACTCCAGAACCCCGAAGGAGGGCGAGGGGCACACCACCCTGGCCGCGCCAGGGGGCGCCTGGACCCCTGGTGGCCCCCTGGCTGCCCCCTTCGCTTATTTATTCTCCGTCACGGGGAAACTCCAAAGACAGAACCCTATTTTTCAATCTCGCCTTTGTTCCGCCGCAGCCTTGCTTCCAAGATCGGGAGCACCATCAGGACCCTTCCCGGCACCTAGCCGGAGGGAGGATCGACCTCCGGTAGCTTCTCCTCCACCATGGACTCTTCCTGGATGTGCCATGAGTAGTCTACCTTGGACCATGGGTCAGTGATCAGTAGCTATGTGATGTTCTCCTCCTGTCTTTGTTCTTCATGGTTTAGACCTCGTGAGCTGCCCTACATGATCGAGGCACATATATAATATTTTCTGCTTTTGCTATGCTGAGTTTGATGGGATCTGATGGATTATGAGATTATGTTCAGATTTTGATAGAGTAATATATTTTGTTTTTATCTCTTATATTTTTGTTCCTAAGTAATTCTTGCATGTTCTCCGTTGTTGTTTATTACTTTGGCCAAGTGGTAGATAGTAACTCCAAGAGGGAACGTTATGCTCGATTGTGGGTACATGCCCCCTGATGACACAATTGAGTGACAGAAAATGAGTCTAGGGGATGTGTTGTGGCCACAAGGGGGAAAAAACAGTGCTTGTAACCGCGGTTGCAAGGATTGTTTACTTTACGCAAAGTTCTTTTTAATGCACTTGTCTGTTGCTTTGGTTTTACACTTTGGGTGGGGCTCGCAACTTAATACCAGCGAGATGTTCTGGATAGATATCTCAAGGTGGATGATTAGTAGTAGAT
Source organism: Bromus sterilis (assembly GCA_950022295.1). Classification (NCBI taxonomy): domain Eukaryota; kingdom Viridiplantae; phylum Streptophyta; class Magnoliopsida; order Poales; family Poaceae; genus Bromus; species Bromus sterilis. The sequence continues at coordinate 26,133,640 of OX465597.1, read as the reverse complement.
GCAGATGGATTTCGGTCTACTTATTTTTTTGTACTGCACATGCTTATGAGCCTCTTCCTTTCTTTTGTAGCATAGTTAGCATTGCGGTGTGTTTATAATCCTATCAATTGTCCATCTGTAATTATTTTACCTCGAATAGCAATCTTATCGTCTTTTGGGAGAGATACATCACTAGTGAACATCACGGGGCCCCGGTCCATATTCTTATCGTTGTTTTCAAGTTCATTTATTTTCTCGCATTTACTTTCAGCTGCTATTGCCATTATCATTATCCCTTGTGTGTTTGACCCTTTGTAAACAACAAGACCGAAGAGATTGACAAACTCTCTGAACTTTGTTGGGAGCAAAGTTAATTGTATTGTGTGCAGGTCCGCGTCAGTTGCGCCGCTGTCACCTACTTATCATTTCCGGAGTCCTACGGGAGACAAACCCTATCCTCTACATAGGGGAAATTTGCTGCTATCCTACATCTCACCTCCCACTTGGGGTAACCAACGAAGGGCGAGAAGTCATTACCACTTCCACGCCATCAAGCAAATTTCTGGCGCCGTTGCCGGGGACTCCGAGTGATAAGATAGGGGAGTTGCCCACTATCTTTTACCTTTAATTTTTAGTCTTGTTAGTTTACCTTTCTGTTTTTATCTTTATGTCCTTTATCAAAAATCACAAAAAATATATTTATCTTGCTAGTAGCTGTCATTATGTCCGATTCTTTTTCCTTTGTTGAGACAGAGGTTCTCACCTTTAAACAAAAAGGTGGTGGAGTTTAAAAGATGCTTAGTATATAATTAATGAGTCTCAGAAGAGAGCCACCAAGAAGCAATCCACTATTATCCTGCTTAGAAATATTTATGTTGGGATTACTCCTTGGAATAGGTTCATATTAGATACTGCTATCAATGGGAATTTCCTAGAAGCCCCAATTTGGGAGTCTCTTAATGTTAAGTAAAATCTTGTTGGAAATCTCCCTATTGTTAGCATACAAGAAGATATAACTCTAGCTCACATTATGAAAAAACTTGAAAAGATAGAGTTAGAAATACCAAGTATAACTAGGATAAATGAGTTGGATCGCAAGATTCAAGGGAATTTGAATAGGCTTGATAGCTCCATGCTTAAAATTATTTAAACTTTGGAGACAATCAAATTCCACGATATGGATCCTTCTAGGATCGATAAGATAGAGGAAATCATTAATACTTTAGGAACTACTTTCTCCTCGATCAAACCAAAAAAGGTAGCAACTCCGGCAAGAAAGGAACCCAAGTTCAATTATGTCCCTAAGGTTCGTCGACCTAAAAATAATCCACCCATTGCCAAGGAAGTTGAAACCGTGAAAACTTTGGAAGAAATACCCCTCTTTGATAAATTTATAAATGAAACTTCCATTGATTTTCCGCCGTTGTGTTTTATCCCTAGAAGTATCTTCATTAGGCCTTTATTTGAAAGACCTCTTAAGACTAGTTGTACAATTGAAGAGCTTTTTCATGATCTTGATGATGGTTCGATTGATACAACTTGATATTTTGCTTTATGCCTAGCTTAAAGGAGTAAAAGAAAGCGCTTGTTGGGAGGCGACCCAAGATGTTTTTACTTCTGTTTTTAGTGGTCTTGATGATTTTTACTACTGTAGCAACATCATTGTATCTTTATTTTCAAGCTTTGTGCCAAGTTATAGCCTCATATGACAAGGGAAGTGAAAGTTAAGACATGTTGTCCAGAAAACAGATTCTGTCCTCGTGACGGAAAAAATCGGATCAAATCACCAGTTCATATTTTTGAGCTGAATTTTTTACACATCATGCTGTATATAATCACGAAACTTTCGTATGTTCTGAGTTTTTTATTTGAGTTGCAGAAGTGCCCCGAAAAATTCTTTACTACCTGCTGTTCTGTTTTTCACAGATTCTGCCACGTTTTGTCTCTCCTTACTTTTGCAAACTTAAGCTTGCTTTTTTTTGAAAAAACCTTTTGGAAATCTTGAGAAACAGTAGATATTTAAGAATATCTTTATATCCAGTGGGGAAAAATTATTTCATTAAGGGTACTAACCTCTCTAATCAGCCTATGATGAGTTATGTATGAAGGGAGTTTTCAAGTGTGCGATGGAAGATGATGAAAGAAGATTCGGGAGTGTCAAGCGCTCAAGCTTGGGGATGCCCCCATGCATCCCTAATAAATATTCAATGAGACTCAAGCGTCTAAGATTGGGGATGCCCCCGTGACGGGGATGTACCCCGGCAAATCCCATGGTCAGGGACCCTGGGTTAGTCATGAGAGGCACAGGTTGGACGATAGCTCGTCGGCTAACAGGAGGATACGTTCCTGCTCGATATTATTGATCGGAGATGGCGATTATAGGGGAGCCAAAGCTAGTGCGCACAAGGCTAGGGTTACAGATTGTGTATTGCTTGATCTCGACGTCTCCCCTCCTAGCCCTTATATACTAGGCTAGGTCTCGGGGAGTCCGTCCTGGATTACAGATGAGGTTTCCTAACCATGATCTTGTTCCGGACGGCAGGTTTGCACCTTCCTTATGACTCGCGGACTCCTGCGTCGGTGCCACTAGTGGTCCAAGGCTGGGCCCAGACGACATCTTTGTGGGCCTTCTGTCTTCGGGTACATCGGGTAGGCTCATCCATAGGAGTCGTGGGGTCACCCCCTCGTCAGTAGCCCCCGAGTGCCTGGGGGACTCAAAGAGGCGCGCAGGGACTCGAGTTCATTCTTGCATCGTTTTGATGTATGCACGGTTCCACCGCGGGTCGCTGGCAGTGTGGGGCCATGACAAAACCTGTTTCGAGGGATGCTAAGCTGAAAGGGCCCAAGGAGTCGACGGGTCGAGCCTTGGTGAATTGCACTAGTGGCAAAAACCGCAGTTGCCCAATCAAACCCATGTCCCTTGACATGAGCTTGGAACACTGGTGTCTAGAAAAAGTCATGCCGCTGCAAGTCTTACAGTGATCAATTGCCGCCAGTATAGTTCGTAGCCTAGGCGCGTCCGCCCGGCTTTTTCTATCATGCATGCGCATGGAAAAGGTTGGGAGTGAAATCGCTCTTCGGAAAGTCCCAGCCCGGCCGATCTGCGCAGCGGGGTCTTACCTACACGCTAAGCTTGCGTGGCATCTGGGCACAGTGTATCATGTTTCCAGGAATATGTATTTTTATTGAGGCGCGGATCCTAGTAGATAATGCACCCACTTGGAATAAACAATCAAGTGAGCTGTTTTAGCGGTCACTCGCGGAGCTTCTCCGAGTGCTCGGGCGAGGAGTAACGTAGAGGGATATTTGCTCGGGAGGTCGTCGAGTGCTTGAGTATATAGAGTTTTGCGAGTAATCACTCGAATATCGCTTTTTCTCTCGGGGTGAGGGAGCACCCGATACTCCGGGACCGCTCGATCCGGCGAGTGCAGGTTTGCTCATCTTGCGTCGTGGTGAGGGAGCACCCGAAACTCTCATGGGTGCGAGTAGTCACTCGAGCATATCTTTTCTTCTAGGTGAGGGAGCACCTGAGACTCTCGTAGGTGCGAGTGATCACTCAAGCACATTTTTTCTTCTGGGTGAGGGAGCACCCAAAACTCTCGCAGGTGGATACGCTCCCGATGGGAGTTAGATATATTTGAAAAATGTATTTAAACTATGCAAAAAATGGTGCTTGCAAGCTGCCTCTTCTGCTCACTGCCCCTTTGATTTACCTCTTGTTTGGTGAAGATAACTATCTCCTTGCTGGAGGACCGTCAAAAGATGCTCTGGCTGCTAACCGTCTTGTCTTCATGACCGGTCATAATGATGGATTTTGGTGGCGTGTTGCAGCCGCCTGTTGAGTTATCGATGCACGCATTGAAAACGCGCGAGATTTGACGCGTCCAGCGCACTGTGCCTCCCGTGTGAAGGCATCTTTATCTCGGACTTCGAATCACCCGGCGTGCTTGGTCTTTGAATTAATGGCTCTCCGTCGTCTGGGCTTCTACGTGCTCTAGGGTTTGTGCTATAAATAGGCCCCTCTTCTTCATCTAGCAGCGGTATTCGTCCTGTGCTCCTCTTTCTCTTCGTCTTCTCATGGCGCCCAAGCATGGAGCTGGTACGACTGGCCGTGGTCGTGCTCGCCGCGGCCATGTTGGTCGTACTCCGCGCTCTTCTCGTGGTGGTCGTCATGGTGCAGCGTTGGTGCCTTCCTCCTCTTCCTCAGAGGAGGGTGTTTGGTGTTATGAATTTCTCCTGCACGTCCGTGGCCGGGGCGCTTCCCGCATTCTTCTTCCTTCTGCATTTGCTGCCATTGTTTCTGAGCGTGGCCTTGATGGCTTGCTGCTTCGTCTTCAGGGGTGCGCTCGATCTCCTTCTTATGTTAAGTTGGAGATCAATACTTCCCGCTTGATTTTTCTTGGCTGTGGCTGGAAATCCTTTGCTCGTCGGTTGAAGTTGCGTGATGGTGACACTCTATGTTGCTGTTTTGATGGCAAATACACTCTTGTCATCTGCGCCTTTGACCCGAGCGGCAACCGCATGGATCCGTATTGGCCGGAGACAAGCAGTGATGGTTCTGACAGGTCGAGGAGTCCGTCGCCTGCGTATTCAACTGCTTCCTCCTCCGGTGACTCTTCGGGTGCTGATGCTGAGCCATCTTCAACTGCTTCCCCCTCCGGTTCTGAAGAGGATCTCGATGTCAAACCACCGGTCAAGCGGGCGCGCTAGGCGACCTTGTAGAACTGGAGGAGCTGGTGGAGCAGGAGAAGAAGCTGGTGGAACAGCGTCTTCAACTGCTCTGCAAATAAGTCGAGCTTCACCTTTTGTTATGTCATTGACATTATGAGCCTGTTGCTTCGACTTCTCCTTTGTCTGTGATGATGCTCGCTGTCTTGGTGCAAATCATCCCAGCATGGGCACTCATGTAGAAGTCATAATTCCTTGATGTAGGCTTATCGGCTGCTTGTGCCTTCTGTAACTAGGTTAGTTCTCCATGTAATGAGGATTGCCTTTGAGCAATCAAAGCTGCCTTCTATCCAATGTACTATCGAATCTTTTTTACTAAGAATGATCTTCGGGTCCTTGTAATGCGAACTGTGCTTGAGTTTTTGTAATGAATCTGTCTTTGAGTCCTTTGCAAACGAAAGTTGTCTTCGAGTCCTTTTGCAAACGAGTTGTGTTCGAGTCCGTCAAGTCCTTGCACTGTTGGTTTTATCGGGTGCGAGGCAGCGCTCCCGATGGGAGTAGCCCCCGAGGCTACGCTTGAGTCGGAGGGTCGAGCGTAGGCTGAGATTTGTTTCCCTTGTCGTTCTTCTGCTAATTTTTGTCTTTTATCGGGTGCGCGACAGCGCTCCCGATGGGAGTAGCCCCCGAGTCTTTAGGTGATCGTTGGCGATTAGGTGAAGACATAAAGAATTGTCTGCATCCTGCGCTCCATCCATATTTCTTCAGAGTACATGGTGTTCCATCTGGTTGTAGCCGTGTCTTTCCTTTTGATTCTGGACAGAGTTCAACGGGTGGCGCTTGTCGATGGGTTTTTGCTTGGACCCTTTTGAATTTCGAGCTGCGTGAGCGATGATGATGTCTCTCGGGGGCAGATTTTGCAATCGAGCCCCCGAGTGTTTTGGTGAAAAGGTCGCGATTGCGACGATGGCGTTTCTCGGGGGGAGCTTATGCTCGAGCCCCCTAGTGCTTTGGTAAGAGATCGTGATTGCGACGATAGCGTCTCTCGGGGGGAGTTTTGTGCTCGAGCCCACGAGTGCTTTGGTAAGAGATCGCGATTGCGACGATAGCGTTTCTCGGGGGGAGTTTATGCTCGAGCCCCCGAGTGCTTTGGTTAGAGATCGCGATTGCGATGATAGCGTCTCTCAGGGGAGTTTGTACTCGAGGTCCCGAGTGCTTTGGTATAAGATCGCGATTGCGACGATAGCGTCTCTCGAGGGGAGTTTTGTACTCGAACCCCCGAGTGCTTTGGTATGGTGGTGTTTAGGCAACATCATTTTATTGCGTCGAACGTTTACATGAGCTGCCAGATGGGCATGACTGTTGGAGACTATGGGTAGAACAGGCGTAGGTTCGCTACGTTCCATGGATTTCCCACGTCCTTGTCAGTCTTCGGGTTCTTCAGTCTATAGGCGCCTCCTCCTATGACTTCCGCGATTATAAACTGTCCTTCCCATTGGGGGGCAAGCTTGTGGACTTTCTCTTGTATGAGCCACAAGACAAGGTCGCCCTTATTGAAGGTTCTGGTGCGCAGGCGATTGCTTTGGTAAGTGCGCCATTTGTCCTGGTACCCTTCTGACTTTGCTAGGGCTGTGTCCCTTGCTTCGTCTGCTGTATCCTTGTCATCTTGCAGTGCTTCTTCTGCTTTTTCTTCTTCGTACCCTGAAATCCGTGGAGCCCCCAGTTTGAGGTCATGTGGTAGCACTTCCTCCGACCCGTACACCATGAAGAAAGGTGTGCACTGGGTTGCAGTATTTGGGGTGGTGCGTAGGCTCCATAGTACTGCGGGGAGTTCTTCTACCCAGTTGCCTACGGCCTTCTCGAGTGGTGCGAGGAGTCGTTTTTTGATTCCCCCGCATACTAAGCCATTTGCTTTCTCCACTTGGTCGTTGGACTGCGGGTGTGCGACTGATGCATAGTTGATTTTGATGCCCAGCTCTTCACAGAAGTTCTGGAATTCTGCCGCTGTGAAGTTCGTACCGTTGTTCGTGATGATGTTGTGTGGTACTCCGAACCTGAAGATTATTGATTTGATGAAATTCACGGCCATGAGGGTTGTGGAACTGGTGATGGGCACTGCTTCGATCCACTTGGTGAATTTGTCGACTGCTACTAGAAGGTGAGTTCTTCCTCCTTTTGATGATTTTTTGAGCGGGCCCACCATGTCAAGTCCCCAGGTGGCGAACGACCATGATAGTGGTATGGTTTTGAGTTCTGAGGCTGGCGCGTGCGGTCTGCTGGAAATTTTTTGGCAGGCGATGTAAAGCCGCACGATGTCTTCTGTGTTTTTCATCGCAGTGGGCCAATAAAACCCTGCTCGGAACGCTTTGGATACGAGTACTCGTCTGCTCGCGTGGTGTCCGCAGGTGCCCTCATGGATTTCGAGCAGTAGGGCTTTGCCGTCTTCTTCGTCGATGCACTTGTGAAGTATCTGGGTGATGCTTCGCTTGTATAACTGTCTGTTGATGACCGTGAATGCCTTGGATCGGCGGCTGATGCGCCGAGCTTCTGAGACATTTTGCGGTAGTGTGCCTTCGATCAGGAATCGGAGGAACGGCCTTGTCCATGCTGGTCCTTCAAGTGCAGTTGGATCAGTAGGTTTGACCTCTTGGCTGTTGTTGCCTTTAGATGGACATGCTGATGCCACTTGTGCTGGCTTTGTGGTGTCGTCATCTACAGCTGCCTCTGGTGCTGCTGGTTTCTCCTTGATGGATCTCTGGCTGATGCTTTCAAGGAAGACGTCGGGTGGTACTGGTCCTCGAGTCGAGCCAATGTTTGCAAGTTCGTCAGCTTCTGTGTTGTTTTCTCTGAGGATATAATTGAGCTCGCAGCCGTCGAAACTTCCTTCGAGTGCGTTGTAGAGATTCTGATAGGCCGCCATGTTGTCGGCTACTGCATTGCAGTCTTTCATCGCCTGCTGGACGACGAGGTTGGAGTCTCCGTAGATTACGAGGCGAGTGGCACCGCATGTTTTGGCCATACGCATGCCATAGAGCAGTGCCTCGTATTCTGCTTCATTGTTGGAGGCGTGGATGAAGTTGATCTGGAGGACGTATTTGAGCTTGGTTCCTTTGGGGGAGACCAGAACGACTACTGCTCCGGCTCCTTGCTGTCTTTTGGACCCATCAAAGAACATTGTCCATGAATTCGATAGGTCCGGGGGGCCTGGTGTCTGGACCTCCGTCCACTCGACCAGAAAATCTGGGAGTACTTGGGCCTTGATTGCTGTTGGGTGCTTGAATTACAGGTCCCGCGGACTAAGCACCATGTTCCACTCGGCGACTCGCCCAGTCGCTCCGGGGTATTTGAGAATGTCTGCGAGTGGTGCGCTTCTCACGATTGTTATAGGGTGTTCGTCGAAGTAGTGCGACACCTTTCTTAAGGTCGAGATGATGGCCAGTAGTAGCTTCTGGTAGTGCGGGTACCGCTGCTGGGATTTTTTCAAGAGCATGCTGAGGTAGTAGATCGGCCTCTGTATGCTCTGGATCTTGCCTTCTTCTGTGCGCTCGATGACGAGTACTTTGCTTACCACGCTGGTGCGTGTTGCCACGTAGAGGTACAACTTTTGTTTTTCTTTGGGTACCGCCAGGGTCGGTGGGGTCGACAGTGTCTTCTTCAGGTCCGCGAATGCTTTGCGGGCTTCTTCAGTCCACTCGAATTTCTCTCCTTTTCTCAGCAACTGGTAGAATGGCTACGTGCGCTCTCCCAATCTGCTGATGAAACGACTCAGGGCTGCAAGTCTTCCGGTGAGCTGATGCACGGCTGTGATGTTGGTTGGTTCCTGCATCCTGGCGATTTCTTGAACTTTCTCGGGGTTCGCTTCGATTCCTCGAGCAGAAACCATGTACTCGAGCAGCTTCCCGGCTGGGACGCCGAACGCGCACTTCTTCGGGTTGAGCTTGATTCTGTATTTGTTGAGTGCTGCGAATGTCTCCCGGAGGTCGTCGAGTAGCGTGTTTGCGCTGTAGGTTTTGATGAAGATGTCATCCACGTAGACCTGTACATTTCTTACGATTTGCTCTTTTAAGTATGCTTGCATCATCCGCTGGTATGTAGCACCTGCGTTCTTGAGTCCGAAAGGCATTATTCTGTAGCAGAATACGCCGTAAGGGGTGATGAATGATGTATGCTCTTCGTCTTCTTCCTTCATCCTGATCTGATTATATCCTGAGTAGGCGTCGAGGAACGATAGTAGATCGCATCCTGCTGCCGAGTCGATTATCTGATCGATCCTTGGCAGGGGAAGTGGTCCTTTGGGCAGTGTTTGTTGATTGGCCCGTAGTCGACACACATTCGCAGTAAGTCCGTGTCTTTCTTGGGGACCAGCACAGGGTTGGCGACCCAAGTGGCTTTCTTCGTCTCTCGAATGAATTGGGCGTCGAGTAGTCGGTTGACTTCCTCCCCGATTGCTCTGCGTTTGGGTTCTGAGAATCTTCGTAGCGCCTGCTTCACTGGCTTGGTGTTTGGCTTGATGCGCAGCGCGTGCTCCGTGAACTCGCGCGGTACTCCTGGCATGTCGGCTGGGCACCATGCAAAGATTTCCCATTCTTCGCGGTGGAAAGTGAGGAGGGCAGTCGCTTGCTCTTCCGGGAGGTGGGTGTACACGCGGACTGTTTTTTATGGGTCTGTCGGGTGCACCTGGTGGGTGACTGTCGGGACCCGGGGTTAGCGTATGTAATTCCGGTCATAATGCAATCACATGGAGAGCCGAGAGCCGTACCCACTTGTCTAAGAAGACAAGGCCAAGCACAGATCACTCTCGGTAAGCATCGAACGTGAGGGGCATCCCATCCAGGCCGGATGATCAACTGAGATGGGTCCTCATCGTCCGCTCACAAGTCTAAATTCTTATGGGTGGTGAATCCCATACTCATAGACAAGTCGCCTCAACCATGTTATCGATTGAATCATAACCCTTACATAGACTTACTCCAACCCGATCACTTAGTCGGGATCTCGGGCGGGCTCGATCATACAACAAAGTGTGCCACGTGACAGAGTCACGAGCAATCGCATTGCGATGCCCCAAGCTGCGCACATCTAAGGGCCACTTGGTGTATAAAAGACCGCCGGCAAGAACACAACTAAGCTATCGAACCCCACACTAAGACATGCATGTTATAATCATACACGCAACATACATGTCCAGTGTAAACAGCAGGTAATCACAACATGAACTCTACAAACTCATAGTCTTTATAACTTCTGCTAAACAGAGCAGACATAGTAGTTGTATTACAAGCAGAGATCACATGGCTGTGATCCAACATTACATCAAACATCAACGGAAGCAAATTATGTCTTAGTAAAGACAAGTTTAACAAATGGCTTAAGAAGCCTGAAAGAAAAGTACAACGACCCTCCAAAGGGCACAGGCTGCTTCCTGGAACTATACGACTTGGTCCACGTCGAGCTCGAGGTAGAGGCCACCATCAGGGTCAGTGGTCTCGTCTCTAAAACATAGAATAAGCAAATGTGAGTACAAAGTCGTACTCAACAAGACTTACATAGGAACTATACTACTCATGCACATGTATCAAGGTAAAGGGAGGTGGGGTTTCACTTGCAGAAGTGCCAGCTTTGACTTGGCTAGTCTTGAACGACGAGTACCAGACTTGAAGTAAGTAGCGTACACGAGTCCACTACTTTGTCCAACCAATTACACTACTATGGTGCCTTCCTCTACTTCCCACGAGAAGCACGCCATAGCACTCACACTTATCTTGGTGTATTTGAGAAGTATCCAGTTCAAGTTGTCTAATAATCAAGCTAAGCTTTCCAAGCAGTCCATAACCGCGGACGCGGCTATTCGAATAGTTCATTAACCCTGCAGGGTTGTACTGCTACACACACGCCTCATCAGTTACTGCCTGGGGATGGACCCTTCAAGTGAGTACCGGCGAGGATGCTGCCACGACACTTCACTCACGGCACCATCTCTAGTCCTAGGGAGTCGCCTATTTGAGTTGGGACCACAATCGGAATCCGGCCGATTTTTCCGATGCGGACTCAAACGTTGTGTGACCGCCATCAAGCTCAACTCGATCATGATCACTTGATTCAACGTGCCCACAACCTACGCCAACCACTTACCTTGGTTCCACCTGCTTGAGATCGTTAAAGGGCGAACTACTTGCGACTCCTAGACTGGTCCGGGGTGAGGTACTAGGCCGAGAGGAGTCAGTGAGCCCAATGTGTGGTCGTACTCTTAGTCTTGGATAACAACACAAGAACTCGGGCTTAAGGCAGTGTTGAACGAGACAAACCACTGTGTACACCTACACAGCCTCTCATTGTTCACCTTTGTTTAGGGTAGATTCACCAACAAGTTACCACCATCATTCACATGATCACTACCATCCCGACTCACATCAAAGTAGCCTCAGGTAACAACTCTAAGCATGCAATAAGCTGTAATAGTTGCAGGGGCCACATGAGAGCAAACAACTCCTACATCTGCTAGGATTGTGGTTTTCTTACTACTGTGACAAAATGATAGGTCATGCAAAGGAATAGGTTGAACTAGCGGTAGAACGTATCATGGTGACATCCTAAACATGCATTTGCGAGAATGAGAGGGAACTGGGATTTGATCGACATGATCAAAGAGGGGGTTGCTTGCCTTGCTGACGATCACGAGGTACTAGCCTTCTGACGTGAGGTTGAACTCGTCTCCGAGATCAACTCTACCGAGAAGAAGCAATCACCAAAGCACTGGAAGTAAAGCACAATCAAGATAATACAATGCACAATCAATATGTAATACCAAGTATGGCAATGTGCTGATGTGACTTAGGTTTAATTTGCAACATGTTAATTGAAGTTGATTTGAAAAGTAAATTCAAATTTAAACTCCAAATGTTATTAAATTTAGTTCAACTTGCATTTCCTAAAGTTCGTACTTTGTAAACCAAGTGATCATATGTGTGAAATGCTTCTGAAGTACAAGTGAAGTGTGGTGCATTTCAATGGTTGAAGTTGGAATAACTTTTGAATTGAATTTGAAATAATTCCAATTAAATCAAATAGCAAAAGCTACTGATACCTTTTTAAGATCAACTCCAACATAGCTGAAAGTTGGAAATTTGGATAGAGGATTTTCTCCTGATCATTTTTCATATATTACACTTTGAATTTGGAGTTATAGTTTAAAAGATATTCAATTTCAAAGTTTTGCTTATTTTAAAAGATATTCAATTTCTTTAATTCTTTTAAAAGGTTTTTCTGTTTATTGCGTCATTAAGACGCCAGCATGACGCAAGGGGGGGGCTGACCAGTGGGTCCTGGCTTTCAGTGAGAGAGGGGTTAAAACCCGGTTTAAAATAAACCGAGTGGTTTAATTAGCCTCTAGGGCCCGCATGTCAGTGAGAGAGAGAGAGAGAGAGAGAGATTAGAGGGGGGCTTAGGCCTAACAGGCCGGTGGCTCGACGCCGGTGGCTTGGGCCACGGCGGCGCTCGCTGGAGTGGCGATTCCGGCCACGGGGAAGGGAGCTGGAGGCATGGGCGCGTGCCCCGTGCTCGTGCGCGTCACGTGGAGCACGCCGGTGACCTCGAGGAGGCCCTAGGCCATGGCTGCGACGAAAGGCGCGGCGGCCGGGCTCTGGTGCAGAGGGAAACGGCGTCGAGGGGTCGGGGAGAGCAACGGATAGGGGGATTCGAAGCGCGGAGCTCACCGGAGCGTGAAGGCGTCGACGGGGAGGTCGGGGATGAGCTGGCCGTGGAGAATTTGGCGAAGGTGCCCACGGTGGCCGGCGGCGAGATGGTGAGGAAGGCGTCGTCCACGGGGCCTCCGGGCTCGATTGGATGCGCTTGAAGACGAAGTCCACGGCGGAGAACCTCCTGGACAAGGTTGCACGGCGATTTGAGGCCGTTGGCCGTGACGATGCACTGAGGTGCTCTCCGGCGAGCTCTCGGGGCGGCTCGGAAATGGCGGAAGAGGAGAGGAGAGAGGTTGCGAGGGGAGGGGAAAGTGGCCTGGGGCCTTCCAGACACCTCCAGGCGAGAGAGAAAGAGGAGGGGGGGGGTCTGCGCTGGCCAGAGGAGGAGGTGGCGGCCATGCCCGCAGCGCACGGCTCCTCCAGCGCTCCTTCTGGCAAGGAGGAAGAAGACAAGGGGGATGGAGTGGGCTGGGCCAGATGGGCCTTCGCCTGTGCGAAAGGTAAGGTCCCTCTGTTCTTTTCTTTTTATTTCTTTCTGTTATTTGTTTTGCCCTTTAAATTAAATAGCCAGGGCATTTGTAAAAACTCCCAATTATTTTTATAAAACCTAGGTGACTCTATAAAAGTCAACCCCAAGTTTTGGGAATTTTTGAAATTCAAATTATTTGAATTTCAATCCAAATAGGCAATTTATTTAATTTCCAAGCCACTATTTGGATTTTTGAAAAATCTATGAGCATGGGATTAATCCCAAATCACTTTTAAAATGATCACACTCATTTTTAGGATTTTTCAACACATCCAAAATAATTTTGGAAAAGATTTATTTCTGGCCTTTTTATTTAATTCAATTAGGGCTTTTATTTTCCCCATTTCCTTTTCTTTTGCAATTTTTTTCAAGATGCAAAAATGCAAGTTTAGAAAAACACAAACCTAAATTAGGGTTCTGACAACTCGCCCCCACTCAAAAGAATCTCGTCACGAGATTCAGAAGTCGTCGGGAAGAGTGTGGGGTACTCAGCTCGTAGACGATCCTCTCGTTCCCAGGTGGCTTCTTTCTCTGAATGATGTGACCACTGCACTTTGAAGAATCTTATCTTCTGACGTCTGGTGCTACGCTCGGCTTCATCAAGAATACGAACAGGGTACTCTCGATTTGAAAGGTTATCTTGGAGATCAAGCGTTTCGTGGTCTACTTCACGGATGGGGTCCTTGAAGCAACGCCTGAGTTGAGAGACATGGAAGACATCATGAACCTGGGAGAGGTGAGGGGGTAGTTCCAATTTGTAGGCAACTTCTCCACGTTTAGCGAGGATGCGAAAGGGACCGATGTAACGTGGGGCCAACTTGCCTTTGATACCGAAGCGATGGGTACCCTTCAGAGGAGTAACCCGAAGGTAAGCCTTCTCATCCAGATTATAGCTTTCTTCCCTATGATGACGATCATAATAGCTTTTCTGACGAGATTGGGCTGTTTTCAACTTCTCACGAACAATGCGAACCTGCTCTTCTGAATCCTGAATCAAATCCGGTCCAAAGAATTGTCTTTCACCAGTTTCTGACCAGTTTAGGGGTGTTCGACATTTCCGTCCATAGAGAAATTCAAAAGGAGCCATGCCCAAACTAGATTGGAAGCTATTTTTATACGCAAATTCGGCAAAAGGAAGAGAATTCTCCCATTTTTTCCGAAAGAGATAACACAAGCTCTGAGCATGTCTTCGAGAATTTGATTGACCCTTTCTACTTGACCACTGGACTGCGGGTGATAAGCGGTGCTAAAGGAGAGGTGGGTTCCCATAGCATTCTGAAAACTTTCCCAAAATCGAGAAGTGAAAAGACTACCACGGTCTGAATTGATTTCCAAAGGAACACCGTGAAGTGACACGATTCGGGAGACATACAAGTCCGCTAACTGGGTAGCAGTTATAGACTCACGAACGGGAAGGAAGTGAGCAACTTTTGAAAGTCGATCAATGACAACGAAGATGGCATCATTTCCTTTCTGGGTTTTTGGAAAGACGGTAATGAAGTCCATACTGACTTTATCCCATTTCCACTCGGGGATAGGCAAAGGTCTAAGAGTACCAGCAGGTCTTTGATGTTCTGCCTTAACGCGACGACAAACATCACATTCAGCAATAAACTGAGCAATTTCTCTCTTCATCCTAGTCCACCAAAATCTCTGGCGTAGATCTCGGTACATTTTTGTGCTACCGGGATGAATCGAGAGGGGTGTGTCATGGGCTTCTTTGAGGATGAGTTGCCTTAGTTCCCTATTCTTAGGTAATACCAAACGATTTTCAAAGAATACCGTTCCTTTGCTATCTGTGGAGAAACATTTAGCAACTCCGCTAGCAACGTTCTCCTTGATCCGGCGAACACCTCGTGCACGCCTTTGGGCAACTATAATTTTATCCTCAAGGGTTGGTTTCGCCACCAAGTTGAAAAGAGATCCACGAGGAACAATCTCGAGATTGAGCCTTCGAAATTCCTCATGAAGAAGCGGTTGATACTGTTGTAACATGAGGTTGTTACAATACGACTTACGACTTAGTGCATCAGCCATGACATTGGCTTTGCCTGGGGTGTAAGAAATTCCTAAGTCATAATCTTTTATCAACTCAATCCAGCGTCTTTGCCTGAGTGTCGGGACCCGGGGTTAGCGTATGCAAGTACAGCTAAGACATAGTCATATGGAGAGCCGAGAACCGCACCCACTTGTCTAAGCAGACAAGGCCAAGCACTGAACATTCTCGGAAAGCATCGTACGTGAGGGGCATCCCATCCAGGCCGGATGATCAACTGAGATGGGTCCTCATCGTCCGCACACAAGTCTAAAGATATGGGTGGTGAACTCCCATATTCGAAGACAAGTCGCCTCATCCATATTATCGACTATCTCTAAACTCTTACATAGACTTACTCCAGCCCGATCACTTAGTCGGGGTCTAGGGCGGGCTCGATCATACCACAAAGTGTGCACGAGACGGAGTCTCGAACAATCGCATCGCGATGCCCCAAGCTGCGCACATCTAAGGGCCACTTGGTGTATGAAAGACCGCCAGCCAGAACACAACTAAGGTCTCGAAAACCCATACAAAGACATGCATGTTATAAACATACACGCAGCACACATGCCTTGTATGAATAGTAGGTACCATTGCAATTCTCTACAAAGTGTACATTTTATTTATAACTCTTATAGAGTACACACAGAGATCACATACATGTGATCCAACATTACAACACAGAACGGAAGCAAATTATGTCTGAGTACAGACAAGTTTAACAAATGGCTTAAGAAGCCTTATTTAAACACAAAGCCCTCCACGAGGGAACCAGTCTGCTGACTGGGACTAGACTAGCTTAACTTCAGTCGTCCAACTCGATGAAGAAGCCACCTTCGGGGTCAGTGGCGTCATCTAAAACATAGATTAAGCAAACGTGAGTACAAAGACGTACTCAGCAAGACTTACATAGGAGCTATACTACTCATGCACATGTATCAAGGTAAAGGGAGGTGGGGTTCACTTGCAGAAATGCCAGCTTTGACTTGGCTAATCCTGAACTACGAGTACCAGACTTTAAGGTAAGAAGCGTACACGAGTCCACTACTTTCTCCAACCAATACACCACTATGGTGCCTTCCTCGACTTCCCACGAGGAAGCAGTCCATAGCACTCACACTTATCTTGGTGTGTTTTAGAAGTATCCAGTTCAAGTTATCTAATAATCAAGCTAAGCTTTCCAAGCAGTCCATAACCGCGGACGCGACTATTCGAATAGTTTTGTTAACCTTGCAAGGGTGTACCGCTACACACACATGACCATCATTTACCGCCTTTGATCTCGACACCATTCAAGGGGTGCCAGCGAGGATGCTCACCACAACTGTTACCTCATAGCCGATCTAGTCCGAGAAAGCCGCCTACTTGGGTTGTTTACCACAATAGTGAACCCGGCCGGTTTATCGAAGTGGACCCAAGTGATGTGTGCGTGGTGCATAAGCCGGTCTCGGATGAGCCGTTCTCTCACTTAGCATCCAGGCCACAGACCTACCAGAACTCCGAACTATTGCGACATCTGGACATCGAAAGGGATGAGTTAATAGGTTGAGAGGGGTCAGTGAGCCCAATGTGTGGTTGTACTCTTCATCTTGGATCACCACACCAGAACTCGTACTAGGGCGGTGTTCAACTTGACAACCCACCGTGTACTCCTACACAGCCTCTCATCGTTCACCTTGTATTAGGTCGATTCACCAACACTTTTCTACCAACATGAACATGATCATTCCCATCCCGACTCACATCACAGTAACAACATGGTATCATACTAAGCATGCAATAAGCGATAACATTGCAGGGGCCACATGATATCAAACAACTCCTACAGTTGCTAGGATTGTGGTTTGCTTACTACTGTGACAAAATGATAGGTCATGCAAAGGAATGGGTTCATCTATGCGGTAGAAACGAAGCATGGTGACCATCCTAAACAATGCATAAGCGAGACATGAGAGGGAAGTGGGATTTTATCGACATGATCAATGGGGGTTTGCTTGCCTTGCTGACGAGGTTCGGGTTCTGGATCTTCAGCGAAGGGGGTAACCTCCTGCTCCGGTTCCACCTCTACTCGACAAACAAAGCACGAAGTAGCAATCAATATGAATGCAATGCTCAAGCACATGAATGAATGTTGAAACTTGAAGTATAAGTTTTGATGTGTGTGAGACAATTCCATTTAAGTGGAATATATTGCATTTAAAATGCAAATTCAAACTCCACATTTGAATTCAACCTAGTCAAGTTTCAAGTGACATGGTTTGATCATTTTGAGTTATTTTCAAATGTGTATGATATGCCTCTGAAGTGTGGTTAAATTGTAGCTTAATTCCATGGTCCAAGTTGCAAAATCAATTGATTTGAATTTGAATTAAATTCAAATAAACCAAATGACATATGCTACTGGTCCCATTTTAAATTCAACTCAAACATAGTTTAAAGTTGCATATTTGGAAAGATAATTTTCTCCTGATCATTTTTCATATATTATTTGTCCAATTTGGAGTTAATATGAATTTTCTATGAATTTCCAAAGTTTGGGGTATTTTTTGGAATTGCTGGACTTATTTAAACCATTTTGCTTTTCTGGAAATTCAATTAAATCCTATTATTGCATCAGCATGTGGTCATGCTGACGGGGGGGGGGGGGGTCTGACTGGTGGGCCAGGGGTGTTAGTGTCACATGGGTTTAATTGAAACGGTTTAAACTTAACCAGGGGGTTAAGTGCTTGGGGGCCCCACCTGTCATTGACCTGGGGTCAATTTGCAGGGGGGGTTAACCCCTAATGACAGTGGCCTCACCGGCGGCTAGCCGCCGGTGGCCACCAGTGCGGCGGCGCTGCACGGGGAGGGGGCTGCCGTGGGCCATTTGATGCGCGGGAGGCACCAATCGAAAGCCCTTGGACGCCCGCGTCGAGTGGTGCAGAGCAGCGCCACAGGGGAGCACCGAAGTGACGCCGGCGACGAGCCCTAGCGGCGGCGGAGCTGCTGGCTCGAGGTGAACTCGGCTACGGGGCACCATTTGAGCCGGTGATGCTCGCAATCTACGCAGAGGAGCAAGGAGAAGACGGTGCACATGCCCCCGAGCTCATTTGCTTTACTGGTGAACGACTACGACGACCGTGGCGGCGAGGTACTTCGGCTTCCATGGCGGATCGCCAAGGAGACAACGAAAAGGGGCGGGGAGAGAGGGGTTTGGACCGCCTGCTCACCAGGAACTCGACGGAGGTGGCGGATTGAGCTGGGAGGGCTTGACGGCGACTAAATCGACAAAGGCGTCCTTCGGGTCTGGCGACGGCTCGAGCTCGATTCCGGCGGCTAGGAGGGCTCCGAGTTCGATTCGCTGCACGTAGTCGACGAGGAGGAGGAGGATGGACAGCACGGCGCAGCTCCGGGACGTCGTTGGCCACGCGGGCTTCAAGCTATGGCAATGGCGACGTCCTGTTCTTCGCGGGGCTCAGCAAGAGAGAGGAGGATAGGCACTGGGGAGGGGTGGAATGAGCTCACGACGTCTCCAGGCGCGTCCAGGTGCGAGAAGAGGCCACGGGGAGGGCCGGAAGCTCCTCGGCGTCGAGGTTTCGTCCCCAGCTAGCTCGGTGGCATTCCACCGAGCAGCTTGGAGGCGCGGGGTGGGGAAGAAGACTCCCCTGCCCCTGTGGGCCGGCTGGGCTGGGGTGGGCCGACTTCGCCTGGGCGCCAGGTAAGCTTTTCTAATTTCTTCTGTTTAATCTTTCCTTTCTTTTTCTGTAATTTGTTTTGGCTCTGATAAAAATACCAAACCATTTTATTAAATGCTGAAAACTTTTATGTGGCCTCATAATAATATAGACTAGCCACTCATAAACTTTCAACATTTTTAAAATTCAAATGATTTGAATTTTAAATCAAAAAGGGGTATTTCTTTAATTCCAAGGTACTGTTTGAATATTTGAAAAATTTATGAGTATGGGGTGGGTCCCACATCACTTGATATGTGATCACACTCATTTATAAGACTTTTCAAAACTCTAACATGAATTTTTGGAAAAGATTTTTATCTGGCCTTTTGAATTAATTCATCTGGGGGGTGTTCCTTCTCCCATTTGGATTTTTAATTTGATTTCCAAGATTTCTTTTTGAAATTTTGACATGATGCAAAGGCACTAGCTAACCCTAGCACATACCTAACAGAGGGTTCTGACAACTCGCCCCCACTCAAAAGAATCTCGTCCCGAGATTCAGAAGTCTGCGGGAGGAAGGAGGGGTACTCGGCACTGAGACGGTCTTCTCTTTCCCACGTAGCTTCTCTTTCAGAGTGGTGTGACCATTGCACTTTCAGAAACCTAATCTTCCGACGACGAGTGACACGCTCTGCGGAATCAAGAATACGAACGGGGTATTCTCGATAAGAAAGGTCATCTTGGAGATCAAGCGTTTCATGGTCGACTTCGCGGATGGGGTCCTTGAAGCAACACCTGAGTTGGGACACATGGAATACATCGTGTACTCGGGAAAGGTACGGGGGTAGTTCAAGTTGGTAGGCAACTTCTCCACGTTTAGCAATAATGTGAAAAGGTCCGATGTAACGTGGGGCCAACTTGCCTTTGATACCGAAACGTTGGGTTCCCTTCAGAGGAGTAACCCGAAGGTAAGCCTTCTCATCCAGATTGTAGCTCTCTTGCCTATGATGACGATCATAGTAGCTTTTCTGACGAGACTGGGCTGCTTTCAATTGATCACAAACAATGCGAACTTGCTCTTCTGCTTCCTTGATCATGTCCGGTCCAAAGAATTGTCTTTCACCGGTTTCAGACCAGTTTAGTGGTGTTCGACATCGTCGTCCATATAGGAGTTCAAAAGGAGCCATGTTCAGACTAGATTGAAAACTATTGTTATAAGCAAATTCGGCAAATGGAAGAGAATTCTCCCAATTCTTTCCGAATGAGATAACACAAGCTCTGAGCATGTCTTCAAGAATTTGGTTAACCCTTTCGAATTGACCGCTAGACTGAGGATGGAAAGCTGTACTAAAGGAGAGATGAGTTCCCATAGCATTCTGAAAGCTTCCCCAAAATCTAGAGGTAAAAAGGCTACCGCGATCAGAATTGATTTCCAAAGGAACACCATGAAGGGATACAATTCTGGAGATGTACAAGTCCGCTAACTGATTAGAAGTTATAGACTCGCGAACTGGAAGGAAGTGAGCAACTTTGGAAAGCCTATCTATGACAACGAAGATGGCATTGTTTCCTTTCTGGGTTCTTGGAAAGTCGGTGATGAAGTCCATACCGACTTTGTCCCATTTCCACTCGGGAATAGACAAAGGTTGAAGTGTACCAGCAGGTCTTTGATGTTCTGCCTTAATGCGACGACAAACATCACATTCGGCAACAAATTGAGCAATGTCTCTCTTCATCCTAGTCCACCAAAATCTCTGGCGTAGATCTCGGTACATTTTTGTGCTACCGGGATGAATGGAGAGGGGTGTGTCATGGGCTTCCTTGAGGATGAGTTGCCTTAGTTCCTTATTCTTAGGTACTACCAAACGATTTTCAAAGAATACCGTTCCTTTGCTATCTGTGGAGAAACATTTAGCAACTCCGCTAGCAATGTTCTCCTTGATCCGGCGAACACCTCGTGCACGCCTTTGGGCAACTATGATTTGATCCTCAAGAGTTGGTTTCGCCACCAAGGTAGAAAGATAGCCATGAGGAACAATCTCAAGGTTGAGCTTGCGAAATTCCTCATGAAGAAGTGGTTGATACTGTTGTAACATGAGGTTGTTACAATACGACTTACGACTTAGTGCATCAGCCATGACATTGGCTTTGCCTGGGGTGTAAGAAATTACTACGTCGTAATCTTTTATCAACTCAATCCAGCGTCTTTGCCTGAGATTAAGATCTGGCTGGGTGAAAATATATTTGAGGCTTTGGTGGTCAGAATAGATCTCACAACGATTACCAAGGAGGTAATGTCGCCAAGTTGTTAGGGCATGAACTACGGCAGCGAGTTCAAGGTCATGGGTAGGATAGTTATCTTCATGTGGCCGCAACTGGCGTGAAGCATAAGCTACCACATGTCGATCTTGCAGAAGTATGCATCCTAACCCTTGCCGTGATGCGTCACAATAGATCTCGAAATCTCTTTTGGTGTCTGGAGGTGCAAGTACGGGTGCAGAAGTCAATCTTCTTTTTAGCTCTTGAAAGCTTTCCTCGCACTTGGGAGTCCATAAGAATTTCTTATCTTTCTTGAGGAGTTCAGTTAGAGGCTTTGCAACTTTAGAAAAATTCTCGACGAAGCGACGGCAATAGCTGGCTAGGCCAAGAAAACTCCTAACTTGCTTAACCGATTCAGGTGGAGTCCAGTCAAGGACGGCCTGAACTCTTTCGGGATTTACAGCAATGCCTTTTTCAGAAATCACGTGGCCTAAGTAGGTCACTTCTGGTAGCCAGAATTCACACTTGGAGAATTTAGCGTACAGGCGATGCTCTCTAAGCTTCATCAATACCAGCCTTAAGTGTTCGGCATGATCTTCTTCGTTCTTCGAGTAGATGAGAATATCATCAAGATAAACCACAACAAATTTATCTAGGTACTCCATGAAGATCGAATTCATCAAGCGTGAGAATGTGGCGGTGGCATTTGTTAAACCAAAGGACATGACGGTGTACTCGTAAAGACCATAACGAGTAGTAAAAGCCGTTTTGGGAATGTCCTCGTTTCGGATTCTGATCTGATGATAACCTAATCTCAAATCCATCTTGGAGAAGACGGAGGATCCTGCAAGTTGATCATAAAGATCATTGATCCTGGGCAATGGGTACTTGTTCTTTATCGTCGCTAAATTTAGCGGGCGATAGTCTACGCACATCCTTTCTGTTCCATCTTTCTTCTTTACGGACAGAACGGGGCAACCCCATGGCGATGAGCTAGGGCGGATGAAGCCTTTTGCCAACGAAGCATCAAGTTGGGTTTTTAGCTCAGCTAACTCATGTGGGGCCATTTTATATGGGCGTTTGGAAATTGGTGCGGTTCCTGGAACAAGATCCACTATAAACTCTACACACCTGTCGGGTGGCATGCCCGGCAGTTCTTCAGGAAAGACATCCGGGAAGTCACGAACCACCGGAATATCTTCAAGTTCGGGAAGGGGAAGTACATTCAAAGAATGCACTTGGGTTCTTGTTCTGGGTGAGGTATAGTTAACGGTTGTGCCTGAAGGGTGGGTGAGTTTCACGGATTTGCCTTTGCAATCCAGGTAGGCATTCTGTTTTGATAGCCAATCCATGCCAAGGATGACATCAATGTCTGAAGATTTGAGGGCTATAAGTGAAGCAAGGAATACTAAACCCTCAATTGCTATTTGATTACCATGGCTTACTCTATTAGTTTGCCATCTTGACCCTGGAGTTTGAATAACCATTGGGGTGGACAATTCAACAAAGGGTAACTCATGACGAAGTGCATAACTTTCCAACATGAATGAATGAGATGCTCCTGGGTCGAAAAGAACGGAAGTAGGAACATAATTGACTGGGAGCGTACCAAGAATGACGCCAGTGGTGTCGTCAGTCTCTTCGGCGGCGATCTGGTTCACACGTCCACGAGTGGCGGGAGGAGCGGGTTTTGCGGTGTAGACCTTCTGGGGTGGCTTGCCACGGCCATTGTTGTTGTTGTTGCCTCCGGCACGTGGTGGAGTATTCTGATGCTGGAGCTGGTTCTGGGGACACTCACGAGAGTAGTGGCGTGCCTGACCACACTTGTAGCAAGCTCCGAAAACAGTTCGTGGAGCTGGGTTGTTTGGTGGAGCTGGGTGGAACTGGGTGGGTGGACGAGGCGCCACATAGGATGGCCTCGGTGGGTTGTTCTGGCGGAACATACTGTTTGGGATCCAGATCTTGCGCTTCTGGGAGCCAGAACTGGATGAACTGTCATCTCTGGGGTGTTTGCGGAAATCGGTTGGGGTGTTCATGTCCTCTGCTTTGATGGCCTTGTTGACAAGGACCTGGAATGTGGCAAAGTCATGAAGATTGAGCTCGCGACGGATTCCGGTGTTGAGGCCACGACGGAACCTCTCTTGTTTCTTGGAGTCGGTGGAGACTTCTTCAGTTGCATAACGAGCAAGTCGGTTGAACTCACGACTAAACTCGTCCACGGTTCTTCTGCCTTGACTGAGGTTGCAGAACTCCTCACGCTTGCGGTCCATGAGACCCTTGGGAATGTGGTGCTCGCGGAAAGACGTGCAGAATTCCTCCCAAGATGCAGGTGGTCCAACGGGTCGCATATTTAGAAAATTCTCCCACCAAGAACTAGCTGCACCTTCGAGGTGATAGGTGGCATAGTTGACCTTGTCGCCATCTGCAACATGGCCTGCTTGGAGTTTTCTCTCGATGCTGCGGAGCCAGTCATCGGCGTCAAGGGGCTCAGTGGAGTAACTAAAAACTGGAGGATGAAGCCGGATGAAGTCGTTCAGAGACACCAACTCATTGCGCTGCTGAGTGGTGTTGCGAGCAATGACTTCCAACAGATGGTGAGATTCATGGCGGTTCCTCTCCACTTCCATCAGAACTTGTGCCATCGTGGGTGGGGGTGGAAGGTTATCTTCCTCCTGGTTGTTCCCACGACCTTGGTTACGACCAATCTGGCCACGGGTTCCTTGAGACATCCTGAAGGTGAAAACCAAAGTCAAACAGAGTTGATTTGAAGAGTCTAAACAAGGTATTGAAGTACTGGAAGGATTACAGAGCAAAGGAAGTAATCATCTTGACAACATGGTGATAAAAGCATACAAGCCATATATTCACAAGCTGTCATACAAACCATACGTCGTTTTAGTACAAGCACCAAGCTAATACAAACGTGATGAAGATGATACATCCTTCAGAGGCACTCTGACTTCCTATACATTATTTATCTAAGCCTCTGGAACTTAGAAACCTTGCTTACAATATACTAGGATACTACTACATCCTCACTAAGTAAGACCACAGGTGGTCTCACTCATCTCCATCTCCATAGTAATCCTCATAAAAGTTACCCGCGTATCCCGGTAGCTGGAGGTGACCATCGGAAAACACGGAGGCTTGTGGACCCTGATATCCATTTGGGCAAGGATGGGGCCTAGGTCCAGTGTAGGGTGGAGCAAAGGACCACGGGGTGGAAAAATGCCTCCAATCTCGGGCCAAGCAACTCGAGAAGGCATCTGAGTCCTCACTGGGTAGATCGCATCATACTCAACTGATCCCACGCTCACAAAGGGTGCCAAGAGCGTCAGTGCTCGGTACAGACGAACACGGGTGGCGTGGAGCTCAAAACGGAGAGCGCGGGAATCACGATCTCTGTCACTAGCAAACCTAGCAGTCACCTGGAGTGCTGGATCCTCCGCAGAGTGATCTGAGTAGAGTCTGGTGTAATATCCCTCTTCTCCTGGAAGTGCAGCAGGGATATAGCGGAAAGAAGTCTCTCTCAGCAACGTGTGCTCCTCTCTCAGCAGTGTAATACATGAATATGCAGCATCCTGCACAGCCATGTTCTCAGTGATGCCAATGCCATGTCCAAAGTGGATAGGCTGGGTGACTCCAACGTGGTGCGGATAGATCCGGACGATGCAGTGAAACTGCGTCTGGTTGAAGTCGTGGAACTGCTCCTCGACGGTATACTCAGGGTACCATCGATATCCCACATAGGACATCATCTCGATCAACATGGCGGGATGGCCACGCACACCGAGGCACCTGGTCAAACGAACAATCTGCCGAGGGGGAAGATCTGCCATCTGAAACAGAAAGGAGTTTGCAAATGCATCAGATTATGAGATAAACCTGGAATGACTCGGACAGCATAACGGCTGTAATTGTAAGAAATGCCAATTTCTTTCAATCATGAGAAACAGCACTTACATACGATGTAATAAAACAGGGATCATAACCACTCTAACAAACCGATCACAACTTTCCTACGGCTATAAGGAAGCAAACAACGAGATGTGCTAATCAGACAGAGGAGAGCCTTGTCCTATCTTCCCGTAGAATAAGATGAGGGTGACTCAGAACTCAGAACGAAGGGGGTAAGGAGAAAAAAAAGAAGCCTTACGTTGTTCCCTTATATACTCAGAGTAACTATATAACTATAGAATGCTAGACTCGACTTCGGCCAAGGCTACTAGTCCTACAGTCAGTCCTGCTCTGATACCAAGTCTGTCGGGACCCGGGGTTAGCGTATGCAAGTACAGCTAAGACATAGTCACATGGAGAGCCGAGAACCTCACCCACTTGTCTAAGCAGACAATGCCAAGCACTGAACATTCTCGGAAAGCATCGTACGTGAGGGGCATCCCATCCAGGCTGGATGATCAACTGAGATGGGTCCTCATCGTCCACACACAAGTCTAAAGATATGGGTGGTGAACTCCCATATTCGAAGACAAGTCGCCTCATCCATATTATCGACTATCTCTAAACTCTTACATAGACTTACTCCAGCCCGATCACTTAGTCGGGGTCTAGGGCGGGCTCGATCATACCACAAAGTGTGCACGAGACGGTGTCTCGAACAATCGCATCGCGATGCCCCAAGCTGCGCACATCTAAGGGCCACTTGGTGTATGAAAGACCGCCAGCCAGAACACAACTAAGGTCTCGAAAACCCATACAAAGACATGCATGTTATAAACATACACGCAGCACACATGCCTTGTATGAACAGTAGGTACCATTGCAATTCTCTACAAAGTGTACATTTTATTTATAACTCTTATAGAGTACACACAGAGATCACATACATGTGATCCAACATTACAACACAGAACGGAAGCAAATTATGTCTGAGTACAGACAAGTTTAACAAATGGCTTAAGAAGCCTTATTTAAACACAAAGCCCTCCACGAGGGAACCAGTCTGCTGACTGGGACTAGACTAGCTTAACTTCAGTCGTCCAACTCGATGAAGAAGCCACCTTCGGGGTCAGTGGCGTCATCTAAAACATAGATTAAGCAAACGTGAGTACAAAGACGTACTCAGCAAGACTTACATAGGAGCTATACTACTCATGCACATGTATCAAGGTAAAGGGAGGTGGGGTTCACTTGCAGAAATGCCAGTTTGACTTGGCTAATCCTGAACTACGAGTACCAGACTTTGAGGTAAGAAGCGTACACGAGTCCACTACTTTCTCCAACCAATACACCACTATGGTGCCTTCCTCGACTTCCCACGAGGAAGCACTCCATAGCACTCACACTTATCTTGGTGTGTTTTAGAAGTATCCAGTTCAAGTTATCTAATAATCAAGCTAAGCTTTCCAAGCAGTCCATAACCGCGGACGTGACTATTCGAATAGTTTTGTTAACCTTGCAAGGGTGTACCGCTACACACACATGACCATCATTTACCGCCTTTGATCTCGACACCATTCAAGGGGTGCCAGCGAGGATGCTCACCACAACTGTTACCTCATAGCCGATCTAGTCCGAGAAAGCCGCCTACTTGGGTTGTTTACCACAATCGTGAACCCGGCCGGTTTACCGAAGTGGACCCAAGTGATGTGTGCGTGGTGCATAAGCCGGTCTCGGATGAGCCGTTCTCTCACTTAGCATCCAGGCCACAGACCTACCAGAACTCCGAACTATTGCGACATCTGGACATCGAAAGGGATGAGTTAATAGGTTGAGAGGGGTCAGTGAGCCCAATGTGTGGTTGTACTCTTCATCTTGGATCACCACACAAGAACTCATACTAGGGCGGTGTTCAACTTGACAACCCACCGTGTACTCCTACACAGCCTCTCATCGTTCACCTTGTATTAGGTCGATTCACCAACACTTTTCTACCAACATGAACATGATCATTCCCATCCCGACTCACATCACAGTAACAACATGGTATCATACTAAGCATGCAATAAGCGATAACATTGCAGGGGCCACATGATATCAAACAACTCCTACAGTTGCTAGGATTGTGGTTTGCTTACTACTGTGACAAAATGATAGGTCATGCAAAGGAATGGGTTCATCTATGCGGTAGAAACGAAGCATGGTGACCATCCTAAACAATGCATAAGCGAGACATGAGAGGGAAGTGGGATTTTATCGACATGATCAATGGGGGTTTGCTTGCCTTGCTGACGAGGTTCGGGTTCTGGATCTTCAGCGAAGGGGGTAACCTCCTGCTCCGGTTCCACCTCTACTCGACAAACAAAGCACGAAGTAGCAATCAATATGAATGCAATGCTCAAGCACATGAATGAATGTTGAAACTTGAAGTATAAGTTTTGATGTGTGTGAGACAATTCCATTTAAGTGGAATATATTGCATTTAAAATGCAAATTCAAACTCCACATTTGAATTCAACCTAGTCAAGTTGCAAGTGACATGGTTTGATCATTTTGAATTATTTTCAAATGTGTATGATATGCCTCTGAAGTGTGGTTAAATTGTAGCTTAATTCCATGGTCCAAGTTGCAAAATCAATTGATTTGAATTTGAATTAAATTCAAATAAACCAAATGACATATGCTACTGGTCCCATTTTAAATTCAACTCAAACATAGTTGAAAGTTGCATATTTGGAAAGATAATTTTCTCCTGATCATTTTTCATATATTATTTGTCCAATTTGGAGTTAATATGAATTTTCTATGAATTTCCAAAGTTTGGGGTATTTTTTGGAATTTCTGGACTTATTTAAACCATTTTGCTTTTCTGGAAATTCAATTAAATCCTATTATTGCATCAGCATGTGGTCATGCTGACGTGGGGGGGGGGGGTCTGACTGGTGGGCCAGGGGTGTCAGTGTCACATGGGTTTAATTGAAACGGTTTAAACTTAACCAGGGGGTTAAGTGCTTGGGGGCCCCACCTGTCATTGACCTGGGGTCAATTTGCAGGGGGGTTAACCCCTAATGAAAGTGGCCTCACCGGCGGCTAGCCGCCGGTGGCCACCAGTGCGGCGGCGCTGCACGGGGAGGGGGCTGCCGTGGGCCATTTGATGCGCGGGAGGCACCAATCGAAAGCCCGTGGACGCCCGCGTCGAGTGGTGCAGAGCAGCGCCACAGGGGAGCACCGAAGTGACGCCGGCGACGAGCCCTAGCGACGGCGGAGCTGCTGGCTCGAGGTGAACTCGGCTACGGGGCACCATTTGAGCCGGTGATGCTCGCAATCTACGCAGAGGAGCAAGGAGAAGACGGTGCACATGCCCCCGAGCTCATTTGCTTTACTGGTGAACAACTACGACGACCGTGGCGGCGAGGGACTTCGGCTTCCATGGCGGATCGCCAAGGAGACAACGAAAAGGGGCAGGGAGAGAGGGGTTTGGACCGCCTGCTCACCAGGAACTCGACGGAGGTGGCGGATTGAGCTTGGAGGGCTTGACGGCGACGAAATCGACAAAGGCGTCCTTCGGGTCCGGCGACGGCTCGAGCTCGATTCCGGCGGCTAGGAGGGCTCCGAGTTCGATTCGCTGCACTGGGAGACGTAGTCGACGACGAGGAGGAGGATGGACAGCACGGCGCAGCTCCGGGACGTCGTTGGCCACGCGGGCTTCAAGCTATGGCGACGGCGGCGTCCTGTTCTTCGCGGGGCTCAGCGAGAGAGAGGAGGATAGGCACTGGGGAGGGGTGGAATGAGCTCACGGTGTCTCTAGGCGCATCCAGGTGCGAGAAGAGGCCACGGGGAGGGACGGAAGCTCCTCGGCGTCGAGGTGTCGTCCCCAGCTAGCTCGGTGGCATTCCACCGAGCAGCTTGGAGACGCGGGGTGGGGAAGAAGACTCCCCTGCCCCTGTGGGCCGGCTGGGCTGGGGTGGGCCGACGTCGCCTGGGCGCCAGGTAAGCTTTTCTAATTTCTTCTGTTTAATCTTTCCTTTCTTTTTCTGTAATTTGTTTTGGTTCTGATAAAAATACCAAACCATTTTATTAAATGCTGAAAACTTTTATGTGGCCTCATAATAATATAGACTAGCCACTCATAAACTTTCAACATTTTTAAAATTCAAATGATTTGAATTTTAAATCAAAAAGGGGTATTTCTTTAATTCCAAGGTACTGTTTGAATATTTGAAAAATCTATGAGTATGGGGTGGGTCCCACATCACTTGATATGTGATCACACTCATTTATAAGACTTTTCAAAACTCTAACATGAATTTTTGGAAAAGATTTTTATCTGGCCTTTTGAATTAATTCATCTGGGGGGTGTTCCTTCTCCCATTTGGATTTTTAATTTGATTTCCAAGATTTCTTTTTGAAATTTTGACATGATGCAAAGGCACTAGCTAACCCTAGCACATACCTAACAGAGGGTTCTGACACTGAGATTAAGATCTGGCTGGGTGAATATGTATTTGAGGCTTTGGTGGTCGGAATAGATCTCACAACGATTACCAAGGAGGTAATGTCGCCAAGTTGTCAGGGCATGAACTACGGCAGCGAGTTCAAGATCATGGGTAGGATAATTCTGTTCATGTGGCCGCAACTGGCGTGAAGCATAAGCTACCACATGTCGATCTTGCAGAAGTATGCATCCTAACCCTTGCCTTGAGGCATCACAATAGATCCTAACCCTTGGTGTCAATCTTTTTTTAGCTCTTGAAAGCTTTCCTCGCACTTGGGGGTCCATTCGAATTTCTTCTCTTTCTTGAGGAGTTCAGTTAGAGGCTTTTCAACTTTAGAAAAGTTCTCGACGAAGCGGCGGCAATAGCTTGCTAAGCCAAGAAAACTCCTAACTTGCTTAACCGATTCAGGTGGAGTCCAGTCAAGGACGGCCTGAACTCTCTCGGGATTGACAGCAATGCCTTTTGCAGAAATCACGTGGCCTAAATAGGTCACTTCTGGTAGCCAGAATTCACACTTTGAGAATTTGGCATAAAGGCGATGCTCTCTAAGTTTCATCAGTTCCAGCCTAAGATGTTCTGCGTGATCTTCTTCGTTCTTCGAGTAGATGAGAATGTCATCAAGATAAACTACAAAAAATTTATCTAGGTACTCCATGAAGATCGAATTCATCAAGCGCGAGAATTTGGCGGGGCCATTGGTTAAACCGAAGGACATAACGGTGTACTCGTAAAGACCATAACGAGTAGTGAAAGCCGTTTTGGGAATGTCCTCGTTTCTGATTTTGATTTGATGATAGCCTAATCTCAAATCCATCTTGGAGAAGACAGAGGATCCTGCAAGTTGATCATAAAGATCATTGATCCTGGGCAGTGGGTACTTGTTCTTTATCGTCGCTAGATTTAGCGGGCGATAGTCTACGCACATCCTTTCTGTTCCATCTTTCTTCGTTACGAACAGAACGAGGCAACCCCATGGCGATGAGCTTGGGCGGATGAAGCCTTTTGCCAACGAAGCTTCAAGTTGGATTTTGAGCTCAGCTAACTCACGTGGGGCCATTCTATATGGGCGTCTGGATATTGGGGCGGTTTCTGGGATAAGATCTACCACAAACTCTACAGATCTGTCAGGTGGTATTCCTGGCAGCTCTTCTGGAAAGACATCCGGGAAGTCACAAACCACCGGAATATCTTCAAGGTCTGGAAGAGGAAGCACATTCAAAGAATGCACCTGGGTTTTAGAGATTGGTGAGGTGTACTTGATTGTCTGGCCTGATGGATGGGTTAGTTTCACTGACTTGGCTTTACAATCAAGGACAACATTCTGTCTTGATAACCAATCCTAGGATCACATCAATGTGTGTAGACTTGAGGGCTATAAGTGAGGCAAGGAATACTAAACCCTCAATAGCAACTTTATTTTCATGACTCACCATGGTGGTGTGCCATCTAGTTCCAGGGGCTTGCACAACTAAGTGGGTGGATAACATCGAAAAGGAGATGTCATGTGACAGTGCAAAATCCTGGGATATGAATGAGTGAGAGGCTCCTGGGTCAAACAGAACCGAAGCTGGGGTGGAATTGACAGGAAGGGTTCCAAGTACAACATCGGTTGACTTGTGGGAATCTAGAATGGATACATGATTCACATAACCATGTTCATAAACAGGAGGCTTGAGATTGGAAGTCTTGGGTGGTGGCTTGCCACGACGAAAGGCTTGCTTTGGATTAGGTGTGGTGGCTACATGATTTTGGGGACACTCTCGAACATTGTGAACTGATTGTCCACATTGGAAACAAACACCACGTGGAATAAAAGGGACTTGAGAACTTGATTGTCCAACAAAATTCCAAGGAGGAAGATTGGGTTGAGGTGGACGATATATGGTGGTTGATGGTCTAGAAGCACTTACAGCATGACTGACGTCACTGAAGGGAATCCATACACAACGTTTCCGAGGAACTGGGCTAGAAGATTGTGAAAAATCACGATCACGCTTGCGAGACTCTTCATACAACTCATTTCCATACTCGGCCTTGAAGGATTTGTCGACCAAGTCCCTGAAGTTGATGAACTCGTGAAGATTCAGGTCATGACGAAGGACGGGGCTAAGTCCCTTGCGGAACCTTGCTTGTTTCTTGGCATCGGTGGATACTTCTTCTTGGGCATAACGTGCTAGACGAGTGAACTCAGTCCTATACTCATGAACAGTCATCTTTCCTTGGGTCAAATTGCAAAATTGTTCTCTCTTGCGCTCCATCAGCTGATCCGGAATATGATATCCTCAGAAATCATCACATAACTCTTGCCAAGTCACCATGTGACCAACTGGTTGCATTGCCACGAAGTTCTCCCACCATTGAAGAGCAGCACCTTCCAGAAAGTACGCCGCAAATAGCACACGATCACCTGGAGCAACATGGGTTGTCTCAAGCTTACGCTCGAGGGAACAAAGCCAATCATCGGCATCAAGGAGCTCGGAAGGACATCAGAATACTGGCGGGTTGAGGAGAATGAAGTCCTGGATGTGACAACACTATGATGCTGACGAGAAGTGTTCTGCTCAATACGCTCGAGAAGACGTGTCTGATCACGACGATTCTGTTTAGCCTCCATCATGATTTCTGCCGTTGAGGTTGGTGGTGGAGGTTCTTCACCGTCTATGTTATCGGAACTGGGGTCAACACCTTGATTTGCACCTGACATTCTGTGTGATAAGAATCAACAATCAGAATAGGATTTAGGACACAGTTCTATGCTAAGATAGAAGACTATAATGCAATAGCATCAAAGCCACAAACGGACAGCACAACGGCTGTACCGGGATGGAAATTGAGACAACCTACAGGATGACGGACATCACTTCCACAGAAACACTATGGAATGATGGCTCAGAATGACCACAACACTCCTACAGCTACAAAGAAGCAATCAACGAGATGTCCTAGTAAAGACATAGATGAGCCTAGTCCTATCTTCCCGTAGAATAAGATGAGGATGACTCAGAACTTAGATCGATGAGGGTAAGGAGAAAAAAGAAGCCTTACGTTGTTCCCTTATACCCAAAGTAGCTATATAACTATAGAATGCTAGACTCGACATCGGCCAATGGTTTGATAATCCTACAGGCAGTCCTGCTCTGATACCAAGTCTGTCGGGACCCGGGGTTAGCGTATGTAATTCCGGTCATAATGCAATCACATGGAGAGCCGAGAGCCGTACCCACTTGTCTAAGCAGACAAGGCCAATCACAGATCACTCTCGGTAAGCATCGAACGTGAGGGGCATCCCATCCAGGCCGGATGATCAACTGAGATGGGTCCTCATCGTCCGCTCACAAGTCTAAATGCTTATGGGTGGTGAATCCCATACTCATAGACAAGTCGCCTCAACCATGTTATCGATTGAATCATAACCCTTACATAGACTTACTCCAGCCCGATCACTTAGTCGGGATCTCGGGCGGGCTCGATCATACAACAAAGTGTGCCACGTGACAGAGTCACGAGCAATCGCATCGCGATGCCCCAAGCTGCGCACATCTAAGGGCCACTTGGTGTATAAAAGACCGCCGGCAAGAACACAACTAAGCTATCGAACCCCACACTAAGACATGCATGTTATAATCATACATGCAGCATACATGTCCAGTGTAAACAGCAGGTAATCACAACATGAACTCTACAAACTCATAGTCTTTATAACTTCTGCTAAACAGGGCAGACATAGTACTTGTATTACAAGCATAGATCACATGGCTGTGATCCAACATTACATCAAACATCAACGGAAGAAAATTATGTCTTAGTAAAGACAAGTTTAACAAATGGCTTAAGAAGCCTGAAAGAAAAGTACAACGACCTTCCAAAGGGCACAGGCTGCTTCCTGGAACTAAACGACTTGGTCCACGTCGAGCTCGAGGTAGAGGCCACCATCAGGGTCAGTGGTCTCGTCTCTAAAACATAGAATAAGAAAACGTGAGTACAAATTCGTACTCAGCAAGACTTACATAGGAACTATACTACTCATGCACATGTATCAAGGTAAAGGGAGGTGGGGTTTCACTTGCAGAAGTGTCAGCTTTGACTTGGCTAGTCTTGAACTACGAGTACCAGACTTGAGGTAAGAAGCGTACACGAGTCCACTACTTTCTCCAACCAATTACACTACTATGGTGCCTTCCTCGACTTCCCACGAGAAAGCACGCCATAGAACTCACACTTATCTTGGTGTATTTTAGAAGTATCCAGTTCAAGTTGTCTAATAATCAAGCTAAGCTTTCCAAGCAGTCCATAACCGCGGACGCGGCTATTCGAATAGTTCATTAACCCTGCAGGGGTGTACTTCTACACACACGCCTCATCAGTTACCGCCTGGGGATGGACCCTTCAAGTGAGTACCGGCGAGGATGCTGCCACGACACTTCACTCACGGCACCATCTCTAGTCCTAGGGAGTCGCCTATTTGAGTTGGGACCACAATCGGAATCCGGCCAATTTTTCTGATGCGGACTCAAACGTTGTGTGACCGCCATCAAGCTGTCAGAACCCTCTGTTAGGTAATGTGCTAGGATCAAGTAACCTTGCATCATGTCAAATTTTTTCAAAGGAAATCAACTTCAAAATCCAAATGGGAGAAGGAACACCCCCCAGATGAATTAATTCAAAAAGGCCAGATAAAAATCTTCTCCAAAAATTCATGTTAGATTTTTGAAAAGTCTTATAAATGAGTGTGATCACATATCAAGTGATGTGGGACCCATCCATGCTCATAGATTTTCAAATAATCAAACAGTGCCTTGGAATTAAAGAAATACCCCTATTTGATTTAAGATTCAAATTATTTGAATTTTAAAAATGTTGAAAGTTTATGAGTGGCTAGTCTATATTATTATGAGGCCACATAAATTTTTTCAGCATTTAATAAAATGTTTAGCTATTTATTTTAGCTAAACAGAACAAAATGTCAGAAAAGGAAAATATAAAAGAAATCAGAATCCTTACCTGGCGCCCAGGCGAAGTCAGCCCACCCCAGCCCAGCCGGCCCGCAGGGGCAGGGGCGTCTTCTTCCCCCTCCCGCGCCTCCAAGCTGCTCGGTGGAATGCCACCGAGCTAGCCGGAGACGACACGTCGCCGTCGAGGAGCTTCCAGGCCTCCCCGTGGCTTCTTCTCGCACCTGGAGACTCCCCGCAGCCTCCGCAGTCCATTCCCCCCCTCCAGAGCTTCCTCCTCCTCCTCCCGTGCTCGAATCCGTCGCCGCCCGAAGCCTCACCGGAGCACCGTCGAGCCCCCGCGTGGCCACCGTGCCCTAGAGCTCAAGCCAGAAAGTCCACCGTGCTCCTCATCCTCGACTTCGATGACTAGCAGCAGGAAACGCATCAATTCGGGCCAGACGAGACGCAAGCTTCACCGAGAACTCGCCGGACCCGCGAGCTCGCCGTCGTCGATTCGCCGCCGTTGAAGCCTCCCCGAGCTTGCTGTTGCTTCTGTTCGATCCGCGGTGAGCTTCTGAGTTTTTCCCCCAAGCTACTAACACACCGTAGCCCCTCTAGCCAAATCCGCCATGAGAACCGAGCTCCTCGCCGCCATGGTTGAGCTAGAGCTCGCCCTCGTGCTCCTCGCGACCCCCCAGTGCGCGCGTTTGACTCATGGGTGTTCCAGCTTTCGAACGCACACGAGCTCAGCCCAATCCGTGCCCCCTAGCCTCGACTACGACCTCGCCGGTTCTCTGTTTCCGCCGGAGTCGTCTCCGTCGTCGATTCCGAGCACCCCGTGACCCCCTGTTGCTTCCAGACGACGCGGACGAAGTTGCTGCGCCCGTTGACGTCCTCCCCGTAGCCTCCCGTGGCCCCTAGCCCATTCCGGCGAGTGCGCCGCCGTGGCCAGGCCACCGTCGTCAAGCCGCCGGTGGGTTAGCCCTTAAGCACTCGGCTAATGACCCCCTGGGTCACTGACCAGTGGGCCCAGTGGCTTAATTAAGCCACTGGATTAACTTAAACCACGGGTTAATTAACCCAGTCACTGACAAGGTGACCCCACATGTCAGCCCCCCCCTGACGTCAGCAATTGCGCAATAAATCATTTAAATGAATTTCCAGAGATTATTTGAATTAAAAGAATTCCAAAAATTCCAGAAAATATCCCAAACTTTGGAAATTCATAGAAAATTCATATTAACTCCAATTTGGACAAATAATATATGAAAAATGATCAGGAGAAAATTATCTTTCCAAATATGCAACTTTCAACTCTGTTTGAGTTGAATTTAAAATGTGATCAGTAGCATTTGCTATTTGATTTAAATGGAATTAAATCAAATTCAAATCAAATATTTTTGCAACTTGAACCATGGCAACATGCTACATTTCAATCACACATCAGAGGCATATCATACACATTTGAAGATGATTCAAAATGATCAAACCTTATCACATACAACTTGGTTAATGTTGAATTCAAATGTGGAGTTTGAATTTGCAATTCAAATTGCAATATACTCCATTTAAATGGAATGCTTAACACATCAGTACCATGAACATCAACCTTTCAATCTTATTCATGTGATTGTGCATTGTACATCAAGTTGATCCTATGATTGTCATGTTGCTGATAGACGTGGAGCCGGAGCCTGAGGTCACCCCCTTCGTTGAAGACCCCGAACCCGAACCTCGTCAGCAAGGCAAGCAAACCCCCTTTGATCATGTCGATAAAATCCCACTTCCCTCTTCATCGAGCTGGACGACTGAAGACCAACTAGTCTAGTCCAAGTCAGACGACTGGTTCCCACTTGGAGGGCTTTGTGTTTAAATAAGGCTTCTTAAGCCATTTGTTAAACTTGTCTGTACTCAGACATAATTTGCTTCCGCTTGTAATGTAATGTTGGATCACATGTATGTGATCTCTGTGTGCACTCTATAAGAGTTATGAATAAATATGTACACTTTTTAGAGAATTGCAATGGTACCTGCTGTTCATACAAGGCATGTGTGCTGCGTGTATGTTTATAACATGCATGTCTTTGTATGGGTTTTCGAGACCTTAGTTGTGTTCTGGCTTATGCACCACGCACACATCACTTGGGTCCACTTCGGTAAACCGGCCGGGTTCACGATAGTGGTAACCAACCCAAGTAGGCGGCTTTCTCGGACTAGATCGGCTATGAGGTAACAGTTGTGGTGAGCATCCTCGCTGACACCCCTTGAATGGTGTCAAGATCAAAGGCGGTAAATGATGGTCATGTGTGTGTAGCGGTACACCCTTGCAAGGTTAACAAAACTATTCGAATAGCCGCGTCCGCGGTTATGGACTGCTTGGAAAGCTTAGCTTGATTATTAGATAACTTGAATCGGATACTTCTAAAACACACCAAGATAAGTGTGAGTGCTATGGCGTGCTTCCTCGTGGGGAAGTCGAGGAAGGCACCATAGTGGTATATTGGTTGGAGAAAGTAGTGGACTCGTGTACGCTTCTTACCTCAAAGTCTGGTACTCGTAGTTCAGGATTAGCCAAGTCAAAGCTGGCACTTCTGCAAGTGAACCCCACCTCCCTTTACCTTGATACATGTGCATGAGCAGTATATCTCCTATGTAAGTCTTGCTGAGTACGACTTTGTACTCACGTTTGCTTAATCTATGTTTTAGATGATGCCACTGACCCCGAAGGTGGCTTCTTCATCGAGCTGGACGACTGAAGACCAACTAGTCTAGTCCCAGTCCGACGACTGGTTCCCTCATGGAGGGCTTTGTGTTTAAATAAGGGTTCTTAAGCCATTTGTTAAACTTGTCTGTACTCAGACATAATTTGCTTCCGCTTGTAATGTAATGTTGGATCACATGTATGTGATCTCTGTGTGCACTCTATAAGAGTTATCAATAAATATGTACACTTTGTAGAGAATTGCAATGGTACCTGCTGTTCATACAAGGCATGTGTGCTGCGTGTATGTTTATAACATGCATGTCTTTGTATGGGTTTTCGAGACCTTAGTTGTGTTCTGGCTGGCGGTCTTTCATACACCAAGTGGCCCTTAGATGTGCGCAGCTTGGGGCATCGCGATACGATTGCTCGAGACTCCGTCTCGTGCACACTTTGTGGTATGATCGAGCCCGCCCTAGACCCCGACTAAATGATCGGGCTGGAGTAAGTCTATGTAAGAGTTTTGAGATAGTCGATAGTATGGTTGAGGCTTTGTCTTTGAATATGGGAGTTCACCACCCATATCATTAGACTTGTGTGCGGACGATGAGGACCCATCTCAGTTGATCATCCGGCCTGGATGGGATGCCCCTCACGTACGATGCTTTCCGAGAACGTTCTGTGCTTGGCCTTGTCTGCTTAGACAGGTGGGTACGGTTCTCGGCTCTCCATATGACTATATCTTAGCTGTACTTGCATACGCTAAGCCCGGGTCCCGACAGACTTGGTATCAGAGCAGGACTGACTGTAGGACTAGTAGCCTTGGCCGAAGTTGAGTCTAGCCTTCTATAGTTATATAGTTACTCTGGGTATATAAGGGAACAACGTAAGGCTTCTTTTTTCTCCTTACCCCCTTCGTTCTAAGTTCTGAGTCACCCTCATCTTATTCTACGGGAAGATAGGACTAGGCTCTCCTCTGTCTGATTAGAACATCTCGTTGTTTGCTTCCTCATAGCCGTAGGAAAGTTGTGATCGGTTTGTTAGAGTGGTTATGCTCCCTGATTTATTACATCGTATGTAAGTGCTGTTTCCATGTTGTAAGAAATTGTCTTTTTCTTGCAATTACAGCCATTATGCTGTCCGAGTCATTCCAGGTTTATCTCATAATCTGATGCATTTGCAAACTCCTTTCTGTTTCAGATGGCAGATCTTCCCCCTCGGCAGATTGTTCGTTTGACCAGGTGCCTGGGTGTGCGTGGCCATCCCGCCACGTTGATCGAGATGATGTCCTATGTAGGATATCGATGGTACCCTGAGTACACCGTCGAGGAGCAGTTCCACGACTTCAGCCAGACGCAGTTCCACTGCATTGTCCGGATCTATCCGCACCACATTGGAGTCACTCAGCCTATCCACTTTGGACATGGCATTGGCGTTACCGAGAACATGGCTGTGCAGGATGCTGCATACTCATGTATGACACTGCTGAGAGAGGAGCACACTTTGCTGAGAGAGACTTCATTCCGCTATATCCCTGCTGCACTTCCAGGAGAAGAGGGATATTACACCGGACTCTACTCAGATCACTCTGCAGAGGATCCAGGACTTCAGGTGACTGCTAGGTTTGCTGGTGACAGAGATCGTGATGCACGCGCTCTCCGTTTCGAGCTCCACGCCACCCGTGTTCGTCTGTATCGAGCACTGACACTTTTGGCACCCTTTGTGAGCGTTGGATCAGTTGAGTTTGATGCGATCTACCCAGTGAGGACTCAGATGCCTTCTCGAGTTGCTTGGCCCGAGATTGGAGGCATTTTTCCACCCCGTGGTCCTTTGCTTCCACCCTACGCCGGACCTAGGCCCCATCCTTGCCCAAATGGATATCAGGGTCCACAAGCCTCCGTGTTTTACGATGGTCACCTTCAGCTACCGGGATACGCGGGTAACTTTTACGAGGACTACTATGGAGATGGAGATGAGTGAGACCGCCTGTGGTCTTACTTAGTGATGATGTAGTAGTATCTTAGTATATTGTAAGCAAGGTGTCTAAGATTCCAGAGGCTTAGAGAAATAATGTCTAGGAAGTCAGAGTGCCTCTGAAGGATGTATCATCTTCATCACGTTTGTATTAGCTTGGTGCTTGTACTAAAACGATGTATGGGTTGTATGACAGCTTGTGAATATATGGCTTGTATGCTTTATCACCATGTTGTCAAGATGATTACTTCCTTTGCTCTGTAATCCTTCCAGTACTTCAATACCTTGATTAGACTCTTCAAATCAACTCTGTTTGACTTTGGTTTTCACCTTCAGGATGTCTCAAGGAACCCGTGGCCAGGTTGGTCGTAACCAAGGTCGTGGGAATGACCAGGAGGAAGGCAACCTTCCACCCCCACCCACGATGGCTCAGGTTCTGATGGAGGTCGAGAGGAACCGCCGAGAGTCTCACCACCTGCTGGAAGTCATTGCTCGCAACACCACTCAGCAGCGCAATGAGCTGGTGTCCCTGAACGACTTCATCCGGCTTCATCCCCCGGTTTTTAGTTACTCCACCGAGCCCCTTGACGTCGATGACTGGCTTCGCAGCATCGAGAGGAAGCTCCAAGCAGGCCGTGTTGCAAATGGCGACAAGGTCAGCTATGCCACCTATCACCTTGAAGGTGCAGCTAGCTCTTGGTGGGAGAACTTTCTGAATATGCGTCCCGTTGGACCGCCCGCATCTTGGGATGAATTCTGCACTTCTTTCCGCGAGCACCACATTCCCAAGGGTCTTATGGACCGCAAGCGTGAGGAGTTCTGCAACCTCACTCAAGGAAGAAGGAATGTTGACGAGTTTAGTCGTGAGTTCAACCGACTTGCTCGTTATGCTACCGAAGAAGTCTCCACCGACTCCAAGAAACAAGAGAGGTTCCGTCGTGGCCTCAACACTGGACTTCGTCGTGAGCTCAATCTTCATGACTTTGCCACTTTCCAGGTCCTTGTTAACAAGGCCATCAAAGCAGAGGACATGAACACCCCCAACGACTTTCGCAAACACCCTAGAGATGACAGTTCATCCAGCTCTGGTTCCCAGAAGCGCAAGATCTGGATCCCAAACAGCATGTTCCGCCAGAACAACCCACCGAGGCAATCCTATGTGGCGCCTCGTCCACTAACCCAGTTCCACCCAGCTCCACCAAATAACCCAGCTCCACGAACTGTTTTTGGAGCCTGTTACAAGTGTGGTCAGGCAGGCCACTATTCTCGCGAGTGTCCCCAGAACCAGATCCAGCACCAGAATGTTCCACCTCGTGCCGGAGGCAACAACAACAGCAGCAATGGTCGTGGAAAGACACCCCAGAAGGTCTACACCGCCAAACCCGCTCCTCCCGCCACTCGTGGACGTGTGAACCAGATCGCCGCAGAAGAGACTGACGACATCACTGACGTCATTCTTGGTACGCTCCCAGTCAATTATGTTCCTACTTCCGTTCTTTTCGACCCAGGAGCATCTCATTCATTCATGTCGGAAAGTTATGCACTTCGTCATGAGTTATCTTTTGTTGAATTGTCCACCCCAATGATTATTCAAACTCCAGGGTCAAGATGGCAGACTAATAGAGTAAGCCATGGTAATCAAATTGCAATTGAGGGTTTAGTATTCCTTGCTTCACTCATAGCCCTTAAGTCTTCAGACATTGATGTCATCCTTGGCATGGATTGGCTATCAAGACAGAATGCCTACCTGGATTGCAAAGGCAAATCCGTGAAACTCACCCACCCTTCAGGCCAAACCGTCAACTATACCTCACCCAGAACAAGAATCCAAGTGCATTCTTTGAATGTACTTCCCCTTCCCGAACTTGAAGATATTCCGGTGGTTCGTGACTTCCCGGATGTCTTTCCTGAAGAGCTGCCGGGAATGCCACCCGACAGATGTGTAGAGTTTATAGTGGATCTTGTTCCCGGAACCGCACCAATTTCCAAACGCCCATACAAAATGGCCCCACGTGAGTTAGCTGAGCTTAAAACCCAACTGGAAGCTTTGTTGGAGAAAGGCTTCATCCTCCCTAGCTCATCGCCATGGGGTTGCCCCGTTCTGTTCGTAACGAAGAAAGATGGAACAGAAAGGATGTGCGTAGACTATCGCCCGCTAAATTTAGCGACGATAAAGAACAAGTACCCATTACCCAGGATCAATGATCTTTATGATCAACTTGCAGGATCCTCTGTCTTCTCTAAGATGGATTTGAGATTATGTTATCATCAAATCAAAATCCGAAACAAGGACATTCCCAAAACGGCTTTTACTACTCGTTATGGTCTTTACGAGTACACCGTCATGTCATTTGGTTTAACCAATGCCCCCGCCACTTTCTCACGCATGATGAATTCGATCTTCATGGAGTATTTGGACCAGTTCGTCATGATTTACCTCGATGACATCCTTATATACTCGAAGAACGAAGAAGAACATGCCGAACACCTAAGGCTGGTATTGATGAAACTTAGAGAGCATCGCCTGTATGCTAAATTCTCCAAGTGTGAATTTTGGCTACCAGAAGTGACCTACTTCGGCCACGTGATTTCTGCAAAAGGCATTGCTGTAAATCCCGAGAGAGTTCAGGCCGTCCTTGACTGGACTCCACCTGAATCGGTAAGCAAGTTAGGAGTTTTCTTGGCCTAGCCATCTATTGCCGTCGCTTCGTCGAGAACTTTTCTAAAGTTGCAAAGCCTCTTACTGAACTCCTCAAGAAAGATAAGAAATTCCTATGGACTCCCAAGTGCGAGGAAAGCTTTCAAGAGCTAAAAAGAAGATTGACTTCTGCACCCGTACTTGCACCTCCAGACACCAAAAAGGATTTCGAGATCTATTGTGACGCATCACGGCAAGGGTTAGGATGCATACTTCTGCAAGATCGACATGTGGTAGCTTATGCTTCACGCCAGTTGCGGCCACATGAAGAGAACTATCCTACCCATGACCTTGAACTCGCTGCCGTAGTTCATGCCCTAACAACTTGGCGACATTACCTCCTTGGTAACCGTTGCGAGATCTATTCCGACCACCAAAGCCTCAAATATATTTTCACCCAGCCAGATCTTAATCTCAGGCAAAGACGCTGGATTGAGTTGATAAAAGATTACGACGTAGTAATTTCTTACACCCCAGGCATAGCCAATGTCATGGCTGATGCACTAAGTCGTAAGTCGTATTGTAACAACCTCATGTTACAACAGTATCAACCACTTCTTCATGAATACTTTCGCAAGCTCAATCGTGAGATTGTTCCTCATGGCTATCTTTCTACCTTGGTGGCGAAACCAACTCTTGAGGATCAAATCATAGTTGCCCAAAGGCGTGCACGAGGTGTTCGCCGGATCAAGGAGAACATTGCTAGCGGAGTTGCTAAATGTTTCTCCACAGATAGCAAAGGAACGGTATTCTTTGAAAATCGTTTGGTAGTACCTAAGAATAAGGAACTAAGGCAACTCATCCTCAAGGAAGCCCATGACACACCCCTCTCAATTCATCCCGGTAGCACAAAAATGTACCGAGATCTACGCCAGAGATTTTGGTGGACTAGGATGAAGAGAGACATTGCTCAATTTGTGGCCGAATGTGATGTTTGTCGTCGCATTAAGGCAGAACATCAAAGACCTGCTGGTACACTTCAACCTTTGTCAATTCCCGAGTGGAAATGGGACAAAGTCGGTATGGACTTCATCACCGGCTTTCCAAAAACCTAGAAAGGAAACAATGTCATCTTCGTTGTCATAGATAGGCTTTCCAAAGTTGCTCATTTCCTTCCGGTTCACGAGTCTATAACTGCTAGCCAGTTAGCGGACTTGTACATCTCTAGAATTGTATCCCTTCATGGTGTTCCTTTGGAAATCAATTCTGATCGTGGTAGCCTTTTCACCTCTAGATTTTGGGGAAGCTTTCAGAATGCTATGGGAACTCATCTCTCCTTTAGTACGGCTTTCCATCCGCAGTCTAGCAGTCAAGTCGAAAGGGTTAACCAAATTCTTGAAGACATGCTCAGAGCTTGTGTTATCTCATTCGGAAAGAATTGGGAGAAGTCTCTTCCATTTGCCGAATTTTCTTATAACAATAGTTTTCAATCTAGTCTGAACATGGCTCCTTTTGAGCTCCTATATGGACGACGATGTCGAACACCTTTAAACTGGTCAGAAACCGGTGAAAGACAATTCTTTGGACCGGATATGATCAAGGAAGCAGAAGAGCAAGTTTGCATTGTTCGTGATCAATTGAAAGCAGCCCAGTCTCGTCAGAAAAGATACTATGATCGTCATCATAGGCAAGAGAGCTACAACCGAGATGAGAAGGCTTACCTTCGGGTTACTCCTCTGAAGGGAACCCAACGTTTCGGTATCAAAGGCAAGTTGGCCCCACGTTACATCGGACCTTTCCGCATTATTGCTAAACGTGGAGAAGTTGCCTACCAACTTGAACTACCTCCGTACCTCTCCCGAGTACATGATGTATTCCATGTGTCCCAACTCAGGCGTTGCTTCAAGGACCCCATCCGCGAAGTCGACCATGAAACGCTTGATCTTCAAGATGACCTTTCTTATCGAGAATACCCTGTTCGTGTTCTTGATTCCGCAGAGCGTGTCACTCATCGTCAGAAGATTAGGTTTCTGAAAGTACAATGGTCACACCACTCCGAAAGAGAAGCTACGTGGGAAAGAGAAGACCGTCTCAGTGCCGAGTACCCCACCTTCCTCCCGCAGACTTCTGAATCTCGGGACGAGATTCTGTTGAGTGGGGGCGAGTTGTCAGAACCCTCTGTTAGGTAATGTGCTAGGATCAAGTAACCTTGCATCATGTCAAAAAATTTCAAAATAAATCAACTTCAAAATCCAAATGGGAGAAGGAACACCCCCCAGATGAATTAATTCAAAAAGGCCAGATAAAAATCTTCTCCAAAAATTCATGTTAGATTTTTGAAAAGTCTTATAAATGAGTGTGATCACATATCAAGTGATGTGGGACCCATCCCATGCTCATAGATTTTTCAAATAATCAAACAGTGCCTTGGAATTAAAGAAATATCCCTATTTGATTTAAGATTCAAATTATTTGAATTTTAAAAATGTTGAAAGTTTATGAGTGGCTAGTCTATATTATTATGAGGCCACATAAAAATTTTCAGCATTTAATAAAATGTTTAGCTATTTATTTTAGCTAAACAAAACAAATGTCAGAAAAGGAAAATAGAAAAGAAATCAGAATCCTTACCTGGCGCCCAGGCGAAGTCAGCCCACCCCAGCCCAGCCGGCCCACAGGGGCAGGGGCGTCTTCTTCCCCCTCCCGCGCCTCCAAGCTGCTCGGTGGAATGCCACCGAGCTAGCCGGAGACGACACGTCACCGTCGAGGAGCTTCTAGGCCTCCCCGTGGTTTCTTCTCGCACCTGGAGACTCCCCGCAGCCTCCGCAGTCCATTCCCCCCTCCAGAGCTTCCTCCTCCTCCTCCCGTGCTCGAATCCGTCGCCGCCCGAAGCCTCACCGGAGCACCGTCGAGCCCCCGCGTGGCCACCGTGCCCTAGAGCTCAAGCCAGCAAGTCCACCGTGCTCCTCGTCCTGGACTTCGACGACTAGCAGCAGGAAACGCATCAATTTGGGCCAGACGAGACGCAAGCTTCACCGAGAACTCGCCGGACCCGCGAGCTCGCCGTCGTCGATTCGCCGCCGTTGAAGC
Source organism: Bromus sterilis (assembly GCA_950022295.1). Lineage (NCBI taxonomy): Eukaryota > Viridiplantae > Streptophyta > Magnoliopsida > Poales > Poaceae > Bromus > Bromus sterilis. The sequence continues at coordinate 26,089,090 of OX465597.1, read as the reverse complement.
CTCCCCGAGCTTGCTGTTGCTTCTGTTCGATCCACGGTGAGCTTCCGAGTTTTTCCCCCAAGCTACTAACACCCCGTAGCCCCTCTAGCCAAATCCGCCATGAGAACCGAGCTCCTCGCCGCCATGGTTGAGCTAGAGCTCGCCCTCGTGGTCCTCGCGACCCCCCAGTGCGCGTGTTTGACTCGTGGGTGTTCCAGCTTTCGAACGCACACGAGCTCAGCCCAATCCGTGCCCCCTAGTCTCGACTACGACCTCGCCGGTTCTCTGTTTCCGCCGGAGTCGCCGCCGTCGTCGATTCCGAGCACCCCGTGACCCCCTATTGCTTCCAGACGACGCGGACGAAGTTGCTGCGCCCGTTGACGTCCTCCCCGTAGCCTCCCGTGGCCCCTAGCCCATTCCGGCGAGTGCGCCGCCGTGGCCAGGCCACCGGCGTCAAGCCGCCGGTGGGTTAGCCCTTAAGCACTCGGCTAATGACCCCCTGGGTCACTGACCAGTGGGCCCAGTGGCTTAATTAAGCCACTGGATTAACTTAAACCACGGGTTAATTAACCCAGTCACTGACAAGGTGACCCCACATGTCAGCCCCCCCTGACGTCAGCAATTGCGCAATAAATCATTTAAATGAATTTCCAGAGATTATTTGAATTAAAAGAATTCCAGAAATTCCAGAAAATACCCCAAACTTTGGAAATTCATAGAAAATTCATATTAACTCCAATTTGGACAAATAATATATGAAAAATGATCAGGAGAAAATTATCTTTCCAAATATGCAACTTTCAACTCTGTTTGAGTTGAATTTAAAATGTGATCAGTAGAATTTGCTATTTGATTTAAATGGAATTAAATCAAATTCAAATCAAATATTTTTGCAACTTGAACCATGGCAACATGCTACATTTCAATCACACATCAGAGGCATATCATACACATTTGAAGATGATTCAAAATGATCAAACCTTATCACATACAACTTGGTTAATGTTGAATTCAAATGTGGAGTTTGAATTTGCAATTCAAATTGCAATATACTCCATTTAAATGGAATGCTCAACACATCAGTACCATGAACATCAACCTTTCAATCTTATTCATGTGATTGTGCATTGTACATCATGTTGATCCTATGATTGTCATGTTGCTGATAGACGTGGAGCCGGAGCCCGAGGTCACCCCCTTCGTTGAAGACCCCGAACCCGAACCTCGTCAGCAAGGCAAGCAAACCCCCTTTGATCATGTCGATAAAATCCCACTTCCCTCTCATGTCTCGCTTATGCATTGTATAGGATGATCACCATGTTACGATTCTACCGCATAGATGAACCCATTCCTTTGCATGACCTATCATTTTGTCACAGTAGTAAGCAAACCACAATCCTAGCAAATGTAGGAGTTGGTTGATATCATGTGGCCCCTGCAATGTTACTGCTTATTGCATGCTTAGTATGATACCATGTTGTTACTGTGATGTGAGTCGGGATGGGAATGATCATGTTGATGATGGTAGAAAAGTGTTGGTGAATCGACCCTAATACAAGGTGAACGATGAGAGGCTGTGTAGGAGTACACGGTGGGTTGTCTCGTTGAACACCGCCCTAGTACGAGTTCTTGTGTGGTGATCCAAGATGAAGAGTACAACCACACATTGGGCTCACTGACCCCTCTCAACTTACTAACTCATCCCTTTCGATGTCCAGATGTCGCAATAGTTCGGAGTTCTGGTAGGCTTGTGGCCTGGATGCTAAGTGAGAGAACGGCTCATCCGAGACCGGCTTATGCACCACGCACACATCACTTGGGTCCACTTCGGTAAACCGGCCGGGTTCACGATAGTGGTAACCAACCCAAGTAGGCGGCTTTCTCGGACTAGATCGGCTATGAGGTAACAGTTGTGGTGAGCATCCTCGCTGACACCCCTTGAATGGTGTCGAGATCAAAGGCGGTAAATGATGGTCATGTGTGTGTAGCGGTACACCCTTGCAAGGTTAACAAAACTATTCGAATAGCCACGTCCGCGGTTATGGACTGCTTGGAAAGCTTAGCTTGATTATTAGATAACTTGAATCGGATACTTCTAAAACACACCAAGATAAGTGTGAGTGCTATGGCGTGCTTCCTCGTGGGGAAGTCGAGGAAGGCACCATAGTGGTATATTGGTTGGAGAAAGTAGTGGACTCGTGTACGCTTCTTACCTCAAAGTATGGTACTCGTAGTTCAGGATTAGCCAAGTCAAAGCTGGCACTTCTGCAAGTGAACCCCACCTCCCTTTACCTTGATACATGTGCATGAGCAGTATATCTCCTATGTAAGTCTTGCTGAGTACGACTTTGTACTCACGTTTTCTTAATCTATGTTTTAGATGATGCCACTGACCCCGAAGGTGGCTTCTTCATCGAGCTGGACGACTGAAGACCAACTAGTCTAGTCCCAGTCCGACGACTGGTTCCCTCGTGGAGGGCTTTGTGTTTAAATAAGGGTTCTTAAGCCATTTGTTAAACTTGTCTGTACTCAGACATAATTTGCTTCCGCTTGTAATGTAATGTTGGATCACATGTATGTGATCTCTGTGTGCACTCTATAAGAGTTATCAATAAATATGTACACTTTGTAGAGAATTGCAATGGTACCTGCTGTTCATACAAGGCATGTGTGTTGCGTGTATGTTTATAACATGCATGTCTTTGTATGGGTTTTCGAGACCTTAGTTGTGTTCTGGCTGGCGGTCTTTCATACACCAAGTGGCCCTTAGATGTGCGCAGCTTGGGGCATCGCGATACGATTGCTCGAGACTCCGTCTCGTGCACACTTTGTGGTATGATCGAGCCCGCCCTAGACCCCGACTAAATGATCGGGCTGGAGTAAGTCTATGTAAGAGTTTTGAGATAGTCGATAGTATGGTTGAGGCGACTTGTCTTTGAATATGGGAGTTCACCACCCATATCATTAGACTTGTGTGCGGACGATGAGGACCCATCTCAGTTGATCATCCGGCCTGGATGGGATGCCCCTCACGTACGATGCTTTCCGAGAACGTTCTGTGCTTGGCCTTGTCTGCTTAGACAAGTGGGTACGGTTCTCGGCTCTCCATATGACTATATCTTAGCTGTACTTGCATACGCTAACCCCGGGTCCCGACACAAGCTCAACTCGATCATGATCACTTGATTCAATGTGCCCACAACCTACGCCAACCACTTACCTTGGTTCCACCTGCTTGAGATCGTTAAAGGGCGAACTACTTGCGACTCCTGGACTGGTCCGGGGTGAGGTACTAGGCCGAGAGGGTTCAGTGAGCCCAATGTGTGGTCGTACTCTTAGTCTTGGATAACGACACAAGAACTCGGGCTTAAGGCAGTATTCAACGAGACAACCCACTGTGTACTCCTACACAGCCTCTCATCGTTCACCTTTGTTTAGGGTAGATTTACCAACACGTTACCACCATCATTCACATGATCACTACCATCCCGACTCACATCAAAGTAGCCTCAGGTAACAACTCTAAGAATGCAATAAGCTGTAACAGTTGCAGGGGCCACATGATAACAAACAACTCCTACATCTGCTAGGATTGTGGTTTGCTTACTACTGTGACAAAATGATAGGTCATGCAAAGGAATAGGTTGAACTAGCGGTAGAACGTATCATGGTGACATCCTAAACATGCATTTGCGAGAATGAGAGGGAACTGGGATTTTATCGACATGATCAAAGAGGGGGTTTCTTGCCTTGCTGACGATCACGAGGTACTAGCCTTCTGACGTGAGGTTGAACTCGTCTCCGAGATCAACTCTACCGAGAAGAAGCAATCACCGAAGCACTGGAAGTAAAGCACAATCAAGATAATACAATGCACAATCAATATGTAATACCAAGTATGGCAATGTGCTGATGTGACTTAGGTTTAATTTGCAACATGTTAATTGAAGTTGATTTGAAAAGTAAATTCAAATTCAAACTCCAAATGTTATTCAATTTAGTTCAACTTGCATTTGCTAAAGTTGGTACTTTGTTAACCAAGTGATCATATGTGTGAAATGCTTCTGAAGTACAAGTGAAGTGTGGTGCATTTCAATGGTTGAAGTTGGAATAACTTTTGAATTGAATTTGAAATAATTCCAATTAAATCAAATAGCAAAATCTACGAATCCCTTTTTAAGATCAACTACAACATAGCTGAAAGTTGGAAATTTGGATAGAGGATTTTCTCCTGATCATTTTTCATATATTACACTTTGAATTTGGAGTTATAGTTTAAAAGATATTCAATTTCAAAGTTTTGCTTATTTTCTGGAATTTACTGAATTTATTTAATTATTTTAAAAGGTTGTTCTGTTTATTGCGTCCTTAAGACGTCAGCATGACGCAAGGGGGGGGCTGACCAGTGGGTCCTGGCTGTCAGTGAGAGAGGGGTTAAAACCCGGTTTAAAATAAACCGAGTGGTTTAATTAGCCTCTAGGGCCCGCATGTCAGTGAGAGAGAGAGAGAGAGATTAGAGGGGGGCTTAGGCCTAACAGGCCGGCGGCTAGACGCCGGTGGCATGGGGCACGGCGGCGCTCGCCGGAGTGGCGATTCCGGCCACGGGGAAGGGAGCTGGAGGCATGGGTGCGTGCCCCGTGCTCGTGCGCGTCACGTGGAGCACGCCGGTGACCTCGAGGAGGCCCTAGGCCATGGCTGCGACGAAAGGCGCGGCGGCCGGGCTCTGGTGCGGAGGGAAACGGAGTCGAGGGGATGGGGAGAGGAACGGATAGGGGGATTCGAAGCGCGGACCTCACCGGAGTGGGAAGGCGTCGACGGGGAGGTCGGGGATGAGCTGGCCGTGGAGAATTTGGCGAAGGTGCCCACGGCCGCCGGCGGCGAGATGGTGAGGAAGGCGTCGTCCACGGGGCCTCCGGGCTCGATTGGATGCGCTTGAAGACGAAGTCCACGACGGAGAACCTCCTGGACAAGGTTGCACGGCGATTTGAGGCTGTTGGCCGCGACGATGCACTAAGATGCTCTCCGGTGAGCTCTCGGGGCGGCTCGGAAATGGCGGCAGAGGAGAGGAGAGAGGTCGCGAGGGGAGGGGAAAGTGGCCTGGGGCCTTCCGGACGCCTCCAGGCTAGAGAGAAAGAGGAGGGGGGTCTGCACTACCCAGAGGAGGAGGTGGCGGCCATGCCCGCACCGCACGGCTCCTCTAGCGCTCCTTCTGGCAAGGAGGAAGAAGACAAGGGGGCTGGAGTGGGCTGGGCCAGATGGGCCTTCGCCTGTGCGAAAGGTAAGGTCTCCTCTGTTCTTTTCTTTTTATTTCTTTCTGTTATTTGTTTTTCCCTTTAAATTAAATAGCTAGGGCATTTGTAAAAACTCCCAATTATTTTTAAAAACCCTAGGTGACTCTATAAAAGTCAACCCCAAGTTTTGGGAATTTTTGAAATTCAAATTATTTGAATTTCAATCCAAATAGGCAATTTATTTAATTTCCAAGCCACTATTTGGATTTTTGAAAAATCTATGAGCATGGGATTAATCCCAAATCACTTCTAAAATGATCACACTCATTTTTAGGATTTTTCAACACATCCAAAAGAATTTTGGAAAAGATTTATTTCTAGCCTTTTTATTTAATTCAATTAGGGCTTTTCTTTTCCCCATTTCCTTTTCTTTTGCAAAATTTTTCAAGATGCAAAAATGCAAGTTTAGAAAAACACAAACCTAAATTAGGGTTCTGACAGTGACCGTGTCGCTGTCGAATTTGAAGTCCCACCCATACTCGTTTGACTCGATTCAGCTTGCTAGCGGAAAGATACTTTTGTCTGTCGCCATGGCTATTTCTGTGAGTTCTTGCTCGGATCTGGAGGTGTCAGAGACTTTGTGGAAATCGCGGTCACATTTGTCTGACTTGATGAAGCTCCCGTTGAGTGTAATGACGCCCGCGGATCCTGGCATCTTGAGTTTGAGGTAGGCGTAGTGTGGAATCGCCATGAATTGTGCGAACGCTGGACGTCCCAATATGGCATGATACTTTGATTTCCAATCGAGTACTTCGAACTCCAGGGTGTGTCTTGCGAAATTGCGTCTGTTGCCGAAGACGACTTCGAGCTTGATTAGTCCAAGGGAAGTAGTTGCTTCTCCTGGGACTACTCCGTATAACACGGTGCATGATTTCTTCCATACTGATCGAGGGATCAACATCTTGCGCAGGGTGCTGACGAAGATTATGTTCATGCTGCTTGGCTTCTTGCTGTTTTTCCTCCTTGAGGCTGTCGGCAAGTTCGTTGAACAGGCGGCAGTCTCCCAGAGTGTGGCTCGATCTGATGTCTCCCCGGTTGTCTTCGAAGCAGTGGATCATGCAGGATCCTTCTAGCTGTTCCCTGACCGTGAGCTTTCTGGATCCGGCGTGCCGCTTCCTCCTTGAGATTCGGAAGAACAACGCGTGGTCCGTTGGGTGCTCGTGAGCTCGCGGGTCGACTTCGATCCCTTCACTTAGATTCTGGTTCCTTATGAGATTGGCGAATTCGTCTGGCCTTCGATCTGGGTCGTAGTATTCGCCAGTCCGAGTCTCAGAGTCGCTGTCCTGGCGGGCGGCGGCTGACCGCACGACGGCGGGTCGTCGAGTGGTCGGCGATCGCGTGGATGTATAATTTGACTCGTCGGGTGTAGTCTCTTCGTAGAATCCTTGCGCCTCTCTTCTGAGTCGTCGATCTCTTCCTCGTTGGCGATGGTCTTGGCGATCGTTGAGCTCGAGTTCGGAGTCCGTGTCTTGTTGTGCGGCGGGTGCCTGGGTGGCGGTGAGTCGTCGAGTGGTTGGCAAGTCCTCCTCTTTGTGTTGTAGTTCGTTGATCGGGACCTCCGTGTGGAACCCTCGCGCCTTTCTTTTGGGTTGTCGAGTTCTCCTCCGCTGGCGGTGGGCTCGGTTGCCTCCGTAGTATTGGTCTTGGCACGGCTGCAGGCTGAGCGATCTTGCCGGGGCGGCAGAGATATTCGCCGTGATCTTGAATTCCTCGGATAGATTGTATCTGGTTCTTGCTCTTGAGTTGTGGCTTGCTGAAGACGGAACCGCCGAGATCGTAATTCCAACCTGTGTAGTTCCCACAGACGGCGCCAATTGACGGGAATGTACCCCGGCAAATCCCATGGTCAGGGACCCTGGGTTAGTCATGAGAGGCACAGGTTGGACGATAGCTCGTCGGCTAATAGGAGGATACGTTCCTGCTCGATATTATTGATCGGAGATGGCGATTACTGAGGAGCCAAGGCTAGTGCGCACAAGGCTAGGGTTATAGATTGTGTATTGCTTGATCTCGAGGTCTCCCCTCCTAGCCCTTATATACTAGGCTAGGTCTCGGGGAGTCCGTCCTAGATTACAGATGAGGTTTCCTAACCATGATCTTGTTCCGTACGGCAGGTTTGCACCTTCCTTATGACTCGCGGACTCCTACGTCGGTGCCACTAGTGGGCCAAGGCTGGGCCAAGGCGGCATATTTTTGGGCCTTCTGTCTTCGGGTACACCGCGTAGGCTCATCCATAGGAGTCGTGGGGTCACCCCCTCGTCACCCCGTGCATCACCTTCTCCATCAACAATCATCAGTTCGTCCTTCGTCTCACTATATTTTTATCACTTCATGCGTTATGTGCTATGCTTGGAGCGTCTCGCTCTTAGGATTTTTTTTGTTTTCTTTAGCTTTGCTTGCTGTTCATAACAAGTTAGACATTGTCTTACTTTGTGTGGGAGAGAAACGCAATCCACTTTAAAAATCTAGAACACATCATAGGATTCTTCATGCCTATCTTTTTGCTGTTGTGTGTTCTTTATCTTTCCGTAGCTACTGCCATGTTTAGTTTTAGTTTTAGTTTTTCTTTAGCAAGAGCCTTGGATTTTGTCTAATTTGTTGCTGCAACTCTCTTTGTTTTTTATGTTTATCTTGTTAAGAGAGTTGGTTGTTGCACTGAGTTATGTCTTGTCTTGAAAGTAGGTGACTGAGGTTGCTATTTAATTTCAGTAGTAACTTGCAATAGTTTTGAGGTATTGATGTGAGTAATGTTTGAACTTTTGGTGTCAAGAGCTCTAGACTATTAGTGATAGGTGTCATATTTTGGGAAATCCGTGTTTATTTTCAAAAAACTACAAAACTAGTTGAGAACTCTAGCTACTAGATGGATCACTACTCTTCTGAGGGGTCGTATATTAGAGCACACTCACGTACCATGAGTCGAGGATGCGCAAGGATAATCAAACCCCCATACACTCCTCCTCAGGGTACTTTTCTCTTTGTGAACCTCCTTATTAGATTGAGAGTTACCGATAATAAGTGCATGAGTTCTTCGGACTAATGTAAGTATTGAGAGTTGACACGTCCACCTCCTCATATTTGCTAGCATTTCCCATGCCATGCATTGCCTCCTTCTCACTCCGAGAGTTGGCGTCCACCTTCGCCGATACATCCAAACCCTTGGCATGATACGCTCTGTCATCATAAGCCTCCTTATATCTTTCCTCAAAACAGCCACCATACCTACCTATCAAGGCATTTCCATAGCCTTTCCGAGATATATTGCCATGCAACATCCACCTCTTCATGACTTCATCTTCATGTCATACATGTTCCTGCTACACTGGCAGCGGCATACATTGCATACATCATGATAGCTAAATCTTCTTTATGATTTGAGTACCTTGTAAAGTGTGAAAGATCTTCTATACCCTCTTGTAAATTAGAGTGTTGCCCTTAAGTGAGGAAAAGATCCCAAAGTGGACAAAATAAAAGATCCCAAAGTGGACAAAATAAAAGATCCCAAAGTGGACAAAATAAAAGATCCCAAAGAGGACAAATGAGAGTTAAACAGAAAGATCCATTGAGGCCACCAAAAAAATACAAAAAATAGAAAAAAGAGAAAAAGAAATAAAAAGAGAGAAAGGGGCAACACTAATATCCTTTTGAAAGATCCACACTAGTACTCCCTCTAATCCTTGTACTCCATAGAGATGATCATATGCATATAGCTATGTGGGGACATTCACACTATAGAACTTGGCTTGCCTATTCCAAGGATGAGCCTCCTCAAAAGAGCTCTAGGTCTTCATGAGCGAGCAAGTTATATGCACCCTCACTAGTCCCATTGGAGAGTTTTCAGCTCATATTTGCATCCGTTGCATGGCAATCCCTACTCCTCACATCATATCTATCATTTGGCCTTCTCGCCTCTGATTGTCCTCATTGATGTGAGCCTTTCTCACCTTTTTGTCTTCCTCCTCCACCATATTCTCTCTTTTCAATCCTAAGTGTCAACTTTCGTGCTTACACTCATCCATGGCATGAGTGCTCAAAATATCAAAAAGGAGTGGATCAAATTGACTTGTACCTGGCTAGTGGTCTGGGGACGAGTCAAGATAAGATTCCAAAGAAGACCAAGTGTGAAACTTTAGTAGATTGAGTTCTCAAGAAAAATACTTTTTCTTCTCGTATTCCCTATCCCCCTTCTTGCACGCAAACACCATTTGGAGACATTCGAGTCACGGACAGCGAGAGCTCTTGCACCTAATGTTCTTTTGTTACTTGTTTCAATGCTGATATAAACTCTTGCATGTTATGACTTGAATTTAATTACATTATTGATTACTTTACTTTTCAATGTTATTATATGGTTGGTATCATTCACCTACTCGAGGACGAGCAGGAATTAAGCTTAGGGATGTTGATACGTCTCAAATGTATAGATAATTTCTGCTCGTTCCATGCATGTTTTGTGTGATATTGCTATGATCTAGATACACTTTCATACACTTTTGATCATATTTGGACTAACCTACTAAGTCAGTGCACCCCAGTGTCAGTTCTTGTTTTCTCCTGTTTTTCTATTTCAGTTTTTCCCCATATAAAAAGTGCTCCAAAAATCCGGGAAAAATCAGATAAAAAATCAGCGTGTCGGAAGACTCCAGAACCTCGAAGGAGGGACATGGGCCCACCACCAGGCGCCCAGGCGGCCACCTGGTGCGGCCAGGGTCAGTCCGCACCAGGGGGGCGACTAAACCCCTGGTGGCCCCCCTGGTTGCCCCCCTTCTCCTATTTATTCTCCGTCACGGGGAAACTCCAAAGAGAGAACCCTATTTTCCAATCTCGCCTCTGTTCCGCTGCCGCCGCGCTTCCAAGATCGGGAGCCGTTAGTAGCCTTCCCAGCACCCTCCCGAAGGGAGGATCGACCTCCGGGAGCTTCTCCTCCACCATGGACGCTTCCAGGATGTGTCGTGAGTAGTCTACCTTGGACCATAGGTCCGTGATCAGTAGCTATGTGATGTTCTCCTCCCCTCTTTGTTCTTCATGGTTTAGACCTCGTGAGCTGCCCTACATGATCGAGACACATATGTAATCTTTTCTGCTTTTGCTATGCTGAGTTTGATGGGATCTGATGGATTATGAGATTATGTTCAGATTGTGATAGAGTAATATATTTGGTTTGTATCTCTTATATTTTTGTTCCTAAGTAATTCTTGCATGTTCTCCGTTGCTGTTTATTACTTTGGCCAAGTGGTAGATAGTAACTCCAAGAGGGAACGTTATGCTCGATTGTGGGTACATGCCCCCTGATGACACGCTTGAGTGACAGAAACATGAGTCTAGGGGATGTGTTGTGGCCACAAGGGGGAAAACAACAGTGCTTGTAACCGCGGTTGCAAGGATTGTTTACTTTACGCAAAGTTCTTTTTAATGCAGTTGTCTGTTGCTTTGGGTTTACACTTTGGGTGGGGCTCGCAACTTAATACCAGCGAGATTTTCTGGATAGATATCTCAAGGTGGATGATTTGTAGTAGAGGCAGATGGATTTCGGTCTACTTATTTTGGCGTACTGCCCATGCTTATGAGCCTCTTCCTTTCTTTTGTAGCATAGTTAGCATTGCGGTGCGTTTATAATCCTGTCAATTGTCCATCTGTAATTTGTTTACCTTGCATAGAAATCTTATCATCTTTTGGGAGAGAGGCATCACTAGTGAACATCACGGGGCCCCGGTCCATATTCTTATCGTTGTTTTCAAGTTCATTCATTTTCTCGCATTTACTTTCAGCTGCTATTGCCATTATCATTATCCCTTGTGTGTTTGAACCTTTGTAAACAACAAGACCGGAGAGATTGACAACCTCTCTGAACTTCGTTGGGAGAAAAGTTAATTGTATTATGTGCAGGTCTGCGTCAGTTGCGCCACTGTCACCTACTTATCATTGCCGGAGTCCTATGGGAGACAAACCCTATCCTCTACATAGGGGAAATTTTCTGCTATCCTACATCTCACCTTCCACTTGGGGTAACCAACGAAGGGCGAGAAGCCATTACCACTTCCACACCATCATGCCACCGAACCAGACTTATTTCGTGCAGCCACATTTGCCTGTATGGGCAGGCCTTAGCTTGGGCTATCGTAGTACCTTTTACGGGTGCCACCCAAGAGGTGAGGTTACGCATTGCACGCTACCCTGATCAGGTAGGTGGTGGTAATCTCGAGATCCAGACTTGATATGTTTACCCGGGAGTCCTCGATTGGGACAATGTTATGGACCATGCGATGGCAGGTGTCTGGAGGACACGGGGATACCCAAGGCATGCGATGTTGGTGTCACCATAGAAAGGTTACGCGGTAGTCAGGTTTCGTTGGAGTAGTACTGGTCCGTTGGGCAAGGAACTCCATGGTGTGGGTAAAGTGCACAACCTCTGCAGAGTGTTACAAATCTATTCGAATAGCTGAGTCCACGGTATTGGACACAGTTCGTTCTAGATCACACTATGGGTCAACACAAACCGGTAAAATGATGATGTTAACTTGTGGTCATGCGATCACCGGTATGATCGGATGTCATGCGATGACCCGACTGCTGATTCAGAACGGACTCGGAGGTAAGCTACATGATCATGCGATTATCATGGGTGGTGGGTATTTAAACAATCTTAACTATGATATTGTGCTATGCTCATTATGTTTGCATTGTTGTTATTGTTCACTGATGACATGGATGTTGTGAGCTTGCAAGTACATTCGATGTACTGACCTGGCGTGCCATACCAGATGCAGGAGAAGTTGTGCCTGCAGACTCTGGTGTGTCGTACTTCGCGAACTAGGCCGTATCCCAACAGTGTCCCCGTGGAGTGGAGCTCCATCACCCCGTTATTCCGCTGCCGTAGAGTATCCCGTTGCTCATATCGAGGCCCCGAGATTTTTTACAAATAATGTAGATATTGTTGCCGCACGAGATGGGTCGCCCTGCCTCGTAGCAGTTTGTATCCAGAATCTATGTACATGTAATATTATTAATGAATCGGTTATTTCTGTACCAATATGTTGTGCATTGCCAAAAGACATGATCTCTGGGCTGGCAATGTGAGGTAAACCGGTTGCTCTGAGACGGGGTGCCACAATGGATGCGCACGATCCGATTGTATCCGATCCAGATATCCTTGGGCAAGATCTTCGGCAGCAGTTTCGGAACAAGTCGATGATGTCTACGCACGCTTCTATTCTTGTAGACTATGTTGGGCGTCCAAGCGCAGAGGTTTGTAGGACAGCAGCAATTTCCCTAAAGTGGATGACCTAAGGTTTATCGAACTCAGCGAAGTAGAGGTTGAAGATGGTCTCTTTCAAACAACCCTGCAATTAAGATACAAGTAGTCTCTTGTGTCCCCAACACACCTAATACAACTAGGAGTTGTATAGGTGCACTAGTTCGGCGAAGAGATGATAAAATATGGGTGATAGGTGTGATAAAACGAAGTAATATAAATCTGTAATAAAAAGTGCAGCAAAGAAACAAGTAACAAAAGTGAGTGCAAACGGTGTAACAATGATGGAAACAAGACCTAGGCTTCATACTTTCACTAGTGGAAACTCCCAACAACATTAACATAGTCTAATCACATGATATTTCCCATAAAACATGCAATGGAGACGCACTCGGAGGTCATTCCTTTGTGGTCAAGAGAGGATGAGAATTATGTAGGGCTACAAAAGCACACCTCAAAGTTCGTAGATCTCAATCTATGGATTTCCCAATGTCACCGCGGCCATCCAAAGAGAGTACCACAATCACCACAACATATCTAAAGGATAGTCAAAGACAAGCACCAAGAGAATCTCAATCTTCAATCCACACACAAAAGAGGAAAGCACTCATGATAATATTCTTCTAACCCATGTCCAATAGACCGCTGTCACCTTGGTCTCGGAGATTATACTAGATAAGATCAATTGAGTACATCAATCCAATACATAGAGGAAGGGGAAATATCATGGGATCACCCTAGATTAACATAGCCTATGATCACAACAAAGATCACATCATGGGAGAGAGAGAAAACACATAGATCAAGATATAAGCCTTAGCCCCGAGGGGAACTACTCACACATGGACATGGTAAGAGGGAGAGTTGTTGATGGAGAGGTGCAGCCCGGAGGAGATGAAGGAGACGGCGACGACGGCGGCCACGGCGGTGGCGGCGCCCACGGCCACAGCCACGGCCCTTGGGGGCAGCGGCCCTTGGCCCCTTATTCTTCCTTGGAGATGGTGCTGCTGTGGAGATTGATCTCCCCCTCAAGACGGCTGCCAAGGGGGAGGAAATTTCGTGGTGCCCTTTGATCTAGGTTTCCTCTCTTTATATAGACTCTCGGATTCCTGTCATCCAGATTACGTCTTCTGTATTTCGGGGTTTCTGGAAGCATCCGGACTTCGATTGGGCCGAATTTTATGTCGAAATCCACCGGAAAAATATTCCCTAAAACTTTGTAGTTTTAAGTTTTTCCGTTTGAGGCCGTCTTCTAGCGTTTCCGAGGCGATCTTTAAAATATGTCTGGTGGGAAAGATTTCGGGAGAGTTAGAGTCCAACTCCTACAAGGCTCCTTTTTGTGATTTTTCCTTTATCCAAGTAATTCCTACACATAAAGTACAAAAACAAGAACTTGTGCACTCTTGCAACCATTAATAGGTTAGTTCCAAAATATGTTATAAAAAGATATGAAAGTGTATCAAAAGCATAGCAATATCACACAAAACATGCATGGAGCAATCAGAAATTATAGATACGTTTGGGACGTATCAACATCCCCAAGCTTAATTCCTGCTCATCCTCGAGTAGGTAAATGATAAGAAGCATAATTTCTGTGGTAACATGCTAGGAACCATATAAGAACTTTGAAAGTAAAGCAATCAAATCATGCAATTCAATTCAAGTCTTAACAAGCAAGAGTCTATATTAGCATTGAAACAAGCAACATAAGAACATAAAGGTGCAAGAGCTCTCGCTGTCCGTGACTCGAATGTCTCCATATGGTGTTTGCGTGCAAACAGGGGATAGGGAAATACGAGAGAAAAAAGTAATTGTTGAGAACTACTATCTACTAAAATTTCACACTTAGTCTCCTTTGGATTCTTATCTGGACTCGTCCCCAGACCACTAGCCAGGTACAAGTCAAAATGATCCACTCCTTTTCAACATTTTGAGCACTCATGCAATGGATGAGCATAAGCAAGAAAGTTGACACTTAGGATGGAAAAAAGAGAAAAGGTGGAGGAGGAAGACAAAAATGGTGTGAAAGGCTCACATCAATGAGGACAATCATAGGCGAGAGAAAGCCAAATGATAGATACGATGTGAGGAGTAGGGATTGCCATGCAACGGATGCACATATGAGCGAAGGCAAGCTCTCCAATGGAACTAGTGGGGGTGCATCCAACTTGCTTGCTCAAGAAGACCTAGAGCTTATTTGAGGAGGCTCATCATTGGAATATACAAGCCAAGTTCTATAGTGTGAAGGGTCCCCACGTAGCTATATGCATGTATGATGATCTCTATGGAGTACAAGGATAAGAGGGAGTAATAGTGTGGATCTTTCAAAAGGATAGTAGTGTTGCCCCTTTCTCTCTTTTTATTTTCTTTTTCTCTTTTTTTTCTATTTTTGTATTTTTTTGGTGGCCTCAATGGCTCTTTCTATTTAACTCTCATTTGTCCTCTTTGGGATCTTTTAATTTGTCCACTTTGGGATCTTTTCCTCACTTAAGGGCAACACTCTAATTTACAAGAGGGTATAGAAGATCTTTCACACTTTACAAGGTACTCAAAACATAAAGAAGATGTAGTTATCATGATGTTTGCAATGTATGGCACTGCCAGTGTAGCAGGAACATGTATGACATGAAGATCAAGTCATGAAGAGGTGGATGTTGCATGGCAATATATCTCGGAAAGGCTATGGAAATGCCTTGATAGGTAGGTGTGGTGGCTGTTTCGAGAAAAGATATAAGGAGGTTTATGATGACAGAGTGTATCATGCCAATGGTTTGGATATACCGGCGAAGGTGGACGCCAACTCTTGGAGTGAGAAGAAAGCAATGCACGGCACAGGAGAGGCTAGCAAGTATGAGGAGGTGGAAGTGTCAACTTTCAATACTTACATTAGTCCGAAGAACTCATGCACTTATTATCGGTAACTCTCAATCTAGTAAGGAGGTTCACAAAGAGACAAGTACCCCGAGGAGGAGTGTATGGGGGTTTGGTTATCCTTGCGCATCCTCGACTCATGGTACGTGAGTGTACTCTAATATTCGACTCCTTAGAAGAGCACTGATCCATCTAGTAGATAGAGTTCTCAACTAGTTTGTAGGTTTTTGAAAATAAACACGGATTGCCCAAAATACGACACCTATCACTAATAGGCTAGAACTCTTGACACCAAAAGTTCAAACATTACTCACATCATTACCTCAAACTATTGCAAGTTACTACTAAAATTAAATAGCAACCTCAATTACCTACTCTCAAGACAAGACATTACTCAGTGCAACAACCAACTCTCTTAACAAGATAAACATGAGAACTAAAGAGAGTTCAGCAACAAACTAAACAAAATCCAAGGCTCTTGCTAAAGACAAACTAAGACTAAAACTAAACATTGCAGTAGCTACGAAAAGATAAAGAACACACAACAGCAAAAAGATAGGCATGAAGAATCCTATGACGAGTTCTAGATTTTTAAAGTGGAGCGTGTTTCTCACCCACAAAAAGTAAGACGGGATCTAACTTGTTATGAACAGCAAGCAAAGCTAAAGAAAACTAAAAATAAAACCTAAGAGCGAGACGCTCCAAGCATAGCACATAACGCATGAAGTGATAAAAATATAGTGAGACGAAGGACGAACTGATGATTGTTGATGGAGAAGGGGATGCACGGGGGCATCCCCAAGCTTAGACGCTTGAGTCTCCTTGAATATTTATTGGGGATGCATGGGGGCATCCCCAAGCTTGAGCGCTTGACACTCCTGGATCTTCTTTCATCATCTTCCATCGCACACTTGAAAACTCCCTTCATACATAACTCATCATAAGCTGATTAGAGAGGTTAGTACCCATAATAAATAATTTTTTCCCACTAGATGTAAAGATATTCTTGAAGATCTACTGTTTCTCAAGATTGCCAAAAGTTTTTTGCAAAGAAAAAGCAAGCTTAAGGTTTGCAAAAGTTAGGAGAGACAAAACGTGGCAGAATCTGTGAAAAACAGAACAACAGGTAGTAAAGAATTTTTTAGGGGTACTTCTGCAACTCAAATCTAAAAACTCAGAACAGACGCTCGAAATTCAATTGTATGGAGCACGCTGTCAAACAAATTCACATCAAAAAGATGATCTGGTGATTTTAGGGTAATTTTTTCGTCCAAGGACAGAATCTGTTTTCTGGACAGCATGTCACAACTTTTGAACTTTCTTGCAATCGGAGGCTAGACTTGGCACAAAGATTGAAAATTAAGATACAATGATGTTGCTACAGTAGTAACAATCATCAAGACCACTAAAAACTGAAAGTAAAAAACTTAAAGTAAAGATAACAAGGGTTGTCTTCCTAGAGCTCTTTCTTTATAGTCATAAAGATAGGCTTAAGATTTTCATGATGCTCTCATAGGAATAAGTAATAAGAGTTGAAGAACAAAAGAGAGCATCAAGAAGAAAATAACAAACACATTTAAGTCTAACATGCTTCCTATGCAAAGGGATCTTCTAGAGAAGTAACTCATTGAAGCATAAAGATATTAGCATAGGAAGGAAAAATAAATGCAACTTCAAAACCTTCAACATAAAGAGAGGGAACTTGATATTATTGGAATATCTATAAGCATATGTTCCCCTCTCATAATAATTTTCAGTGGGATCATGAATAAACTCAACAATATAAGTATCACATAAAAAATTCTTATCATGATCCACAAGCATAGAAAATTTGTTACTCTCCACATAAGTAAAATCCTTCTCATTAGTAATAGTGGAAGCAAACTCAAGAAAATAGCTATCACATGAATCATTATTATCATGATACACTTCCAAACATTCATTCTTTATAGCATAAGTGTCATCACAATAATCATCATAGATAGGAGGCAAAGTATCATCAAAATAAATTTCCTCATCAAAACTTTGGGGGCTAAAAAGATCATCTTCATCAAACGTAGCATCCCGAAGCTTATAGCTTTGCATATCATTAGCGTCAAAAGTATTCAAAGAAGACATGAAAATAACATTACTACTATCATGAGTGTTATGCAAATAATAAAGCTCCATAGGATTTTTGATTTCCTCCTCAAACACTTCATGTCCTAACTCAAGATAGAGCTCATAAAGCTCTCTCATAATTTTTTTGTTGTTTTCCATAAAGCCTAACTAGTGAAAATAAAAACAAGAAACAAAAAGATTTAATTGCAAGATCTAAAGATATACCTTCAACGCTTACCTCCCCGGTAACGGCGCCAGAAATAGCTTGATGTCTACGCATGCTTCTATTCTTGTAGACTATGTTGGGCCTCCAAGCGCAGAGGTTTGTAGGACAGCAGCAATTTCCCTCAAGTGGATGACCTAAGGTTTATCAAATTAAGGGAAATAGAGGTTGAAGATGGTCTCTTTCAAGCAACCCTGCAATTAAGATACAAGAAGTCTCTTGTGTCCCCAACACACCTAATACAAGTAGGAGTTGTATAGGTGCACTAGTTCGGCGAAGAGATGGTAAAATATGGGTGATAGGTGTGATAAAACGAAATAATATAAATCTGTAATAAAAAGTGCAGCAAAGAAACAAGTAAAAAAAGTGAGTGCAAACGGTGTAACACTGATGGAAACAAGGCCTAGGCTTCATACTTTCACTAGTGGCAACTCCCAACAACATTAACATAGTCTAATCACATGATATTTCCCATAAAACATGCAATGGAGACGCACTCGGAGGTCATTCCTTTGTGGTCAAGAGAGGAGGAGAATTATGTAGGGCTACAAAAGCACACCTCAAAGTTTGTAGTTCTCAATCTATGGATTTCCCAATGTCACCGCGGCCATCCAAAGAGAGTACCACAATCACCACAACATATCTAAAGGATAGTCAAAGACAAGCACCAAGAGACTCTCAATCTTCAATCCACACACAAAAGAGGAAATCACTCATGATAATATTCTTCTAACCCATGTCCAATAGACCGGTGTCATCTTGGTCTCGGAGATTATACTAGATAAGATCAATTGAGTACATCAATCCAATACATAGAGGAAGGGGAAATATCATGGGATCACTCTAGATTAACATAGCCTATGATCCCAACAAAGATCACAGCATGGGAGAGAGAGAAACCACATAGATCAAGATATAAGCCTTAGCCCCGAGGGTAACTACTCACACATGGACATGGTGAGAGGGAAAGTTGTTGATGGAGAGGTGCAGCCCGGAGGAGATGAAGGAGACGGCGACGGCGGCGGCGGCGCCTACGGCCACGGCCACGGCCCTTGGACCCTTCTTCTTTCTTGGAGATGGTGCTGCTGTGGAGATTGATCTTCCCCTCAAGACGGCTGCCAAGGGAGAGGAAATTTCGTGGTGCCCTTTGACCTAGGTTTCCTCTCTTTATATACTCTCGGATTCCCGTCATCCAGATTACGTTTTCTGTATTTCGGGGTTTGTGGAAGCATCCGAACTCCGATTGGACCGAATTTTATATCGAAATCCACCGGAAAAAAATTCCCTACAACTTTGTAGTTTTATGTTTTTCCGTTTGAGGCCGTATTCTAGCGTTTCCGAGGCGATTTTTAAAACCTGTCTGGTGCGGACAGATTTTGGGAGAGTTAGAGTCCAACTCCTACAAGGCTCCTTTTTGTGATTTTTCCTTTATCCAAATAATTCCTACACATAAAGTACAAAAACAAGAACTTGTGCACTCTTGCAACCATGAATAGGTTAGTTCCAAAATATGTTATAAAAAGATATGAAAGTGTATCAAAATCTTCCTCTTCTCCATTCTCAAAATCTTGAAGTTTCTTTTCTCTGAACTGACAACCAACGAAAGAAGAAAAAGGCACGAGTGGCCAACTTGCCGAGCCGCGCACTCGGACGGGCGGGGAGATGCCGCAGTCGGATCCCCTGGCCTGCTGGGCGGCGCACTCGGCAGGACGTGGCACTCGGCCGGATGGGTCGGGGCGGAGGTCAGAGGATGGAAGCAGCTCGGCTCGGAGAGGGACAGCTCGGGCTGCGCAGCTCGGCGGCGAGGAGGAGCTCGGGGCTGGGCGGCTCGGCGGCGAGGAGGATCAGCTCAGGCTGGACCACAGCAGGCGCTGGGATGGGCGTCCACGGGCACTGCAGCTGCAGGGGACGGAGGCGGCCAGAATCGGGCGTGACGCAGCTGGATGTCCGGCCGATGCGTACAGGCATACCACCATTATCTGACTAATATACGGGGAGTGCTTAGCTAATACTACATGAGATGACGTGTACATGCAATGTACGGGAAATATATGGGTTGCATCTGGCCATGCCGGGTTGCATCTGGCCATGTCGGGTTGCATCCATAGTAGCCGGGATCGCGGGTCGATGCCGCGTCCCGTGTCCCGCGTACATCGACCCCAATCGAGGGTCGGGATCGAGGGCAGGGTCGCTAGATTCGATAGCCGGTACGCGTTTCCCTTCAGACCGAACTTTGCATGTGGCTATTACAGTATCAGCGATAATTTAGGAACTTAATCCCAGAAAGGAAGTAAAATAACAGCGATCCCTCTAATAGCGGATGGATAGCCCTTGCCTTAGATATACTAAAATAACAGCGATCCCTTTTTACAGCGGATGAATTGCTCTTGCCTTAGAGATACTTCCCTTTTTCCTGAGTTTTTTTGCTTTTCATGTACAAATCTTGAAAGATCATAATGTTCGACCCGGGCTCATCGTTCCCAATTTATCTGGATCACGTTCCCGCCGTCGAACGGATGTTATGAAGATGTATACCCCAATCGATCCTTCCTTTTGTTCATCGGCGATCCTCGACCCTCGTTCCCGTCCCTCGACCCGCTCGAACCGGGAACTTGGCAACTATGGTTGCATCTGGAGATTGCAGGTTGCATATGAGACTTGCACATAGAGCAACCACGGAGACTGTCGCGGGCGGAGGACGGCCACGGGCAACGCTGGCCGGGCGGCCTGCAGGTGCAGCGGAGGAGGTCGTCAGTCCGCGGAGGAAATAGCGGCTAGGGAGCCGCGTACGGTGGCGACGAGCCAGAGCACGGGTGCAGCCTTGGGTGTGGCTGGAAGAGATGGCACAGAGCAGAGATGATTTCCCTGGGCGGGCGAGATGCAGGATGGGCCGCGGCCAGCCAAGCGCTTTCGGCGGCGAGTCGCTCGGGGAGGAGCCAACTTGGGAGAGGCACTTGGGGACGACCGTGCGGGAAGGAGCTTGAGTCCGGGGCCAGCGGGATCCAGGCGCGGATGACAACGAGGGCTCAGGGAGGAGCACGAGCGCGACGACGTGAAGCCGCCACCGATGGAACGCACGGGAAACAGCCGGGCGACGTAGCCTTCGTGCGCGCAGCCTCCGGGACGAACCCCACGGCGGAGACGGAGATGACCGAGCACAGCCTCCGGGCCAGCGGATGCAGCCGAAGACGAGCACCGATGAAGAAGCTGAAGAAGAAAAGTCCCGTCCGGACCGGGACTCCGGTCGACGCAATATGCCCCACGGAGGGCGCCAACTGTCGTCGATTTGATAACGGCAGATGCCATGGAATGGTTAAAGAAAGGGACACTGAGCATGCGACGGCGCTCTGGACGGGTCTAGGTACAAGCGTACGGTGATAAACACGGCGAAGTACCCAGGTTCAGGACCCTCGCGGTGGAGGTAAAATCCCTACTCTTGCCTGTCTGACTATGAGGTGGGTGACAGTACAGAGTTGCTCCTTGAGTTGTTTATGTGCTACTAGTACTAGTTGGAATGGAGCTTGCTCCTCTCCTCCTCCTCTTAGGATGTGTTTGGTTCAAGGGATGGTCTAGGGTGGTTTTGGGTATCCCTGTCCCTGTGTTTAGCCCTTTTTTTGTTTGGTTGGAAGGATGGGATAATCCCATGTTTTGTTTGGATGGAAGGGATGACCGGCGTGGTGGCGAAAGGGATGACCGGCGTGGTGGCGGATGGGGCGGTGGGTGGGGAAGGAGACGGCGTAGTGCAACGGCTGGAGAGGCGGTGGGGGCATGCCGGCGTGGTGCGGCGGCTGGGGCGGTTCTGGAGAGAGGCGGCGCCTCGGACGGGGGCGGAGGCGCGCCGGCGTGGAGTGGTGGCGGGGGTGCACCGGTGTGGGGAGGGTCTGGAGAGGTGGCGCGCGCCGGCTGGAGTGGTGGCGGCGGCGTGGGGCGGCGCCTGGGGCTGGGGCGGAGGCGCGCCGGCGTGGGACGGCGGCGGGGGCGCGCCGGCGTGGGACGGGGGCGAAGGAACGCCGGCGTGAGGCTGGGGCGGCGCCTGGAGCGGTGGCGCCTGGTGCGGGGGCGGCGCCGGCCTTTCTCCTCCAGCGCGGCCGCGAGGGATGACACGGCCCGGTCGTTTTCAGCGGCTAGCCAAATCCGTCTTTGTGAGCAATATTCTGGGCATCTGGTTGCCCCTATCCTTACTTGCCTCTCATCCAAACAGATGGCAACCACCGAAAAAAAGGGCTATCCCTGTCCCTGAAAGGATAGCCCTCAAACCAAACACATCCTTAGCCGTGGGAAAATGGATGGATGGAGCTAATGTGTGTGCTCATGTGATCAACCCCTTGCCCTTTATATACTCGTGGCAAGGCTGCTCATGGGATGGGGACAATGGGAAGAAGACAAAAGGGAGTACAAGTGATGTGACACATGTGATGTGATGTAATGTGACACCACATGGTTTCACTATTCCTGATGTGACTAAAGGTGTCATGGCTTGTCTTGTCTTCTTGTCTCATCTTGTCGGTGGAGATGGTGCCGTTGACTTCCGAGCAGCCGAGCTGCGGGTAACCGGCAGCCGGGTGCGAGGGAAACCGGCAGCAGGCAACCGGTGCGGAGCAGTCGGCAGGCGGCCGAGCTGGAGTGCTATCGGCGCGGAGCATTCGGCAACCGTCGAGCTAAACTGAGGGCGCAATCGGCGCCCGTTGTTCTGAAAACTCGTTTCCTCTTCTTGACCCTACCGGGGGGTCATCCCCCCGACAGGAACTTGCGTTGAGTTGTGGTCCCTATGAGTTGGCATGTGTGCATTGACGCATTACCGAGTCACATAGGTTTTAACTCTGTATCCTGCAAGGATTTTTTATATATGCCAAGAAAAAATATGCCTATGATTATGTATGCAAAAAGGGTAAATGACAAATTGCTCATATAGAAGTCGGCTCTGGATTCATCTTTTACTCATTTCCTCATTTTTTGAGAAAAGTTTTGGGTTATCCAGGAGTCGGAACTTCTCTGTATGATGTCTCACATTGATCAGCGTTTTTCCGTTTTTTTCTTTTAAAACTCTCTTGAGAGTCTTTAGCCGGGTTTTGCATTTTTAGATCGTATGAGCATCAAACATACAGGCGGTTATAAGGCGTGGAGTGCCACATGTATATGCCGAGTTTTCTTAGTTAAGACTCGATGAGTATAGTCGAGCCCCCAAGATTTCCCTGAAATAAGCTATATACACGTAATTACACATATGTGCCGAGTTTTCTCAGTTAAAGGTTGATGGGTGTCATCAAGCCCTCTGAACTTTCCCTGAAATAAACACATAAGTGCCCAGATAACAGTTGAGAGTTGATCAAGCCCCCAAGTTTCTGAGATAATAATAATGCAAAGTACGATATGTATCATGCAAAGAACAGTAAGTAAATGTATGTAATGCATACGATGTTTTGATTTTGAAGGGGTTTGTTGCGACCAAAGTCGGCCTTTTGGTTGTGTGGCGTTTTAGCCGGTTGCGACGAAAAGTCGACTTTTAATGGCGGAAGCCGGTTGCGATCGATCATCGGCTTTATGGCGGAAGCCGGTTGCGATCGAGGATCGACTTTATGGCGGAAGCCATTTGCGATCGAGGATCGTCTTTATGGCGGAAGCCGGTTGCGATCGATGATGGACTTTATGGCGGAAGCCGGTGTTTTGTAATGATCCTGGACCCATAAAGGAGCCAGATTTTCCGATGAATCGGAACTCATCGAGGAGCCGGAAATTTGTAGACTCTTCTCTTCGGAGAGTCGGAATTTTTCCAACGAACCGGAATCTGAGCCGAAATTTTACCGTCGAAATCAATGGACCAAACTTGTGAGGGTGAATTTATGATCCGTCGTTGAAATATAATATATCTCAATCTCTGATGGATCTTGTAGGAGGTCTAGCCCCCGAGTCTTGAGTCGACTCGAGGAGTCGGCTGGGGACTCGAGGAAATATAACAAGCACTGATCTGATGATGGAGAGAAAACCCGGAAAACCATGGAAGGCAACCGTGGTGAGGTTGTGGCTGAGCTTCGTAGGAGTCAGCGATAGATAGTTCGGCCAATATGTCAAGCCGGCAATAGAGAGAGCCAAGCGGTTGTAAGCCGACGCATATGTGTCTATGAAGAAAGATGTTGTAAGACGACGTGTATGTTGACGTCGACTATGGCGTTGTGAGCCGGCATGAAACGAGGCAAGCCGGCGTGGCCACAGAAAAAAATATGTCCTGAACCTGATGACTTGCTCAAGAGATAGTTTTCCAATGTCCGAAGTGCGGACCGGTCTTAAGTTGAGCCGAATTCGCGATTTGGAATTCGCGATCTCGCGTAGATCAGAAAACGCGTTGTAGTGCGGGAGTCGGCCACGGAGATCTAACCGTTGGAATGTTTTGAAATTTTTTGTGGTAGTAAAGGAATATATCCCTCATCTTTCCACCGGAGGGATCTTCGACTTGATGTACGAGTCGACCTCGGGAATTTGTTTGCTGAAGTCGTGTGGAGTTTCGCCAGATTTCGATAGTGCTTCAGTGTAGGAGTCGGCCAGGAAGATCTAACCGTTGGAAGTTGCTGAAATTTTAACATCTTGTAACCTACAGATTTTCCATTCTTTTCATGGAAGGTATCTTAAATATGAGTTCCGATTCGCCTCTTGGAGCGTCCGCAATGCAGATATTGTTTCTGTTCTGCGAGCTGCGCGCGAGGGTCAATGCTGAACTTGAGTTTTGAGTCGCGCGCTCGATTTTCTCTTGTTTTCTTCATGATCTTGATGTAGATCTTGATGTAGACGTTGAGAAAACCGAGGTTGCAATGCACTCGGGTCGCATCAAGTCTTGCCAGGGTTGGCAGATCATTGACTTGTTGATGTAGATTTGTTTGTGCCGGTTCTTCTTCGTTCGGACGATCATGAGTTTCTCGATCCCTGTGAGGTTTTCTTCCAAGATGACAACACCCTTGTGCGTAGGCCCCACGGTGGGCGCCAACTTTCGTGGGAAAGTCACGGCAGATGCCCGTAGAGTCGGACTTGATTATGGGGCCTTTGCTACGAGTGTACGAGGAAGAAGAAACACCACAGAGAAAGAGAAACGCGATTTTATACAGCTTCAGGCCTCGAGAAACATCATCCGGTAAAGACCCTACATGCTGTTTGTGGCCAGGTCTTATTCCTTTTCTCACGGGGAGTCTCCGGCATGTCGCCGAATCTCTTATAGTTGTATTCAGGCGAAATTCTACTTTCATGGAGAAAGCCTACTCTGGTGGCGAAAGCCTACTCTCATATCGAGAGCCTACTTTGGCGGAATCCTACTCTCATATCGAGAGCCGACTTTGGCGGAAGCCTACTCTCATATCGAGAGCCTACTTTGGCGGAAGCCTACTCTCATAACGAGAGCCTACTTTGGCGAAAGCTTACTCTGGCGGAACTTGGCCTCTATGGGCGCCGTACCCCTCCTTATATAGGTGAAAGGGGGAGGCTTACATGTAGAGTCCTATTCTGATACAAACTAGTCTCATCTTGTATTACAAGTCGGATATCAATCCGAGTCCTACTCTAAGTCTTGTAGCTTTTCGTATCTTCCAAGTTAGGTGGACTCCATATTGATTCCTTCGTCCGGCTGACTCCTATGGAGGAGAGTCCCCTGTCTGGCCGACTCATGTAGAGGAGAGTCCCTTGTCTGGCCGACTCCTGTAGAGGAGAGTCCCCTGTCTGGCCGACTCATGTCAGCCAACTCATGGCGGTGACTCATGTCAGCCGACTTATGGAGGTGAATCATGTCAGCCGACTCATGGAGATGACTCATGTCAGCCGACTCATGGAGGTGACTCATGTCAGCCGACTCTAGTCTTCAGGACCTGTCTTCTGGCTGAGTCTTCCTTTTAGGTGCTATCTTCTGGCCGGGTCTTAGCTTTGAGTAATCCCCCCGACAGATCCCGAGGTGCGAAATGACATATTTGACCCGAAGTGACAGCTTGATGTGATACCCTGGATTTTGGAACTTTCTTTTTCCAAAAACTTTTCTGATTTATTTCTGGATTTGCTATTGGATTTGATTTTGAGCACCTTGAAACTTGAGCATATTTTCTTTCCATGCTCAAGTGACCCTTGATTTCAAGCCTATCCATGCCATTCCATTGATCTAACTCATCCAAGCCACCATATATTCAAGCCATATATTCCTTTTTCCACTAAAAGGGATATTCCTATTATTTGAGGTTTGTGAAGCAACCCCTATTTATATTGCTCCATAAATCCCCAAATAATTCCCACATGTCATTGATGTCAAATCTTTCCAAATTCTCCAAAAACATGGCATAGCCCAAGTGGATTTTTCCTCTAGAAAAATTCATTTGTCTGTGGGGGCAGAATGGAGCTTTGTGAAGGGAGTGCCATTTCTCTTGATCCATTGCTAGTGAAACTTTTTGTGCAATCTCATATGATCATGTAATTGATCTCCACCAAATTCTACCACCATTTGACTTGTCAAACTCCCACAATAAATTCCCAAAGTTTGGGTGCAGCAAAGGGGCATTGTGAAGAAAGTGCATGATAGGGGATCCCATTTGCCTTGAAACTTTGTGAGCATGATCCTACCACTAAATAACTCCACCAAACAAAATTGGAGACAAATCCCATTACCCATGTGAGTGCATTGTCAAGTTGAAATTTCTGACCAGTGGTCCACATTGTGAAGCAAGTGCTATCTATGTGTGTCCAATGGCTATGAAATTTTACACACATGTGAACCATGCCAAATAACCAAGCTACACCAAGTTTCATCCAATTCCACCAATCCTATGAGATGCTAGCTTCAACACTGCATTTCTGGTCCAATTGGACATTTAAAAAGGAAGTGCTAGCTAGCCTGATCCAAATGAGATGAAACTTGGTTTACATACTCACCCTAGTGTATTATTGACCTATGCAAAAGATCATGCCTAGGAGAGAAATGTACAAGCCAAACCACAGCACAAACACCTTCTGCAGCATTGCTACATTTGCAAAGGATGTACCATGTACATTGTTTATTTTGAGCCCAAACTTTCCAGATCACTAGTCCCTCCTATCCTAAAGCCAAAAGACACCCTGGACCCATCCAAATCCCCACCATGTGATCCCAACTTCTGCTCCAAGTTTGCTGCATCAAACTATTGCTTGAGATAGAGATCAATCTAGAGCCCCTATTGACCATCCAGTTGTACCCATGTGATCAGCACTCGAAGGACTACACACTAGACATTATTGGCCACGAAGAAACCCTCCCCAGATAACACTCCCCTTGGTGGCCACGCTCCAGGACAGCAGCAGGCGTGCTCTGGCCGCGCTCCGCGCGTGCCCGTCACGTCCACCTCGCGCTGCAGTGCTCCTCCGTCGTCTTCCTGTTGTCTAGCCGCGTCGCCCGGCTTTGCTGAGCACGCGTGCTCCACGCCAGCCCTCCCGAACCCTCCAGACCTCGCCAGCTCAACCCGAGCATCGTCTTCTTCTTCGTGGCGTAGCCCGTCCATGGGCATCGTGGCCCAACTATAAAAGGAGCACGCCCCACTCCTCCAGAGCACACCCAGCACACTCCAGCGCCTCCTCGGCCACCTTTTCCCCGTTCCCCTCCATCAATTTGGCGCCAGAGGCCGCCATTGTGCCCCACGGTTGCCGTAGCCTCCGTCGGCCCTCTCCCCAAATTCGCACGGCCGGAACCTCCTCCTCTCCCTCTGTCCGCGCCTCGCCACCCCTAGCCGGCCCCTCGAACCTCCCCTGCCTTCCCTACCCATCGGAGCCGCCCTAGCTCGCCAGGCCGCGGTGGCCATCCTCTCGGCGGGCGCACCTCGGCAGGTGGCAGAACTGGCCACTTCGGGACACCACGGGACCACCCGTAGGTGTGGCGCGAGCCGCCGCGTCCGGCAAGGCCACCAGCGGCCTCCCTCGCGCAGGCCGGCGACGACGGGGACGCGCGCGGTGGCCGTGCTCTGCTTCTGCGTCGCGAGGTAGAAGAAGGAGCAGGGGAGGAGAGAGAGAAGATGTTGCGGATCCCGCGTGTCATTGACCCGCGAAGGGGTGCGGTGCAGCTGGTGTCGTCGATATGTGACGTCAGATGCCATGGGATGGCTAAAGTGAGGGGAAGACGCGAGGGAGAAGATGTCGATGGTGCCGGAATCGGGTTGGGTACAAGCACGGTAAAGGACACCACGATGTACCTAGGTTCGGGGCTCTCCGGAGAGATAACACCCCTACTCCTGCTTGTCTCTTATATATCAATGCTCTGGCTACAATAACTGCTTCTCTATCTTCTCAGGGGAAGGTGAGCGCCGCCGCCGTGGGCAAGGCTCTCTCCTGCTTCCCTGAGGAGCTACTACTAGCAGTAAAATGAACATAGAGGAGAATGAGTGAATGGTGATCTTGAGCGGGTCGTCCCCCACGCAGGAGGGGTACCCGGGCTCTTATAGTGTGAGCCCAGGGTACTTCGGTAACTTCACTGCCGAATGGGCCCAGCTGTCATCCTCTAATCGGCTTGGGCCCACCGACTGCTCCTCTCCGGGTGACCCGGATCCTACGAGCGGCGGCCCATGCTGTAGACCCATAGGGCATGGAGATGAACAGTGGAGCTAGGAGTTGCGGTCTTGTCGCCCTGTCCGCGGAATCGGCGGAGAGGTCGACACCGTATCACCACCAGATCTTCGACATGACTTGGCCTTCCTGCCACCCAGATATCTCGGGATAGTGCATTTATGACCTCGTAATCATACCCCTGACTGGCGTCGGGGTCAACATCCTCCAAGGGTAGTAGGCTATTCCGATTGCGCCTGGGCCGACTGGTGGTCCTTGGCAAGGTCGATTGCTTTGGGCAATCGGCCTTCCAGGTGCCTACCTCGGCCCAGCTGCGGACCAATCGGATGATCGTCTTTGTGAAGGGGTGGGCCGATTGCGCCTGGGCCGACTGCCGGCATTTGATACGGCTGATTGCCTCGGAGCAATCGGCCGTACATCTTCCCAGCTCGGCCCAGCTGCGGCCCAATCGGTCCCTCCTTGTCTTGAAAGAATGCTTCTGCTTGGGTTAGCCTACCCGGGTACCAATCCCCCGACAGTAGCCCCTAAAGCTGTAAAGGTTCCACGGTCATTTGACCGCGGGGCCTTTGCAGTTTTTAATCTCTCTTCGATACCTTCCGACTGCTATCGCTTCATCGAGTGCGTCATTCCGAGTTCGTCGACCGACTAGGAGATCGCACTCGGCTGGTCGAAACTTCGTCCGATTGGATTTGGTTCGCCTCCAATTCGTGTCTTCACTCTTTTGAGAATGAAATCTTTTCGCCGATTCCCTTCCAACGGTTACCTCCGATTCTCCCGGGATATGGTCAATGAGCCGGGACCCACGACCCACGCGCGACTTGACGTAACTGCAGGTCTCGACCCCCACGTCGCACGCCTCGCCTCCTGCGCCAGGATTCCTTGCGCTGGTCTGCCGGTTGGCCTTCCTATGTGCTAGGCCACACCGAGCCACACAGCCGCAAACGCATCCCACTCTCCTCCCCCGCCGCCCATATAAGCCACAGGGGAGGGTCCTTTGCCTCTTCCTTCTCCCAGACGCCATCTTCCTCCTCCAGCTCTTGCTCTCCGCGCCATTGTTGCTCCGCTCCAAGCTCCCTGCTGCTCCTGCGACTCGACCTCTGCGCCTTGGATCTGCTCCGGCCACGGACCCGTGCGCTCCGCCGCCTCCGCGGTTACTCCTCACCGCTGCTCTCGTGCTCCTCGTCCCTCTTCTTCTCTCCGCCCGCGAACGCCATGGCGCCCCGGCGAGACGTCTCACAGGCGAGCCGCGGGTGCTGGAAAGGCTCGACAGCCACCGCCGGTGCCGTCCAGTCCCTAATTCGCGCCCGGAAGATGCCTGCGGAGATCGAATGGCGTATTCCCGGCGCTGAGGTCGTGCCCAACGCGCGTGCTGGTGAGAGGGTTGTATTCCTTGCTCACTTCGAGCGCGGATTCGGTCTTCCTGTCAGCACCTTCTTCCGCGGGTTCCTCGACTTCCACCGACTGCAACCACACCAACTTGCAGCCAACTTCATTATGATCCTTTCCAGCTTCGTGACACTCTGCGAGGGGTATCTCGGCTGCCGCCCAAGCATTGCTCTTTGGAAGCGATTCTTCAACCTCCGAGCTCACAATGCTCAGACAGGAGCTATGGTGCCATCTACCACTGAAGGTGGCGACCCGAAGTACCCGACTGATATGACCGACTGCGGCAGTTGCCTTGTCGCAGCCGGCAAGCCGAGGTACAAGAGTCCCGAGATCATGCAATCCTGCAAGAATTGGCAGACCTCGTTTTTCTACGTCAAGTCACCTGACCAGGGTCCCGATCTATTGAATCTGCCCGAGTTCTCCCTCGCCCGGCCGACTGAAAAACACCAGTGGTGGCTGAAGTATGGCGTCGCAGATTGCGATGTAGATGCCCAGGTCGCCAGGATCGCCCAGCTAGAGCAAGAAGGACTTCTCCCGACTGACCTGGTAGCCGCTTGGCTTCAAGTCCGAGTTCTCCCCCTTCAGCGCCGAGTGCACCGCCTCTGTGATATGTCAGGTCCTCGAGACCCCACTCGGCTCTGCACGTGGCGGGTGAAGAGAGAAGACCTCTGCGCCAGAGTAAAGGCTATCACATCTAGTCCTTTGCCTGACCCCTTCCACTTCGGGCTTGACTGCCTCACTCGCCAGCAGAGACCGCCTGTGGTATGCTCCGATTGCTTTATTCTTCCGATTGATTTTTCTTCTTAGCTTCTCTGATTTCTTTTATCTTCTTTCCCAGCATTTCATCTAGTCTGATTTGAGGGAAGATGGCCAGGTGGCCGGCGTGTATGCTCCCGACCGTGCAGAAGACGACCCCGCCGACTTTGAATACAACGGCGAGGTCCCTTCCGCCGAGTCCGGTGACGATGATGATGATGACGACGAGTCTTCCGGAGAATCCTCCGATTCCATGGATGCCGACGATGCTGATGCTGAAGCCGCCGACCCCCCGAGGACCGACACCCAACCGCCAGCTCAAGGGGGTACGCCTGACCCTTCCCTTGATGAATTTTTGGCCGAATGGAGCGATGACGATAGTGTCTCAAAAGCTGATGGTTCTGATGCAGCTCCTCGTACCAAACCTCCGAAGGTTCCGGTTAAGCGCACCTCGACCACCAGCTCCTCCGCTTGTGCTGCTCCCAGCAAGGTCGCTAAGGCCACGCCAACAGTCAGCAAGGGCAAACAACCCCAGGTGACGACCATTCGGAGGCCGATTTCCCAGGCGCCGCTGGACGTCGCCCCGCTGAGATGCCGGATGCCCTCTGGCGCACCAAGAACAGTCGGGTATGCTCTTATCTTCGTGCCTTGCACTTTACTGTCCTTCCTTATGCTGATTCACCTCCTCTTCCTTCTTTCAGGGAACCGATTGGGCTTGACGACGTCGACGCCGACATTCCAGTCCGTGCTAGCGTCGTCATCTCGCCTGCTGCATCTGCTGCCGCCATCCACAAATGGCCGCCTGCTTCTCATCGCTCCTCGAAGGACGCCGAGCGCGCTGCCAAGAAGGCCCGTCTTGAGACAACTAAGAAGACTTATTCCTCTTCCTTTGCTTCCAAGACCTCCGAGAGCGCAGCTGATCAGGGGGCTCCTGGTGGCGGAGGAACACAACCGGTCGATCCGATTGCCCCATATCCGCCACGCCGCTCTGACCCGGTCTCCACTGCCGTGACTACACCTGCTCCGACTGCCACCTCCGAGCCACCGATGGTGATGAGCCCGTCGCCAATCGTGGTGTCCGCGTCGTCAACGATGACGACCTTGCCGCCAGTCGCCGTTATCACCTCCGCTTCAGTTCGTCCGGTTGCTCCACCACCACAACAGGTTGCCTCTGGCCCTCCGGTGACGCCGGTGCCACTAGCCTTCACCGCTGCTGCTTCCACCGCCGCTCAAACTTTAGTGCCAGCGCCGACCTCCTCTGCGTCGGAAGTTCTGATGCGCTCGGTGGGCCAGTTCCGGGCTGAATATTCTCGCGCCCGTCATGTCGGCACCGAACCTGACGCTTCGCACCGCCCTCAAGACCCTCTGACGACCACTCTCATTCGGGTAAATGAATTTGCTAATGCCCTCGCTCGGGACCTCCAACAACTCACCTCTCATCACATGGTACACTCTTGACTTTCCTTTTATGTTTTTCTTTACTCGGGAGGCTTTTCTTCCGGTGGGTGCGCGCAAGCGCACCCACTGGGTGTAGTCCCCGAGATTCGGGCCGATTGGTTGCAATCGGTTCGGATCTTTCATACTCTTTGCTTTATCTTTTGCCTGCCTTCAATCGGAAAACTTTTCTTCCG
This sequence comes from Bromus sterilis, assembly GCA_950022295.1. Classification (NCBI taxonomy): domain Eukaryota; kingdom Viridiplantae; phylum Streptophyta; class Magnoliopsida; order Poales; family Poaceae; genus Bromus; species Bromus sterilis. Next base: position 26,057,053 of record OX465597.1, on the reverse strand, counting down.
ATGGGTGTAGTCCCCGAGATTCGGGCCGATTGCTAGCAATCGAATCGGATCTTCTGCTGACTGCTGTAACTCTAACTCCATCTTGCTATTCCTCTCAGGCTGTTATGGAAGAAAGGCGCGAGGTCTTCGAAAAGCTTCTTGATGCTTACATTGCCAGCCTCCGAACTCTCGCCCAGGCCCAGCTGCAGGTCAACAATCAATCGACCGAGATCACTAAACTGAAAGGTAACTTCTATACCATTTCTGTCTTCTCTCCGATTAACAATTACTCTTGTACTCATATCTTCATGCTTTCTTCTAGCTTCTATTCCCATGGTAGATGACCTTCAAAGCCGAATTGCTGAATTGACTGCAGAACTCACCCAGCACGGCCCGGCACTTGCCAAAGCCAATGAAGAAATGACCCGACTGCAGGGGGTAGAAACTGATCTAACTCGGACTATCCAAAACCTTCGCTCTGAGATGGCTGCCCTTGAAAGAAAACATCTGGCCGACCTGGCTGCCCTGACGGCTACTGGTGATGGTCTCGTTGCCGAGCGAGATGCTGTCGTCACTGCCCGAGAAGCCTTGCAAGCTGAGAGGGACGAAGCAGTTGCTGCGCGGGATTCCATTCGGCGGGATCGTGACGAACACGTCGCCAAGTTTGAAGAACTGGAGAAACGCAGCTACGAAGAGACCACTCGACTGCGCCGCCGAGCCAAAGGCTTCTGCGATACAATGACCGAGATGGACGTCCTCCTTCGCGGTGAGTGTTTCCTGCATCCGAGTGCATTTTCCGGTTGCTTTCCTCTTTTGTCTTGTTGCTCATACTTTCTTTCGTGACGCAGAAGCTTGGCCCGAGTCTGAAGCAGCTGCCTACGCAGCCGTAGCCAAATCCCGAGAAGAAACTGTTGCCGCCGGAGGGACCTGCCAACTTGAAGATAACGTCTGGACTCGGTATGAATACCTGATCGGCACCGAAGCCCGCATTCCTGTTATCAAGGGAACTGCATTGTCATTCAAGCTCGGCATCCTGAAAATTGCTGAATCACTGTGGTCACCGACTGAGCTTAAGGTCGGACTTCAAAAAATGAAACACGCCGCTGGCTCCTCCGCCGGGACCCACAAGGCTGAAGCACAAGATGAAGAGGACTCTGACAAAGGGGAGGCTCCGAATGCTACCACTGAACAGACTTGAACTCTCCTGAAGGCCATCCCACGTCGGATCGATGTCTTGTTGAACTCTGCAGGTCGGACTGGTGCGGAAACCGCCCTCCAGACTGTGCTGAGCTGGTACCCTTAGGTGAAGCTCCCCCAACTCTACAACCTTCGAGAAAATGCATCCGACCTGCTTGAGAAGACCTATGCCGAGGTAAATCGGCTAGCCAGCACTATGGTGAACTGGTTCTCTCCATACCAGTAAACTCCATATCTCGACGAGGGAGGGAATCCGCTCGCTGCACCCTCAATCTCTGGCTTGGCCGAGGAGCTTTCTGATAGCGGCTCATCTCAAACATCTCCGAGATCCAAGCGGACTGGTGCCACATCTTCTGAAGCGCAATCGGAGCCAGATGCTGCGCATGCTGATCCGACTGCCCCGACTTCTAGCTCCGTGCCTCCGACTTCCTAAGCCATGCCCCCGACTATGCCGACATTAGATCAGTTTTATCTTATTTTGTCTTTTCGACTATTTGCTTGTAAGACATAATTTTAATTCTGTTGACACCCACTGGGTGCGACTTCGATGTAATGAACTTATTCGGCCTTGGGCCTGCTATCTCTGATGCAATCCGATTGCTTAGTTCTGGCTTTTACTTGTGCGATCGACTTTGCGTCTTTGTCGGTTTCTTTTATCGGTCTGCGCTTGGGGATGTCTACCGCGTCTGCCTTGCTGCCGTCATGCGGTCTGCAATCGGATCAACGGTAGATTACCAGCCAAGGTTCGATAAGCTTTTCCTTTTTACACGACAGGATTTAATGCAAAGGATTCTGCGACATTGGGCGCCGATTGCTCGCTACCGGGCTCGACGCCTTGGTTCGCGGCGCAATCGGTAACTTTTGACTTATCGACTACGCCCTTGGCGGAGCCCTTCGAATTGTTTCCCGGGAACTCGTACTGCCGGCTGCCCCAATCGCGACCCTTCTCAATGCCACAAACCTTTTAAGGATTTGCGCTTGAGCTAAGTGCCGAGTTGAGTGCCAGCCCGCAGTCCCCGTGCCTTGATGGCCTATTCGCTTGACCTCGTGGTCGGTCAGTCCCCGGGTGTGTTATACACGTCTCGGGTATGACTGAGCGTCAACGATTGAGGCTAGCTCTTCGAATGAAATTATGCAAAGATAATCGAATGCTCATTTTCAGAGGCATGATAGCTTTTACTGAATGTTTGCCGAATGGCTTACATAAGTTTCTGCCGCTCAACTATAGAACGGACATAACAACTCGGCGTTCCACGGCCGCTCCGTCTCTGCTCCCGACGTGTCCTTGTGCCGAGTGCCCTTGGTGCAGTCGATCAGATAATAGGAGTTGTTCTTGAGCGCTCGGCTGATGACGAATGGCCCTTCCCAGGGTGAGGATAGCTTGTGCTGCCCGTCTGACTTCTGAATTCGGCGTAACACCATGTCTCCCTCTCGGAAGGCGAGAGGGCGGATCTTCTTGCTGTGGTAGTGCCGCAACTTCTGCTGGTAGACTGCTGATCTGGACAGAGCCAACAGACAAGCTTCTTCTTTGAGGTCGATGCCATCTTCTCGTGCCAGTCTGGCTTCTTCTTCGGTATATAGGGCATGCCGAGGTGAATCAAACTCAATGTCGGATGGGATAACTGCTTCTGAGCCGTACACCAGGAAGAAAGGAGTGAATCCAGTCGACCTGTTTGGTGTAGTCCTCAAACTAAAAAAGACTGCAGGGAGTTCTTCAATCCATGCTCCGGGTGCCCTCTCCAGTGGCTCCACTAGTCGGGGTGTTATACCCGAGTGAAGGGAATATGCCCGAGAAGCAATAATAAAGTGGTTATTATCTTATTCCATGTTTATGATAAATGTTTATTTTCATGCTATAATTGTGTTAACCGGAAACGTTAATACATGTGTGTTTAATAAACAGAGAAAAGGTTCCTAGTAATGCCTCTCTTTATACTAGCTTGTTGATTAACGGATGATCAAGGTTTCCTGGTCATGAACATTGGATGTTGTTAATAACAAGGTCATGTCATTGGAGAATGATGTGATGAACATACACCCACAGTAGTTATAGCAATACGATCATGTCATCAAGTTTCTATTGTTGTATCAAACTTTCACGAAGTAACCCTAATCCTTAGACCATGAGATCACGTCAATCACTGACACCGGAAGAGTACTTTGATTCCATCAAACGTCACACCGTAACAGGGTGATTATAAAGGTGTCGTTGGGTACTTGGAAAGTGTTAGTTGAGGCTCGTGGATCAAGAGTGGGATTTGTCCATCCAGATGACGGAGAGATATACTCTGGGCCCTCTCGGTGATATCACATTGACATCGCTTGCAAGCACGTGACTGGCTCACGAGGATGTTATATCACGTAACGAGTAAAGAGTACTTGTCAGTAACGAGATCGAACTAGGTATGGAAGATACCAAATGATCGGATCTCGGACAAGTAAAATATCGCGAGACAAAAGGAATTGGTTACCGAGTAATGGTTCACACGATCACTAGTTCATCGTTGAGTAAGTGGGAGTCATCATGGATCTCCAGATCCCTCTGATGATTATTGATCGGAGAAGAGTCTCTTTCATGTCCATTTTATTCACGAACCGTAGGGTGACACACTTAAGGATTCGTTGACGCGTTTGAGTGGATACGGAACGCCGGAGAATATACTGGACAGCACATGGACTGTTTTGATAAAACTGCTGGAATAGTTTCGGTATATCAAAATAGTGCAAGGGGATAATTGTTAATGTGTTCATTGAATGAAGTGTTCATCAATGAAGTACTCATTAAATGAAGTGTTCATTAATTTGAGTGACATTAAACAAGATAATTAAAAGTGTTTTAATGTGACAAACTCTTGGAATTTTGAGTGGAGAATTATGGAAGTTATGGGAATAATGTGTGACCCTTTGTTTTTGTGAGTGGAGAGTCCACCCACATGATGAGGGGAGAGGTGGGGGCACCTCTTGGGGCGTGCTACCCCTTGGGGGCTGCCTCCCCCTCCTATATATAGATGGGTGGAGACCCCTCTACACACTGATTCCTCCATCTCTCATATGCCCTTTGGTTGGCATCTTCCTCCCCTTGCTAGGTGATCCAGTTTCACGAGTACGGTGCTTAGGCGAAGCCCTGCTCAAGATCTTATCTACCACCACCACCACTATGTTGTAGTGCTGCTGGAGTTCCCGAGGATCCACTACTTCCGCTGCCCAATTGGAGCAAGGGGCGGAGGTCGTCACTGATCTGTACGTGTGACCGACTACGGAGACGCTGCCCGTTCGTGGCGTCAAGTCTTCATCATGACCTTGAGGTCGGCGAGTGTTCGACTACATCACCCACGAGAATAGTTCTCGTTAAAGCTTTTGGTCTTCGAGGGTGAGTCCTTCTCAAACCGTTACAAGTGATCTTCTAGATGTGATCTTGGCTGTTACAATCGTAGGAAAATTTTTGTTTTCTATGCAACGAACCCTTCAGTGGTATCAGAGCCTCGTCTATGCGTAGATGCTTTGTACGGTTAGAACACATAGAGATGTGGGCGTTGATTCTCTAGTTGTTACCCTCTTTTTTGCACTTGTTCATATTGCGGCAATGTTGGATTGAAGTGGCCCTAAGCCCAGATTGCGTGTCACGCTTGACATACGGCTTGTACCGTATAAAGTGGCTTTGGGGGTGTCTGTTTCTCTAACATTAGTGATATGGCATTTGCAACGGAGGGCCCTGGAAAGGGATGAAAAGAAACAACTAGCGAATCAACGTTGTGGTTCTTGTCCGTAGGTAAGATCGGTTCTTTCCTAGGAAGCCCAAAACCACGTAAAATTTGCAAAGATAATTTAGAAGCGTCTAACTTGTTTTTGCAGGGCATGTGATGTGATATGGTCATTGTTACAAAATTGTTGTATGAAATGAGATTTATTGTAAACAACCGGCAGGAGCCATATGGTTGTGTTTTTCCTTTTTAAGGCCTGCGTGCTGTAGATATATCCATGAGATATATTGTAATGGAGAAGGACGACCATGGTGGTGGGGCCATGGACCTTGGTGCCGCGCCGGTGGCATGATGGAGATCATACCAAGACGCACAAGATGGAGATCTAATGCGAGAAGGACCATATCATATCACATTATCCATGCATGTGATGTTTATCCTTTTATGCATCTTATTTTGCTTAGTTACGATCATGATCGCTGCGGTAGCATTATAAGATGATCCCTCTCACTTAATATCAAGATAATTATATGTTCTTCCTTAGTATGCACCGTTAAGAAAGTTCGTCGTTTCGAGACACCACGTGATGATCGGGTGTGATAGACTCTACGTTCGCATACAACGGGTGTTTTCAAGCCTAGCATGTACAGACATGTCCTTGAAACACATGCAAATACTAAGGTTCTACTTGGCGAGCCTAGCATGTACAGACATGGCCTCGGAACATGGACCGAAAGGTTAAGCACGAGTCATATGGATGATATGATGAACCATATTGAGATGCTCGCCATTGCAGCTACACCGCCTCACGTGATGATCGGTCGTGGTGTAGTGAATTTGGTTCGTGTAATCACCAAAGACGACTCGAGGGATGTTGTTTTTGAGTGGGAGTTAGATGAACTCATTTTATCATGAACTAAATCAAAGTGAATTTGCATAGTTCGTTGTAGTCATTGGCATTTGTTTACTACCTTTGCGCTTAGCTATAATTGAGATAATAGAACTATAGAATTCTGGATATTTAACTTTACGGACTGGTACCGTATTGTTTGAGTGTCAATCTAAAGTTTAAAGTCTTATTGCAAACTTTAGCAAACCTTGCTTGCTCCATGAAGTTTAATAATGTGTATTAAATCGAGAGTAACAATTCCAGTGTTAGTGTCTAAGTATCACACTTGCCTCCATGATCCTTGATATTCAAATGTTGTTTGTTATTATCAAGGTTATCTAGGAGCTGAAAGGATTGTTTCAGAAACTATAATGTGTGGAAGATATAGCGATATCTGAAAAAAATTTAGTTGCAATGTGATAGAGTAAAATTTAGTGAGAAACATGTTCTCATATTGTATGAGAATTTGTGAAGGTTGGAGACACTATGTGTCCTAATCTCCCAAAAAGGTTTTGGGAACTAATATTGTACTCACAGTTTGTCCCTATGAGCTATGGTAGTTTTTTCATGAAAGTTGTCATGATAGGATGAATGGACGATGTAGGTAAAATGTTTACTACACTATAAGATTACTAAAGAATGGAATTTGGAAGAACACCAAACATTTGATGACGGTGATCTACATCAAAGTGAGAATCAAAGGGTGTTAGTATTTGACTAACACACTTTGGATTATGTGTCATTTGAATGGTACCACAAGTGATGTTGGTAAATTCTTCTAAAAAGGAAAGGAATTGCTGAAAGAGGATCTGAAAAAATAATATTTTGGCGAAAAAGCAAAAGGAAAAGACTGGAAATGTCCAGCTCGGGTATATAGATGATATACATGTTATGGGTATATTCATTGCTTGTTAAACAGTGTGATTCTTGAGTATTGGATACTGATTGGTTGGTATGAAGTGTCATACGGAACAACGCAATACAAGAGTTGCAATGGCCTGAGTAACTAGCAAATGAATATGGGATGATTCTCATCAAGAACAAAATAAAGTGTTATTGTGTTTATCGTTGGAATTAAACCTAGCCTTCAAGATTTATTTGAATAATTGTTATTCTGTTCTGGTGTTATACGAACAATAGTTGTTCAAATTATCACCATATTCATAGAAGATGGATGAACTCTATAAATCTTGTTGGAGAAATCACATCCATAATAACTGATGCCAAACATGTCGCAAGACAAATGATTAGAAGATCACTTATGAGTGACACCACCGTTTGAATCAAATTGGAAAGAAACACATGAAGAAACTCCATGGTGATGGAATTTTGGAGTCTTTTGATTTTGAATCAATTGACGGTTGTGAGAAATTTCTAGAGATGATTGAAACACCGTTTAAATCATATTGGAAAGATAACATGAAGAAACTCCATGTTGGTGGAATTTTGGAGTCTTTTGATTTTGAATCAACTAACGCTTGTAAGAATTTCCTAGAAATGATTGAAACTCCGTTCATAGGCAAAGAAGGACGGACGACTAACTTATTGGACATTATACATGTTGATGTGTATAGTTCATTATGTGTAGCCGTGTGTGGTGGGTCTTATAACTTCATATACTTTAACCGAGGTTTTGAGTGGATATATGTGTATATTTACTTGATAAGGAAGAAGTATGAAATGTTTGAAAATGTTCAAATAAATTTCAAGATGAAGTGAAAATCATTGTAACGAGAAAATAAGAGTTTATGATTGGATCATAAAAGAAGATTTTTGAGTTAAAAGTTTAGAAAATGCCTGAGAGTTTAGGAATCGTTCCAAAACTTTCATTTCCCGAAACACCATAGGAGTATGGAGTGTTCGAGAGATGTAATCAAACCTTGTTTGACATGGTAAGGATCAAAGGTGTTATTTATAAAATTGCCATTATATTTTAAGGATTAAGCTTTAGAGACTACCGCTTTTCACTGAAAAGAGCGCCATCGAGATCCGTTGAAATGACACCATATAAGTTATGGAATGGGATAAAACCCAATTTGTCTTTTCTTAAATTTTGGTATGCAAGGCATATGTAAAATGTTTACAACCAAAGTCGGATAAAGTACGTCTTTGTAGGTTATCCCAAAGTAACCGTTGGGTATTCCTCCATAACACTAAAGACAAAAGGTTTTTTTTGTGGCTAAGAGCATCAAGTTTCTTGAGAAGGAATTTTTGCGAAAAGTTAAGTGGGAGGACAGTAGAACTTCGATTAGGTTGTTGAACCTAAGCTTTATGTGCTAAGTGGTGCAGCGCCGGAAAGTGTCCCGGAAGCGGCCGCAATGCTCTTGGCTCCCGTGTCCCAAAGGTTGTGGTCACGGCGATCTAAGTTCCTATTGAACTGCGTAGTTCGGGTAATCGATCAAATAGTAAGATTTGAGATTGAATCATTGTTATTTGATAATAATGGACGGACTACATGCAAAGAAGCGATGATGGGCCCTGACTCCGTCAAAATGGCTAGGAGCTATAAAATCCGTGATAGTTCAATACACGAGAAACAAGGTTTCTGAACTTGGAAGACCCTCTGAAAGGCGTGAAGCCTTTTGACCGTGTTTGGATCTATAAAGAAACAGACATGGATGTTCTCACATCTATGAAATAATCGACATATCGTGAAATTGGTTTACGACTATGTTCAAAGAGTTGACTATGACAAGATTTGATCTTTCATAGCGATATTTAGTCTGGACGGATTATTGTAGCAACCTTCTACATATGCTAGTTTTGATATATGGTAGTTGAACAAACGGAACAACGTTCTTCTAATAGAATGGTTACCTAGGACGTGTACAGGACACGGTCCAAAGGGTTCTGTTAATTCAAAGGATGCTAAAATAGCATGCAAATTTCAATGGTTGAAATAAGCATTTGCGGAGTTGGAATCTTCATCATGATGAAATTGTTAAAACGTTTAGTTTCATCAGAGACGGTGAAGATGCTTGCTTTTGCAAGAAATTAAGTGGGAGCGCTGAGACATATTTCTAATACATTATGTAGAAGACATATTGTTGATTGGAAATGATGTATCTTTTATTGACACGGGTGAAGTTTCATTGAAAATTTGATTTTAATGGAAGATTTGGGAAAAACCAGTATATTGGGCTAATATGGTCTATATAGATAGATTGAGGTGCTAATATGGTTGGGCCGAAGTACATATATGAAATATTGAATAAGTTCAATATGGAAACGACGAGAAAGGTTCTTGCCGCATGGAAAAGGTTGAAGCAAGATTCAAGTGTTTTGACACTTGGTGAGTAAAATCACATGAATGATTTGATCAATCATGTACACCATGATATGTACAATTCCAGAATGTCCTATGCTCTAAATGTTATGAGCATATACCAGAATGATTCATAAGATGATCATTGGACAATAGTAAAGATATCCTTACGTGCTTTGGAAGGACTAAGAATGTCGCAAGATACAATCTAAATTTATCTCAATTTTGGCGGTATGTTAAGGTGGCAAAATGTAATGGAAGAAAGTTCCATGATAGATTTGGAATAGTTTCAAATGGATTTGGATGAGTTCCAAAGTTAAGGCATTATAACGAATACTACAACGAAAGGCTAAGTATATGACTGCTCTAGCAGCAGCAAAGGAGGGCATTTGTGTCAAGAAGTTTGTTTGACAAACTAGGTGTAGTTCAAAACGGGCTAATACTATGAAGATCTATTGTATGACAATAGATTCAACATGTTTTGAGCTCAAGGGACTAAGGTCTCACTGGAGGACCAAATTTATGCAATGCCATCTCATTAGTGAATGAGTGATGCGTAGAGACGCAAAGAAATGCAAATACACACGGACCTGAAGTGTCAGATCTGGAGATTAGGTTTACCACTAGCAATGCGTATGGATAACAGCTGAATGCCATAGGTGTTGGATGCGCAAGTACCAAACTAGATTATTGACTCTAGTGCAAGTGGGAGACTGAAGGGAATATGCCCGAGAGGCAATAATAAAGTGGTTATTATCTTATTCCATGTTTATGATAAATGTTTATTTTCATGCTATAATTGTGTTAACCGGAAACGTTAATACATGTGTGTTTAATAAACAGAGAAAAGGTTCCTAGTAATGCCTCTCTTTATACTAGCTTGTTGATTAACGGATGATCAAGGTTTCCTGGTCATGAACATTGGATGTTGTTAATAACAAGGTCATGTCATTGGAGAATGATGTGATGAACATACACCCACAGTAGTTATAGCAATACGATCATGTCATCAAGTTTCTATTGTTGTATCAAACTTTCACGAAGTAACCCTAATCCTTAGACCATGAGATCACGTCAATCACTGACACCGGAAGAGTACTTTGATTCCATCAAACGTCACACCGTAACAGGGTGATTATAAAGGTGTCGTTGGGTACTTGGAAAGTGTTAGTTGAGGCTCGTGGATCAAGAGTGGGATTTGTCCATCCAGATGACGGAGAGATATACTCTGGGCCCTCTCGGTGATATCACATTGACATCGCTTGCAAGCACGTGACTGGCTCACGAGGATGTTATATCACGTAACGAGTAAAGAGTACTTGTCAGTAACGAGATCGAACTAGGTATGGAAGATACCAAATGATCGGATCTCGGACAAGTAAAATATCGCGAGACAAAAGGAATTGGTTACCGAGTAATGGTTCACACGATCACTAGTTCATCGTTGAGTAAGTGGGAGTCATCATGGATCTCCAGATCCCTCTGATGATTATTGATCGGAGAAGAGTCTCTTTCATGTCCATTTTATTCACGAACCGTAGGGTGACACACTTAAGGATTCGTTGACGCGTTTGAGTGGATACGGAACGCCGGAGAATATACTGGACAGCACATGGACTGTTTTGATAAAACTGCTGGAATAGTTTCGGTATATCAAAATAGTGCAAGGGGATAATTGTTAATGTGTTCATTGAATGAAGTGTTCATCAATGAAGTACTCATTAAATGAAGTGTTCATTAATTTGAGTGACATTAAACAAGATAATTAAAAGTGTTTTAATGTGACAAACTCTTGGAATTTTGAGTGGAGAATTATGGAAGTTATGGGAATAATGTGTGACCCTTTGTTTTTGTGAGTGGAGAGTCCACCCACATGATGAGGGGAGAGGTGGGGGCACCTCTTGGGGCGTGCTACCCCTTGGGGGCTGCCTCCCCCTCCTATATATAGATGGGTGGAGACCCCTCTACACACTGATTCCTCCATCTCTCATATGCCCTTTGGTTGGCATCTTCCTCCCCTTGCTAGGTGATCCAGTTTGACGAGTACGGTGCTTAGGCGAAGCCCTGCTCAAGATCTTATCTACCACCACCACCACTATGTTGTAGTGCTGCTGGAGTTCCCGAGGATCCACTACTTCCGCTGCCCAATTGGAGCAAGGGGCGGAGGTCGTCACTGATCTGTACGTGTGACCGACTACGGAGACGCTGCCCGTTCGTGGCGTCAAGTCTTCATCATGACCTTGAGGTCGGCGAGTGTTCGACTACATCACCCACGAGAATAGTTCTCGTTAAAGCTTTTGGTCTTCGAGGGTGAGTCCTTCTCAAACCGTTACAAGTGATCTTCTAGATGTGATCTTGGCTGTTACAATCGTAGGAAAATTTTTGTTTTCTATGCAACGAACCCTTCAGTGGTATCAGAGCCTCGTCTATGCGTAGATGCTTTGTACGGTTAGAACACATAGAGATGTGGGCGTTGATTCTCTAGTTGTTACCCTCTTTTTTGCACTTGTTCATATTGCGGCAATGTTGGATTGAAGTGGCCCTAAGCCCAGATTGCGTGTCACGCTTGACATACGGCTTGTACCGTATAAAGTGGCTTTGGGGGTGTCTGTTTCTCTAACATTAGTGATATGGCATTTGCAACGGAGGGCCCTGGAAAGGGATGAAAAGAAACAACTAGCGAATCAACGTTGTGGTTCTTGTCCGTAGGTAAGATCGGTTCTTTCCTAGGAAGCCCAAAACCACGTAAAATTTGCAAAGATAATTTAGAAGCGTCTAACTTGTTTTTGCAGGGCATGTGATGTGATATGGTCATTGTTACAAAATTGTTGTATGAAATGAGATTTATTGTAAACAACCGGCAGGAGCCATATGGTTGTGTTTTTCCTTTTTAAGGCCTGCGTGCTGTAGATATATCCATGAGATATATTGTAATGGAGAAGGACGACCATGGTGGTGGGGCCATGGACCTTGGTGCCGCGCCGGTGGCATGATGGAGATCATACCAAGACGCACAAGATGGAGATCTAATGCGAGAAGGACCATATCATATCACATTATCCATGCATGTGATGTTTATCCTTTTATGCATCTTATTTTGCTTAGTTACGATCATGATCGCTGCGGTAGCATTATAAGATGATCCCTCTCACTTAATATCAAGATAATTATATGTTCTTCCTTAGTATGCACCGTTAAGAAAGTTCGTCGTTTCGAGACACCACGTGATGATCGGGTGTGATAGACTCTACGTTCGCATACAACGGGTGTTTTCAAGCCTAGCATGTACAGACATGTCCTTGAAACACATGCAAATACTAAGGTTCTACTTGGCGAGCCTAGCATGTACAGACATGGCCTCGGAACATGGACCGAAAGGTTAAGCACGAGTCATATGGATGATATGATGAACCATATTGAGATGCTCGCCATTGCAGCTACACCGCCTCACGTGATGATCGGTCGTGGTGTAGTGAATTTGGTTCGTGTAATCACCAAAGACGACTCGAGGGATGTTGTTTTTGAGTGGGAGTTAGATGAACTCATTTTATCATGAACTAAATCAAAGTGAATTTGCATAGTTCGTTGTAGTCATTGGCATTTGTTTACTACCTTTGCGCTTAGCTATAATTGAGATAATAGAACTATAGAATTCTGGATATTTAACTTTACGGACTGGTACCGTATTGTTTGAGTGTCAATCTAAAGTTTAAAGTCTTATTGCAAACTTTAGCAAACCTTGCTTGCTCCATGAAGTTTAATAATGTGTATTAAATCGAGAGTAACAATTCCAGTGTTAGTGTCTAAGTATCACACTTGCCTCCATGATCCTTGATATTCAAATGTTGTTTGTTATTATCAAGGTTATCTAGGAGCTGAAAGGATTGTTTCAGAAACTATAATGTGTGGAAGATATAGTGATATCTGAAAAAAATTTAGTTGCAATGTGATAGAGTAAAATTTAGTGAGAAACATGTTCTCATATTGTATGAGAATTTGTGAAGGTTGGAGACACTATGTGTCCTAATCTCCCAAAAAGGTTTTGGGAACTAATATTGTACTCACAGTTTGTCCCTATGAGCTATGGTAGTTTTTTCATGAAAGTTGTCATGATAGGATGAATGGACGATGTAGGTAAAATGTTTACTACACTATAAGATTACTAAAGAATGGAATTTGGAAGAACACCAAACATTTGATGACGGTGATCTACATCAAAGTGAGAATCAAAGGGTGTTAGTATTTGACTAACACACTTTGGATTATGTGTCATTTGAATGGTACCACAAGTGATGTTGGTAAATTCTTCTAAAAAGGAAAGGAATTGCTGAAAGAGGATCTGAAAAAATAATATTTTGGCGAAAAAGCAAAAGGAAAAGACTGGAAATGTCCAGCTCGGGTATATAGATGATATACATGTTATGGGTATATTCATTGCTTGTTAAACAGTGTGATTCTTGAGTATTGGATACTGATTGGTTGGTATGAAGTGTCATACGGAACAACGCAATACAAGAGTTGCAATGGCCTGAGTAACTAGCAAATGAATATGGGATGATTCTCATCAAGAACAAAATAAAGTGTTATTGTGTTTATCGTTGGAATTAAACCTAGCCTTCAAGATTTATTTGAATAATTGTTATTCTGTTCTGGTGTTATACGAACAATAGTTGTTCAAATTATCACCATATTCATAGAAGATGGATGAACTCTATAAATCTTGTTGGAGAAATCACATCCATAATAACTGATGCCAAACATGTCGCAAGACAAATGATTAGAAGATCACTTATGAGTGACACCACCGTTTGAATCAAATTGGAAAGAAACACATGAAGAAACTCCATGGTGATGGAATTTTGGAGTCTTTTGATTTTGAATCAATTGACGGTTGTGAGAAATTTCTAGAGATGATTGAAACACCGTTTAAATCATATTGGAAAGATAACATGAAGAAACTCCATGTTGGTGGAATTTTGGAGTCTTTTGATTTTGAATCAACTAACGCTTGTAAGAATTTCCTAGAAATGATTGAAACTCCGTTCATAGGCAAAGAAGGACGGACGACTAACTTATTGGACATTATACATGTTGATGTGTATAGTTCATTATGTGTAGCCGTGTGTGGTGGGTCTTATAACTTCATATACTTTAACCGAGGTTTTGAGTGGATATATGTGTATATTTACTTGATAAGGAAGAAGTATGAAATGTTTGAAAATGTTCAAATAAATTTCAAGATGAAGTGAAAATCATTGTAACGAGAAAATAAGAGTTTATGATTGGATCATAAAAGAAGATTTTTGAGTTAAAAGTTTAGAAAATGCCTGAGAGTTTAGGAATCGTTCCAAAACTTTCATTTCCCGAAACACCATAGGAGTATGGAGTGTTCGAGAGATGTAATCAAACCTTGTTTGACATGGTAAGGATCAAAGGTGTTATTTATAAAATTGCCATTATATTTTAAGGATTAAGCTTTAGAGACTACCGCTTTTCACTGAAAAGAGCGCCATCGAGATCCGTTGAAATGACACCATATAAGTTATGGAATGGGATAAAACCCAATTTGTCTTTTCTTAAATTTTGGTATGCAAGGCATATGTAAAATGTTTACAACCAAAGTCGGATAAAGTACGTCTTTGTAGGTTATCCCAAAGTAACCGTTGGGTATTCCTCCATAACACTAAAGACAAAAGGTTTTTTTTGTGGCTAAGAGCATCAAGTTTCTTGAGAAGGAATTTTTGCGAAAAGTTAAGTGGGAGGACAGTAGAACTTCGATTAGGTTGTTGAACCTAAGCTTTATGTGCTAAGTGGTGCAGCGCCGGAAAGTGTCCCGGAAGCGGCCGCAATGCTCTTGGCTCCCGTGTCCCAAAGGTTGTGGTCACGGCGATCTAAGTTCCTATTGAACTGCGTAGTTCGGGTAATCGATCAAATAGTAAGATTTGAGATTGAATCATTGTTATTTGATAATAATGGACGGACTACATGCAAAGAAGCGATGATGGGCCCTGACTCCGTCAAAATGGCTAGGAGCTATAAAATCCGTGATAGTTCAATACACGAGAAACAAGGTTTCTGAACTTGGAAGACCCTCTGAAAGGCGTGAAGCCTTTTGACCGTGTTTGGATCTATAAAGAAACAGACATGGATGTTCTCACATCTATGAAATAATCGACATATCGTGAAATTGGTTTACGACTATGTTCAAAGAGTTGACTATGACAAGATTTGATCTTTCATAGCGATATTTAGTCTGGACGGATTATTGTAGCAACCTTCTACATATGCTAGTTTTGATATATGGTAGTTGAACAAACGGAACAACGTTCTTCTAATAGAATGGTTACCTAGGACGTGTACAGGACACGGTCCAAAGGGTTCTGTTAATTCAAAGGATGCTAAAATAGCATGCAAATTTCAATGGTTGAAATAAGCATTTGCGGAGTTGGAATCTTCATCATGATGAAATTGTTAAAACGTTTAGTTTCATCAGAGACGGTGAAGATGCTTGCTTTTGCAAGAAATTAAGTGGGAGCGCTGAGACATATTTCTAATACATTATGTAGAAGACATATTGTTGATTGGAAATGATGTATCTTTTATTGACACGGGTGAAGTTTCATTGAAAATTTGATTTTAATGGAAGATTTGGGAAAAACCAGTATATTGGGCTAATATGGTCTATATAGATAGATTGAGGTGCTAATATGGTTGGGCCGAAGTACATATATGAAATATTGAATAAGTTCAATATGGAAACGACGAGAAAGGTTCTTGCCGCATGGAAAAGGTTGAAGCAAGATTCAAGTGTTTTGACACTTGGTGAGTAAAATCACATGAATGATTTGATCAATCATGTACACCATGATATGTACAATTCCAGAATGTCCTATGCTCTAAATGTTATGAGCATATACCAGAATGATTCATAAGATGATCATTGGACAATAGTAAAGATATCCTTACGTGCTTTGGAAGGACTAAGAATGTCGCAAGATACAATCTAAATTTATCTCAATTTTGGCGGTATGTTAAGGTGGCAAAATGTAATGGAAGAAAGTTCCATGATAGATTTGGAATAGTTTCAAATGGATTTGGATGAGTTCCAAAGTTAAGGCATTATAACGAATACTACAACGAAAGGCTAAGTATATGACTGCTCTAGCAGCAGCAAAGGAGGGCATTTGTGTCAAGAAGTTTGTTTGACAAACTAGGTGTAGTTCAAAACGGGCTAATACTATGAAGATCTATTGTATGACAATAGATTCAACATGTTTTGAGCTCAAGGGACTAAGGTCTCACTGGAGGACCAAATTTATGCAATGCCATCTCATTAGTGAATGAGTGATGCGTAGAGACGCAAAGAAATGCAAATACACACGGACCTGAAGTGTCAGATCTGGAGATTAGGTTTACCACTAGCAATGCGTATGGATAACAGCTGAATGCCATAGGTGTTGGATGCGCAAGTACCAAACTAGATTATTGACTCTAGTGCAAGTGGGAGACTGAAGGGAATATGCCCGAGAGGCAATAATAAAGTGGTTATTATCTTATTCCATGTTTATGATAAATGTTTATTTTCATGCTATAATTGTGTTAACCGGAAACGTTAATACATGTGTGTTTAATAAACAGAGAAAAGGTTCCTAGTAATGCCTCTCTTTATACTAGCTTGTTGATTAACGGATGATCAAGGTTTCCTGGTCATGAACATTGGATGTTGTTAATAACAAGGTCATGTCATTGGAGAATGATGTGATGAACATACACCCACAGTAGTTATAGCAATACGATCATGTCATCAAGTTTCTATTGTTGTATCAAACTTTCACGAAGTAACCCTAATCCTTAGACCATGAGATCACGTCAATCACTGACACCGGAAGAGTACTTTGATTCCATCAAACGTCACACCGTAACAGGGTGATTATAAAGGTGTCGTTGGGTACTTGGAAAGTGTTAGTTGAGGCTCGTGGATCAAGAGTGGGATTTGTCCATCCAGATGACGGAGAGATATACTCTGGGCCCTCTCGGTGATATCACATTGACATCGCTTGCAAGCACGTGACTGGCTCACGAGGATGTTATATCACGTAACGAGTAAAGAGTACTTGTCAGTAACGAGATCGAACTAGGTATGGAAGATACCAAATGATCGGATCTCGGACAAGTAAAATATCGCGAGACAAAAGGAATTGGTTACCGAGTAATGGTTCACACGATCACTAGTTCATCGTTGAGTAAGTGGGAGTCATCATGGATCTCCAGATCCCTCTGATGATTATTGATCGGAGAAGAGTCTCTTTCATGTCCATTTTATTCACGAACCGTAGGGTGACACACTTAAGGATTCGTTGACGCGTTTGAGTGGATACGGAACGCCGGAGAATATACTGGACAGCACATGGACTGTTTTGATAAAACTGCTGGAATAGTTTCGGTATATCAAAATAGTGCAAGGGGATAATTGTTAATGTGTTCATTGAATGAAGTGTTCATCAATGAAGTACTCATTAAATGAAGTGTTCATTAATTTGAGTGACATTAAACAAGATAATTAAAAGTGTTTTAATGTGATAAACTCTTGGAATTTTGAGTGGAGAATTATGGAAGTTATGGGAATAATGTGTGACCCTTTGTTTTTGTGAGTGGAGAGTCCACCCACATGATGAGGGGAGAGGTGGGGGCACCTCTTGGGGCGTGCTACCCCTTGGGGGCTGCCTCCCCCTCCTATATATAGATGGGTGGAGACCCCTCTACACACTGATTCCTCCATCTCTCATATGCCCTTTGGTTGGCATCTTCCTCCCCTTGCTAGGTGATCCAGTTTCACGAGTACGGTGCTTAGGCGAAGCCCTGCTTAAGATCTTCTCTACCACCACCACCACTATGTTGTAGTGCTTCTGGAGTTACCGAGGATCCACTACTTCCGCTGCCCAATTGGAGCAAGGGGCGGAGGTCGTCACTGATCTGTACGTGTGACCGACTACGGAGACGCTGCCCGTTCGTGGCATCAAGTCTTCATCATGACCTTGAGGTCGGCGAGTGTTCGACTACATCACCCACGAGAATAGTTCTCGTTAAAGCTTTTGGTCTTCGAGGGTGAGTCCTTCTCAAACCGTTACAAGTGATCTTCTAGATGTGATCTTGGCTGTTACAACCGTAGGAAATTTTTTGTTTTCTATGCAACGAACCCTTCACCGAGAGGATGAGACCATTTGCTCTTTCTACTTGACCATTTGACTGCGGATGCGCCACAGATGCCAGATCAAGTCGGATGCCCTACTGAGATGCATATCGAGCCAGCGCACCCTTTGCGAAATTTGTGCCGTTATCGGTGATGATGCTGTTAGGCACACCATATCTGCACACGATGTCGGCTACAAACCGGACTGCAGTCGGACCATCCAGCTTCTTGATCGGTCTGGCCTCAATCCACTTGGTAAACTTGTCCACTGCCAATAGAAGATGTGTCATGCCACTGCGAGCTCTTTTGAACGGTCCGACCATGTCCAAACCAAAATGGGAGAAGGAACCGCCCCAGATGAATTAATTCAAAAGGCCAGATAAAAATCTTCTCCAAAAATTCATGTTAGATTTTTGAAAAGTCTTATAAATGAGTGTGATCACATATCAAGTGATGTGGGACCCATCCCATGCTCATGGATTTTTCAAATATTCAAACAGTGCCTTGGAATTAATCAAAAACCCCTAGTTGAGTTAAGATTCAAATTATTTGAATTTTAAAAATGTTCAAAATTTATAAATGGCTGGTCTATATTATTATGAGGCCATATAAAATTTTTCAGCATTTTAGAAAATGGCTAGGTATTTTTTTTGCTAGCCAAAAAGAATGTCAGAAAAGAAAACAGAAAAGGAAAAGGAAAAACTTACCTGGCTTCTGGCCTGTTGGCCCACTTACCTGGCCCAGCCCAGCCCACCAGGGGCAGCAGGGTCTTCTTCCTCTCCCCACGCCTCCAAGCAGCTCGCTGGAGAGGCAGAGCCCCCGTGTCCTCCCCTCGGTGTCCTGGAGAACCCCCTTTGCGCCGTGCACCGTTTTCCCCTCAGTGCAGTGCCTATCCACCCCTCTCCTTCTCTCCCGCAAGCTTCACCGAGAGCAGCCGCAGGCCATGGCCATGGAACTCGCAACCAACGTCACCTAGGGCTCAAGCTGGTGTGTCCATCATCCTCCCCGTCCTCTTTTTCGTCGACTAGCAGAAGCAGGAGCTCCAATTTGGACTACAAGCGACGCCAGGTTCATCGGATCACCGCCGGCTGCCGGAGCTCGAGCTCTTCGATTCGCCGCCACCGAAGCTTCTCCGAGCCAGCTAGCCACCCCGTCGCATCCGTGGTGAGCCCATGCGTCTTTCCCCTCAAGCCACGGCCACCTTTTCTTCCTCTAGCTCGTTTCACCATGAGCGCAGAAGAGCAGCGCCGCCGTGCTCGTCGACGGCGAGTCTCCGTTAAGCAATTGTTCCCGCGGCCATGTCCATCGTCTTCGCCGAGCTCTTCTGGTTCGATCCTGACTAGCCCAGCGCCATGAAGAGCCCCCTAGCTTGATCCCTTTCTCAACCGTGCCTCGGACCGCCGCCGTTCAGGTCGTCGCCGTCACATCGGGCCTCCCCGTGGTCAACCGACTCGCCAAGGTGAAGCGCGCGTTCGAGGGCTACCTTCTGGTGGTCTCGGCGTGCGATTTGGTGGCCGGGAACCCCTTCACTGAGTGCGCCGCCGCGTACTGGTGCCACCGGCGGCTAGCCACCGGCGAGGCCATCGGATTAGGGGCTAAACCCCCATGTTAGTTGACCCCAGGTCAATGACAGGTGGGGCCCCCAGCCCTTAACCCCTCTGTTATTTTTAAACAGAGAGGGATTAACCCCACTGTGGCTGACCACTGGACCCCACACGTCAGCCCCCCCTGACGTCACCCTTGCGCAAGCCTGACGCAGTAATTCGAATAAATGATTTTATAAATTCAGAAAATTCCAGAAAAGGCAGAAATTACCCCAAACTGTGGAAATTCATAGAAAATTCATATCAACTCCAAATTTAACAAATAATATATGAAAAATGATCAGGAGAAAATAAGCTATCCAAATATCCAACTTTCAACCATGTTTGAGTTGATTTTAAAATGTGATCAGTAGCATTTGCTATTTGATTTAAATGGAATTAAATCAAATTCATTTCAATTGCTTTTGCAACTTGAACCATGGCAACATACTACATTTCAATCACACATCAGAGGCATATCATACACATTTCAAAATGTTTAAACTTTATCAAACAATGTCATATGCAACTTGACTAGATTGAATTCAAATTGGAGTTTGAACTTGCAATTCAAATTGCAATATACTCCATTTAAATGGAATTGATTCACACATCAAAGCATATACATCAATTTTCAACCTTCCATCATGTGATTGTGCATTGTAATTATTTTTCTACCTTGTTTGTTGTTTGTCGAGTAGAGGTGGAACCGGAACAGGAGGCTGCCCCCTTCGTTGAAGACCCCGAACCCGAACCTCGTCAGCAAGGCAAGCAAACCCCCATTGATCATGTCGATAAAATCCCACTTCCCTCTCATGTCTCGCTTATGCATTGTATAGGATGATTACCATGATGCATTTCTACCGCATAGATGAACCCATTCCTTTGCATGACTTATCATTTTGTCACAGTAGTAAGCAAACCACAATCCTAGCAAATGTAGGAGTTGATTGATATCATGTGGCCCCTGCAATTGTTACTGCTTATTGCATGCTTAGAGTGTTACCATGATGATACTGTTATGTGAGTCGGGATGGTAGTGATCATGATGATGATGGTAGAAAGGTGTTGGTGAATCTACCCTAATACAAGGTGAACGATGAGAGGCTGTGTAGGAGTACACGGTGGGTTGTCTCGTTGAACACCGCCCTAAGTCCGAATTCTTGTGTGGTGATCCAAGATGAAGAGTACAACCACACATTGGGCTCACTGACCCCTCTCAACTTATTAATTCATCCCTTTCGATGTCCAGATGTCGCAATAGTTCGGAGTTCTGGTAGGTCTATGGCCTGGCTGCTAAGTGAGAGAACGGCTCAACCAAGACCGGCTTATGCACCACGCACACATCACTTGGGTCCACTTCGGTAAACCAGCCGGGTTCACGATAGTGGTAACCAACCCAGGTAGGCGGCTTTCTCGGAATAGATAGGCTATGAGGTAACAGTTGTGGTGAGCATCTTCGCCGACACTTCTTGAACGGTGTCGAGTACAAAGGCGGTAACTGATGATCATGTGTGTGTAGCGGTACACCCCTGCAGGGTTAACAAAACTATTCGAATAGCCGCGTCCGCGGTTATGGACTGCTTGGAAAGCTTAGCTTGATTATTAGATAACTTGAACTGGATACTTCTAAAACACACCAAGATAAGTGTGAGTGCTATGGCGTGCTTTCTCGTGGGGAAGTCGAGGAAGGCACCATAGTGGTGTAATTGGTTGGAGAAAGTAGTGGACTCGTGTACGCTTCTTACCTCAAAGTCTGGTACTCGTAGTTCAGGATTAGCCAAGTCAAAGCTGGCACTTCTGCAAGTGAACCCCACCTCCCTTTACCTTGATACATGTGCATGAGTAGTATAGCTCCTATGTAAGTCTTGCTGAGTATGATTTTGTACTCACGTTTTCTTAATCTATGTTTTAGATGAACCCACTGACCCCGAAGGTGGCTTCTTCATCGAGCTGGACGACTGAAGATCAAGCTAGTCTAGTCCCAGTCAAACGACTGGTTCCCTCGTGGAGGGCTTGTGTTTAAATAAGGCTTCTTAAGCCATTTGTTAAACTTGTCTGTACTCAGACATACTTTGCTTCCGCTTGTTGTTGTAATGTTGGATCACATACTTGTGATCTCTGTGTGCACTCTGTAAGAGTTATCAATAAAATGTATACTTTGTAGAGAATTGCAAAGATACCTGCTGTTCATACAAGGCATGTGTGTTGCGTGTATGTTTATAACATGCATGTCTTTGTATGGGTTTTCGAGACCTTAGTTGTTATCTGGCTGGCGGTCTTTCATACACCAAGTGGCCCTTAGATGTGCGCATCTTGGGGCATCGCGATGCGATTGCTCGAGACTCCGTCTCATGCACACTTTGTGGTATGATCGAGCCCGCCCTAGACCCCGACTAAGTGATCGGGCTGGAGTAAGTCTATGTAAGAGTTATGAGATAGTCGATAGTATGGTTGAGGCGACTTGTCTTTGAATATGGGAGTTCATCACCCATATCATTAGAATTGTGTGCGGACGATGAGGACCCATCTCAGTTGATCATCCGGCCTGGATGGGATGCCCCTCACGTACGATGCTTTCTAAGAACGTTCTGTGCTTGGCCTTGTATGCTTAGACAAGTGGGTACGGTTCTCGGCTCTCCATATGACTATGTCGTACCGGGACTTGCATACGCTAAGCCCGGGTCCCGACAGACTTGGTATCAGAGCAGGACTGACTGTAGGACTAGCAGCCTTGGCCGAAGTCGAGTCTAGCCTTCTATAGTTATATAGTTACTCTGGGTATATAAGGGAACAACGTAAGGCTTCTTTTTTCTCCTTACCCTCTTCGTTCTGAGTTCTGAGTCACCCTCATCTTATTCTACGGGAAGATAGGACTAGGCTCACCTCTGTCTGATTAGAACATCTCGTTGTTTGCTTCCTTGTAGCCGTAGGAAAGTTGTGATCGGTTTGTTAGAGTGGTTATGCTTCCTGATTTCTTACATCGTATGTAAGTGCTGTTTCCATGTTGTAAGAAATTGTCTTTTTCTTGCAATTACAGCCGTTATGCTGTCCGAGTCATTCCAGGTTTATCTCATAATCTGATGCATTTGCAAACTCCTTCTTTCTGTTTCAGATGGCAGATCTTCCCCCTCGGCAGATTGTTCGTTTGACCAGGTGCCTCGGTGTGCGTGGCCATCCCGCCACGTTGATCGAGATGATGTCCTATGTGGGATATCGATGGTATCCTGAGTACACCGTTGAGGAGCAGTTCCTTGACTTCAACCAGACCCAGTTCCACTGCATCGTCAGGATCTACCTGCACCACAATGGAGTCACTCAGCCTATCCACTTTGGACATGGCATCGGCATGACTGAGAACATGGCTGTGCAGGATGCTGCATAATCATGTATTACCCTGCTGAGAGAGGAGCATACTATGCTGAGAGAGACCTCGTTCCGCTATATCCCTGCTGCACTTCCAGGAGAAGAGGGATATTACACCAGACTCTACTCAGATCACTCTGCATAAGATCCAGTACTTCAGATGACTGCTAGGTTTGCTAGTGATCGAGATCGTGATGCACGCGCTCTCCGTTTCGAGCTTCACGCCACCCGTGTTCGTCTGTATCGAGCACCGACACTCTTGGCACCCTTCGTGAGTGTTGGATCAGTCGAGTATGATGTTATCTACCCTGTGAGGACTCAGATGCCTTCTCGAGTTGCTTGGCCCGAGATTGGAGGCATTTTTCCACCCCGTGGTCCTTTGCTTCCACCCTATGCTGGACCTAGGCCCCATCCTTGCCCAAATGGATATCAGGGTCCACAGGCCTCCGTGTTTTCCGATGGTCACCTTCAGCTACCGGGATATGCGGGTAACTTTTATGACGACTACTATGGAGATGGAGATGAGTGAGACCGCCTGTGGTCTTCCTTAGTGAGGATGTAGTAGTATCTTAGTATATTGTACGCAAGGTGTCTAAGTTCCAGAGGCTTAGATAAATAATTTATAGGAAGTCAGAGTGCCTCTGAAGGATGTATCATCTTCATCACGTTTGTATTAGCTTGGTGCTTGTACTAAAACGATGTATGGTTTGTATGACAGCTTGTGAATATATGGCTTGTATGCTTTTATCACCATGTTGTCAAGATGATTACTTCCTTTGCTCTGTAATCCTTCCAGTACTTCAATACCTTGATTAGACTCTTCCAATCAACTCTGTTTGACTTTGGTTTTCACCTTCAGGATGTCTCAAGGAACCCGTGGCCAGCTTGGTCGTAATCAGGGTCGTGGGAATGAACAGGAGGAAGGCAACCTTCCACCCCCACCCACGATGGCTCAGGTTCTGATGGAGGTTTAGAGGAACCGCCGAGACTCTCACCATTTGCTGGAGGTCATTGCCCGCAACACCACTCAGCAGCGCAACGAGTTGGTGTCTTTGAACGACTTCATCCGGCTTCATCCCCCGGTTTTCAGTTACTCCACCGAGCCCCTTGACGCCGATGACTGGCTTCGCAGCATCGAGAGGAAGCTCCAAGCAGGCCATGTTGCAGATGGCGACAAGGTCTGCTATGCCACCTATCACCTTGAAGGTGCAGCTAGCTCCTGGTGGGAGAACTTCCTGAACATGCGTCCCGTTGGACCGCCTGCATCTTGGGATGAATTCTGCATTTCCTTCCGTGAGCACCACATTCCCAAAGGTCTTATGGACCGCAAGTGTGAGGAGTTCTGCAACCTCACCCAAGGCAGAAGGACTGTTGACGAGTTTAGTCGTGACTTCAACCAACTTGCTTGCTATGCTACTGAAGAATTCTCCACCGACGCAAAGAAGCAAGAGAGGTTCTGTCGTGGACTCAGTTCTGGACTCCGTCGTGAGCTCAACCTACATGACTTTGCCACATTCCAGGTCCTTGTCAACAAGGCCATCAAGGCAGAGGACATGAACACCCCCAATGACATCCGCAAACACACTAGAGACGATGGATCATCCAGTTCCGGCTCTCAGAAGCGCAAGACCTGGATCCCCAACAGTATGTTCCGCCAGAACAACCCACCGAGGCCATCCTATGTGGCGCCTCGTCCACCAACTCAGTTCCACCCAGCTCCACCAAACAACCCAGCTCCACGCACTGTCTTTGGAGCCTGTTACAAGTGTGGTCAGGCAGGCCACTACTCTCGTGAGTGTCCCCAGAACCAGCTCCAGAATCAGAATGCTCCACCCCGTGCCGGAGGCAACAACAATGGTCGTGGCAAGCCCCCCCAGAAGTTCTACACCGCCAAACCCGCTCCTCCCGCCACTCATGGACGTGTGAACCAGATTGCCACCGAAGAGACTGACGACACTACTGACGTCATTCTTGGTACGCTCCCAGTCAATTATGTTCCTACTTCCGTTCTTTTCGACCCAGGAGCATCTCATTCATTCATGTCGGAAAGTTATGCACTTCGTCATGAGTTATCTTTTGTTGAATTATCCACCCCCATGATTATTCAAACTCCAGGGTCAAGATGGCAAACTAATAGAGTAAGACATGGTAATCAAATTGCAATTGAGGGTTTAGTATTCCTTGCTTCCCTCATAGCCCTCAAGTCTTCAGATATTGATGTCATCCTTGGCATGGATTGGCTATCAAGACAGAATGCCTACTTAGATTGCAAAGGCAAATCAGTGAAACTCACCCACCCTTCAGGCAAAACCGTCAACTATACCTCACCCAGAACAAGAACCCACGTGCATTCATTGAATGTACTTCCCCTTCCCGAACTTGAAGATATTCCGGTGGTTCGTGACTTCCCGGATGTCTTTCCTGAAGAGCTGCCGGGAATGCCACCCGACAGATGTGTAGAGTTTATAGTGGATCTTGTGCCAGGAACTACACCAATTTCTAGACGCCCATACAAAATGTCTCCACGTGAGTTAGCTGAGCTAAAAACCCAACTGGAAGCTTTGTTGGAAAAAGGCTTCATCCTCCCTAGCTCATCGCCATGGGGTTGCCCCGTTCTGTTCGTAACAAAGAAAGATGGAACAGAAAGGATGTGCGTAGACTATCGCCCGCTAAATCTAGCGACGATAAAGAACAAGTACCCACTGCCCAGGATCAATGATCTTTATGATCAACTTGCAGGATCCTCTGTCTTCTCCAAGATGGAATTGAGATTAGGGTATCATCAAATCAAAATCCGAAACGAGGACATTCCCAAAACGGCTTTTACTACTCGTTATGGTCTTTACGAGTACACCTTCATGTCCTTTGGTTTAACCAATGCCCCCGCCACTTTCTCACGCATGATGAATTCGATCTTCATAGAGTACTTAGATAAATTTGTTGTAGTTTATCTCGATGACATTCTCATCTACTCGAAGAACGAAGAAGAACATGCCGAACACCTAAGGCTGGTATTGATGAAACTTAGAGAGCATCGCCTGTATGCTAAATTCTCCAAGTGTGAATTTTGGCTACCAGAAGTGACCTACTTAGGCCACGTGATTTCTGCAAAAGGCATTGCTGTGAATCCCGAGAGAGTTCAGGCCGTCCTTGACTGGACTCCACCTGAATCGGTTAAGCAAGTTAGGAGTTTTCTTGGCCTAGCCAGCTACTGCCGTCGATTCGTCGAGAACTTTACTAAAGTTGCAAAGCCTCTAACTGAACTCCTCAAGAAAGATAAGAAATTCCTATGGACTCCCAAGTGCGAGGAAATCTTTCAAGAGCTAAAAATAAGGTTGACTTCTGTACCCGTACTTCCACCTCCAGACACCAAAAAGGATTTCGAGATCTATTGTGACGCATCACGGCAAGGGTTAGGATGCATACTTCTGCAAGATCGACATGTGTTATCTTATGCTTCACGCCAGTTGCGGCCACATGAAGAGAACTATCCTACCCATGACCTTGAACTCGCTGCCGTAGTTCATGCCCTAACAACTTGGCGACATTACCTCCTTGGTAATCGTTGCGAGATCCATTCCGACCACCAAAGCCTCAAATACATTTTCACCCAGCCAGATCTTAACCTCAGGAAAAGACGCTGGATTGAGTTGATAAAAGATAACGACTTAGGAATTTCTTACACCCCAGGCAAAGCCAATGTCATGGCTGATGCACTAAGTCGTAAGTCGTATTGTAACAACCTCATGTTACAACAGTATCAACCACTTCTTCATGAGGAATTTCGCAAGCTTAATCTTGAGATTGTTCCTCATGGCTATCTTTCTACCTTGGTGGCGAAACCAACTCTTGAGAATCAAATCATAGTTGCCCAAAGGCGTGCACGAGGTGTTTGCCGGATCAAGGAGAACATTGCTAGCGGAGTTGCTAAATGTTTCTCCACAGATAGCAAAGGAACGGTATTCTTTGGAAATCGTTTGGTAGCACCTAAGAATAGGGAACTAAGGCAACTCATCCTCAAGGAAGCCCATGCCACACCCCTCTCGATTCATCCCGGTAGCACAAAAATGTACCGAGATCTACGCCAGAGCTTTTGGTGGACCAGGATGAAGAGAGACATTGCTCAATTTGTTGCCGAATGTGATGTTTGTCGTCGCATTAAGGCAGAACATCAAAGACCTGCTGGTACACTTCAACGTTTGTCTATTCCAGAGTGGAAATGGGACAAAGTCGGTATGGACTTCATCACCGGCTTTCCAAAAACCCAGAAAGGAAACAATGCCATCTTCGTTGTCATAG
The DNA here is from genome assembly GCA_950022295.1 of Bromus sterilis. Taxonomy (NCBI): domain Eukaryota; kingdom Viridiplantae; phylum Streptophyta; class Magnoliopsida; order Poales; family Poaceae; genus Bromus; species Bromus sterilis. Next base: position 26,029,584 of record OX465597.1, on the reverse strand, counting down.
ATAGGCTTTCCAAAGTTGCTCACTTCCTTCCGGTTCGCGAGTCTATAACTGCTAGCCAGTTAGCGGACTTGTACGTCTCTAGAATTGTATCCCTTCACGGTGTTCCTTTGGAAATCAATTCTGATCGCGGTAGCCTTTTCACCTCTAGATTTTGGGGAAGCTTTCAGAATGCTATGGGAACTCATCTCTCCTTTAGTACAGCTTTCCATCCTCAGTCTAGCGGTCAAGTCGAAAGGGTTAACCAAATTCTTGAAGACATGCTCAGAGCTTGTGTTATCTCATTCGGAAAGAATTGGGAGAAGTCTCTTCCATTTGCCGAATTTGCTTATAACAATAGTTTTCAATCTAGTCTGAACATGGCTCCTTTTGAACTCCTATATGGACGACGATGTCGAACACCTTTAAACTGGTCAGAGACCGGTGAAAGACAATTCTTTGGACCGGACATGATCATGGAAGCAGAAGAGCAAGTTTGCATTGTTCGTGATCAATTGAAAGCAGCCCAGTCTCGTCAGAAAATCTACTATGATCGTCATCATAGGCAAGAGAGCTACAATCTGGATGAGAGGGCTTACCTTCGGGTTATTCCTCTGAAGGGAACCCAACGTTTCGTTATCAAAGGAAAATTGGCCCCACGTTACATCGCACCTTTCCACATTCTTGCTAAACGTGGAGAAGTTTCCTACCAACTTGAACTACCCCCGCACCTTTCCCGAGTACATGATGTATTCCATGTGTCCCAACTCAGGCGTTGCTTCAAGGACCCCATCCGCGAAGTCGACCATGATACGCTTGATCTCCAAGATGACCTTTCTTATCGAGAATACCCCGTTTGTATTCTTGATTCCACAGAGCGTGTCACTCGTCGTCAGAAGATTAAGTTTCTGAAAGTGCAATGGTCACACCACTCTGAGAGAGAAGCTACGTGGGAAAGAGAAGACCGTCTCAGTGTCGAGTACCCCACCTTCCTCCCGCAGACTTCTGAATCTCGGGACGAGATTCTTTTGAGTGGGGGCGAGTTGTCAGAACCCTCTGTTAGGTAATGTGCTAGGATCAAAGTCCTCTTGCATCATGTTAAAAATTTCAAAGAAATCATTTGAAATCAAATTCAAAACCAAAATGGGAGAAGGAACCGCCCCAGATGAATTAATTCAAAAGGCCAGATAAAAATCTTCTCCAAAAATTCATGTTAGATTTTTGAAAAGTCTTATAAATGAGTGTGATCACATATCAAGTGATGTGGGACCCATCCCATGCTCATGGATTTTTCAAATATTCAAGTAGTGCCTTGGAATTAATCAAAAACCCCTACTAGATTAAGATTCAAATTATTTGAATTTTAAAAATGTTCAAAATTTATAAATGGATGGTCTATTTTATTATGAGGCCATATAAAAAGTTTCATCATTTTCGAAAATGGCTAGGTATTTATTTTTTTGCTAGCCAAAACGAATGTCAGAAAAGAAAACAGAAAAGGAAAAGGAAAAACTTACCTGGCTTCTGGCCTGTTGGCCCACTTACCTGGCCCAGCCCAGCCCACCAGGGGCAGCAGGGTCTTCTTCCTCTCCCCACGCCGTGCACCGTTTTCCCCTCAGTGCAGTGCCTATCCACCCCTCTCCTTCTCTCCCGCAAGCTTCACCGAGAGCAGCCGCAGGCCATGGCCATGGAACTCGCAGCCAACGTCACCTAGGGCTCAAGCTGGTGTGTCCATCCTCCTCCCCGTCCTCGTCTTCGTCGACTAGCAGAAGCAGGAGCTCCAATTTGGACTAGAAGCGACGCCAGGTTCATCGGATCACCGCCGGCCGCCGGAGCTCGAGCTCTTCGATTCGCCGCCACCGAAGCTTCTCTGAGCCAGCTAGCCACCCCGTCGCATCCGTGGTGAGCCCATGCGTCTTTCCCCTCAGGCCACAGCCACCTTTTCTTCCTCTAGCTCGTTTCACCATGAGCGCAGAAGAGCAGCGCCGCCGTGCTCGTCGACGGCGAGTCTCCGTTAAGCAATTGTTCCCGCGGCCATGTCCATCGTCTTCGCCGATCTCTTCTGGTTCGATCCCGACTAGCCCAGCGCCATGAAGAGCCCCCTAGCGTGGTCCCTTTCTCAACCGTGCCTCGGACCGCCGCCGTTCAGGTCGTCGCCGTCACGTCGGGCCTCCCCGTGGTCACCCGACTCTCCTAGGTGAACCGCGCGTTCGAGGGCTACCTTCTGGTGGTCTCGGCGTGCGATTTGGTCGCCGGGAACCCCTTCCCTGAGTGCGCCGTCGCGTACTGGTGCCACCGGCGGCTAGCCACCGGCGAGGCCATCGGATTAGGGGCTAAACCCCCCTGTTAGTTGACCCCAGGTCAATGACAGGTGGGGCCCTCAGCCCTTAACCCCTCTGTTATTTTTAAACAGAGAGGGATTAACCCCACTGTGGCTGACCATTGGACCCCACACGTCAGCCCCACCCCCCCTGACGTCACCCTTGCGCAAGCCTGACGCTGTAATTCAAATAAATGATTTTATAAATTCAAAAAATTCCAGAAAAGGCAGAAATTACCCCAAACTTTGGAAATTCATAGAAAATTCATATCAACTCCAAATCTAACAAATAATATATGAAAAATGATCAGGAGAAAATAAGCTATCCAAATATCCAACTTTCAAACATGTTTGAGTTGATTTTAAAATGTGATCAGTAGCATTTGCTATTTGATTTAAATGGAATTAAATCAAATTCATTTCAATTGCTTTTGCAACTTGAACCATGGCAACATACTACATTTCAATCACACATCAGAGGCATATCATACACATTTCAAAATGTTTAAACTTGATCAAACAATGTCATATGCAACTTGACTAGATTGAATTCAAATTGGAGTTTGAACTTGCAATTCAAATTGCAATATACTCCATTTAAATGGAATTGCTTCACACATCAAAGCATATACATCAAGTTTCAACCTTCCATCATGTGATTGTGCATTGTAATAATTTTGCTACCTTGTTTGTTGTTTGTCAAGTAGAGGTGGAACCGGTACAGGAGGCTGCCCCCTTCTTTGAAGACCCCGAACCCGAACCTCGTCAACAAGGCAAGCAAACCCCCATTGATCATTTCGATAAAATCCCACTTCCCTCTCATGTCTCGCTTATGCATTGTATAGGATGATTACCATGATGCTTTTCTACCGCATAGATGAACCCATTCCTTTGCATGACCTATCATTTTGTCACAGTAGTAAGCAAACCACAATCCTAGCAAATGTAGGAGTTGATTGATATCATGTGGCCCCTGCAATTGTTACTTCTTATTGCATGCTTAGAGTGTTACCATGATGATACTGTTATGTGAGTCGGGATGGTAGTGATCATGATGATGATGGTAGAAAGGTGTTGGTGAATCTACCCTAATACAAGGTGAACGATGAGAGGCTGTGTAGGAGTACACGGTGGGTTGTCTCGTTGAACACCTCCCTAAGTCCGAGTTCTTGTGTGGTGATCCAAGATGAAGAGTACAACCACACATTGGGCTCACTGACCCCTCTCAACTTATTAATTCATCCCTTTCGATGTCCAGATGTCGCAATAGTTTGGAGTTCTTGTAGGTCTATGGCCTGGCTGCTAAGTGAGAGAACGGCTCAACCGAGACCGGCTTATGCACCACGCACACATCACTTGGGTCCACTTCGGTAAACTGGCCGGGTTCACGATAGTGGTAGCCAACCCAGGTAGGCGGCTTTCTCGGACTAGATAGGCTATGAGGTAACAGTTGTGAGCATCCTCGCCGACACTTCTTGAACGGTGTCGAGTACAAAGGCGGTAACTGATGATCATGTGTGTGTAGCGGTACACCCCTGCAGGGTTAACAAAACTATTCGAATAGCCGCGTCCGCGGTTATGGACTGCTTGGAAAGCTTAGCTTGATTATTAGATAACTTGAACTGGATACTTCTAAAACACACCAAGATAAGTGTGAGTGCTATGGCGTGCTTTCTCGTGGGGAAGTCGAGGAAGGCACCATAGTGGTGTAATTGGTTGGAGAAAGTAGTGGACTCGTGTACGCTTCTTACCTCAAAGTCTGGTACTCGTAGTTCAGGATTAGCCAAGTCAAAGCTGGCACTTCTGCAAGTGAACCCCACCTCCCTTTACCTTGATACATGTGCATGAGTAGTATAGCTCCTATGTAAGTCTTGCTGAGTACGATTTTGTACTCACGTTTGCTTAATCTATGTTTTAGATGAACCCACTGACCCCGAAGGTGGCTTCTTCATCGAGCTGGACGACTAAAGATCAAGCTAGTCTTGTCCCATTCAGACGACTGGTTCCCTCGTGGAGGGCTTCTTTTTAAATAAGGCTTCTTAAGCCATTTTTTAAACTTGTCTGTACTCAGACATACTTTGCTTCCGCTTGTTGTTGTAATGTTGGATCACATAATTGTGATCTCTGTGTGCACTCTGTAAGAGTTATCAATAAAATGTATACTTTGTAGAGAATTGCAATGATACCTGCTGTTCATACAAGGCATGTGTGCTGCGTGTATGTTTATAACATGCATGTCTTTGTATGGGTTTTCGAGACCTTAGTTGTGATCTGGCTGGCGGTCTTTCATACACCAAGTGGCCCTTAGATGTGCGCATCTTGGGGCATCGCGATGCGATTGCTCGAGACTCCGTCTCATGCACACTTTGTGGTATGATCGAGCCCGCCCTAGACCCCGACTAAGTGATCGGGCTGGAGTAAGTCTATGTAAGAGTTATGAGATAGTCGATAGTATGGTTGAGGCGACTTGTCTTTGAATATGGGAGTTCATCACCCATATCATTAGACTTGTGTGCGGACGATGAGGACCCATCTCAGTTGATCATCCGACCTGGATGGGATGCCCCTCACGTACGATGCTTTCCGAGAATGTTCTGTGCTTGGCCTTGTCTGCTTAGACAAGTGGGTACGGTTCTCGGCTCTGCATATGACTATGTCGTAGCGGGACTTGCATACACTAACCCCGGGTCCCGACAACTGTCTTGTCCAACAATATCCAAAACACACGGGGGAAAAACTTTGCTCTTACAATCTCCCCTTTTTTGGAGTATTGTTGACAAAACAGTCATCGATAAAAGATATTGAAGTTTTTGTGAAGTGAAGTGACAAACTCTAAGATATGAAGTTTTTGGCTCCCCCTTAATATAAGAATCAAAGATTTGTATAATCGAACTTAATGCTTGAGAGAAATTTCTTCGGTGGAGAGCAAAACAAATATCTTAGCGAAGACAATTGCATTTAAAATATATGTCCAGAAATGTGTGCAATTGCTTCCAATGACCTGTGACTTAGAAAATAATAACCACCTGCAAGATAGAGGATACGAAGCAATACTTGCGAGCAAAGGGTTATTAAAACGTAAGTGTATCACAGGAGTAGCGTAACCGAATGTAAACTTAAGTTACAACCCAATCGAAGGGAGTGGAATGTTTGTTGTAACTTAAACCAAGTGAAGCAAAATGCAAATAGCAAAAGCCCTTTCCCCGATGCAAATCTAACTCATCAATGCCCTCATTCTCCCCCTTTTTTCAATGATTGGACAAAAGGTTGGGAAGAGGCTCGAGAGATTTACTTTGCAGCATCAGCACCCTTGGAGCCCAATGAAGCAGAACTTGACGAAGACTCATCCGAAGAAGATTGATCTCCTGAAGATTCTTCTTCCGACGCAGGCGAAGGAAGATCTTGGAGATTCGTCTGGGTGATGAGGTTGAGGTCGAGGTCGCTGTCGTCAAGGCCGTCGTCAGCCTTTGAGGTGATGGAGTCATTTTGGGAGACGGTGGCCGGCCTGATGGGATCTGGCTCGTTGATGAGGAATACTTCATCAATCTTGTGCAGGGGAGGGAGCTTCTGATTCGGGCGGTCCACAGTATCATCTCGTGAAAAGTTTCGCTGGAGGTGCTCATACTCTTTGTAAATGCGATCTTTACGAAGGCCTTTAACTGAGTTGAACTTCCGGAGTCCCTTCCAGGAATGTCGTTTGAGAACACGCAGATACTGATTGTTGTTGAGAGCAATGTTGCCAACGCGATTGATTTCCTCAGCAAGGAACTGCATCTAGCGTTGATTTGCTTCAATGAAGTTTTCTAGCAATTGCTGCGACCGAAGATTGACTTCAAAGTGATGGACGTCCTTCTGGAATTTCTTCGAGATATTTCACTCATTGACTTCATGGCGCACCCCAACATATGTGGCAAAGATATCATTGGGTTTCCTTAGCAATTCCAAAGTGTCACGCACTGGAGGAAGGAAGAGCTTCGGATGATGGCGAGCCACAAAGTCTTCATTGCGGCCATGATCGCAGACAACTTGCAGCCAAGGAGCATATGCCTTCCGTGTATAGGGTAGTTCAGCAGCATGTACCAAGTTCCGAAGAAAGCAGTCCTCAAAGTCAAATACGAGTCTGTGCGTTAGCTTCATTATTGCATGCCTTGTCTCTTGATATATATTGGATTCTTCCGAAGCATTACTGTAACAACCCAAGTTTAGGTAAGTGCTAGGGTTTCTTGTGTCCTTTGCATCATGCAAAAAAAATTCAAAATAAATTCAAAATTGGGGGAAAGAAAGCCCTGAGAAATTAATTCAAATGGCCAGATAAAAATATTTTTCCAAAAACCATTTGAATATTTTGAAAATTCCTATAAATGATGGTGATCATTTTAAAAGTGGTTTGGGTTCATTCCCATGCTCATGGAATTTTCTAATTTTCAAACAATGCCTTGGAAAATTAAATAAACCCCTATTTGATTTGAAATTCAAATTATTTGAATTTCAAAAATCTCTAAAACTTGTGAGTAGCTAGCTACATATTTTATAAGCCCACATAAAAGTTTTGAAGATTTTATTAAATGCTCTACTATTTATTTACCAGAGCAAAACAAAAAGACAAAAAAAGGAAAAGAATAAAGGGGCAAGCCCCACTTGCTTTCCTGGCCACCTGGCCCATCTGCCACAGAAGCCAGCCCAGCCCACCAGGGGCAAGGCTGTCTTCTTCCCGGCGCCAGGAGGCAGTGCCGTGGAGGGCATGCCGTGGCCGGCTGCCTCCTCCTGCTTCCTTGGCCACCGAGCTGCTTCCCCCTCATCCCTATCCCTTTAGCACTGCACGCCTGGACGCCCCCTGCTTCTTCCCTCTCTCTCTGGCCCTCCCTCTTCTTCCCCGACGAGAAACCGCGGCGGACAGGACCTAGCCAGAGCATGCCGCCGTGGACCGCGTGGCCTCCGTGCCTTACTCGTCGTGCCGTCCTGTCCAAGACGCTCCTCGACGACGACTTCATCGCGCTGCGGTTCCAATTTGAGCCCAGAGGCCCCGAGGACGATGCCAGCTCCAACGTCTCGCCGACGGCCACCGTGGACATCGTCGTCAAATTCCGGCGCCTCCATCTCATCCCCGGCCCCGCAGTCTTCGTCAGTGAGCTTCCGGTGAGCACCCGATTCGAACCCCCCTCCCCGCGCTCTAAATCCTCGCCAGGAACCCCCTCTCCACCGGAGCCGAGCACGGGCAGCCGCGGCTCTTGGCACCGGCGACGCCACCGGCCCTCTGGAGAACCCCTGTTAGCTCAACCTGCTGCGGGAACGTATAGGCTACAAGATGGAGGCCTTCCCGTACTTCACCGTGGCCAAACGGCCAAGTCCGGCGACAACTCCGGCGACGAGCAGTGAAGTCCGGCGAGCCCGCCATTAGAACTAACCTAATTCCCCCCCTAGCTCTATGACAAGTGGGCCAGCCCCCCCCCCCTAACCCCTCTCTGTTAATTAAATAGAGGGGATTAAACCCCTCTCCCACTGACATGGGGGCCCCAGCAGTCTGAAGCCCCCCACATCATGCTGATGTCAGCATGACGCAGTAAATCAGTTTCTGTTTTAAAAAGAATTAAAATAAATCAAAAAAATCCAGAAAATAGTCAAAACTTCAATAAATCATAGAAAATTCATATTAACTCCAAATTGGACAAATAATATATGAAAAATGATCAGCAGAAAATTCTCTATCCAAAAATGCAACTTTCAACCATGTTTGAATTGAATTTAAAATGGGACCAGTAGCTTTTGCTATTTGTATTAATTGGAATTAATTCAAATTTATTCCAAATGCAATTATAATTTGAACCAATGCAATGCACATATGATCACTTGTACTTCAAAAGCATATTACACACATGATCACATGGTTTATAAAGAACAAACAATGGAATTTGCAACTTGGCTAAATTAAACAACATATGGAGTTTGAATTTGCATTTCAAATGCAATACACTTCATTTAAATCAAATATGCCATAAACAATACCAATCACATCATGGACAACATAATCATGTGCTTGTGCATTCTATTACAATGTTGCCCCCGCCCTCTTGTTGATGATTGTGCCGATAACAGTTCCTTCGAGACGGTGATCACCCTCGACGAAGGAGAAGATCGGTAAACCCCGTGTATCGTCAGCAAGGCAAGCAAACCCAATTGATCATGTCTATAAAATCCTATTTCCCTCTCAGTCTCGCTTATGCATGTTTAGGAGATCACCGAGACACGTTCCTTCGCATAGTTGAACCCATTCCGATGCATGACCTATCATTCTGTCACCGTATTAAGCAAACCACAATCCTAGCAGATATAGGAGTTGAATGATGAGCATGTGGCCCCTGCAACTGTTACTTCTTTTGTTGCTTAGTGATACAATGAGGATGTTATGATTGTGAGTCGGGATGGAATGAACACAGTGATGCTGATGATAATGTGTTGGTGAATCCACCCTAATACAAGGTGAACGATGAGAGGCTGTGTAGGAGTACACAGTGGGTTGTCTCGTTGAACACTGCCCTAGGCCACGAGTTCCTGTTTTGTGATCCAAGACAAAGAGTATGACCACATGTAGGGTTTTATGGGAATCCCGTTTGGCCTCTTTACGTACCCGATCCGGTCCAGGAGTCACAATAGATTCGGGCTTTCCATTTGGCATGTGCATAGAAAAAGAATGAAGAAAAGGTTGCATCATATAGATATGTGGGTGGACTTGTGAGGCAGTGAAACCATCTGGCAGAGGTGGCGTCTCGGTCCCTTGCATTATCTGAGTCCGTTTCGTGGAACCGGCCGGACTCTCGAGCGGTGCCAAACTCAGGTAGTGGACTCCTTGATCAGAGAAGGTGATGTGAGGTTAGTGCCTTGGTTTCATCCACGTCTGACACCCGCTTGAAGGGTGAAGAGAACGAGGCGATAAGTGATGACACGCGTGTGAAGATGTACACCCATGCAGGGTTAATGAACTATTCGAATAGATGTGTCCGCGGTTATGGACTACTTGGAGACCTCTACTTGATCATAGACAACTTGAATGGATACTTATAAAATCCGCAAGATAAGCGTGAGTGCTATGGTGTGCTTCCTCGTGGGGAAGTCGAGGAAGTAACCATAGTGGTGTAATGTTTGGAGACTTGTAGTGGACTCGTGTACGCTTCTTACCTCAAGTCTGGTACTCGTAGTTCAGGACTAGCCAAGTCAAAGCTGGCATTTCTGCATGTTGAACCCCACCTCCTTTACCTTGAAACTTGAGCATGAGTAGTGCAGTTCTGATGTAAGTCTTGCTGAGTACGACTTTGTACTCACGTTTGCTTATCCTATGTTTTAGATGAGAACCCGGACCCCGATGGAGTCATCTTCGTGAAGCTCGATGTTGACCTTGGTAGTATAGTTCCAGACAACAGTCTGGTCCCTCGTGGAAGGACATGTATGTTTACAAGGCTTCTCTAAGACATTTGTTAAACTTGTCTGTACTCAGACCTAATTTTCTTCCGTTGTATGATGTAATGTTGATCACAGACATGTGATCTTTGTATGCTCTATGTGTATATCAATAAAGAGTATTTGTAGAGTTATGTGATGATACCTGCTGTTCATACTAGACATGTGTGATGCGTGTATGATTATAACATGCATGTCTTAGTATGGGTTTTCGAGACCTTAGTTGTGATCTGGCTGGCGTTCTTTTATACACCAAGTGGCCCTTAGATGTGCGCAGCTTGGGGCATCGCGATGCGATTGCTCGTGGCTCTGCCACGTGTACACTTTGTTGTATGATCGAGCGCGCCCTAGACCCCGACTAAGTGATCGGGCTGGAGTTTGTTTATGTAAGGGTTATGATTCAATCGATAACATGGTTGAGGCGACTTGTCTATGAGTATGGGATTCACCACCCATAAGCATTTAGACTTGTGAGCGGACGATGAGGACCCATCTCAGTTGATCATCCGGCCTGGATGGGATGCCCCTCACGTTCGATGCTTTCCAAGAGTGTTCTGTGCTTGGCCTTGTCTGCTTAGACAAGTGGGTACGGCTCTCGTCTCTCCATGTGATTGCATCGTGACTGGAATTACATACGCATATTCCGGGTCCCGACAGACTTGGTATCAGAGCAGGACTGTCTGTAGGATTATCAAACCCTTGGCCGAAGTCGAGTCTAGCACTCTATAGTTATATAGTTACTTGGGTATAAAGGGAACAACGTAAGGCTTCTTTTTCTCCTTACCCTCATCGATCTGAGTTCTGAGTCACCCTTACCTTTTCTACGGGATGATAGGACTAGGCTCATCTATGTCTTACTAGAACATCTCGTTGTTTGCCTCCTTGTAGCCGTAGGAAAGTTGTGTTCGGTTGTCTAGAGTCGTTGTGCTTCCTATTTTGAGACTTCCTATGTAACTGCTGTTGTTATGTTGTGAGAATTTTCATTTCTCTTGCAATTACAGCCGTTATGCTGTCCGAGTCATTCCAGGTTTCTTTATAATCTGATGCATTTGCAAAATCCTTCTTTCCTTTTCGGCTGTCCTTTTAGAAGAACTTTTAGGTGGCATTCTCGACAGTTCTCTAGAGTTTGTTGTAGGTTTTGTTCTAGAAACCTTTAGTGATTCACTTCCAGTTCTTCCTCCCAGTTTAGAGGTCTTCTAGCAAGAAGAACCACACTAATCATCGTGTTGGGGTACTTTGCTACTCTGACATATCTGTTGTCGCCCCTAGTAAACCTTGGTCATCCTCTAGGAAGCTATCCAGAGATCCAACTCCTTAAACCTACTCACCCGACAGGTGTGTAGAATTCATAGTTGATCTTATACCAGGCACAAACCCAATTTCCAGACGCCCATATAGAATGGCCCCACATGAGTTAGCTGAGCTAATAATCCAACTTGAAGTGTTTTTGGCAAAAGGCTTCATCCGCCCTAGCTCATCGCCATGGGTTGCCCCGTTCTGTTCGTAACGAAGAAAGATGGAACAGAAAGGATGTGCGTAGACTATCGCCCGGTAAATTTAGCGACGATAAAGAACAAGTACCCACTGCCCAGGATCAATGATCTTTATGATCAACTTGCAGGATCCTTTGTCTTCTCCAAGATGGATTTGAGATTAGGTTATCATCAGATCAAAATCCGAAATGAGGACATTCCAAAGAAGGCTTTTACTACTCGTTATGGTCTTTACGAGTACACCGTCATGTCCTTTGTTTAACCAATGCCCCCGCCACTTTCTCACGCATGATGAATTCGATCTTCATGGAGTACTTAGATAAATTTGTTGTAATTTATCTTGATGACATTCTCATCTACTCGAAGAACGAAGAAGAACATGCCGAACACCTAAGGCTGGTATTGATGAAACTTAGAGAGCACCGCCTTTGTGCCAAGTTCTCCAAGTGTGAATTTTGGCTACCAGAAGTGACCTACTTAGGCCACGTGATTTCTGCCAAAGGCATTGCTGTGAGTCCCGAGAGAGTTCAGGCCATCCTTGACTGGACTCCACCTGAATCGGTTAAGCAAGTTAGGAGTTTTATTGGCTTAGCAAGCTATTGCCGCCGCTTCGTCGAGAACTTTTCTAAAGTTGCAAAGCCTCTTACTGAACTCCTCAATAAAGATAAGAAATTCCAATGGACCCCCAAGTGCGAGGAAAGCTTTCAAGAGCTAAAAAGAAGATTGACTTCTGCACCCGTACTTGCACCTCCAGACACCAAAAGGGATTTCGAGATCTATTGTGATGCTTCACGGCAAGGGTTAGGATGCATACTTATGCAAGATAGACATGTGGTAGCTTATGCTTCACGCCAGTTGCGGCCACATGAAGAGAACTATCCTACCCATGATCTTGAACTCGCTGTCGTAGTTCATGCCCTGAAGACTTGGCGACATTACCTCCTTGGTAATCGTTGTGAGATCTATTCCGACCACCAAAGCCTCAAATACATATTTCACCCAGCCATATCTTAATCTCAGGCAAAGACGCTGGATAGAGTTGATAAAAGATTATGACTTAGGAATTTCTTACACCCCAGGCAAAGCCAATGTCATGGCTGATGCACTAAGTCGTAAGTCGTACTGTAACAACCTCATGTTACAGCAGTATCAACCACTTCTTCATGAGGAATTTTGAAAGCTCAACCTCGAGATTGTTCCTTTTGGATCTCTTTTCAACTTGGTGGCGAAACCAACCCTTGAGGATCAAATCATAGTTGCCCAAAGACGTGCACGAGGTGTACGCCGGATCAAGGAGAACATTGCTAGCGGAGTTGCTAAATGTTTCTCCAGAGATAGTAAAGGAACGGTATTCTTTGAAAATCGTTTGGTAGTACCTAAGAATAGGGATCTAAGGCAACTCATCCTCAAAGAAGCCCATGATACACCCCTCTCAATTCATCCCGGTAGCACAAAAATGTACCCAGATCTACGCCAGAGATTTTGGTGGACCGGGATGAAGAGAGACATTGCTCGATTTGTTGCTGAATGTGATGTTTGTCGTCGCTTTAGGGCAAAACACCAAAGACCTGCTGGTACACTTCAACCTTTGCCTATTCCCGAGTGGAAATGGGACAAATGTCGGTATGGACTTCATCACCGGCTTTCCAAAAACCCAAAGAGGAAATGATGCCATCGTTGTTGTCATTGACCGACTTTGCAAAGTTGCTCACTTCCTTCCAGTTCGCGAGTCTATAACTGCTAGTCAGTTGGCAGACTTGTATGTCTCTAGAATTGTGTCTCTTCACGGTGTTCCTTAGGAATTCAATTCTGATCGTGGTAGCCTTTTCACCTCTAGATTCTGGGAAAGTTTTCAAAATGCTATGGGAACTCATTTATCCTTTAGTACAGCTTTCCATCCTCAGTCTAGCGGTCAAGTTGAAAGGGTTAATCAAATCTTGGAAGACATGCTCAGAGCTTGTGTTATCTCATTCGGAAAGAATTGGGAGAATCTCTTCCATTTGCCAAATTTGCTTATAACAATAGTTTTCAATCTAGTCTGGACATGGCACCCTTTGAATTCCTCTATGGACGACGATGTAGAACACCCCTTAACTGGTCGGAAACCGGTGAAAGACAATTCTTTGGACCGGATATGATCAAGGAAGAAGAAGAGAAAGTTCGCATTGTTCGTGATAAATTGAAAGCCACTCAGTCTCGTCAGAAAAGCTACTATGATCGTCATCATAGGCAAGAAAGCTACAATCTGGATGAGAAGGCTTACCTTCGGGTTACTCCTCTGAAGGGAACCCAAATATTCGATATCAAAGGAAAGTTGGCCCCACGTTACATCGGACCTTTCCGCATTCTAGCTAAACGTGGAGAAGTTGCCTACCAACTTGAACTACCCCCTCACCTTTCCCGAGTACATGATGTATTCGATGTGTCACAACTCAGGCGTTGCTTCAAGGACCCAATCCGCGAAGTCGACCATGAAACGCTTGATCTCCAAGATGACCTTTCTTATCGAGAGTACCCTGTTCGTATTCTTGATTCAGGAGAGCGTGTTACGCGTCGTCAGAAGATCAAGTTCCTCAAAGTGCAATGGTCACGTCAATCCGAGAAGGAAGCCACATGGGAAAGAGAAGACCGCCTCCGTGTCGAGTTCCCCTCCTTCCTCCCGACGACTTCTGAATCTCGGGACGAGATTCTTTTGAGTGGGGCGAGTTGTCACAACCCAAGTTTAGGTAAGTGCTAGGGTTGCTTTTGTCCTTTGCATCATGCAAAAAAAATTCAAAATAAATTCAAAATTGGGGGAAAGAAAGCCCTGAGAAATTAATTCAAATGGCCAGATAAAAATATTTTTCCAAAAACCATTTGAATATTTTGAAAATTCCTATAAATGATGGTGATCATTTTAAAAGTGGTTTCGGTTCATTCCCATGCTCATGGAATTTTCTAATTTTCAAACAATGCCTTGGAAAATTAAATAAACCCCTATTTGATTTGAAATTCAAATTATTTGAATTTCAAAAATCTCTAAAACTTGTGAGTGGCTAGCTACATATTTTATAAGCCCACATAAAAGTTTTGAAGATTTTATAGAATGCTCTCCTATTTATTTACCAGAGCAAAACAAAAAGACAAAAAAAGGAAAAGAATAAAGGGGCAAGCCCCACTTGCTTTCCTGGCCACCTGGCCCATCTGCCACAGAAGCCAGCCCAGCCCACCAGGGGCAAGGCTGTCTTCTTCCCTGCGCCAGGAGGCAGTGCCGTGGAGGGCATGCCGTGGCCGGCTGCCACCTCCTGCTTCCCTGGCCACCGAGCTGCTTCCCCCTCATCCCTATCCCTTTAGCACCGCACGCCTGGACGCCCCCTGCTTCTTCCCTCTCTCTCTGGCCCTCCCTCTTCTTCCCCGACGAGAAACCGCGGCGGACAGGACCTAGCCAGAGCATGCCGCCGTGGACCGCGTGGCCTCCGTGCCTTACTCGTCGTGCCGTCCTGTCCAAGACGCTCCTCGACGACGACTTCATCGCGCTGCGGTTCCAATTTGAGCCCAGAGGCACCGAGGACGATGCCAGCTCCAACGTCTCGCCGACGGCCACCCGATTCGAACCCCCCTCCCCGCGCTCTAAATCCTCGCCAGGAACCCCCTCTCCACCGGAGCCGAGCACGGGCCGCCGCGGCTCTAGGCACCGGCGACGCCACCGGCCCTCTGGAGAACCCCTGTTAGCTCAACCAGGTGCGGGAACGTATAGGCTAGAAGATGGAGGCCTTCCCGTGCTTCACCGTGGCCAAACGGCCAAGTCCGGCGACAACTCCGGCGACGAGCAGTGAAGTCCGGCGAGCCCGCCATTAGAACTAACCTAATTCCCCCCTAGCTCTATGACAAGTGGGCCAACCCCCTCCCGAACCCCTCTCTGTTAATTAAACAGAGGGGATTAAACCCCTCTCCCACTGACATGGGGGCCCCAGCAGTCAGAAGCCCCCCCCACATCATGCTGATGTCAGCATGACGCAGTAAATCAGTTTCTGTTTTAAAAAGAATTAAAATAAATCAAAAAAATCCAGAAAATAGTCAAAACTTCAATAAATCATAGAAAATTCATATTAACTCCAAATTGGACAAATAATATATGAAAAATGATCAGCAGAAAATTCTCTATCCAAATATGCAACTTTCAACCATGTTTGACTTGAATTTAAAATGGGGCCAGTAGCTTTTGCTATTTGTCTTAATTGGAATTAATTCAAATTTATTCCAAATGCAATTATAATTCGTTGCGGGCTGCCTCCCGAAAGCGCTTCTTTAGAGCCATTAGCTTGGCTTAAAGCAGAAGACCATGTTTTTTCAAGAGAATAACTAGCCCGTGTGACGGACTCAAAAGGTAACTTAATATTTTCCTAGGGAAATGTTCCATCCCTTTCTTGAGAGGGAATTGGAATTTGATAGTTCCCTCTTTCATGTCAATGATAGCACCAACTGTGGGAAGAAAAGGACGTCCCAAAATAATTGGACAAGAGGGCTCACACTCAATGTCCATAATAGCGAAATCAACGGGAACATAATTGTCATTGACAATGATAAGAACATCGTCGTTCTTCCCCAAAGGTTTCTTTACGGAAGAATCAACAAGACGAACACCAAAAGAACAAGGATCAAAAGGTTTCAGTTCAAGCATATCATACATTCTTTTGGGCATAACAGAGGTACTTGC
This sequence comes from Bromus sterilis, assembly GCA_950022295.1. Classification (NCBI taxonomy): domain Eukaryota; kingdom Viridiplantae; phylum Streptophyta; class Magnoliopsida; order Poales; family Poaceae; genus Bromus; species Bromus sterilis. Next base: position 26,013,647 of record OX465597.1, on the reverse strand, counting down.
TCCAACATCACAAAGAGCATAACAAGAGAAGTTATTCAATTTAATTTTTATCATAGGATCCCAACCATCTTCTAGATTTCTAGGTATGGAGGCTTCTAGTCTAAGCTTCTCCTCCCTAAATTTGATTAGAGCATTGGCGATATGCTCTGTGAAGGCAAGATTGAGTGTGCTAGTGTGGGGGTCTCTAGACATCTTGTGTAGGAAACCAATAACTTCTGGTAAAGTGCAGTTGTCAAAGTCTAAGTCACTTCTTTCTATCAGGGAAGTAGTGATATCATTTAAGCTCACTTGTTTGAAAGCCTCTATGTTCATAGAGGTTTCCTCTTCTAAGGTTGAGGTGGTAGCATCACCATTAATAGGTCCAGTGGGACTAGGGGTGTGATGGGTGCTAATAGTTTGGACATCCTCAATTACTTGGATAGTGGATACTGTGTGGTAGGTAGGAAGGCTCTTAATTCTCTCTTCTTCCTCCTTTTCTCTAGCCCATCTCTCTTTAAGTTTTCCCAACATCCTAATGTTTTCATTAATTTGGACTTGGATAGCATTCATAGGAGTGGTCTTCCTCTCCTCGGGGGGGGGGGGAGGTTCTAATCTTCAGCATCTCGACATCATGGGCTATGTTGTCTACCTTCGAAGAGAGGATATCTAATTTATCTAATTTCTCTTCCACACTCTTGTTGAAGGCTTTCTTGGTAGTGATAAAGTCTTTGAACAAGGTCTCTAGTTCTGAAGTGGAGTTTCTGGTGGTAGGATAAGTGTTGTTCCCATAGTTGTCGGATGGGAAAGGCCTAGGATTGTTGCTACCAAAGTTACTCCTATAAGCATTATTGTTGAAGTTGTTTCTAGAGACAAAATTAACATCTACTTGCTCCTGAGCAACCAAAGAATTTAAAGTAACATCTTGAGGATCAATAGAAGGTTGCTTGGTAAGTAGAGACATGATACGGTCAACCTTTTCATTTAAAGAGGAGATCTCCTCGACAGAGTTTACATTCTTATCGGTTGGAGATATCTCGGTGTGCCATTGCGAGTAATTCAGCATCATCTCATCTAGTAGCTTTGTGGCAGCACCAAGCGTGGTTGACATAAAAGTTCCTCCCGCGGCCGAATCTAAAAGGTTCTGCGAGGTGAAGTTCAAGCCTGCATAAAAAGTCTGGATAACCATCCAGGTAGTCAGTCCATGTGTGGGGCAGTTCTTGACAAGCGTCTTCATACGTTCCCAAGCCTGGGCAATGTGTTCATTATCCAATTTCCTGAAATTCATAATGTTACTCCGCAATTGAATAATTTTAGCAGGGGGGTAGTACTTCCCTATAAAAGCATCTTTGCATTTGCTCCAAGAATCGATACTGTTCTTGGGCAAAGATTGTAGCCACTCCTTGGCTCTTCCTCTCAAAGAGAAAGGAAAAAGCTTCAGCTTGACGATGTCTCCATCCACTTGTACTTCTGCATGTCGCAGAGCTCGATAAAGTTGTTTAGGTGCAAGGCAGCATCTTCTCCTGCTCCTGAGAATTGATCTTTCATGACAAGGTTAAGCAGAGCAGGTTTAATCTCATAAGAAGGTGCTGAAGTGGCAGGTGGAGCAATAGGAGTGCAGATAAAGTCACTGTTGTTGTGACTAGTCAAGTCACACAACTTAGTGTTTTCATTGGAACCCATAGTAGCAGCAGGCATTTTTGTTATTTTTTATTAAGGACACAAAAGTAAAAACTGAAAGGTAAACTAACAAGACTAAAAAGCAAAGGTAAAAGATAGTGTGCAAATCCCCTATCTTGTAGACTTGAGTCCCCGGCAACGGCGCCAGAAATTTGCTTGATGGCTTCTCGCCCCTCGTTGGTTACCCCAAGTGGAAGGTTTGAGATGCAGTGCAGCAGCAAGTTTCCCTCGGTGAAGATACCAAGGTTATCGAACCAGTAGGACTCAGAAGATACAAGTAGGTAGCAATGTCGCCAGAAATTGCTTCCTGACTAGGGTGTTGTCGTGGACCTGCACACAGCAACAAATAACTTTGCTCCCAACGAGTACAAAGGAGTTGTCAATTCCTCCGGCCTTGTCGTTTACAAAGTATCAACGCAAGAGATAAAAGATGCGAAGGAAAGTAAAAGTTGAAAGTAAATTGAGGGTGTGAACAATAATGTGAACATGGACCGGGGTCCCGTGATTTTCACTAGTGATGTCTCTCTCCCAAAAGACGATAAAAGTGCTAGCGAGGTAAACAAATCACAGTTGGGAAATTGACAGGATTATGAAGGCACCGCAATGCTAACTATGCTGCAAAGAAAGGAAGGGCTCAAAAGCAATGGGCAGTACGCCAAGGTAAGTAGACCGAAATCCATCTGCATCTACTACGAATCATCCACCTTGAGATGTCTATCCAGAACATCTCGCTGGTATTAAGTTGCGAATCCCACCCAAAGTGTAAACTCAAAGCAACATACAACTGCATTAAAAGAACTTTGCGTAAAGTAAACAATCCTTGCACCCGCAGGTACAAGCACCGTTGTTTTATCCCTGGTGGCAACAGCACATCCCCTAGTCTCATGTTTCTTTCACTCAAGCTAGACATCAAGGGGCTGAACCCACAATCGAGCATAACGCTCTCTCTTGGAGTTGCAAATAAAATACTTGGGCAAAGCAAATACTGCAACGGAGAACATGCAAGAATTTACTCAAGAACAAAATAAAAAAGAGAAGAACCAAATATATTACTCATCACAATCTGAACATAGTCTCATAATCCATCAGATCCCAACAAACTCAGCATAGCAACAACAGAAATTACATAGATGCCTCGATCATGTGAGGCAGCTCACGAGGACTCGAAAGTGGAAGCACAAAGGGGGGAGAGATTCATCACATAGCTACTGGTCACGGACCCATGGTCCAAGGGGGACTACTCACGGCATATCCGGGAGGCGTCCATGGCTATGGATGATTTCCCGGAGGGGGTTCCTCCTTCCGACAGGGTGTCGGGGCAGCTTCTCCAGGCAGCCCCGATCTTGAAACGGCAGCGGCGGCGGTACAGAGGGGAGTTCGCGAAAAAGAGATCAATATTAGGGGTTTCCACCCGAGGGGTAAAGATAGGCGAAGGGGGCATCGAGGGGACCCATGAGACAGTCAGGAGGGTCCCTGGCGTGGCCCAGGGTGGGGCCGCGGCACCTGCCCTCCTGGCTGCCTGGTGGTGGCCCCCCTTCCCTCTCTTGGTGATTTCGGAAGCTTCTGTTGCGCTGATTTTTTTATATATTTTTCCTGGAATTTTTGGAGCACTTTTAATGGCCGGAAAACCTGAAATACAAAACAGCAGAAAACAAAAACTGGTAACTGGGTGCACTGAGTTAATAGGTTAGTCCAAATAGGTTCAAAAGTGTAGGAAAGTTCAAGCAAAACATGGCAAATTCACACAAAACATGCATGGAGCAAGCAGAAATTATAGATACGTTTGGGATGTATCATCGAGCCTTGGTGAATTGTGCTAGTGGCAAATACCGCAGTAGCCCAATCAAGCTCACGTCCCTCGACATGAACTTGGAACGACCGGTGTCAAGCAAAGTCATGCCGCTGCAGGTCTTATAGGATCAATTGCTGCCAGTCTAAGCAAATAGCATGAGCGCGTTCGCTTGATCTCTACGCACGCTTCTATTATTTTAGACTATGTTGGGCCTCCAAGCGCAGAGGTTTGTAGGACAGCAGCAATTTCCCTCAAGTGGATGACCTAAGGTTTATCGAACTCAGGGAAGTAGAGGTTGAAGATGGTCTCTCTCAAGCAACCCTGCAATTAAGATACAAGAAGTCTCTTGTGTCCCCAACACACCTAATACAACTAGGAGTTGTATAGGCGCACTAGTTCAGCGAAGAGATGATAAAATATGGGTGATAGGTGTGGCTAAGCAAGGTAATATAAATCTGTAATAAAAAGTGCAGCAAGAAAACATGTGACAAAAGTGAACACAAACGGTGTAACAATGGTGGAAACAAGGCCTAGGCTTCATACTTTCACTAGTGGCAACTCTCAACAACATTAACATAGTCTAATCACATGATATTTCCCATAAAACATGCATTGGAGACGTACTCGGAGGTCATTCCTTTGTGGTCAAGAGAGGACGAGAATTATGTAGGGCTACAAAAGCACACCTCAGAGTTCGTAGTTCTCAATCTATGGATTTCCCAATGTCACCGCGGACATCCAAAGAGAGTACCACAATCACCACAACATATCTTAAGGATAGTCAAAGACAAGCACCAAGAGACTCTCAATCTTCAATCCACACACAAAAGAGGAAATCACTCATGAAAATATTCTTCTAACCAATGTCCAATAGACCGCTGTCCCCATGGTCTCGGGGATTATACTAGATAAGATCAAGTGAGTACATCAATCCAATACATAGAAGAAGGGGAAACATCATGGGATCATCCTAGATTAACATAGCCTATGATCACAACGAAGATCACATCATGGGAGAGAGAGAAGAACACATAGCTACTGGTAGAAACCTCAGCCCCGAGGGAGAACTACTCCCGCTTCATGGAGGGAGGAAGCAACATCGATGGAGATGAATCCGGGGGCACTTCCCCGTCCCGGAAGGGTGCCATCACAGGAATTCTGGTCCCCCGAAGCTTGTCGGCAATGGCGGCGGAGACCGGAATCGCTTTTGGAAAAAGTACTTCGATATTAGGGGTTTCCACCCCAAGGGCTAAATGTAGGCAGAGGGGGGTGTCGAGGGGACCCACCAAGCAGCTAGGAGGCCTCCTGGCGCGGCCTAGGGTGGGGCCCCGCTAGGGACCCTCCTGGTCTCCTGGTGGTGGCCCCCCTCCACTACCTTGGTGATTCCGGAAGCTTCCGGGTCGCTGATTTTTTATCTGATTTTTCCGGATTTTTTGGAGCACTTTTAATGGCCGGAAAACTTGAAATACAAAAAAAGCAGAAAACAGCAAATGGCAGCTGGGTGCACTGGGTTAATAGATTAGTCCAAATATGCTCAAAAGTGTATGAAAGTTCAAGCAAATCATGGCAAAGTCACACAAAACATGCATGGAGTAAGAAGAAATTATAGATACGTTTGGGACGTATCAACATCCCCAAGCTTAATTATTTCTCGTCCTCGAGTAGGTAAATGATAACAAGCATAATTTCTGTGGTGACATGCCACACAACTATATAAGGACTTTTAAGTAAAGCAATTAAAGCATGCAATTCAATTCAAGTCTTAACAAGAAAGAGTCTATATTAGCTTTGACACAAGCAACAAAAGAACAAAAGGTGCAAGAGCTCTCGCTGTCCGTGACTCGAATGTCTCTAGATGGTGTTTGCGTGCAAGCAGGGGACTGGGAAAAAGAGAGAGAAAAAGGTTGTTGAGAACAACTATCTACTAAAGTTGCACACTTAGTCTCCTTTGGATTCTTATCTTGACTCGTCCGCAGACCACTAGCCAGGTACAAGTTAAACTGATCCACTCCCTTTCGATATTTTGAGCACTCATGCAATGGATGAGCGTGAGAAAGAAAGTTCACACCTAAAAGGCGAAACATAAAGAAGGTGGAGGAGGAAGAAAAAAAGGTGTGAAAAGCTCACATCAATGAGGACAATCATAGGAGAGAGAAGGCCATATGATAGATATGATGTGAGGAGTAGGGATTTCCATGCAACGGATGCACATCTGAGCTAAAAGCTCTCCAAGGGAACTAGTGGGGGTGCATCTAACTTGCTTGCTCAAGAAGACCTAGAGCTCGTTTGAGGAGGCTCATCATTGGAATATACAAGCCAAGTTCTATAGTGTGAAGGTCCCCACATAGCTATATGCATGATGATGATCTCTATGGAGTACAAGGGATAGAGGATGAAGTAGTAGTGTGGATCTCTCAAAAGGAATAGTAGTGTGTCCCTTCTCTCTTTTTACTTTTCTTTTTCTCTTTTTTCTATTTTTTCTATTTTTTTGGTGGCCTCAATGGCTCTTTCTATTTAACTCTCATTTGTCCTCTTTGGGATCTTTTGATTTTGTCCTTTTTGGGATCTTTTCCTCACTTTAGGGGCAACACTCTATATTTTACAAGAATATAGGAGATCTTTCACATTTACAAAGGTACTCACATAAAGAAGATATAACTATCATGATGCAAATGTATGTCTCTCCTAGGATAGCAGGATATGCAATGATACTAGCGCATCATGTAGCAATGATTAGGGCAAGGCCCAACTATCATGCGGCTCATTGATCAAGCAAGTAGCATGTATGACATGAGGATCAAGTCATGAGAAGGTGGATGTTGCATGGCAATGTATCTCGGAAAGGCTATGGAAATGCCTTGTAGGTAGGTAGGGTGGATGTTTTGAGGAAAGATATAAGGAGGCTTATGATGATAGAGCGTATCGTGCCAAGGGTTTGGATGCACCGGCGAAGTATGCGCCAACTCTCAAGGTGAGAAAGGGCAATGCACGGTACCGAAGAGGCTCGAAAAAGTATAGGTGGGTGGAAGTGTCAACTTTCGAATACTCACATTAGTCCCAAGAACTCATGCAGTTATTATCGGTAACTCTCAATCTAATCAGGAGGTTCACACAGAGACAAGTACCCCGAGGAGGAGTGTATGGGGGTTTGGTTATGCTTGCACATCCTCGACTCATGGTACGTGAGTGTACTCTAATATTCGGACCCTCCAGAGGTTCGTGATCCATCTAGTAGCTAGAGTTCTCAACAGGGGTTTTTGGTTTTCGAAAAACACACGGATTGCCCAAAATACAACATCTATCACTAATAGGCTCCATGTCTTGACACCAAAAGTTCAAACATTACTCTAGTCAATACCTCAAAACTATTGCAAGTTACTACAACAAAGAGAATAACAACTTCAACTACCTACTTCTAGTCAAGACACAAAACTCAGTGCAACAGGAAAACTATCTAAATAAGATAAACATGAAAACTCAAGAGAGTTCCAGCAAAAAAAACTAAACAAAAGATCTTAAAAAGATAAACATGAAATCTAAGAGAAAAGCATCACAGCAGCTACGGAAAGATAAAGAACAAACACAGCAAAGATAAGCATGATAAGTCCTATGTTATGTTCTAAATTTTGGAAGTGGAGCGTGTTTCTCTCCCACACAAAGAAAGCTTGGTTCTAACTTGTTATGAACAGCAAGCAAAGCTAAGGAAAACTAAAAACAAAACCTAAAAGCGAGACGCTCCAAGAATAGCACATAACGCATGAAGCGATAAAAATATAGTGAAACGAGAGACGAACTGATAATTGTCGATGGAGAAGGGGATGCACGGGGGCATCCCAAAGCTTAGACGCTTGAGTCTCCTTGAATATTTATTGGGGATGCATGGGGCATCCCCAAGCTTGAACGCTTGACACTTCTTAATCTTCTTTCATCATCTTCCCTCGCACACTTGAAAACTCCCTTCATACATAACTCATCATAATCTGATTAGCGAGGTTAGTACCCATAATAAAATAATTTTTTTCTACGGGAAATAAAGATAACCTTGAAGAGCTACTGTTTCTCAAGAGTTCCAAAAGGTTTTTGCAAAGAAAAAGCAAGCTTAAGGTTTGCAAAACGAAGAAAAGGAAAAACAGGAAAGAATCTGTGAAAAACAGACCAGCAGGTAGTAAAGAATTTTTCAGGGGTACTTCTGCAACTCAAATCAAAAAACTCAGAACATACAAAAGTTTTGTAATTGTATAGAGAATGCTATATAAAAAATGTAGCTCAAAAATATGAACTGCGATTTTTCTCTGATTTTTCTAGTCTAACATGCTTCCTATGCAAAGGGATCTTGTAGAGAAATAACTCATTGAAGCATAAAGATATTAGCATAGGAAGGCAAAAAATGTGCAACTTCAAAGCCTTCAACATAAAGAGAGGGAACTTGATATTATTGAAATATCTATAAGCATATGTTCCCTTCTCATAATAATTTCCAGTGGGATCATGAATAAACTCAACAATATAAGTATCACATAAAGCATTGTTACCATGATCCACATGCAAAAAGGTACTCTTACTCTCCACATAAGCATAATCTTTCTCATTGGTAATAGTGGGAGTAGGACTATCATAAACAACTTGAACACTATAGATTAATTGTGTATTAGGAAGATGGTGTTGAACAAGGGACTAATTACCTCCATGATTATGAAAAGTTTCACAAGGATAATTTCTCCTTATGTCATAGGTACCTTTATAATCACTAAAGATAGGAGTTATAACATCATCAAAGTAGATAAGAGCATTATCATTGCTAGAAACTATATTTGTAAACATGTTGTATTTATTCTTACTAGCCAAAGAATTATCAATTACCACATCTGTCGGGGGATTGGTACCCGGGTAGGCTAACCCAAGCGGAAGCAAGCTTTCAAGACAAGGATGGGCCGATTGGGCTGCAGCTGGGCCGAGCTAGGCAGAGGTACGGCCGATTGCTCTAAGGCAATCGACCATACCAAGAGCCGGCAGTCGGCCCAGGCGCAATCGGTCCACCCTTTTGTTCATTGAAGACGATCGTCCGATTGGCCTGCTGCTGGACCGAGGTCGTTTCCTAGAAGACCGATTGCCCAGAGCAATCGACCTTACCCAGGAACCACCAGTCGGTCCAGGCGCAATCGGAGCTACCTGACACCTAGTCGGGGGTATGATTACGAGGTTATAAATGCCATATCCCGAGATATCTGGGTGGCAGGAAGGCCAAGTCACATCGAGGATTTCCGGGAGATACGATGTTGACCTCTCCGCCGATTCCGCGGACAGGCCGACAAGACCGTACCTCATAGCTCCACTGTTCATCACTAGACCCTACAAGGTAGCAGCATGGGCCGCCGCTCGTAGGCTCCGGATCACCTGGATAGGAGCAGTCGGTGGGCCCAGGCCGATTAGAGGATGACAGCTGGGCCCGTTAGGCATTGAAGTTACCATAGTACCCTGGACTCACGCTATAAGAGCCAGGGTACCCCTCCTGCGCGAGGGACGACGACGACGACACACCCTAGAACCTCACTTACTCAGTCTCATTCCAGTTCATTCACTGCTCGTAGTTACTCCTCAGGGAAGCGGGAGAGGACCTTGCCCACGGCGGCGGTGCACTCCTTCCCCAGAGAAGGTAGAAGAGCAGTTATTGTAGCCACTCCATTGATATACATGAGACAGGCAGGAGTAGGGGTGTTATCTCTCCGGAGAGCCCCGAACCTGGGTACATCGTGGTGTCTTCACCGTGCTTGTGCCCAACCCGATTCCGGCACCATCGAAATTCTCTCCCTCGTGTCTTCCCCTCACTTTAGCCATCCCCATGGCATCTGCCGTCACATATCGACGACAATTGGCGCCCACCGTGGGGCAGACCGAGGCGTCGACTGGAGTCAAGATCCGGACGGGATCAACCTCTGCATCGGGAAGTAGCCACGCCTCCGGCCTGATTATAAGGCGTGGAGCAATCGACTATGTAGTGGACTACTCGGCGCGGTATAAGGCAGGAGCTCCCTTGCCGCCCGGGGTGTCGCTGCAGGTGGGAAGTCACCGTCTCTTCTTCGGTAGCTTCCCTGAGGCATATCCAAGGGACATCCGTGTCTTCTCGTGTGCTACAGACTCTCTCTTGACCAGGGGCTGCGCTGCAGCGCCTGGGCAAGGGGAAGGCCGACTGCACGCCGCTGTCATGATGGCGGGAGCGTCCTCCTCGACCAATCGGGGCCCGGCGAGTGCAGCAAGGAAGGCAAAGGAAGTAGCTGATGCGGCAGAACGAATCGGCACCAGCGCGTTGCGGGATGTGTTGTACACACCCGTGAACAGGAATGGTGATCCGGAGCAAGTGCATACCGAGCTGGAAACGGCACGGCTTGCACTGGCTCGCAGGGCCGAGCAAGTGCTGGCCGAGGAGCGTCGGCTGGGAGCCATCACTCGGGTATACAACGCAGCGCATGCAGGACCGCGCCGGCCGATTGAGCCCGCAGTCCTGGAAGACCTGAGAAGCCGGGGAAGAGCAGTCCACCAGCAGCTATCAGGAGCTGAGCAGCCGGAGCGTCCGAGAAGGCCGGAGCAACCGGAGCAGCCAGCGCAGTCGGCATTCATCCAGAGGCCAACATATAGCACACCAGACAAGAATTTGAGAGCCGCCGAGCAGATAGCGCTCGAGCTGGAAGAATTGGAAGGAGATGAGCGGCGCGAACAGTCGCGTCGAATGCGTGAGCTGATAGCGGCCGCAAAAGAGCAGAGGCTTGTGGAAATGGGCAATCAGAATGCTGAGCCAGAGGCATCAAGAGGAACTGTGAGGCCGAATGCCGGAGCTAGCCAGCGACCAAATGCATCGCGCCAGAACAGGCGTCAACCTGCACCGTCTCGGCACGACAGCAAGGTCAGAAGCAATCGGCCACCCCCAGCAGCAAGCAGAAGAATGGAAGAGCCAGCTGTTAACAGCAGGCGCCATGACATGCCGCAGCAATCGGCGCCAAGACCAGCAATCAGCACCCGACTTGGCCCTCTCCAAATCGGCCAGAACGACGCAAGGCATCGCATTGAGCTCCTAGAGAAGGAAGCTCAGGAAGATGAAGAAGGAGAAGCTGGCCCATCATGTTTTGGTCACCGCATTCGGACGGAGAAATTCCCGAAAGGCTTCACATTACCGAGAGACACTCCCAAGTACAATGGCTCGGTGAAACCGGAAGATTGGCTGTCCGACTACCTGACGGCAGTCCGCATTGCAGGAGGCAACCGGCGTGTAGCAGTCCGCTACGCACCTCTCATGCTGCAAGGCTCAGCGCGGACGTGGTTGAATAGTTTGCCCAAGGACAGTGTGAATTGCTGGGAGGATTTCACGACCGCATTCATTCACAACTTCACAAGCACGTATGAGAGGCCCAACCTCAGTTAGCTCTGTGTGTGCAAGGCAAGGACGAGCCCCTCCGAGATTACCTATCTCGGTGGATCAAGCTGAAGAATTCATGCGAAGGAGTTCATGAGATCCAAGCCATTCATTATTTTACTGATGGGTGCCTGGCGGATTCAATGTTGAAGCACAAGCTGCTCCGCAAAGACTTCACATCGCTCGCTGAGCTTATGAAGGTGGCAAATGCGTTCGCTATGTCTGATTCTGCGATGCGCCCTATCCAACTCGGAGTTGGAGGTGTGATCCAATCACCAGGGGCTCCGCAGTCGGACACAGGGAACCAAGGCCTCAGTCGGAAGGAGAGAAGGGAGAACAACCGCAACAACAACAACAACAACAACAACCAGCAGAACAAGCGAAAGGACGAGCAACCGGACACTCAGTATGGCAGTCGGCAGGTGGCCGCTGTTCAGAACGAGGAAGACCCAGCGGCTGCAGGAGGCAGTCGGAAGATGAGGCCAAACGTGAGACCTCCAGGGCAGATGAAGCCCAAGTACACATTTGAGGACATGTTAGATGCACCATGCAAGTTGCACAGTATGCCTGGGAGGCCGTCTGCGCACACTACTCGGCAATGTGATTTCGTGAGAAGGATAGCAAAGGGAGAAGCTTTACCACCACCACCACCACCACCGCCACAGAACAGAGGACCACCTCAGCAGCAGAACCAGTATCCGCAGCAAGATGCAGCATATATGATTTTTACCAGTGAGTCCACAGATAAGGGCAGTCGGAGAGCCCGAGCCCAGGAAGTCAATGCAACAATGCCGCCGATTCCCCAATTCATGCACTGGTTCGAATGTCCGATATCCTAGGACAGAGCAGATCACCCCACTATTTTGCCGAATCCGGGCAACTATCCGCTGGTGGTGGATGCTCTGGTCGCAGGGCCTAAGTTTTCATGCAAGTTTTCAAGAGTGCTAGTTGATGGAGGAAGCACAATCAACATCCTGTACCGAGATACGATGCTCAAGCTAGGACTTACAGAGAGGGATTTGGAGCGCAGTCGGACGACATTCCACGGGATTGTCCCTGGGTTGTCTTGCACCCCCTTGGGTCGCATTCGGTTGGATGTCATTTTTGGCACAGAGGAGAATTTCAGGAGAGAGCCGATTTGGTTCGAGGTGGCCGAACTTAGCAGTCCATACCATGCTTTGTTGGGATTACCAGCATTTGCCAAGTTCATGATCAATGCACAACAGACATACCTGAAGATGAAGATCCCGGGGCCAAGCGGCGTCATCACAGTCACCGGAGACTTCAGGAAGTCCCTCGAGTGCACATCCGCTGGCAGCAGTTTGGCTGAGTCCTTAGTGGTGGAGACAGAGAAGCATCAGCTTGGCAAGGTGATCGCAATGGCGCAAGCGCAGAGCAAGAATCCACTGCCGGTTGGCCCAGCAAAGAGAGCAGATGAGGAATCGGCTTTTCAATCGGCCAAGGACAGCAAGAAAATCGCTCTAGATCCCTCCGACTCGACCAAGTTTGTTGTGGTCGGAGCTGGACTTAGCGACAAATAGGAAAGCGAGCTCGTCGAGTTTCTCCGTGAGAATCGGGACATCTTTACATGGTCTCCACAGGACATGCCTGGTGTTCCGAGAGAACTCGCCGAGCACAAGCTGCACATTCGGCCAGGCTCGAAGCCGGTCAAACAACCCCTGAGACGTTTTTCTGAGGACAAGAGAAGAGCAATCAGCGAAGAGATTGCAAAGTTACAAGCTGCAGGCTTCATCATGGAAGTGTTTTACCCCGAGTGGCTGGCCAATCCAGTCCTCGTCATGAAGAAGAACAAGACTTGGCGTATGTGCATAGATTACACTTGTTTGAACAAGGCATGCCCCAAAGATCCGTTTGCTCTACCCCGAATTGACCAAGTGGTTGATTCTACGGCCGGCTGCGAGTTGTTATCCTTTTTGGATGCTACTGCTGGATATCACCAGATAAAGTTAGCCGTGGAAGATCAGATCAAGACAGCATTCATAACACCTTTCGGGGCCTACTGCTATATCACCATGCCTTTTGGTCTGAAAAATGGAGGTTCCACTTATCAGCGCATGATGCAAAGATGCACACACTCTCAGCTCGGCAGAAATATCCACGTTTACGTGGACGACTTGGTGGTGAAGTCGGCAAGGGGAGTCACATTGTTGGACGACCTCAGAGAGACCTTTGCGAATCTGAGAACCTATCAGATCAAGCTCAACCCGGAGAAGTGCGTGTTTGGAGTTCAAGCCGGCAAGCTCTTGGGGTTTCTCGTTTCCGAGAGGGGAATCGAATGCAACCCCGAGAAGATAGCGGCAATAGAGCGCATGGAGCAGCCCAAAACCCTGAAGCAGGTGCAGAAGTTCACCGGTTGCCTTGCATCCCTCAGCCGATTCCCCAGTCGGCTGGGCGAGAAGGCAATTCCTTTGTACCAGTTGATGAAGAAGACAGAGAAGTTTACTTGGACCCCCCAGGCAAATGAAGCATTCCGAGAGCTCAAGCGCATGCTATCCACGGCACCGATTCTGGCTGCCCCGATTGAGAAGGAGCCCATGATGTTATACATTGCGGCAACCAATCGGGTGATCAGCGCAGTTATGGTGGTGGAGCGGCCCGAGAAGGACAAGGCACAGCAAGTCCAGCGTCTAGTGTACTACATCAGCGAAGTGCTTTCGGCATCCAAGCAGAACTATCCTCACTACCAGAAGATGTGCTATGGAGTATACATGGCGGCCAAGAGATTGAAGCCATATTTTCAAGCCCACTTGATCACTGTTGTCAGTTCGGCTCCATTAGCCGACATCATGGGAAGCAAAGATGCAACCGGAAGAGTGGCGAAATGGGCAATCGAGGTGGCCAGTCATGGCATCCAATATGAGCCAAGGACTGCAATCAAGTCGCAGGCACTAGCCGATTTCCTGGTGGACTGGGCTGAAACTCAGTACATGCCACAGCTCCCCATGTCGGATGTCTGGCGAATGCACTTCGATGGCTCCAAGATGAAGAATGGCCTAGGGGCTGGGGTGGTGCTCACGTCCCCAAGAGGAGATCAATTGCAATATGTGCTCCAGATTCACTTTGCAGCATCAAACAATGTAGCCGAGTACGAAGCCCTTGTGCATGGTGTCAAGTTGGCCAAGGAAATCGGTATTCGGAATATTGAGTGCTATGGTGACTCCGATCTGGTGGTACAGCAGTGCTCGGGCACGTGGGATGCAAAAGATGCTAACATGGCGAGCTACCGATTCCTGGTGCAGCAAATCAGCGGATATTTTGAAGGTTGCGAGTTCCACCATGTTCCAAGAGCAAACAATGAAGCAGCAGACGCCTTGTCCAAGCTTGTCTCCACAAGGCAAGCAATTCCACCAGGCGTATCTCTCGAGCATATCAAGAAGCCGTCCATCACTCCATCACCAGATTCCGAGTCCATTTTTATCTCGGAGACCGATCTTGAAGATCTGAGAAAGGCAAAAGAAGTTCAACCGGCCAAGCCTGCAACCATGAAGAAGCAATCCAGCGCTCAGGGTGTCTCGGCAATAGCACCAGGGGCTGCCGATTGCGAACCAGGGGCTGCAGAAGAGAAGAAGAAGAGCGATACCACAGAGAAGCAAGAAGAGGCTGCGCCAGATAGCACAACCTCTGGAGAGCAAGTGATATCAGAGATTGCTGATTGCAGTAATGAAGTTTCAACCCCAGATGAGAAGTCAGCACCAGAGGCTGCCGAATGCGTGCCAGGCGCCGCAGTCGGCAGTTCGCAAGCAGAAGAAGAGATAGCAGAGGTTCAAGAGGCCGAGATAGAGCAGGCCAATGCTCAAGAGACCGAGATCCAAGAAGAAGTCTTACCCCAGCAGGCAGCAGTAATGGTAGTGGTCAGTGCGCCATCATGGGCACAGCCGATTCGAGATTTTTTGGCAGATGGGATCCTTACACCAGATTTGGCATTGTGCAGACAGATCGCTCGCCGGTCGTGGGCATACACAATCATCAACAATGAGCTGATGCGCAAGAGTCCAACTGGTGTTCTTCAGAGATGTGTTGAGGAGGATAGAGGTTTGGAGCTGCTCAGAGATATCCATCAGGGTGAATGTGGTCATCACGCGTCAGCAAAGGCAATCGCCAACAAGGCTTTCCGACATGGTTTCTACTGGCCAACTGCACTCGCAGCAGCTGAAAATCTGGTGAAGCACTGCAAGGGTTGTCAGCGATTCAAGGCAAAGAGTCATCAGCCAGCATCGGCACTGAAGACCATCCCAATAGCTTGGCCGTTTGCAGTTTGGGGTTTGGACATGGTCGGACCATTCAAGAGAGCTAGAAGCGGCATGACACATCTCCTGGTGGCAATCGACAAGTTTACCAAGTGGATCGAGGCAAGACCAATCAAGAAGTTGGATGGACCGACTGCAGTCAAGTTTGTGGCCGACATCGTATGCAGATATGGTGTTCCTAACAGCATCATCACCGACAATGGCACAAACTTTGCAAAGGGGGCATTGGCTCGATATGCATCTCAGCAAGGCATTCGGCTTGATCTGGCATCTGTGGCACACCCACAGTCCAATGGTCAGGTCGAAAGGGCAAATGGACTAATCCTATCGGGTATCAGGCCCAGATTGGTAGAGCCACTTGAGAGGGCACCTGGGGCATGGATTGATGAGCTCCCCGCAGTACTTTTCAGTTTGAGGACCACGCCGAATAGGTCGACTGGATTCACTCCTTTCTTCCTGGTATATGGTTCAGAAGCAGTCATCCCCTCCGACATCGAGTTTGATTCACCTCGGCACGCTTTATACACTGAAGAAGAAGCTAAGTTAGCAAGAGAAGACGGCGTCGACCTCAAAGAAGAAGCTTGTTTGTTGGCCTTTTCTAGGTCAGCAATCTATCAGCAGAAGTTGCAGCACTACCACAGCAAGAAGATTCGACCTCTCTCTTTCCGAGAGGGGGACATGGTGCTACGCCGAATCCAGAAGTCAGATGGGCAGCACAAGCTATCCTCACCTTGGGAAGGGCCATTCATCGTCAGCAGAGCCCTCAAGAACAACTCCTACTACCTGATCGATTGCACCAAGGGAACTCGGCACAAGGACACATCGGGAGTAGAGACAGAGCGGCCGTGGAATGCCGAGTTGTTATGTCCGTTCTATAGTTGAACGACATAAATTTATGTGAGCCATTCGGCAAAACAATCAGTTAAAGTTATCCTGTCTCTGAAAATGAGCATTCGAGTACTTTTCGTATAATTCCATTCGAAGAGCTAGCCCTAATCGGCAACGCTCCGTCAGACCCGAGACGTGCATAGCATACCCGGGGACTGGCCGACCACGAGGTCAAGAAAATAAGCAATCGTGGCACTGGGACTGCAGGCTGGCTCGCAATCGGACACCCAGCTCAAGCGCAAATCACTAAGGGGTTTGTGGCATTGAAAAGGGTGACGATTGAAGCAGTCGGTAGTACAAATCCCGGGAAACAACTCGAAACATGCCACCACAAGCAGCGCCGACGAGATAAAGTCGCCGATTGCGCCGCAAACTCGGACACTAGATCCAGAAGCGAGCAATCGGCGCCTGCTGTTGCAGAATCCTTTGCATTAGAAATCTTGTCGTGTAAAAATAAAAACTCATCAAACCTTGGCTGGATGTTTACTGTTGATCCGATTGCGGACCGCATGTCGGCAGCAAGATCGACACATGAGACATTCCCAAGCGCAGCCGATGAAAGAAACCGGCAAAGACGCAAAGTTGATCGCACATGAAAACAGTTAAAACAAGCAATCGATTTGCATCAAAAGTAACAGGCCCAAGGCCGAATAAGTTCATTACATCCAGGTCCCCAGTGGGTGTCGGCAGAATTAAAATTGTCTTACAAGGAAAAGTAAAACCGATCTAATATCGGCAGGTGGACAGTCCGAATACAAATCAAGATGGCACATCTCAAGCAGTCGGAGGCACCGAGCTGGAGGATGGAGCAGATGGATCCGATTGAGCTTCAGAACCGGCAGCATCAGCTCGTTTCGTCTTCGGAGAGGTCTGAGATGAATCGCTGTCTGAAGGCTCCTCGGCTAGCGCAGAGATAGTTGAAACAGGGAGTGGATTCCCTCCGTCATCAAGATATGGAGTGTAGTCATACGGAGAGAACCAGTTCGCCGTAGTGCTGGCCAGCCGATTGACTTCAGCGTAGGTTTTCTAAAGAAGGTCCCCGGCACCATCTCGGAGGCTGTATAACTTGGAGAGTTTCACCTGAGGGTACCAAGTCAATATTGTCTGAAGGGCGGTCTCCGCACCAGTACGACCCGCGGAATTCAGCAGAACGTCGATCCGACGTGGGATAGCCTTGAGGAGAATCCGAGTTTGCTCAGTGGTCGCATTCGGAGTTTCCCCTTGATCAGAATCTTCCTCCTCTTGTGGGTCGTCCTTGCGGACCTCGGCGGAGGAGTCGGCAGCATGTTCCATTCTCTTTAGTCCGGCCTTGAGCTCAGCCGCCGGCCACAGGGCTTCGGCAATCTTCAGAATTCCGAGTTTGAAGGACAGAGCCACTCCCTGGATGACCGGAATGCGAGCTTGAGTGCCGATCAGATATTCATGTCGGGTCCAGACGCTGTCCGCGCGGTCACAAGTCCCTCCGGCAGCGATATGATCCTCCCGAGACTTGGCGACAGCGGCATAGGAAGCCGCCTCAGATTCGGGCCAGGCCTCTGTGTCAAGAAGGAAAAATGTGAGAAATCAGATACAAGAAGAAAGCAATCGGAAAATGCAATCGGCATAAAGGAAGACTCACCGCTAAGGAGAAGATCCATGTCAGTTAGCGAGTCGCAGAAACCCTTGGCTCAGCGGCGCATTCGGGCATTCTCTTCAAGATGCTGCTTCTCCATTTCTTCATATTTGGTGATATGCTCGTCGCGATCCTTGCGAATGGAATCCCGCGTGGCGACTGCTTCATCCCTCTCGGCTTGTAAAGCATTTCGGGCGGAGACTGCTGCATCCCGCTCGGCAAGAAGCCCAGCGCTGGTAGCCGTCACAGCAGCAACGTCCGCAAGATGTTTCTTTTCAAGAGCTGCCATCTCGGCGCGAAGATTGTGAATAGTACGGTTCAAGTCAGTCTCTACCCCTTGCAGCCGAGTCACTTCTTCAGAAGCTTTGGCGAGAGCTGGGCTCTGCTGGTTAAGTTCTGCAGTTAATTCAGAAATCCGGCCCTGGAGGTCACCTACCAGAGGAACAGTAGCTAGAAGAGAGCATAGAGATATGAGCGCTAGAGCAATCGGCTAAGTGGAGAAAAGGCAGATGGGCTAGAAGATACCTTTCAGTTTGGAGGTCTCGGCTGACAGGTTGTTGACCTGCAGCTGGGCCTGGGCGAGGGTCCGGAGGCTGGCAGTATAAGCTTCAAGAAGTTTCTCGAAGACATTTCGTTTCTCCTCCATAACAGCCTGAGAAGAACAGTACGACAAAGTCAGTGATAGAGCAAAGAATGCTAAAAGATCCGAACCGATTGTAACCAATCGGCCCGAATCTCGGGGACTACACCCAGTGGGTGCGCTTGCGCGCACCCACTGGAAGGAAAGTCCACCGATTGAGGAAGGCAAATGAGAAAAGCAAAAATGCTAAAAGATCCGAACCGATTGTAACCAATCGGCCCGAATCTCGGGGACTACACCCACCGGAAGGAAAGTCCACCAATTGAGGAAGGCAAACGAGAAAAGCGAAAGTACTAAGAAGATCCGAACCGATTGTAATCAATCGGCCCGAATCTCGGGGACTACACCCACTGGGTGCGCTTGCGCGCACCCACCGGAAGAAAAATGTCTAAACTAAAAGAAGGAAAAGAAGGAAAGCAAGAGGTTACCGTATGATGCGAGGCGAGCTATTGCAGATCCCGAGAAATGGCATTGGCGAAGCGGTTTACTCGGCTCAGCGCGGACGCCATGGGCTCTTGAGGAGGAAGCGCAGCGTCAGCCTCGGCACCAGCATGACGGGCGCGAGAGTACTCGGCCCGGAATTGATCCACCGTGCGCATTAAAACTTCTGAGGCAGCAGGGGTCGGCGTAGGCGCTGAGGTTGGAATCGCGATGGAAGTGGCAGTTGTAAGAGCTGGTGGCACCGTCGTCACTTGAAAATCAGAAGCACCCGATTGCGGCGGTGGCACAATCGGGCGAGTCGGAGCAGCGGTAGTAACGATGACTGGGGGAAGAGTTGTGGTCGTCGGCGGCGCTGATAGAACAGCTGGTGGCGTGGTAGCAATGGTTGGCGGTGCCGACATCACAGTCGGCGGCGAGATCGTCACCATTGGTGCGTCGGGCACGGCGGTCGACGGAGCGGGAGAAGTCGTAGCAGCGGCGGCCGGGCTGGAGCGGCGTGGCGGGGACGGGGCAATCGGATCGACCGATTGCGTTCCCCTGACACCAGGAGATACCGGGTCGGCCGCACGCTTGATGATCTTTGGGGCGAGGTCGGAAGGAGACGTCTTCTGGGCTGCTGCGAGCCGAGCCCTCTTGGCAGCACGTTCGGCGTCTTTGGAGGAGTGATTGGTGGCGGTCGGCCGCTTGCGAACAGCCGCAGCAGAAGCAGCGGGCGAGATGATGGCGCCGACACGAGCCGGAATCTTGGTGTCGATGTCATCAAGCCCAATCGGCTCGCTGAATGGAGAAAGGGAGAAGAGTCAGTAGAAGCAGAGGTAGCAAAGTACTGCGCAGAAAGTCAGAAGCATACCCGATCGTCCGAGGTGCGCCGGTAGGCATTCGGCAGCGGAGTGGGGCGACATTCAGCGGCGCCTGAGTGGTCGGCCTTCGAGCTGTCGTCTTCTGGGCCTGCTTGCCTTTGTGGGCAGTTGGCGCGGTTTGGATGACCTTGGAGGGAGCGGTACCAGAGGAAGAGCCAGCTGCCGAGATGCGTTTGGCTGGCACCCTGGGAGGCTTATCCCGAGGATCTGCATCAGGAGCAGCACCCGTTGAGATACTATCATCGTCACTCCAATCAGCCAAAAGTCGCTCAAGGGAAGAGTCGGGCGTACCCCCTTGAGCTGGCAGCCGAGTGGTGGTCCTTGGAGGGATGGCGCGCGCAGCATCATCATCTTCGGCGTCCATGGGGTCGGAGGATTCCCCAGAGGACTCATCTTCATCCTCATCATCTTCACTGAACTCGGCGGAAGGTATCTCGCCATTGTACTCAAGGTCAATGGGGTCCTCTTCCGTGCGATCAGGGGCAAACACACCAGCTTCCTGGCCGTCTTCCATGAGGTCGGACTGAATGAAGTGCTAAAAAAAGGCACAAGTGATCAGAGCAATCGGAAGAGCATGTAGTTGGAAGAAAAAGCAATCGGAAGAGCAGGCAGTCGGACTGAATGAAGTGCTAAAAAGAAGGCACAAGTAATCGGAGCATACCACAAGCGGTTTCCGCTGTCGGGTAAGGTAGGCAAGCCCGAACCGAAAAGGATCAGGCAGCACACTGGCGGTGATGGCTTTTACTCGGGCGCAGAGGATCTCGGTCTTCATTTCCCACGTGCAGAGCCGAGTGGGGTCCCGAGGCCCCGACACGTCGCAGAGACGGTGCGCTCGGCGCTGCAGGGGAAGAATTCGCGTGTGAAGCCATGCCGCTATCAAGTCGGTGGGAAGGAGTCCCTCTCGCTCCAGTTGGGTGACCCTGGTGGCTTGAGCGTCGACGTCGCAATCCCCAGCACCGTGCTTCAGAGCCCATTGATGCTTCTCAACCGGCCTAGCGAGTGAGAACTCGGGCAGGTTGAGGAGGTCGGGGCCTTGATCGGGAGACTTGACGTAGAAGAACGACGTCTGCCAGTTTTTGCAGGACTGGACGATGTCGGGGCTGGGATATTTTATCTTGCCGGCTGCGGCAAGACAATTGCTGCAGTCGGTCATATCAGTCGGATAGGAGGGTTTTCCGCCTTCGATGGTGGGGGCAACGATCTCTCCTGTTCGAGCATTGTGGGCTCGGAGGTTGAAGAAGCGCTTGAAGAGCGCGATGCTAGGTCGGCAGCCGAGATAGCCCTCGCAGAGTGTCACGAACCCGGAAAGGTTCATGATGAAGTTGGCGGCGAGATGATGAGGCTGAAGTCGGTGGAACTCAAGGAACTCGCGGAAGAAGGCGCTTGCGGGAAGGCCGAATCCATGCTCAAAGTGAGCGAGGAAGACGACCCTCTCGCCCGTGCGCGCGCTGGGCACGACGTCGGCCTGGCCCGGGATCCGCCATTCGATCTCTGCGGGCATCTTTCGGGCGCGAATCAGTGTTTCGACGGCGACGGCGGTGGCTTGGGATCCCTTCCAGCACCCACGGCTCGCCTTCGAGACGTCCCGTCGTGGCGCCATCGATTCCGCATAAGAGGAAGGAGAGGAAGCAGATCGAGGTGGAGCGCGAGAACGACGCCGGCGAACTGCTGCGGCGGCGGCGGAGGCGGCGAGGAGCGCGAATCAGTTGCCGGAGCAGGCGGGAGAGCAGAGGTCCGCGGGAGAGAAATCTGCGCGAGGAGCGGCAATGGCGCAGAGAGAGAGAGAAAGGTGGAGGTTGAAGGAGATGTGTTGGAGAAGGAAGAGGCGAGGCTCCCCCCCCCCCGGTGGCTTATATGGGCGGCGGGGGAGGGGAGTGGGATCACCCCGTGGCCATGTGGCCCGGTGTGACCTAGGGCACAAGGAAGCCAACCGGCAGATCAGCACAGAGGATCCTGGCACAAAAGGCGAGACGTGCGACGTGGGGGTCAGCTCCTGCAGTTATGTTACGTCGCGTGTGGGTCGTAGGTCCCAGCTCATTGATCACGTCGTGGGCAAGTCGGAGGTAACCGTTGGAGCGCAATCGGCAGAAGGTCCTGTTCCAGAAAATGAAGATACGAAGCGAGAAGGAACCAAATCCAATCGGATGGGAACGAGGTCAGCCGAGTGTGATCTCCGAGTCGGCCGACGAACTCGGAATGATGCACTCGAAGAGGCCATAGCAGTCGGAAAACCTCAAGACAAATTGAAAAACTGCAAAGGCCCCGCGGTCAAGTGACTGTGGGACCTTTACAGCTTTAGGGGCTACTATCGGGGGATTGGTACCCGGGTAGGCTAACCCAAGCGGAAGCAAGCTTTCAAGACAAGGATGGGCCGATTGGGCTGCAGCTGGGCCGAGCTAGGCAGAGGTACGGCCGATTGCTCTAAGGCAATCGACCATACCAAGAGCCGGCAGTCGGCCCAGGCGCAATCGGTCCACCCTTTTGTTCATTGAAGACGATCGTCCGATTGGCCTGCTGCTGGACCGAGGTCGTTTCCTAGAAGACCGATTGCCCAGAGCAATCGACCTTACCCAGGAACCACCAGTCGGTCCAGGCGCAATCGGAGCTACCTGACACCTAGTCGGGGGTATGATTACGAGGTCATAAATGCCATATCCCGAGATATCTGGGTGGCAGGAAGGCCAAGTCACATCGAGGATTTCCGGGAGATACGATGTTGACCTCTCCGCCGATTCCGCGGACAGGCCGACAAGACCGTACCTCATAGCTCCACTGTTCATCACTAGACCCTACAAGGTAGCAGCATGGGCCGCCGCTCGTAGGCTCCGGATCACCTGGATAGGAGCAGTCGGTGGGCCCAGGCCGATTAGAGGATGACAGCTGGGCCCGTTAGGCATTGAAGTTACCATAGTACCCTGGACTCACGCTATAAGAGCCAGGGTACCCCTCCTGCGCGAGGGACGACGACGACGACACACCCTAGAACCTCACTTACTCAGTCTCATTCCAGTTCATTCACTGCTCGTAGTTACTCCTCAGGGAAGCGGGAGAGGACCTTGCCCACGGCGGCGGTGCACTCCTTCCCCTGAGAAGGTAGAAGAGCAGTTATTGTAGCCACTCCATTGATATATAGGAGACAGGCAGGAGTAGGGGTGTTATCTCTCCGGAGAGCCCCGAACCTGGGTACATCGTGGTGTCTTCACCGTGCTTGTGCCCAACCCGATTCCGGCACCATCGACATTCTCTCCCTCGTGTCTTCCCCTCACTTTAGCCATCCCCATGGCATCTGCCGTCACATATCGACGACAACATCACTAATGGGTAAAAGACTTGCAATCCTATCATCCCCAAGCTTAGAGCTTTCCATATCATCACTCTCAGAGTTGGCACCAAAAATATTTTCAAGATCATAAGTAGCATTATCATCATTTTCCCAATCACAAAAAGTAACATGCATATCATAATCAAAATCATCTTCAATAGTGCCTACTAACTTAACATCAGGATAATAATGAATGCAATCAAGCTCACCGTCCTCCAAAAAGTTATGTCCGTTAGGATAAAAATTGATGCGAGGAATATGCTCAGGCCAGGTTGATACTCATTCTTCTTCCTTCTTGCTACTCTTTGTAAGGCCCGATATGCGGTACTGTTCCAGATCTAGATGTTTCCATCCAGATCCGGGGACGAAGCACATATCGGTCCCACCGCGACATATGACGAAGTCATATGCCCCGGATTTCCAACATGATATCACAACATTACAGATACAAGGATACAACATCTCATACAATCGGCATACAACTGCCTTAATACAATACATCAGCGGAAATACATGTCTGAGTACAGACTACAATCAAATGCCTATTGGCAAAGAGAAAAAACATCGATCCCCATAACCACACGGGTCCGGGCCCTCCGCTGGGATCCGCCTAACTAGTCATCGTCGAGTCTCCACGTGAAACGTCGGTCACCATACCCGTTGTCGATCAAGAACCCTGAAAAGAGTTTGGGGGTAGTATCATGAGTACAGAAGTACTCAACATCCAACTGTAATGGTCAACTAACCCAGCAAGGACTTCATCACTCTTATTCTAGGACAACTAGTAGTTTAAGGTAAGGATGGGGTAAGTGGTGAGGTTGCTGCCGCACTAGCATTTATGAAGTGGCTAACGATCTAGAGAGTAATATAAGAAGCCAAGCATTCGATGAGGAATCGCCTCCAACAAGTCTTGCTATCAACTACTACGCAAACATAACACCTATCCTATCCTTGTCCTCCTCTTCGCATCCCGACGAAGAAGAAGCAGTCAAGGCACACACACGTTGATCAAATTATATTAAGATTATCCCAGCTGTTGTTGTCTATGAACAAGGAGTAGGTCTCAAGTCGTCCATAACCGTGGACACGACTTCTCGAAAAGATTTAACCCTGCAGGGGTGTACGAACTGCCCATTACAAGGCTCTGCACGCACGCCCATCTCTCTCAGTTGCTACCCATGATAGGCAACCATTTTATGATTTAGTCCCAAGATATCCGGAACGACAAGTCCCTCTAACTAACAACGCACAAATCCGGGTGGCCCCCGGTGAGTCGACATCTAACTCCAAAGCCGGCCGCGCTCTCGAATCGGCCTCTACCGTCTGGACGAGGTCGGGATAACCTACCCTCGCCCGGGCAGGCTTCCTAGCTTCCAGGTGTGGACCAATAGGATATACCATCCCACTGGCTCGGTTTATTTTAAATCCACTGGCTGCGGACCAGTTAAGCGCACGGTTTCTCAAATGGTAAAATCAGCTTGGGCCACCACTAGAAATGTTTGAAGCTAGCTAGGTAAAACAAGGGGACCCCATAGCATCCCACACAAGGTTAGGCACGCTCAGTCTTAAAACCAATACCCGGAACTCGGATCCTAGGTGACTCAAATGGAACAAAGCGTCGGGGCGGGATAGCCTAGACCTTCCATCCTTCGTCGAATATAGTCAACATTTATAATAATCATATCATCAACAACAATATAATAATTTGATAGCCCAAACCAAGGAGTAACAGGGTAACATCGTAGCATCCTAAGCATGCATACTAAGCAGGGGCTGAGCAACGAGCTATAGTAACATAGCAGTACATGGTTTGCTGGGTGGGGACATGGCTGTATTGGTTTGAAAGAGGCTGTAAACATGTGGTAGGATCAAACATCAAACCTATCCTAGACTAGCATGCAAACCGCTCGTTGAAATAGAATGGATCATAAGTAATGTATAGTCCTTGCATGTTGATAAGTCGGGTTCCAAAGGTGTAGGTGATCGCGAGCTCGCATCGTCTCCGAAGGTACCCGCGGAAGCACACAAGACGATAAACACTGGAAAGCAATCAACGAGCAAGCACTCTATTACTACGATGCAAACACGAGCAAGCATCAACAAGAAGGCAAAACGAGGCATCGCACCTACCGTCGAGAGCGGTTACTAACAGGTTAAGTGGAGTACTCGTCACACACGACGATACCGCACGTTTATAAGGGTTCAAGTTGTTTAGCTACAGGTTATCAACAAAGGTTGTTAACATGTCATATCACTCAAGCATGGCATGTCACGCAATCATGGCAAGAGGTGAAGCAGAAAGTAAACTATCTAATCTAGTCAATTTAAGTGGGGTGAAATCCTAGACATGGCAAACTATTGCGGACCCCACGATAAAAATGGAATTTGGTACTGTTCTGCCCTAAACATAATTTTATTATTTTTCTTAGCAAGCAAGAGCAACATAAACACAATCTACATGCAATTCTAATCAAGTTACATATAAGAAACATTTTAATCAGAGCAACGGTTAAAAGTTATAGCAATTACAGTTTACAGTGGCAAGCAGTTGTAATTAGCAGGTAAACAACATGTAAACAAAGTCAAACATGGCAAAAGAGCACATTTTCATAATCTACATGCAATTCTAAGCAACTTTCATGTTTTATGCGTCGTGATCCGAGCTACCGTTAAAAAGTTATAGCACTCGCAAAAAAACTACACAATAACCTGCAAAAAAAATACAGAAAAAGGAAAAAAACAAACAGAAAAAAGCATTGGGCCTCACCCACTGAGCTCGGCCCAACTGGAAGCAGAGGCGGCTGGGACGAGAGGCGCTGGTGTGCCGGCTAGTTCTGGGCCGCGGGGCGCAGGCCGCTGGAGGCGCGAGCTGGGCGCGGCGTGGCCCTCCTGGCAGCACGCGGACGAGCGGGGAGCGGACGAGGACGCGCCTTCGTCCCGAACGGCAGGGAGCCCGACGGCGGCGCCATTCCGACGATGCTCCGGCGAGGGGCGAGCGACATGGGGCGAGGGAGGGCACTGGGGCGACGCGGTGGAGGCCAGGGCCGGTGGCGGCCGGGCCCCGGCGAGAGGAGGTCGCCGGCGGGGCTTCCGAGCGCGGCGGCTCGACCTCGGATGGGCCGCGCCCATGGCGGCTGAATCCTGTAGGGAGAGAGGACAGGGAGGGTGAGGAACGAGAGGAAGGAGGGGAGGAGGCTGGCGCAGAGGAGAGGGGAGGCCGGGGCGGCTCGTGGCTCTCGGCGGCGGGCCGGTGGCCGGAGGCGGCGGCGCTGGATCCCCACGGGCAGGAGGTGGGAGGAGAGAGAGGTGGAGATGCAGGGCTGACGTGGCGCGTTCTTGGCCGTTGGATCTTCGGATCTGACGGTCCAGGACGAATTGGGCTGATTCCAGATCTGGGAGCTATGTGTTGGACAAAAATGGGGGTGTTTTTGGGCAAAGTAGAGGGGGTGGCTGCAATTTTTGGCTTAGGGGAAACCCTAGAAAGGGGTGGGAGTGTGGTGGTCTTTATATAGCCCCGGTGGCTGGCAGTTTGCAAAAACATCCCCGGTTTTTCTCTCGCGCACGTAGTGTTTACGTTTCTGACCGTCGGGTGTCCGCAGGACCTCCGATTCGGGTAAAACTTCGAACTACGCGATCAGCGCGTCGAGCTGGCGGCGTTTACCTCGCGCTAGAACCGTTCTGAGAACACTTTCCGGCGCGCTATAGAAATAACCCGTTTAATTATTAAACGGGGTTTTTGTTCCGTTGGCTGCGGCTGGTCTCGTGCGGTTTTCGCGACGGTGATCGGGTGAAACCCGGTGTCGCAAAGGTCAAGTGTTAGGGTGTCAAGGGTCGGTATCCATCCGGTACGAGATAAAAGGGGAAAATAATCGCCGATCAATAAATCGGGGATGCGAACACCGCAAACAATTCAGACAATCAAACAATTCACGCAGAAAACAAAATTTTTAATTTTTGTGAAATCTGGGCTATTACAATACAACACCACCAACAAGGGATCTCGTCTCGAGATCCTGGACGATCCGGGGGAGAGGGGGGAGAGAAAAGAGAGACGACGATCTTCAACACCACCAACAAGGGACTCTGCTCCATGTCGACGTCGAACTTCGGTTGAGATAAATTTCCGCAGAGAGATGGCGACATCGGAAAACGAAACCATCAGGTGATCAAGAGGAAGAACGACAATTCAAACCGACGACCAAGGGAAGCATCCTCACTCAAATAATGAGGATACTAGGCATGAGGAATGGGGTCAACGGACGACCAAGATGTTTAAACCAAATTCGAAGAACTAAAGGTACTATAGGATTTCCCAACCTGAGATCGGAATCGAGACAATACACTGCAAGCAAGGCATTGTAACGGTTTCGATACTCCACACACTCGAGATCCTCATTTTGAAAGGGATAAGACTAGAATAAAACACTTACGACACTTGTCCTGACAAGAGCAAGGGTAAGGAGTAAAAAGATTCCTACTCTCCGATAACTAACTTAGTAACTACAAAATAGTTTTGTCTAGACTCGACTTCGGCCAGAGAGGGGATCCTACAGTCAGTAAGGCTCTGATACCAAGTTGTAAGGCCCGATATGCGGTACTGTTCCAGATCTAGATGTTTCCATCTAGATCCGGGGACGAAGCACATATCGGTCCCACCGCGACATATGACAAAGTCATATGCCCCGGATTTCCAACATGATATCACAACATTACAGATACAAGGATACAACATCTCATACAATCGGCATACAACTGCCTTAATACAATACATCAGCGGAAATACATGTCTGAGTACAGACTACAATCAAATGCCTATTGGCAAAGAGAAAAACATCGATCCCCATAACCACACGGGTCCGGGCCCTCCGCTGGGATCCGCCTAACTAGTCGTCGTCGAGTCACCACGTGAAACGTCGGTCACCATACCCGTTGTCGATCAAGAACCCTGAAAAGAGTTTGGGGGTAGTATCATGAGTACAGAAGTACTCAGCATCCAACAGTAGTGGCCAACTGACCCATCAAGGACTTCATGACTCGTCATTCTAGGACAACTAGTAGTTTATGGTAAGGATGGGGTAAGTGGTGAGGTTGCTGCCGCACTAGCATTTACGAAGTGGCTAGCGATCTAGAGAGTAAGATAGGAAGCCCATCATTCGATGAGGAATCGCCTCCAACAAGTCTTGCTATCAACTACTACGCAAACATAACACCTATCCTATCCTTGTCCTCCTCTTCGCATCCCGACGAAGAAGAAGCAGTCAAGGCACACACACGTTGATCAAATTATATTAAGATTATCCCAGCTGTTGTTCTCTATGAACAAGGAGTAGGTCTCAAATCGTCCATAACCGTGGACACGGCTTCTCGAAAAGATTTAACCCTGGAGGGGTTTACCAACTGCCCATTACAAGGCTCCGCACGCACGCCCATCTCTCTCAGTTGCTACCCATGATAGGCAACTATTTTATGATTTAGTCCCAAAAGATCCGGAACGACAAGCCCCTCTAACTAACAACGCAAAAATCCGGGTGGCCCTGATACGTCCAAAATGTATCGATAATTTCTGCTTGCTCCATGCATGTTTTGTGTGATATTGCTATGATCTAGATACACTTTCATACATTTTTATCATATTTGGACTAACCTATTAACTCAGTGCACCCCAGTGCAAGTTCCTTTTTTCTGCTGTTTTTCTATTTCACATTTCCCCCATATAAAAAGTGACAGAAAAATTCGGGAAAATTCAGATAAAAAATCAGCGTGACGGAAGCCTCGAGAAAATCCCGGGAGGAGCCAGAGGGGGGCCAGGGGGGCCCAGGCGGCCACCCTGCGCGGCCTCACCGCTGGCCGCGCCAGGGGGGCGCCTGGGGCCCCTGGTCCACCTCTGTCTGCCCCCCTTTGCCTATTTATCCCCCGTCACGGGAAAACTCTAGAAGAGGAACCCTATTCTGCGAACTCGCCTCTGTTCCACCGTCGCCGCGCTTCCAATATCGGGAGCACCAGAAGACCTCTTCCGGCACCCTGCCGGAGGGAGGATTGACCTCCGGGAGTCTCCTCTCCACCATGGATGCTCCCCGGATGTCTCGTGAGTAGTGTTCCTTGGACCATGGGTCCGTGATCAGTAGCTATGTGATTTTCTCCTCCCCTCTTTGATCTTCATTGTTTAGACCTCGTGAGCTGCCCTACATTATCGAGGCAGCTTTGTAATATTTCTGCTAATGCTATGTTGAGTTTGATCGGATCTGATGGATTATGAGATTATGTTCAGATTGTGATAGAGTAATATATTTGGTTTTTATCTCTTATATTTTTGTTCCTAAGTAATTCTTGCATGCTCTCCGTTGCTGTTTATTGCTTTGGCCAAGTAGTAGGTAGTGACTCCAAGAGGGAGCGTTGTGCTAGATTGTGGGTTCATGCCTCCTCGATGACATGCTTGAGTGACAGAAACATGAGTCTAGGGGATGTGTTGTTGCCACAAGGGGGAAAACAACGGTGCTTGTAACCGTGGTTACAAGGATTGTTTACTTTATGCAAAGTTCTTTTTAATGCAGTTGTCTGTTGCTTTGGGTTTACACTTTGGGTGGGATCGCAACTTAATACCAGCGAGATGTTCTGGATAGATATCTCAAGGTGGATGATTAGTAGTAGATGCAGATGGATTTCGGTCTACTTACCTTGGCGTACTGCCTGTGCTTCTGAACCTCTTCCTTTATTTTGTAGCATAGTTAGCATTGCGGTGCGTTCTTAATCCTGTCAATTGTCTTTCTGTAATTTGTTTACCTCGCATAGCATTTTTATCTTCTTTTGGGAGAGAGACATCACTAGCGAACATCACGTATCGCGGTCCATATCCTCATTATTATTTCCAAGCTATATTTACATTTCTGCATTTACTTTCAAGTTGCTATCATTATCCCCTTGCGTTTTATCATTTGTGAACAACAAGACCGGAGAGATTGACAACCTCTCTGAACTTCGTCGGGAGCAAAGTTTTCTGTGTCTGTGTGCAGGTCCGCGTCAGTTGCACCGCTGACACCTACTTATCATCTCTGGACTCCTACTGGAGACAAACCTTGGTATCTTTACTGAGGGAAACTGTTGCTGTACCGCATCACGTCTTCCACTTGGGGCCTACCAACAAAGGGCGAGAAGCCGTCATCAAGAGAAATTTCTGGCCTTTGTTTTTCAGTCTTGTTAGTTTATCTTTCAGTTTTTATCTTTGTGTCTTTTATCAAAAAGCACAAAAATATCTGCCACACTTGTTGCCACTATGGGTTCCACTGAAAACACCAAGTTGTGTGACTTCACTAGTCACAACAACCAAGAATTTATCTGCACTCCCATTGCCACACCTGCCACTTCAGCTACCTCTTATGAAATTAAACCTGCTTTGCTAAACCTTGTTATGAGAGATCAATTCTCTGGTGCTGGAGATGATGCTGCTTTACACTTGAATAATTTTTTTGAATTATGTGATATGCAAAAGTATAAAGAAGTGGAAGGTGATGTTGTTAAGCTTAAGCTCTTTCCTTTATCTTTAAGGGGAGATGCTAAAATCTGGTTTCAATCTTTGCCTAGAAATAGCATAGATTCTTGGGATAAGTGCAAAGATGCTTTTATAGGGAAGTACTACCCTCCTGCTAAGATTATCCAATTGAGGAGCAATATTATGAATTTCAAACAATTGGGTAATGAACACGTTGCCCAAGCTTGGGAACGAATGAAATCTCTTGTTAACAAATGCCCTACACATGGTTTGACTACTTGGATGGTTATCCAGACTTTTTATGCAGGCTTGAACTTTACCTCGCGGAACCTGTTAGTTTCAGCTGCGGGAGGAACCTTTATGTCAACTACACTTGGTGCTGCCACAAAGCTTCTCGATGAGATGATGACCAATTATTCCAAATGGCACACCGAACTGTCGGGACCCGGGGTTAGCGTATGCAAGTCCAGTTAAGGCATAGTCATATGGAGAGCCGAGAACCGTACCCACTTGTCTAAACAGACAAGGCCAAGCACAGAACGTTCTCGGAAAGCATCGTACGTGAGGGGCATCCCATCCAGGCCGGATGATCAACTGAGATGGGTCCTCATCGTCCGCACACAAGTCTAATGATATGGGTGGTGAACTCCCATATTCAAAGACAAGTCGCCTCAACCATACTACCGACTATCTCAAAACTCTTACATAGACTTACTCCAGCCCGATCACTTAGTCGGGGTCTAGGGCGGGCTCGATCATACCACAAAGTGTGCACGAGACGGAGTCTCGAACAATCGCATCGCGATGCCCCAAGTTGCGCACATCTAAGGGCCACTTGGTGTATGAAAGACCGCCATCTAGAACACAACTAAGGTCTCGAAAACCCATACAAAGAAATGCATGTGATAAACATACACGCAGCACACATGCCTTGTATGAACAACAGGTACCATTGCAATTCTCTACAAAGTGTACAATTTTATTGATAACTCTTATAGAGTGCA
The DNA here is from genome assembly GCA_950022295.1 of Bromus sterilis. Classification (NCBI taxonomy): domain Eukaryota; kingdom Viridiplantae; phylum Streptophyta; class Magnoliopsida; order Poales; family Poaceae; genus Bromus; species Bromus sterilis. The sequence continues at coordinate 25,982,273 of OX465597.1, read as the reverse complement.
CACAGAGATCACAGACATGTGATCCAACATTACATTACAAGTGGAAGAAAATTAAATCTGAGTACAGACAAGTTTAACAAATGGCTTAAGAAGCCTTATTTAAACACAAAGCCCTCCACGAGGGAACCAGTCGTCTGACTGGGACTAGACTAGTTGGTCTTCAGTCGTCCAGCTCGATGAAGAAGCCACCTTCGGGGTCAGTGGCATCATCTAAAACATAGATTAAGCAAACGTGAGTACAAAGTCGTACTCAGCAAGACTTACATAGGAGCTATACTACTCATGCACATGTATCAAGGTAAAGGGAGGTGGGGTTCACTTGCAGAAATGCCAGCTTTGACTTGGCTAATCCTGAACTACGAGTACCAGACTTTGAGGTAAGAAGCGTACACGAGTCCACTACTTTTCTCCAACCAATACACCACTATGGTGCCTTCCTTGACTTCCCCACGAGGAAGCACGCCATAGCACTCACACTTATCTTGGTGTGTTTTAGAAGTATCCGGTTCAAGTTATATAATAATCAAGCTAAGCTTTCCAAGCAGTCCATAACCGCGGACGCGGCTATTCGAATAGTTTTGTTAACCTTGCAAGGGTGTACCGCTACACACACATGATCATCATTTACCGCCTTTGATCTCGACACCATTCAAGGGGTGCCAGCGAGGATGCTCACCACAACTGTTACCTCATAGCCGATCTAGTCCGAGAAAGCCGCCTACTTGGGTTGGTTACCACAATCGTGAACCCGGCCGGTTTACCGAAGTGGACCCAAGTGATGTGTGCGTGGTGCATAAGCCGGTCTCGGATGAGCCGTTCTCTCACTTAGCATCCAGGACACAGACCTACCAGAACTCCGAACTATTGCGACATCTGGACATCGAAAGGGATGAGTTAGTAAGTTGAGAGGGGTCAGTGAGCCCAATGTGTGGTTGTACTCTTCATCTTGGATCACCACACAAGAACTCGTACTAGGGCGGTGTTCAACGAGACAACCCACCGTGTACTCCTACACAGCCTCTCATCGTTCACCTTGTATTAGGGTCGATTCACCAGCACTTTTCTACCATCATCAACATGATCATTCCCATCACGACTCACATCACAGTAACAACATGGTATCATACTAAGCATGCAATAAGCAGTAACATTGCAGGGGCCACATGATATCAAACAACTCCTACATTTGCTAGGATTGTGGTTTGCTTACTACTGTGACAAAATGATAGGTCATGCAAAGGAATGGGTTCATCTATGCGGTAGAAACGAATCATGGTGATCATCCTAAACAATGCATAAGCGAGACATGAGAGGGAAGTGGGATTTTATCGACATGATCAATGGGGGTTTGCTTGCCTTGCTGACGAGGTTCGGGTTCGGGGTCTTCAACGAAGGTTGCAACCTCTTGCTCCGGTTCCACCTCTACCCGACAAACAAAGCACGAAGTAGCAATCAATATGAATGCAATGCTCAAGCACATGAATGAATGTTGAAACTTGAAGTATAAGTTTTGATGTGTGAGGCAATTCCATTTAAGTGGAGTATATTGCATTTGAAATGCAAATTCAAACTCCACATTTGAATTCAACATTAACCAAGTTGTATGTGATATAGTTTGATCATTTTGAACCTTTTGAAATGTGTATGATATGCCTCTGATGTGTGATTGAAATGTAGCATGTTGCCATGGTTCAAGTTGCAAAAATATTTGATTTGAATTTGATTTAATTCCATTTAAATCAAATAGCAAATGCTACTGATCACATTTTAAATTCAACTCAAACTGAGTTTAAAGTTGTATATTTGGAAAGATAATTTTCTCCTGATCATTTTTCATATATTATTTGTCCAATTTGGAGTTAATATGAATTTTCTATGAATTTCCAAAGTTTGGGGTATTTTCTGGAATTTCTGGAATTCTTTTAATTCAAATATTCTCTGGAAATTCATTTAACTGATTTATTGCGCAATTGCTGACGTCAGGGGGGGCTGACATGTGGGGTCACCTTGTCAGTGACTGGGTTAATTAACCCGTGGGTTAAATTAATCCAGTGGCTTAATTAAGCCACTGGGCCCACTGGTCAGTGACCCAGGGGGTCATTAGCCAGGTGCTTAAGGGCTAACCCACCGGCGGCTAACCGCCGGCGACTGGAGCCGCGGCGGCGACTCGCCGGAATGGTCTAGGGGCCACGGGATACCACGGGGAGGGCACCAAAGGATGCAGAAGCTTCGTCCGCGTCTCCTGGAGGCAACAGGGGGTCACGGCGTGGTCGGGAGCGACGACGGCGACGACTCCGGCGGCAACAGAACGGCGGCGAGGTCGTAGTCGTCGTTGTGGTGCACGGTTGGAGTCGATTCGGGGCTTGTTCGAACGCTAGTACGTGCAGGAGTCAAACGCGTGCACTGGGGGTTCACGACGAGCACTGGAGCGAGGAGGACGACGACCATGGCGGCGAGGTGCTCGGGTTCCCATGGCGGATCCGGCTAGAGGAAGAAAACGAGGGGGAGAAGTGAGGGGTTCCGGCCGTGAGCTCACCCTGAATCTATCTGGAGTGGTGGCTTTCTCGGAGAGGCGCTGGAGTTGCCGGAATTTGAAGTCGATCCACGGCGGCCGGTGATGAAGACGACGAAGTTAGCGAGCTCGGGGAGGCGCTCGGCTCCGATTCCTTTCGCAGGTCGATGAAGACGACGACGACGAACTCCTTGGACACCTTGGCTTGGCTCCTCGACGTCGATGGCCGCGAGTTCTTGCGACGGCGAGCGGCGACGCTCTCGGGTGGAGGAAGAAATCGGAGAAGGAGGAGGAAGGAGTCGCGCTGGAGGGGAGGAATGGATCAGGGAGGCTGCGGGGAGTCTCCAGACGCGAGAAGAGGCCACGGGGAGGCCTGGAAGCTCTCGGCGGCGACATGGCGTCCCCGGCTAGCTCGGTGGCATTCCACCGAGCAGCTTGGAGGCGCGGGAGGGGGAAGAAGACGTCGCTGCCCCTGTGGGCCGGCTGGGCTGGGGTGGGCCGACTTCGCCTGGGCGCCAGGTAAGGATTTTCTGATTTCTTTTCTATTTCTCTTTTCTGACATTTGTTCTGTTTAGCTAAATAAAATAGCTAAACATTTTATTAAATGTTGAAAACTTTTATGTGGCCTCATAATAATAAAGACTAACCACTTATAAAATTTCAACATTTTTAAAATTCAAATAATTTGAATCTTAATTCAAATAGGGTTATTTCTTTAATTCCAAGGCACTGTTTTAATATTTGAAAAATCTATGAGCATGGGATGGGTCCCACATCACTTGATATGTGATCACACTCATTTATAAGACTTTTCAAAATTCTAACATGAATTTTTGGAGAAGATTTTTATCTGGCCTTTTGAATTAATTCATCTGGGGGGTGTTCCTTCTCCCATTTGCTTTTGAAAAAGAATTTCCTTTCATTTCTTTCATGAATGCAAAGTGAAAAAGATCCTAGCACATTACCTAACAGAGGGTTCTGACAACTCGCCCCCACTCAACAGAATCTCGTCCCGAGATTCAGAAAACTGTGGGAGGAAGGTGGGGTACTCGGCAATGAGACGGTCTTCTCTTTCCCACGTAGCTTCTCTTTAAGAGTGGTGTGACCATTGCACTTTCAGAAACCTAATCTTCTGACGACGAGTGACACGCTCTGCGGAATCAAGAATACGAACGGGGTATTCTCGATAAGAAAGGTCATCTTGGAGATCAAGCGTTTCATGGTCGACTTCGCAGATGGGGTCCTTGAAGCAACGCCTGAGTTGGGACACATGGAATACATCATGTACTCGGGAGAGGTGCGGAGGTAGTTCAAGTTGGTAGGCAACTTCTCCACGTTTAGCAATAATGCGGAAAGGTCCGATGTAACGTGGGGCCAACTTGCCTTTGATACCGAAACGTTGGGTTCCCTTCAGAGGAGTAACCCGAAGGTAAGCTTTCTCATCCAGATTGTAGCTCTCTTGCCTATGATGAAGATCATAGTAGCTTTTCTGACGAGACTGGGCTGCTTTCAATTGATCACGAACAATGCGAACTTGCTCTTCTGCTTCCTTGATCACATCCGGTCCAAAGAATTGTCTTTCACCGGTTTCTGACCAGTTTAAAGGTGTTCGACATCGTCGTCCATATAGGAGTTCAAAAGGAGCCATGTTCAGACTAGATTGAAAACTATTGTTATAAGAAAATTCGGCAAATGGAAGAGACTTCTCCCAATTCTTTCCGAATGAGATAACACAAGCTCTGAGCATGTCTTCAAGAATTTGGTTAACCCTTTCGACTTGACCGCTAGACTGAGGATGGAAAGCCGTACTAAAGGAGAGATGAGTTCCCATAGCATTCTGAATGCTTCCCCAAAATCTAGAGGTGAAAAGGCTACCGCGATCAGAATTGATTTCCAAAGGAACACCATGAAGTGATACAATTCTAGAGATGTACAAGTCCGCTAACTGGATAGCAGTTATAGACTCGCAAACCGGAAGGAAGTGAGCAACTTTGGAAAGCCTATCTATGACAACGAAGATGGCATTGTTTCCTTTCTGGGTTCTTGGAAAGCCGGTGATGAAGTCCATACCGACTTTGTCCTATTTCCACTCGGGAATAGACAAAGGTTGAAGTATACCAGCAGGTCTTTGATGTTCTGCCTTAATGCGACGACAAACATCACATTCGGCAACAAATTGAGCAATGTCTCTCTTCATCCTAGTCCACCAAAATCTCTGGCGTAGATCTCGGTACATTTTTGTGCTACCGGGATGAATTGAGAGGGGTGTGTCATGGGCTTCCTTGAGGATGAGTTGCCTTAGCTCCCTATTCTTAGGTACTACCAAACGATTTTCAAAGAATACCGTTCCCTTGCTATCTGTGGAGAAACATTTAGCAACTCCGCCAGCAATGTTCTCCTTGATCCGGCGAACACCTCGTGCACGCCTTTGGGCAACTATGATTTGATCCTCAAGAGTTGGTTTCGCCACCAAGGTAGAAAGATAGCCATGAGGAACAATTTCAAGGTTGAGCTTGCGAAAGTCCTCATGAAGAAGTGGTTGATACTGTTGTAACATGAGGTTGTTACAATACGACTTATGACTTAGTGCATCAGCCATGACGTTGGCCTTGCCTGGGGTGTAAGAAATTACTACGTCGTAATATTTTATCAACTCAATCCAGCGTCTTTGCCTGAGATTAAGATCTGGCTGGGTGAAAATATATTTGAGGCTTTGGTGGTCGGAATAGATCTCGCAACGGTTACCAAGGAGGTAATGTCGCCAAGTTGTTAGGGCATGAACTACGGCAGCGAGTTCAAGGTCATGGGTAGGATAGTTCTCTTCATGTGGCCGCAACTGGCGTGAAGCATAAGCTACCACATGTCGATCTTGCAGAAGTATGCATCCTAACCCTTGCCATGATGCGTCACAATAGATCTCGAAATCCCTTTTGGTGTCTGGAGGTGCAAGTACAGGTGCAGAAGTCAATCTTCTTTTTAGCTCTTGAAAGCTTTCCTCGCACTTGGGAGTCCATAGGAATTTCTTATCTTTCTTGAGGAGTTCAGTTAGAGGCTTTGCAACTTTAGAAAAGTTCTCGACGAAGCGACGGCAATAGCTGGCTAGGCCAAGAAAACTCCTAACTTGCTTAACCGATTCAGGTGGAGTCCAGTCAAGGACGGCCTGAACTCTCTCGGGATTCACAGCAATGCCTTTTGCAGAAATCACGTGGCCTAAGTAGGTCACTTCTGGTAGCCAAAATTCACACTTGGAGAATTTAGCATACAGGCGATGCTCTCTAAGTTTCATCAATACCAGCCTTAGGTGTTCGGCATGTTCTTCTTCGTTCTTCGAGTATATAAGGATGTCATCGAGGTAAACCACGACGAACTGGTCCAAATACTCCATGAAGATCGAATTCATCATGCGTGAGAAAGTGGCGGGGGCATTGGTTAAACCAATGGACATGACGGTATACTCGTAAAGACCATAACGAGTAGTAAAAGCCGTTTTGGGAATGTCCTCGTTTCGGATTTTGATTTGATGATAACCTAATCTCAAATCCATCTTGGAGAAGACAGAGGATCCCGCAAGTTGATCATAAAGATCATTGATCCTGGGCAATGGGTACTTGTTCTTTATCGTCGCTAAATTTAGCGGGCGATAGTCTACGCACATCCTTTCTGTTCCATCTTTATTCGTTACGAACAGAATGGAGCAACCCAATGGCGATGAGCTAGGGCGGATGAAGCCTTTCTCCAACAAAGCTTCCAGTTGGGTTTTAAGCTCAGCTAACTCACGTGGGGCCATTTTGTATGGGCGTCTAGAAATTGGTGCGGTTCCTAGGGCAAGATCCACTATAAACTCTACACATCTGTCGGGTGGCATTCCCGGCAGCTCTTCAGGAAAGACATCAGGGAAGTCACGAACCACCGGAATATCTTCAAGTTCAGGAAGGGGAAGTACATTCAAAGAATGCACTTGGATTCTTGTTCTGGGTGAGGTATAGTTGACTGTTTTTCCTGAAGGGTGGGTGAGTTTCACGGATTTGCCTTTGCAATCCAGGTAGGCATTCTATCTTGATAGCCAATCCATGCCAAGGATCACATCAATGTCTGAAGACTTGAGGGCTATGAGTGAAGCAAGGAATACTAAACCCTCAATTGCAATCTGATTTCCATGGCTTACTCTATTAGTTTGCCATCTTGACCCTGGAGTTTGAATAATCATCGGGGTGGACAATTCAACAAAGGGTAACTCATGACGAAGTGCATAACTTTCCGACATGAATGAATGAGATGCTCCTGGGTCAAAAAGAACGGAAGTAGGAACATAATTGACTGGGAGCATACCAAGAATGACGTCAGTGGTGTCGTCAGTCTCTTCGGCGGCGATCTGGTTCACACGTCCACGAGTGGCGGGAGGAGCGGGTTTGGCGGTGTAGACCTTCTGCGGTGGCTTGCCACGACCATTGTTGTTGTTGCCTCCGGAATGGGGTGGAGCATTCTGATGCTGGATCTGGTTCTGGGGACACTCGCGAGAGTAGTGGCCTGCCTGACCACACTTGTAACAGGCTCTGAAACCAGTGCGTGGAGCTGGGTTGTTTGGTGGAGCTGGGTGGAACTGGGTTGGTGGACGAGGCGCCACATAGGATGGCCTCGGTGGGTTGTTCTGGCGGAACATGTTGTTTGGGATCCAGATCTTGCGCTTCTGGGAGCCAGAACTGGATGAGCTGTCATCTCTAGGGTGTTTGCGGAAGTCGTTGGGGGTGTTCATGTCCTCTGCTTTGATGGCCTTGTTGACAAGGACCTGGAAGGTGGCAAAGTCATGAAGATTGAGCTCACGACGGAGTCCAGTGTTGAGGCCGCGACGGAACCTCTCTTGCTTCTTGGAGTCGGTGGAGACTTCTTCGGTATCTTAACGAGCAAGTCGGTTGAACTCACGACTAAACTCATCAACGGTCCTTCTGCCTTGAGTGAGGTTGCAGAACTCCTCACGCTTGCGGTCCATAAGACCTTTGGGAATGTGGTGCTCGCGGAAGGACGTGCAGAATTCCTCCCAAGATGCAGGCGGTCCAACGGGACGCATATTCAGAAAGTTCTCCCACCAAGAGCTAGCTGCACCTTTGAGGTGATAGGTGAGGCATAGCTGACCTTGTCACCAGTTGCAACACGGCCTGCTTGGAGCTTCCTCTCGATGCTGCGAAGCCAGTCATTGGCGTCAAGGGGCTCGGTGGAGTAACTGAAAACTGGGGGATGAAGTCGGATGAAGTCGTTTAGGGACACCAACTCATTGCGCTGTTGAGTGGTGTTGCGAGCAATGACTTCCAACAGGTGGTGAGAGTCTCGGCGGTTCCTCTCGACTTCCATTAGAACCTGAGCCATCGTGGGTGGGGGTGGAAGGTTGCCTTCCTCCTGGTCATTCCCACGACCTTGGTTACGACCAACCTGGCCACGGGTTCCTTGAGACATCTTGAAGGTAAAAAATCAAAGTCAAACAGAGTTGATTGGGAGAGTCTAAACAAGGTATTGAAGTACTGGAAGGATTACGGAGCAAAGGAAGTAATCATCTTGACAACATGGTGATAAAAGCATACAAGCCATATATTCACAAGCCGTCATACAAACCATACATCATTTTAGTACAAGCACCGAGCTAATACAAACGTGATGAAGATGATACATCCTTCAGAGGCACTCTGACTTCCTATACATTATTTATCTAAGCCTCTGGAACTTAGACACCTTGCGTACAATACACTAAGATACTACTACATCATCACTAAGTAAGACCACAGGCGGTCTCACTCATCTCCATCTCCATAGTAGTCCTCGTAAAAGTTACCCGCGTATCCCGGTAGCTGGAGGTGACCATCGGAAAACACGGAGGCCTGTGGACCCTGATATCCATTTGGGCAAGGATGGGGCCTAGGTCCAGTGTAGGGTGGAAGCAAAGGACCACGGGGTGGAAAAATGCCTCCAATCTCGGGCCAAGCAACTCGAGAAGGCATCTGAGTCCTCACTGGGTAGATCGCATCAAACTCAACTGATCCCACGCTCACAAAGGGTGCCAAAAGTGTCAGTGCTCGATACAGACGAACACGGGTGGCGTGGAGCTCAAAACGGAGAGCGCGTGCATCACGATCTCTGTCACTAGCAAACCTAGCAGTCACCTGGAGTGCTGGTTCTTCTGCAGAGTGATCTGAGTAGAGTCCGGTGTAATATCCCTCTTCTCCTGGAAGTGCAGCAGGGATATAGCGGAAAGAAGTCTCTCTCAGCAAAGTGTGCTCCTCTCTCAGCAGTGTCATACACGAGTATGCAGCATCCTGCACAGCCATGTTCTCGGTAACGCCAATGCCATGTCCAAAGTGGATAGGCTGAGTGACTCCAACGTGGTGCGGATAGATCCGAACAATGCAGTGGAATTGGGTCTGGTTGAAGTCGTGGAACTGCTCCTCGACGGTGTACTCAGGGTACCATCGATATCCCACATAGGACATCATCTCGATCAACGTGGCGGGATGGCCACGCACACCGAGGCACCTGGTCAAACGAACAATCTGCCGAGGGGGAAGATCTGCCATCTGAAACAGAAAGGAGTTTGCAAATGCATCAGATTATGAGATAAACTTGGAATGACTCGGACAGCATAACGGCTGTAATTGTAAGAAATGACAATTTCTTCCAACATGGAAACAACACTTACATACGATGTAATAAAACATGGAGCATGACTATTCTAACAAACCGATCACAACTTTCCTACGGCTACAAGGAAGCAAACAACGAGATGTTCCAATCAGACAGAGGAGAGCCTAGTCCTATCTTCCCGTAGAATAAGATGAGGGTGACTCAGAACTCAGATGGAAGGGGCAAGGAGAAAAAAAGAAGCCTTACGTTGTTCCCTTATATACCCAGAGTAACTATATAACTATAGCAAGCTAGACTCAACTTCGGCCAAGGCTACTAGTCCTACAGTCAGTCCTGCTCTGATACCAAGTCTGTCGGGACCCGGGGTTAGCGTATGCAAGTCCAGTTAAGGCATAGTCATATGGAGAGCCGAGAACCGTACCCACTTGTCTAAGCAGACAAGGCCAAGCACAGAACGTTCTCGGAAAGCATCGTACGTGAGGGGCATCCCATCCAGGCCGGATGATCAACTGAGATGGGTCCTCATCGTCCGCACACAAGTCTAATGATATGGGTGGTGAACTCCCATATTCAAAGACAAGTCGCCTCAACCATACTACCGACTATCTCAAAACTCTTACATAGACTTACTCCTGTCCGATCACTTAGTCGGGGTCTAGGGCGGGCTCGATCATACCACAAAGTGTGCACGAGACGGAGTCTCGAACAATCGCATCGCGATGCCCCAAGCTGCGCACATCTAAGGGCCACTTGGTGTATGAAAGACCGCCAGCCAAAACACAACTAAGGTCTCGAAAACCCATACAAAGACATGCATGTTATAAACATACACGCAGCACACATGCCTTGTATGAACAACAGGTACCATTGCAATTCTCTACAAAGTGTACAATTTTATTGATAACTCTTATAGAGTGCACACAGAGATCACAGACATGTGATCCAACATTACATTACAAGTGGAAGCAAATTATGTCTGAGTACAGACAAGTTTAACAAATGGCTTAAGAAGCCTTATTTAAACACAAATCCCTCCACGAGGGAACCAGTCGTCTGACTGGGACTAGACTAGTTGGTCTTCAGTCATCCAGCTCGATGAAGAAGCCACCTTCGGGGTCAGTGGCATCATCTAAAACATAGATTAAGCAAACGTGAGTACAAAGTCGTACTCAGCAAGACTTACATAGGAGCTATACTACTCATGCACATGTATCAAGGTAAAGGGAGCTGGGGTTCACTTGCAGAAATGCCAGCTTTGACTTGGCTAATCCTGAACTACGAGTACCAGACTTTGAGGTAAGAAGCGTACACGAGTCCACTACTTTTCTCCAACCAATACACCACTATGGTGCCTTCCTTGACTTCCCCACGAGGAAGCACGCCATAGCACTCACACTTATCTTGGTGTGTTTTAGAAGTATCCGGTTCAAGTTATATAATAATCAAGCTAAGCTTTCCAAGCAGTCCATAACCGCGGACGCGGCTATTCGAATAGTTTTGTTAACCTTGCAAGGGTGTACCGCTACACACACATGATCATCATTTACCGCCTTTGATCTCGACACCATTCAAGGGGTGCCAGCGAGGATGCTCACCACAACTGTTACCTCATAGCCGATCTAGTCCGAGAAAGCCGCCTACTTGGGTTGGTTACCACAATCGTGAACCCGGCCGGTTTACCGAAGTGGACCCAAGTGATGTGTGCGTGGTGCATAAGCCGGTCTCGGATGAGCCGTTCTCTCACTTAGCATCCAGGACACAGACCTACCAGAACTCCGAACTATTGCGACATCTGGACATCGAAAGGGATGAGTTAGTAAGTTGAGAGGGGTCAGTGAGCCCAATGTGTGGTTGTACTCTTCATCTTGGATCACCACACAAGAACTCGTACTAGGGCGGTGTTCAACGAGACAACCCACCGTGTACTCCTACACAGCCTCTCATCGTTCACCTTGTATTAGGGTCGATTCACCAGCACTTTTCTACCATCATCAACATGATCATTCCCATCACGACTCACATCACAGTAACAACATGGTATCATACTAAGCATGCAATAAGCAGTAACATTGCAGGGGCCACATGATATCAAACAACTCCTACATTTGCTAGGATTGTGGTTTGCTTACTACTGTGACAAAATGATAGGTCATGCAAAGGAATGGGTTCATCTATGCGGTAGAAACGAATCATGGTGATCATCCTAAACAATGCATAAGCGAGACATGAGAGGGAAGTGGGATTTTATCGACATGATCAATGGGGGTTTGCTTGCCTTGCTGACGAGGTTCGGGTTCGGGGTCTTCAACGAAGGTTGCAACCTCTTGCTCCGGTTCCACCTCTACCCGACAAACAAAGCACGAAGTAGCAATCAATATGAATGCAATGCTCAAGCACATGAATGAATGTTGAAACTTGAAGTATAAGTTTTGATGTGTGAGGCAATTCCATTTAAGTGGAGTATATTGCATTTGAAATGCAAATTCAAACTCCACATTTGAATTCAACATTAACCAAGTTGTATGTGATATAGTTTGATCATTTTGAACCTTTTGAAATGTGTATGATATGCCTCTGATGTGTGATTGAAATGTAGCATGTTGCCATGGTTCAAGTTGCAAAAATATTTGATTTGAATTTGATTTAATTCCATTTAAATCAAATAGAAAATGCTACTGATCACATTTTAAATTCAACTCAAACAGAGTTTAAAGTTGTATATTTGGAAAGATAATTTTCTCCTGATCATTTTTCATATATTATTTGTCCAATTTGGAGTTAATATGAATTTTCTATGAATTTCCAAAGTTTGGGGTATTTTCTGGAATTTCTGGAATTCTTTTAATTCAAATATTCTCTGGAAATTCATTTAACTGATTTATTGCGCAATTGCTGACGTCAGGGGGGGCTGACATGTGGGGTCACCTTGTCAGTGACTGGGTTAATTAACCCGTGGGTTAAATTAATCCAGTGGCTTAATTAAGCCACTGGGCCCACTGGTCAGTGACCCAGGGGGTCATTAGCCAGGTTCTTAAGGGCTAACCCACCGGCGGCTAACCGCTGGCGACTCGCCGGAATGGCCTAGGGGCCACGGGAGACCACGGGGAGGGCACCAAAGGATGCAGCAGCTTCGTCCGCGTCTCCTGGAGGCAACAGGGGGTCACGGGGTGGTCGGGAGCGACGACGGCGACGACTCCGGTGGCAACAAAACGGCGGCGAGGTCGTAGTCGTCGTTGTGGTGCACGGTTGGAGTCGATTCGGGGCTTGTTCGAACGCTAGTACGTGCAGGAGTCAAACGCGTGCACTGGGGGTTCACGACGAGCACTGGAGCGAGGAGGACGACGACCATGGCGGCGAGGTGCTCGGGTTCCCATGGAGGATCCGGCTAGAGGAAGCAAACGAGGGGGAGAAGTGAGGGGTTCCGGCCGTGAGCTCAACCTGAATCTATCTGGAGTGGTGGCTTGATCGGGGAGGCGCTGGAGTTTCCGGAATTTGAAGTCGATCCACGGCGGCCGGTGATGAAGACGATGAAGTTAGCGAGCTCGGGGAGGCGCTCGGCTCCGATTCCTTTCACAGGTCGATGAAGACGACGACGACGAACTCCCTGGACACCTTGGCTTGGCTCCTCGACGTCGATGGCCGCGAGTTCTTGCGACGGCGAGCGGCGGCGCTCTCGGGTGGAGGAAAAAATCGGCGAAGGAGGAGGAAGGAGTCGCGCTGGAGGGGAGGAATGGATCAGGGAGGCTGCGGGAAGTCTCCAGACGCAAGAAGAGGCCACGGGGAGGCCTGGAAGCTCTCGGCGGCGACGTGGCATCCCAGGCTATCTCGGTGGCATTCCACCGAGCAGCTTGGAGGCGCGGGAGGGGGAAGAAGACGTCGCTGCCCCTGTGGGCCGGCTGGGCTGGGGTGGGCCGACTTCGCCTGGGCGCCAGGTAAGGATTTTCTGATTTCTTTTCTATTTCTCTTTTCTGACATTTGTTCTGTTTAGCTAAATAAAATTGCTAAACCTTTTATTAAATGCTGAAAACTTTTATGTGGCCTCATAATAATAAAGACTAACCACTTATAAAATTTCAACATTTGTAAAATTCAAATAATTTGAATCTTAATTCAAATAGGGTTATTTCTTTAATTCCAAGGCACTGTTTGAATATTTGAAAAATCTATGAGCATGGGATGGATCCCACATCACTTGATATGTGATCACACTCATTTATAAGACTTTTCAAAATTCTAACATGAATTTTTGGAGAAGATTTTTATCTGGCCTTTTGAATTAATTCATCTGGGGGGTGTTCCTTCTCCCATTTGCTTTTGAAAAATAATTTCCTTTGATTTCTTTCATGAATGCAAAGTGAAAAAGATCCTAGCACATTACCTAACAGAGGGTTCTGACACGAACGCGCTCCAACAGGTAGGAAGGTAAACTCTGTCGAGGAAATTACCTCCCTCAATGAAAAATTTGATTTAATTATGTCTCTACTTACCAAGCAACCTTCTATTAATCCTCATGATGTTCCTTTAAATTCTTTGGTTGCTCAAGAACAAGTAGATGTGAACTTTATTGCTAGAAACAACTTCAACAATAGTTCTTATAGGGGAAATTTTGCTAGCAATCCTAGACCGTTCCCATCTAACTATGGGAACAACAACACTTACCCTAGCAACAAGAACCCCTCTTCTGAATTAGAAAGCATGCTTAGAGACTTTATCACTGTCACAACCCCAAGTTAGGTATGTGCTAGGATTAGCAAGTCCCTTTTCATCATGTGAAAATTTCAAAAAGAAATTCAAAAATGGGGAAAAGAAAAGCCCTGAGAAATTAATTCAAAAGGCCAGATAAAAATCTTCTCCAAAAAATCATGTTAGATTTTTGAAAAGTCTTATAAATGAGTGTGATCACATTTCAAGTGATGTGGGCCCCACCCCATGCTCATAGATTTTTCAAATATTCAAACAGTGCCTTGGAATTAATTAAAACCCCCTATTTGAGTTAAGATTTAAATTATTTGAATTTTAAAAATGTTGAAACTTTATAAGTGGCTAGTCTATATTATTATGAGGCCATATAAAAATTTTCAGCATGTAATAAAATGCCTAGCTATTTATTTAGCACAGCAAAACAAAAAGGCAGAAAAGAAAAACAGAAAAGAACAGCAAACTTACCTGGCGCCTAGGCGAGGCCCACCTCTTCTGCCCCAGTCCAGCCCACCTGGACCCCTCCCCTGTCGTCTTCCTCCCCGCGCCCCTAAGGTGCTCGGTGGAAAGCCACCGACGCCACCGCGACGCCCCACAGCCCTCCACCTGCCCTCCCCGGCCCTTCTACGTGCCCCTGGAGACGCACCCGAGTGCCACGCCTCCATTCCTCCCCTCCAGAGCCTCTCCCTCTCACTCCTGCGACGAGCCCGACGACGACCCGAGCGCCGCCGTCGCCATGCCGTGAAGAACGCGTGTCCATCGTCACCTCCAGGCCGCACCAAGCTGTCCTTCCTCCTCGTCGCCTTCGTCTTCGTCACCGTGCAGAAAGAATCGTCCCGAGGAGCTCCAGAGCCGCCGCCCCCTTCGTCGTCTTCAACTCCGGCCGCCGCAAGTCGCCTTCAAAATCCGGCAGCTCCAGTTCCTCCCCAAGCACGCCGTCTGCTCCATCGCCTTCCTGGTGAGCAGCTGCGTCTTATGCCTATCCCCGCACCCCCTAACTCCTCCTCTGTGCCATTCCGCCATGGGAGCCGAGCACAGCCTCCGCCATGGACGAGCTCGAGCTCACTCCCGTGCTCCTTCGCCTGCACCAGGTTGCCCGTCGTCTTCCCCGTGCTCTTACGCGTCGTTTACGCCCACTGCTGCTACTCCTCGTGCCCCGAATCGACGACTGCGTCTAGCCAGTGGCTCCGCTGCCGCTAGGGCTCGACGCCGGCGTCTCCACGGTGCCTCACAGCACCCGTACCTTGGCCCATTCGACGCGCGAAGTCAAGAGCTTCAATCCAGTGGTCTCAGCGCTCAAAATGGTGCCCGGAATCACCCTCCAGTGTGTCGCCGCCGTGCTGGAAGGTCGCCGCCGGCTAGCCGCCGGCGAGGTCTGACGTGGCCGGGTTAAGTTAACCCCTAATCCCCCCCCCCCCCCCAGTGAGGCTGACAGGTGGGGCCCTGGACCACTAATCCCTCTGTCAGTTTAAATCAAAACGGGGATTAACCCCAGACCCACTGACAAGGTTGGCCCACTCGTCAGTCCCCTGCTGACGCCATGCTGGCGCAGTGCTGACGCAGTAAATCTTTTCCAGAAATTGAAATGAATTAAAGAATTTCCAGAAAGTCCAGAAAATAACTCAAACTTTGGAAATTCATAGAAAATTCATATCAACTCCAAATTGGACAAATAATATATGAAAAATGATCAGGAGAAAATAACCTATCCAAATATACAACTTTCAACTTTGTTTGAGTTGAATTTAAAATGTGATCAGTAGCTTTTGCTATTTGATTTAAATGGATTTAATTCAAATTCTTTTCAAATGCTTTTGCATTTTGAACCATATCAACATACTACATTTCAAACACACATCAGAGGCATATCATAACCATTTCAAAATGGTTTAACTTGATCAAATAATGTCATATGCAACTTGACTAAGTTTGAATTTGCAATTCAATTTGCAATATACTCCTTTTAAATGGAATGCTCAACACATCAGTACCATGAACATCACCATTACAATCTTATTCATGTGACTGTGCATTGTACATTATGTTGATCCTATGATTGTCATGTTGCTGATAGACGTGCAACCGGAATCGGAGGCCACCCCCTTCGTTGAAGACACCGTTATCGAAACCTCGTCAGCAAGGCAAGCAAACCCCCTTTGATCATGTCTATAAAATCCCAATTCCCTCTCAGTCTCGCTTATGCATGTTTAGGAGATCACCTTGTATCGATTCTACCGCATAGTTGAACCCATATCCGATGCATGACCTATCATCTTGTCACAGTAGTAAGCAAACCACAATCCTAGCCGACATAGGAGTTGACTGATATCATGTGGCCCCTGCAATTGTTACTGCTTATTGCATGCTTAGAGTTTACAATGAGGATGTTTTTGATGTGAGTCGGGATGATAGTGAACATGGTGTTGATGAAAGTGAAATGTGTTGGTGAATCTACCTTAATACAAGGTGAACGATGAGAGGCTGTGTAGGAGTACACAGTGGGTTGTCTCATTGAACACCGCCCTAAGCCCGAGTTCTTGTGTGGTGATCCAAGACGAAGAGTACTACCACATGTTGGGCACATGGACCCCCGCTCAACCTACTAACTCACCCCTTCTCAGTTCAATGAGTCGCATTAGTTCGGAGTTCTGGTAGGTCTGTGGCACGGTCTGCGAAGTGGAAGAACGGCTATTCAGACCGGCTTGGGACCCTGCACACATCTTTTGGGACCACATCGGTAAGCCGGTCGGGTTCACGATGTGGATTCCAGCCCAGATAGGCGTCTCCATTGAATTTGAGTTGGCTGTGAGGTAAAAGTTGTGGGAATTATCCTCGCCAGCACCTCTTGAACGGTGTCGAGTACAAAGGCGGTAACTGATAGTTTCATGTGTGTAGCAGTACACCCCTGCAGGGTTAACAAAACTATTCGAATAGCCGCATCCGCGGTAAGGGACTACTTGGAGAGTTGTGCTCGATTATTAGACAACTTGAACTGGATACTTCTAAAACTCGCAAGATAAGCGTGAGTGCTATGGTGTGCTTCTCGTCGGGAAGTCAAGGAAGTAACCATAGTGGTGTAATTGGTTGAAGAGATGTAGTGGACTCGTGTACGCTTCTTACCTCAAGTATGGTACTCGTAGTTCAGGACTAGCCAAGTCAAAGCTGGCACTTCTGCAAGTGAAACCCCACCTCCTTTTACCTTGATACATATGCATGAGTAGTATAGTTCCTATGTATGTCTTGCTGAGTACGATTTTGTACTCACGTTTGCTTAATCTATGTTTTAGATGAACCCACCGACCCCGATGGTGGCTTCTACCCGAAGCTCAAAGAATGAAGACTCAGACCAAGACCAAGCTAGTGTAGTCCCAGTCAGACGACTGGTTCCCTCGTGGAGGGCTTGTTTTTAGATAAGGCTTCTCTAAGCCATTTGTTCAACTTGTCTGTACTCAGACCTACTTTTCTTCCGCTTGTCTGTTGTAATGTTGGATCACATGCTTGTGATCTCTGTGTGCACTCTGTAAGAGTTATTAATAAAGATGTATACTTTGTAGAGAATTGCAATGATACCTGCTGTTCATACTAGACATGTGTGCTGCGTGTATGTTTATAACATCCATGTCTTAGTATGGGTTTTCGAGACCATAGTTGTGATCTGGCTGGCGGTCTTTCATACACCAAGTGGCCCTTAGATGTGCGCAGCTTGGGGCATCGTGATGCAATTGTTCGAGACTCTGTCTCGTGCACACTTTGTGGTATGATCAAGCCCGCCCTAGACCCCGACTAAGTGATCGGGCTGGAGTAAGACTATGTAAGGGTTATCATACAATCGATAGTATGGTTGAGGCGACTTGTCTATGAGTATGGGAGTTCACCACCCATATCATTTAGACTTGTGTGCGGATGATGAGGACCCATTTCAGTTGATCATCCGTCCTGGATGGGATTCCCCTCCCATTCGATGCTTTCCGAGAACGTTCTGTGCTTGGCCTTGTCTGCTCAGACAAGTGGGTACGGTTCTCGGCTCTCCATATGATTGTGTTGTAGCGAGGCTTGCATACGCTAACCCCGGGTCCCGACAATCACTACCCAAAAAGCCTTCAACAAAAATGTAGAAGAGAAATTATCTAAAATAGACAATCTCTCTTTGAAGGTAGAAAGCTTAGCCCTTGATATTGAGATGCTCAAAATTAGAACCTCTCCCCTTGAGGAGAATAAAGCCACTCCTATTAATGCTATCCAGTTGCAAATCAATGAAAATATGAGGATGATGGCTAAACTTAAAGAAAGATGGGCTAGAGAAAAAGAGGAAGAGGATAGAATTAAGATCCTTCCTACACACCACACAGTTGCCACTATCCAAATTGTTGAGGACACTCAAACTATTAGCACCCAATGCACTCCTAGTCCCGTTGGACCTATTAATGGTGATGCTAATACCTCAACCGTAGAAAAAGAAACTCCTATGAGCATAGAGGGTTTCAAACAAGTGAGCCTAGATGACACTACTACCACCTTTGATAGTAGTGATATTGATTTTGATAGTTGTACCCTCTCATAAGTTATTAGTTTACTACACAAAATGTCTAGAGACCCCCACACTAGCACACTTAATCTTGCCTTCACGGAGCATATCAAAAAAACTCTTATCAAAGCTAGGGAGGAGAAGCTTAGAGTAGAAGCCTCCATACCTAGGAAGCTAGAGGATGGTTGGGACCCTATGATCAAAATTAAATTGAATAACTTCTCTTGCTATGCTTTATGTGATGTTGGAGCTAGTACCTCTGTTATGCCCAAAAGAATATTTGATATGTTTGAATTGAAGCCTTTTGAGCCTTGTTCTTTTGGTGTTCGTCTTGTTGATTCTTCCATAAAGAAACCTTTGGGGAAGGTCAACGATGTTCTTATCATTGTCAATGACAACTATGTTCCCGTTGATTTTATTGTTATGGATATAGGGTGTGAACCTTTGTGTCCAATCATTTTGGGACGTCCTTTTCTTCGCACCGTTGGTGCGGTTATTGACATGAAAGAGGGAAATATAAAATTCCAATTCCCATTCAAAAAGGGGATGGAACACTTCCCTAGAAAGAAAATCAAGTTACCTTTTGAGTCCGTTACTCAGGCTAGTTATTCTCTTTCTCTTGATAAAACTTGATTCTTCTTTTTGCATCATGCCTAGCTAATGGCTTTAAAGAAGCGCTTTCGGGAGGCAGCCCGCAACGAATTTAGGTTTTTTTTTTTTCTCTTGTTGTGTATTGATGATTTTTACTTCTGTAGCAACATCATTGTATCTTTATTTTTCAGCTTTGTGCCAAGTTATAGCCTCTTACGGCAAGGGAAGTAAAAGTTGTGACATGCTGTCCAGAAAACAGATTCTATCCTCGTGACCATAAAAATTCCAGAAAAATCCCAGTTAATCTTTTTGAGCTGAAATTTTTACACAGTATGCTCTATACAATTACGAAACTTCCGTATATTCTGAGTTTTTGAATTTGAGTTTCGTAAGTGACCCTAAAAAATTCTTTACTATCTTCTGTTCTATTTTTCACAGATTCTGACACGTTTTGTCTCTCCTAACTTTTGCAAACCTTAAGCTTGCTTTTTCTTTGAAAAACCTTTTTGGCACTCTTGAGAAACAGTAGATCTTCAAGAATATATTTATATCCAGTGGGGAAAAATTATTTATTAAGGGTACTAACCTCTCTAATCAGCTTATGATGAGTTATGTATGAAGGGAGTTTTCAAGTGTGCGATGGAAGATGATGAAAGAAGATCCAGGAGTGTCAAGCGCTCAAGCTTGGGGATTCCCCCATGCTTCCCATATAAATATTCAAGGAGACTCAAGCGTCTAAGCTTGGGGATGCCCCCGTGCATCCCCTTCTCCATCAACCATCATCAGTTCGTCCTTCGTCTCACTATATTTTTATCACTTCATGTGTTATGTGCTATGCTTGGAGCGTCTCGCTCTTAGGTTTTATTTTTAGTTTTCTTTAGCTTTGCTTGCTGTTCATAACAAGTTAGATCCTGTCTTACTTTGTGTGGGAGAGAAACACGCTCCACTTTCAAAATCTAGAACACATCATAGGATTTTTCCTGCCTATCTTTTTGCTGTTGTGTGTTCTTTATCTTTTCATAACTACTGCCATGTTTAGTTTTAGTTTTAGTTTGTCTTTAGCAAGAGCTTTCGATTTTGTTTAGTTTGTTGCTGCAACTCTTTTTAGTTTTCATGTTTATCTTGTTAAGAGAGTTGGTTGTTTCACTGAGTTGTGTTTTGTCTTGAAAGTAGGTAATTGAGGTTGCTATTTAATTTTAGTAGTACTTGCAATAGTTTTGAGGCATTGTTGTGAGTAATGTTTGGACTTTTGGTGTCAAGAGCTCTTGCCTATTAGTGATAGGTGTCGTATTTTGGGCAATCCGTGTTTATTTTCAAAACCTACAAAACTAGTTGAGAACTCTAGGTACTAGATGGATCACTACTCTTCTGAGGAGTCGAATATTAGAGTACACTCACGTACCATGAGTCGAGGATGCGCAAGGATAACCAAACCCCCATACACTCCTCCTCGGGGTACTTGTCTCTTTTTGAACCTCCTCATTAGATTGAGAGTTACCGATAATAAGTGCATGAGTTCTTCGGACTAATGTAAGTATTGAGAGTTGACACTTCCACCTTCCCATATTTTGCTAGCCTTTCCCGTGCCGTGCATTGCCTTCTTCTCACTCCGAGAGTTGGTGTCCACCTTCGCCGGTACATCCAAACCCTTGGCATGATACACTCTGTCATCATAAGCCTCCCTTTATCCTTATTAAAAACAGCCACCATACCTACCTATCAAGGCATTTCCATAGCCTTTCCGAGTTACAATGCCATGCAAACTTCCACCTCTTCATGACTTGATCTTCATGTCATACATGTTCCTGCTACACTGGCAGCGACATACATTGCATACATCATGATAGTTACATCTTCTTTATGATTTTGAGTACCTTGTAAAGTGTGAAAGATTTCCTTTACCTTCTTGTAAAATAGAGTGTTGCCCTTAAGTGAGGAAAAGATCCCAAAGTGGACACATTAAAAGATCCCAAAGAGGACAAATGAGAGTTAAATAGAAAGAGCCATTGAGGCCACCAAAAAAATACAAAAAAATAGAAAAAAGAGAAAAAGAAATAAAAAGAGAGAAAGGGGCAACACTACTATCCTTTTGAGAGATCCACACTAGTACTCCCTTTATATCCTTGTACTCCATAGAGATGATCTTTATGCATATAGTTTGGAGAGCTTCTTAGCTCGTATGTGCATCCATTGCATGGCAATCCCTACTCCTCACATCATATCTATCATTTGGCATCTCTTGCCTATGATTGTCCTCATTGATGTGAGCCTTTCTCATCCTTTTTGTCTTCCTCCTCCACCATATTTATCTCTTTGCCATCCTAAGTGTCAACTCTCATGCTTACGCTCATCCATTGCATGAGTGCTCAAAATATCGAAAAGGAGTGGATCAAATTGACTTGTACCTGGCTAGTGGTCTGGGGACGAGTCAAGATAAGATTCCAAAGAGGACCAAGTGTGAAACTTTAGTAGATTGAGTTCTCAACAAAAATACTTTTTTCTCGTATTCCCTATCCTCCTTTCTTGCACGCAAACACCATTTGGAGACATTCGAGTAACGGACAGCAACAGCTCTTGCACCTTTTGTTCTTTTGTTACTTATTTCAATGCTAATATAGACACTTGCCTATTATGACTTGAATTGAATCTCTGACCTTGATTGCTTTACTTTTCAAAGTTCTTTTATGGTTGCTAGCATGTCACCACAGAAATTATGCTTGTTATCATTTACCTACTCTAGGACGAGCAGGAATTAAGCTTGGGGATGTTGATACGTCCAAAACGTATCGATAATTTCTGCTAGCTCCATGCATGTTTTGTGTGATTTTGCTATGATCTAGATACACTTTCATACATTTTTTATCATATTTGGACTAACCTATTAACTCAGTGCACCCCAGTGCCAGTTCCTGTTTTCTGCTGTTTTTCTATTTCAGTTTTCCCCCATATAAAAAGTGCCAGAAAAATTCGGGAAAATTCAGATAAAAAATCAGCGTGACGGAAGCTTCGAGAAAAGCCCGGGAGGGGCCAGTGGGGGCCAGGGGGGCCCAGGCGGCCACCCGGCGCGGCCCCACCCCTGGCCGCGCCAGGGGGGCGCCTGGGGGCCCTAGTCCACCTCTGGCTGCCCCCCTTCGCCTATTTATCCCCCGTCACGGGAAAACTCCAGAAGAGGAACCCTATTCCGCGAACTCGCCTCTGTTCCGCCGCCGTCGCGCTTCCAAGATCGGGAGCACCAGAAGACCTCTTCCCGGCACCCTGCCGGAGGGAGGATTGACCTCCGGGAGTCTCCTCTCCACCATGGATGCTCCCCGGATGTCTCGTGAGTAGTTTTCCTTGGACCATGGGTCCGTGATCAGTAGCTATGTGATGTTCTCCTCCCCTCTTTGATCTTCATTGTTTAGACCTCGTGAGCTGCCCTACATGATCGAGGCACCTTTGTAATATTTCTGCTATTGCTATGTTGAGTTTGATCGGATCTGATGGATTATGAGATTATGTTCAGATTGTGATAGAGTAATATATTTGGTTTTTATCTCTTATATTTTTTTTCCTAAGTAATTCTTGCATGCTCTCCGTTGTTGTTTATTGATTTGGCCAAGTAGTAGGTAGTGACTCCAAGAGGGAGCGTTGTGCTAGATTGTGGGTTCATGCCTCCTCGATGACATGCTTGAGTGACAGAAACATGAGTCTAGGGGATGTGCTGTTGCCACAAGGGGGAAAACAACGGTGCTTGTAACCGCGGTTACAAGGATTGTTTACTTTACGCAAAGTTCTTTTTAATGCAGTTGTCTGTTGCTTTGGGTTTACACTTTGGGTGGGGCTCGCAACTTAATACCAGCGAGATGTTCTGGAAAGATATCTCAAGGTGGATGATTAGTAGTAGATGCAGATGGATTTCGGTCTACTTACCTTGGCGTACTGCCTGTGCTTTTGAACCTCTTCCTTTCTTTTGTAGTATAGTTAGCATTGCGGTGCGTTCTTAATCCTGTCAATTGCCTTTCTGTAATTTGTTTACCTCGCATAGCATTTTTATCGTCTTTTGGGAGAGAGACATCACTAGCGAACATCACGTATCCCGGACCATATCCTCATTATTATTTCCAAGCTATATTTACTTTTCTGCATTTACTTTCAAGTTGCTATCATTATCCCATTGCGTTTTATCATTTGTGAACAACAAGACCGGAGAGATTGACAACCTCTCTGAACTTCGTTGGGAGCAAAGTCATCTGTGTCTGTGTGCAGGTCCGCGTTAGTTGCGCCGCTGACACCTACTTATCATCTCTGGAGTCCTACTGGAGACAAACCTTGGTATCTTTACTGAGGGAAACTGCTGCTGTACCGCATCACGCCTTCCACTCGGGGCCTACCAACGAAGGGCAAGAAGCCGTCATCAGGCCCCCGGTGAGTCGACATCCAACTCAAAAGCCGTCCGCGCTCTCGAATCAGCCTCTACCGTCTGGACGAGGTCGGGATAACCTACCCTCGCCCGGTGTGACACCCTGGATTTTGGAACTTTCTTTTTCCAAAAACTTTTCGGATTTATTTCTGGATTTGCGATTGGATTTGATTTTGATCACCTCATTGGACTTGAAACTTGAGCATATTTTCTTTCCATGCTCAAGTGGCCCTTGTTTCCAAGCCTTTCCATTGTCATTTCATTGATCCACCTCATCCAAGCCACCATTTTATGCAAGCCATATATTCCTTTTTCCAGTAAAAGGGATATTCCTATTATTTGAGGTTTGTGAAGCAACCCCTATTTATACTTCTCCATAAAACCCCAAATAATTCCCACATGTCATGGACATCATATCTTGCCAAATTCTCCAAAAACATTTCATAGCCCAAGTGGATTTTTCCTCTAGAAAAATTTATTTGTCTGTGGGGGCAGATTGGAGCTTTGTGAAGGAAGTGCAATTTATCTTGATCCATTGCTGGTGATAATTTTTGTGCAATCTCATATGATCATATGATTGATCTCCACCAAATTCCACCACCATTTTTTTAGCCAAACTCCCACAATAAAAGCCCAAAGTTTGGGTGCAGCAAAGGAGCATTGTGAAGCAAGTGCATGATAGGGGATCCCATTTGCCTTGAAACTTTTTGAGCGTGATCCTACCACCAAATGACTCCACCAAACCATATTTGAGCCAAATCCAACCACCCATGTGTGTGCACCATCATGTTGAAGTTTCTGACCAGTGGGCCACATTGTGAAGGAAGTGCTAGCTATATGTGTCTAATGGCTATGAAATTTTATGCACATGTGAACCATGCCCAATAACCATAGTACACCAATTTTCAGCCAAATCCACTAATCCTATGTGATGCTAGCCTCACCAATGCATTCTGACCCATTTGGTGCTTTACAAAGGAAGTACCAAAAATATTAGTCCAAATGATGTGAAACTTGGCATACATACTCATCCTAGTGTATGATTGAGCTATGCAAAATATCATGCCTAGGGGAGCTATGTACAAGCCATGGCACAGCACAAACACCTTCTGCAGCATTGCTACACTTACAAAGCAAGTACCATGTACATTGTTTTGTTTGAGCCCAAAATCCAGAGTATTCTAGTCCTTTGTACCCCAAAGCCATGTGACAACTTGGTCCTACCCAAAACCCCACCATGTGAGCACTACTTCCTGTCCAAGTTTGTTGCATCCAACTTCAGGATGAGATAGAGATCACCACAGTGAATCTATTGCCAATCCAGCTGTACCACAGTGATCAGCGTGCGAAGGACTCCATGATAGACATACTTGGCCATGAAGAAACTTATCCATATTTTGGTGGCCACGCTCCTGGCGCACATGGTGTGCTCTGGCCGCACTTCGCGCGTGCCCGTCATGTCCACCTCGTGCTACAGAGCGCGTCCGTCGTTTTCTTCGTGTCTAGCCGCGCCGCACGGCTTTGCTCAGCTCGCGTGAGCCATGCCCCCCCCCTCTGGAACCCTCTCGAGCTCGCCAGCTAGCCCACGCCCCGGCCGCTAGCCATTGTCGCGGCCCGGAGCTCGCATCTCCTCTTCCCCTATATAAGGGCTTGCCCCCGAGCCCCCCATGGCATCCAGTAGCCTCCCCACTCTCTCCTAGCACCTCTCCCCCTGCCAAATTGGTCGCCGGAGGCCGCATTGCCCGCCACGGCCGCCGTGGCCGCCACTGGCCTTGTCTTCAATTCGGGCAGCCAGAGTCCCCCTCTCCTCCTAGCCTCTCTCCACTGGACCCCGAGAGCCCCCTCCTCCTAGCCGCACCTCACCGGAGCCCTCTCCCCGCGGCCTCGCCGGCCCGAGCCGTGCTGCTGCCGCATCCGCCTCGCCCAGCCGGGTCCCGCTGCGCTGCCGGCCTGCAGCTATCGGCGGAGGCGCCTCAACCGCCCCGCCTGACCACACTGCCGCCGACGGACTCGCCCCGGCCCCCTTCCCTCGCCGGTGCCGCCCAGGCCGTGGCCCTCCCCTGTTTCCGATTCGGCGCGAGGGAAGAAGAGGGAGAACAGAGGAGGAGGAGACTGACGTACGGGCCCCGTTCGTCAGCAGTTCCGAGCCCGCTTTCCACTTCGGAAGGCGCATTCGCTTCTTCCTCGGCCGGAATACGTTTTTCCCTCGGGGAAGCGTATTTTCCCCTCCAGTATCCCGAAGTACGCTTTCCTCAGTAGAAAGCGTATTTTCTATCTGCTTCAGCCCAAAGTGTGCTTTCACTGTTCTGAAAGCGTATTTCCACCTAACTCATCCCCCTGATACCGTCTCGTCGATATCTTCGCAACCATAAGTCCAAACGCGGTGATCCTTTTTGCGTTGTTTTCGTATCGAGACCCTCTTAAGTTTGGCATAGGTTTCATGCCATGTTTTTGTGATGTTATTTGCTGGTCATACAAAAGACGGTGTTTGACCTTTTCCCCGTTGCTTTTTATAAAATATTTTGCAGGGTTTTGCTTGTGTTGAAGATCCGGGAGTATTTCACATTCCTCTGGTGAAAGGCAAGCCACAATACCCTTTGAACCTTTGCAAAGCTTTGACGTGCTTTAAAAATTGCTTTTCGATGATATGCCATATCGGTGATCATGATCATGTTGCCATGCTATGATTAATGTTATCATTGCCATGCTATCCTTGAATATGCTCCTGTTATGCCATGTTTTGCCATGCTACATTCATGCTATGCTTTGATCATATCATTGCCATGTTATGTCATGAACCATCGTAACCACCACATACTAACACCATGTCAAGTTGATCATGTTATATCTATGCTAGTTCATGCTATGCCTAAGTTATGCTTAACTGCATTCATAATGTTGCCATGTTAATAACTTAATCTTTGTAACACGGATAAGTTCACCATATAAAATGTGTTTGATCATATCTGAAACTACCATGTTAATATGCTATGCATTGTTATGATCTGATACACATGTTGCACCTGATGCTTGTGTTCGCTGTTGGAGATATGCTTCGTGACAAGTTGATCAGGTGCCACCGAACCGGACTTATCCGTGCAGCCACATTTGCTTGTATGGGCGGGCCTTGATTCGGTCTGCCGGTGGGTTCTCTTACTTGTATCACCAAGTAGGGGGGGCTACGCGCACGCGCTGCCCTGATCAGGCAGGCGGCGGTAGTCCTGACAGCCAGTGTTGTTATGAGCTCAGTCCCCGTTGGGACAGTTTTTGCCACAAGGTGGCCGAGTGGTTCTGGTGGTAACGTGAACACCTAACCACATGGCTACCCAAGAAGGAATGTCGATGATACGGTAAGATGAACACTCGATATATCGGTCTCGTTGGAGATGTCCTAGTTCACTCCTGCGGTGCGAGTTCCAAGGATCCTGTGGGAAAAGTACCGGGGTGCTGGATGGAGGAAGAACTCCATAGTGTGGGTAACGTGCACAAACTCTGCAGAGTCAAAATCTATTCGAATAGCCGCGTCCTCGGTCATGGGACACGGTTCGTACTAGGTCACACCATATGATCAACTTGAAT
Source organism: Bromus sterilis (assembly GCA_950022295.1). Taxonomy (NCBI): domain Eukaryota; kingdom Viridiplantae; phylum Streptophyta; class Magnoliopsida; order Poales; family Poaceae; genus Bromus; species Bromus sterilis. Next base: position 25,955,342 of record OX465597.1, on the reverse strand, counting down.
GGTCGTGCGATGACCCGTTTGGTCACGCGACGACCCGTGGAAGTGATTGGTCACGAAGTGACCCGGTGCTTGAGTCTATAAGGACTCCGAGGTAAGCCACGTGATCGTGCGACGATCATGTGGGGTCCATTGTGTGTGCATTAGTCTTAATGTTATGCTTGATGATTGCCTTCTTGCATGATATTGCTACTCACCTGTTTAATTCACTAATATACTTTAACCTGTTGCCATGTTATTGTTTTTCCTTGTTGCATGGTTGTTGTGAGCTTGCAAGTACATTCAATGTACTGACCTGGCGTGTTATGCCAGATTTGCAGGCCGTGCTTGGATGCGTAGGACGGCGTTCTCGGTGTTTGCGAGCTAGGAGGTGTCCCAGCCAGTGTCCCTGTGGATTGGAGTTCATCATTGCCGTTATTGTTCCGCTGCCGTCGTAATTCCGCTGCTAGAGTTATGTTGCTGCTTGGTGTAGAACTGAGGCTAGCCTGAGGAGCAAGTTGTGTCTCCGCTAGCGTTGTAATAGACCTCGCGTACCCCTATCTTCGGTAATATAAAGTTGTTCAGTTATATATCAATCAGTGCGTGCTCCAGAAGACTTGATCTCTAGGCTGGTGCACGGGGCATTCCGGTCCTCTGAGCCGGGGTGCAGGCCCGTCGATGGGCATGTGCGAGCTGTGCGACGGTACAGGGCCCCCAAAAATTTGGGGCCCCCAAATCACAGGCCCATGTCTAGCGGCCCTGGCTTCCTTCAATCTCCCGCAGTGCAGGCCAAATCTCTCGAAGTCTAATTCTTGACTTTGCCCTGAGTCACAAGACCAGATCGATCGACCAAGCGACGGCGCCGACTGCCGAGGGCGAAAAGGTCCTGGGCGGGTGGGGGCCTCCCAGTCAGCGGTGGTCCACTGGTCCTTCGTTCATGGCGGAAAGCTACAAGGACGAGCCGGCTGCAGGATCTAGCAGACTGGAGGCCGCTGCGCTCTCAAAGCCATTGTGTGTTTCTTGATTCATCTTCGTTTCCTTACGTGGTATTGTAGGTTTATGCAGCTTTAATTTCTGATGGCTTGGATCATTGGATGGGCTTTTTCTTTTTTTCTCTTTGCTGCGTTAGAAATATAGGCTGTGTAGAGATGTGTCCGGATTACTTTGAAATCTAAACATCAGCTTGCAAGTAGGAATAGTATATATGAAGTAAATACATTTTTTATTTGTTTTTGCAAACAAACCCCCTAAAGAAGAATTGATCCATGCTTCCAGTACCCTGCCCCGTTTTAGCATTTCACGCTCATCCTTACTTGCCCTCACAGCCGATGTCTTAACTCCCGATCAATTCATCAATGAATTCATTCCCTTTTGTTTAGAGAATTTCCAAAAATTATATTGAATAATACGTAATAAAGTTATAAGTAATTTAAATTACCCTCCATTTAAATTAGCTACATGTATTTTTGTTGTAAAATTAGCTCCCGAATTGTATTTTTGTTGAAAAATTAGGCCCCCACTTGCATTTCGCACCGGGGCCCCAAATTTCTGGAGACGGCCCTGCCGGGGTGCCACACCCGGGCAGGCTACCTAGCTTCCAGGTGTGGACCAATAGGATATACCATCCCACTGGCCCGGTTTATTTTAAATCCACTGGCTGCAGACCAGTTACGCACACGGTTTCTCAAATGGTAAAATCAGCTTGGGCCACCACTAGAAATGTTTGAAGCTAGCTAGGTAAAACAAGGGGACCCCATAGCATCCCACACGCGGTTAGGCACGCTCAGTCTTAAAACCAATACCCGAAACTCGGATCCTTGGTGACTCGAATGGAACAAAGCGTCGGGGCGGGATAGCCTAGACCTTCCATCCTTCGTCGAGTATAGTCAACATTTATAATAATCATATCATCAACAACAATATAATAATGTGATAGCCCAAACCAAGGAGTAACAGGGTAACATCGTAGCATCCTAAGCATGCATACTAAGAAGGGGCTGAGCAACGAGCTATAGTAACATAGCACTACAAGGTTTGCTGGGAGGGGACATGGCTGTATTGGTTTGAAAGAGGTTGTAAACATGTGGTAGGATCAAACATCGAACCTATCCTAGACTAGCATGCAAACCGCTGGTTGAAATAGAATGGATCATAAGTAATGTATAGTCCTTGCCTGTTGATAAGTCGGGTTCCGAAGGTGTAGGTGATCGCGAGCTCGTATCGTCTCCGAAGGTACCCGCGGAAGCACACAAGACGATAAACACTGGAAAGAAATCAACGAGCAAGCACTCTATTACTACGAGGCAAACACGAGCAAACATCAACAAGAAGGCAAAACGAGACATCGCACCTACCGTCGAGAGCGGTTACTAATAGGTTAAGTGGAGTACTCGTCACACACGACGATACCGCACGTTTATAAGGGTTCAAGTTGTTTAGCTACAGCTTATCAACAAAGGTTGTTAACATGGCATATCACTCAAGCATGGCATGTCACGCAATCATGGCAAGAGGTGAAGCAGAAAGTAAACTATCTAATCTAGTCAATTTAAGTGGGGTGAAATCCTAGACATGGCAAACTATTGCGGACCCCACGATAAAAATAGAATTTGGTACTGTTCTGCCCTAAACATAATTTTATTATTTTTATTAGCAAGCAAGAGCAGCATAAACACAATCTACATGCAATTCTACTCAAGTTACATATCAGAAACATTTTAATCAGAGCAACGGTTAAAAGTTATAGCAATTACAGTTTACAGTGGCAAGCAGTTGTAATTAGCAGGTAAAAAACATGTAAACAAAGTCAAACATGGCAAAAGAGCACATTTTCATAATCTACATGCAATTCTAAGCAACTTTCATGTTTTATGCGTCGCGATCCGAGCTACTGTTAAAACTTATAGCACTCGCAAAAAAAACTACACAATAATCTGCAAAAAATACAGAAAAGGAAAAAAAACAGAAAAAAAGCATTGGGCCTCACCCACTGGGCTCGGCCCAACTGGAAGAAGAGGCGGCTGGGCCGAGAGGCGCTGGTGGGCCGGCTGGTTCTGGGCCGCGGGGCGCAGCCGCTAGAGGCGCGAGCTGGGTTGCGGCGTGGCCCACCTGGCAGCACGCGGACGAGCGGGGAGCGGACGAGGACGCGCCTTCGTCCCGAACGGAAGGGAGCCCGACGGCGGCGCCATTCCGATGATGCTCCGGCGAGGGGCGAGCGACAGGGGGAGAGGGAGGGCACTGGGGTGACGCGGTGGAGGGCAGGGCCTGTGGCGGCCGGGCCCCGGCGAGAGGAGGTCGCCGGCGGGGCTCCCGAGCACGGCGGCTCGACCTCGGATGGGCGGCGCCCATGGCGGCTGAATCCTGCAGGGAGAGAGGACAGGGAGGGGTGAGGAACGAGAGGAAGGAGGGGAGGAGGCTGGCGCAGAGGAGAGGGAGGCCGGGGCGGCTCGTGGCTGCCGGTGGCCGGAGGCGGCGACGCTGGATCCCCACGGGCAGGAGGTGGGAGGAGAGAGAGGTGGATATGTTGGGCTGACGTGGCGCGTTCCTGGCCGTTGGATCTTCGGATCTGACGGTCCAGGACGAATTGGGCTAATTCCAGATCTGGGAGCTATGTGTTGGATGAAAATGGGGGTGTTTTTGGGGCAAAGTGGAGGGGGTGGCTGCAATTTTTGGCTTAGGGGAAACCCTAGAAAGGGGTGGGAGTGTGGTGGTCTTTATATAGCCCCGGTGGCTGGCAGTTTGCAAAAACATACCCAGTTTTTCTCTCGCGCGCGCGGTGTTTACGTTTCTGACCGCCGGCTGTCCGCAGGACCTCCGATTCGGGTAAAACTTTGAACTGCGCGATCAGCGCGTCGAGCTGGCGGCATTTACCTCGCGCTAGAACCGTTCTGAGAACACTTTCCGGCGCTCTATAAAAATAACCCGTTTAATTATTAAACGGGGTTTTTGTTCCGTTGGCTGCGGCTGGTCTCGTGCGGTTTTCGCGACGGTGATCGGGTAAAACCCGGTGTCGCAAAGGTCGAGTGTCAGGGTGGCAAGGGTCGGTCTTCGTCCGGTACGAGATAAAAGGGGAAAATAATCACCGATCAATAAATCGGGGATGCAAACACCGCAAACAATTCAGACAATCAAACAATTCATGCAGAAAACAAAATTTTTAATTTTTGTGAAATCTGGGTTGTTACACTCTTCCTCCTCCTCTTCTTTTTCTTCTTATTTACCTTAGGAGGGAGTGGTTGGAGATGAAGCTTCTCCACATATCCTGGTTTATCATTAGAAACAATAGGGGAAACTTGGGAGAAACTCTCCTTTTTATTTGTAGAGATATAAGAGACATTTTTATACTTTGGTAAAGTTCCCTCCTTTCTAATCTTACTTATGTAATAATTTTCATGGCAATTAACAACACAATAGAGATGGCAATTTTGCAAAGTGTTGCTAATTCCTAAGGCATTAACATCTAGCCAAGAAGTCTTTTCTGATAACTCTTCACACATCAAAAATAACATAAGTTCGTCATAAAGATCAGAAGTGATCATGTTATCACACAACTGATTAACAGTTATGCTTTGAAAGTTCATGCATTGAAAATTAAAGTGAACCTCTATGCAGCAAAGTTCACAAGTAAAAGGATAAAGGTCGCACAATTCTCTAGCAATTTTATTTAAATCTTTGACCCAAGTGATTGTTCTTTCATGCTTATGTTGCTTACAATACTTCTCTTCTTCAATCATAGGCCTTTCACAAGGTCTATCCACTCCACAAAAATTAACATGCTTATATAAAACTTCATTTTCAGGAATTGGATCATGCATGTTGCAATCATCATGAACAATCTCATTTTATTTGCAAATCTCTTTAAAAGGTTCATGATGCTTGATCCAATTCTCCTTAGGCATATTAAGATGTGAAGCAAAAGATTTGAGGAAATCAACAAGGAGTTGAGAATCAAGCCCAAACTTAGCACTAAACTTATTAAAACTTGCAGTTTCAACAAAGGACTTAATGCAATCATACTCATAAATTATACCTGACTCTTTACCTTTGTCGATCTCCCAATCTTCAGTATTGTGTTGGATTCTTTCAAGGAGTTCCCATTTAGCATCAATCTTTTCGTTTGTGAAAGAACCCATCGAGGTAGCCTTGCATAGAAATTAGTAATAATCATATCTTTGGGGAGCCCATGGTTAGGACATTTTAGCATCAAAGTTTTCAGTCTCCCCCAAGCTTGAGATATGCTCTCTCCGTCATGAGGATAGAAATTATAAACATAATTCCTATTCTCATGGACTTCATGAAGAGGATAAAACTTGGAGTAAAAGAGAGACTGGATCTCTTCCCAATCCAGCAGGTGAGAATCATGTAGTAGCCTATACCATTCCAATTCTTTTCCTTTCAGTGACAAGGCAACTAATTTCCTCATGACTTCATCTCTTGCCAAACCTGAAATCTTAAATAACTCACAAAATTCTGTAAGTTTCAACAGATGAACACTAGGATGGACTGTTCCATCCCCTGCATAATGATCATTCATAACCTTTTCAATTATCCCAAGTGGTATTTTGAATGGGATATATTCATTAGGTGGAGGAGACTTCTCTACCACGGATGTGGTAAAGCGGCCTCCCCGAAGCAGCGAACTAAGATTGCAGTTTTCCATAAGCCTAACTAGTGAAAATAAAAACAAGAAACGAAAAGATTTAATTGCAGAATCTAAAGATATACCTTCAAACCTTACTTCCCCGGCAACGGCGCAAAAAATAGCTTGATATCTACGCACGCTTCTATTCTTGTAGACTATGTTGGGCCTCCAATCGCTGAGGTTTGTAAGACAGCAGCAATTTCCCTCAAGTGGATGACCTAAGGTTTATCGAACTCAGGGAAGTAGAGGTTGAAGATGGTCTCTCTCAAGCAACCCTGCAATTAAGATACAAGAAGTCTCTTGTGTCCCCAACACACCTAATACAACTAGGAGTTGTATAGGTGCACTAGTTCGGCGAAGAGATGATAAAATATGGGTGATAGGTGTGGCAAAGCAAGGTAATATAAAACTGTAATAAAAAGTGCAGCAAGCAAACATGTGACAAAGGTGAACATAAACGGTGTAACAATGGTGGAAACAAGGCCTAGGCTTCATACTTTCACTAGTGGCAACTCTCAACAACATTAACATAGTCTAATCACATGATATTTCCCATAAAACATGCATTGGAGGCGTACTCGGAGGTCATTCCTTTGTGGTCAAGGGAGGACGAGAATTATGTAGGGCTACAAAAGCACACCTCATAGTTCGTAGTTCTCAATCTATGGATTTCCCAATGTCACCGCGGACATCCAAAGAGAGTAACACAATCACCACAACATATCTCAAGGATAGTCAAAGACAAGCACCAAGAGACTCTCAATCTTCAATCCACACACAAAATGGGGAAATCACTCATGAAAATATTCTTCTAACCCATGTCCAATAGACCACTGTCACCATGGTCTCGGGGATTATACTAGATAAGATCAAGTGAGTACATCAATCCAATACATAGAAGAAGGGGAAACATCATGGGATCATCCTAGATTAACATAGCCTATGATCACAACGAAGATCACATCATGGGAGAGAGAGAAGAACACATAGCTACTGGTAGAAACCTCAGCCCCGAGGGAGAACTACTCCCGCTTCATGGAGGGAGGAAGCAAAGTCGATGGAGATGAATCCGGGGGAACTTCCCCGTCCCGGCAGGGTGCCGACACAGGAATTCTGGTCCCCCGAAGCTTGTTGGCGATGGCGGCGGAGATCGGAATCGCTTCTGGAAAAAGTACTTCGATATTAGGGGTTTCCACCCCGAGGGCTAAATATAGGCGGAGGGGGGTGTCGAGGGGACCCACCAAGCATCCAGGAGGCCTCCTGGTGCGGCCTAGGGTGGGGTCGTGCCAGGGACCCTCCTGGTCTCCTGGTGGTGGCCCCCCTCCGCTACCTTGGTGATTTCGGAAGCTTCCGGGTCGCTGATTTTTTCATCTGATTTTTCCGGATTTTTTGGAGCACTTTTAATGGCCGGAAAACCTGAAATACAAAAACAGCAGAAAACAGCAACTGGCAGCTGGGTGCACTGGGTTAATAGATTAGTGAAAATATGCTCAAAAGTGTATGAAAGTTCAAGCAAATCATGGAAAAGTCACACAAAACATGCATGGAGCAAGCAGAAATTATAGATACGTTTGGGACGTATCACCGCTCGGCTCTTTCTATCATGCGAGCGCATGGAAAAGGTCGGGAGTGAAATCGCTCTGCGGCAAGTCCCGACCCGTCCGTTCTGCGCAGCGGGGTCTTACCTACACGCTAAGCTTGCGTGGCATCTGGGTACAGTGTCTCGTAGCACAGGCATAATGGCTTTTGTAGAGGCACGGAGCCTGGTTAGCGATGCACCCACTTGGAATAACCGATCAAGTGAGCTATTTAGCAGTCACTCGCGGAGTTTTTAATGGACTCAAGCGAGGAAAATAAGAAAGAACCTACTCGGAATGTCATCGAGTGCGCGGGTAAGTCATATTCTTGAGTTGCTAAGTCTTTTTTGTGAGTAGTCACTCAAATGCTTTACTATATTCAGGGTGAGGGAGCACCCGAACTCTGAAAGTACGTAGTTTCTGTTGGTGCGAGTGGTCACTCGAGCACATCTTTGCCTTCTGTGTGAGGGACCACCCGAACTCGAATAAAGGTACTCCCAATGGGAGTAAGAGATTTTTTGAAGTAATATGAAAAAGCTTGTAAAGAGCAGGATGCTGACCGAAGATGCGTGCTTGAGACGCATTGCTGAGATGTGGCGTTTACTGGTCCGCCTGACATGTTGGGTCGCCATGTCATGTGAAAATGAAGTGACTTGACGTCTGCTATCCGAAAATTTTGCGCTGCGTGATGATGGCCCTCGTTTTTCGCGCGCAGTGGGTGGTATCGTTAGTGCGCCGGTTGAGTCTTCCATCTTTCTCGGCTATCGTGGGATCGCGCCACGTCTGCTGGATAACAAGACAAGCGATGACAATTTGCTTGCTCCGACTGCTGGTTAAATACCGGGGGGTCTGGTTTGTTTAGGTTTTCACCCAGACATTGCCTTCTTCTGCCTTTCTTTCTTCTTCCTTCTTCGTTCTTTGTATCCTGCCTGTCTTTTCGTGCGGATTTGCATGCTTATTCTTTTAGCTGTGAGCTGTTCTTTTTATTTTCTTAGCTGCTGTTATGTTTAGTTGTACTGCTTTAGTTTTTTTTTTCTAGAGCTTTTCTTTTGTCTTAGGTTGAACTTTCTATAGGATGCATGTTTTATCTTGTTAGAGAGTTTGCCTGTTGAACTGAGTTATGTGTCTTGACTGAAAGTAGGTAGTTAAAGTTGCTATTCTCTTTGTAGTAGTAACTTGCAATAGTTTTGAGGTATCGATTAGAGTAATGTTTGAACTTATGGTGTCAAGAGCTCTTGCCTATTAGTGATAGATGTCGTATTTTGGGCAATCTGTGTGTTTTTCGAAAACCCAAAACCCCTGTTGAGAACTCTAGCTACTAGATTGATCACTAACCTCTAGAGGGTTCAAATATTAGAGTACACTCACGTACCATGAGTCGAGGATGCGCAAGGATAACCAAACCCCCATACACTCCTCCTTGGGGTACCTGTCTCTTTGTGAACCTCCTGATTAGATTGAGAGTTACCAATAATAAGTGCATGAGTTCTTCGGACTAATGTGAGTATTCGAAAGTTGACACTTCCACCCACCTATACTTTTTCTAGCCACTTCGGTACCGTGCATTGCCCTTTCTCACCTCGAGAGTTGGCGCATACTTCGCCGGTGCATCCAAACCCTTGGCATGATACGCTCTGTCATCATAAGCCTCCTTATATCTTTCCTCAAAACAGCCACCATACCTACCTACAAGGCATTTCCATAGCCTTTCCGAGATACATTGCCATGCAACACCCACCTTCTCATGACTTGATCTTCATGTCATACATGCTACTTGCTTGATCGATGAGCCGCATGCTAGTTGGGCCTTGCCCTAATCATTGCTACATGACGCGCTACTATCATTGCATATCTTGCTATCCTGGCAGAAGCATACATTTGCATCATGATAGTTACATTTTCTTTATGTGAGCACTTTGTAAAGTGTGAAAGATCTCCTATATTCTTGTAAAATATAGAGTATTGCCCCTAAAGTGAGGAAAAGATCCCAAAGAGGAAAAAATCAAAAGATCCCAAAGAGGACAAATGAGAGTTAAATAGAAAGAGCCATTGAGGCCACCAAAAAAATACAAAAAAAGAGAAAAGAGAAGAAAAAAGAGAGAAGGGGGCATACTACTATTCCTTTCGAGAGATCCACACTAGTACTTCATCTCCTCTCCCTTGTACTCCATAGAGATCATCATCATGCATATAGCTATGTGGGGACCCTTCACACTATAGAACTTGGCTTGTATATTCCAATGATGAGCCTCCTCAAACGAGCTCTAGGTCTTCTTGAGCAAGCAAGTTAGATGCACCCCCACTAGTTCCCTTGGAGAGTTTTTAGCTCACATGTGCATCCGTTGTATGGCAATCCCTACTCCTCACATCATATCTATCATATGGCCTTCTCTCGCCTATGATTGTCCTCATTGATGTGAGCCTTTCACACCTTTTTGTCTTCCTCCTCCACCTTCTTTCTGTTTCGCCTTTTAGGTGTCAACTTTCTTGCTCACGCTCATCCATTCCATGAGTGCTCAAAATATCGAAAGGGAGTGGATCAGTTTGACTTGTACCTGGCTAGTGGTCTGGGGACGAGTCCAGATAAGAATCCAAAGGAGACCAAGTGTGAAACTTTAGTAGATAGTTGTTCTCAACAACCTTATTTTTTCTCTCGTATTTCCCTATCCCTTGCTTGCACGCAAACACCATCTGGAGACATTCGAGTCACGGACAGCGAGAGCTCTTGCACCTTTTGTTCTTTTGTTACTTGTGTCAATGCTAATATAGACTCTTGCTTGTTAAGACTTGAATTGAATTGCATGCTTTGATTGCTTTACTTAAAAGTCCTTTTATGGTTGTGTGGCATGTCACCACAGAAATTTTTCTTGTTATCATTTACCTACTCGAGGACGAGCAGGAATTAATCTTGGGGATGTTGATACGTCCCAAACGTATCTATAATTTCTGCTTGCTCCATGCATGTTTTGTGTGACTTTGCCATGTTTTGCTTGAACTTTCATACACTTTTGAACCTATTTGGACTAACCTATTAACTCAGTGCACCCAGTTGCCAGTTTCTGTTTTCTGCTGTTTTTGTATTTCAGGTTTTCCGGCCATTAAAAGTGCTCCAAAAATTCCGGGAAAAATATATAAAAAAATCAGCGCAACAGAAGCTTCCGGAATCACCAAGAGAGGGAAGGGGGGCCACCACCAGGCAGCCAGGAGGGCAGGTGGCGCGGCCCCACCCTGGGTCGCGCCAGGGACCCTCCTGACTGCCTCGTGGGTCCCCTCGACGCCCCCATTCGCCTATATTTACCCCTTGGGTGGAAACCCCTAATACGGACTCCTCTTTCGCGATCTCGCCTCTGTTCCGCCGCCGCCGCCGTTTCTAGATCGGGGCTGCCTGGAGAAGATGCTCCGGCACCTTGCCGGGAGAAGCTACCCCCTCCGGGAGACCCTCCATAGCCATGGACGCCTCCCGTATGTACCGTGAGTAGTTTTCCTTGGACCATGAGTCCGTGACCAGTAGCTATGTGATCTATCTCTCCCATTTTGTGCTTCCACTTTCGAGTCCTCGTGAGCTGCCTCACATGATCGAGGCATCTATGTAATTTCTGCTGTTGCTATGCTGAGTTTGTTGGGATCTGATGGATTATGAGACTATGTTCAGATTGTGATGAGTAATATACTTGGTTCTTCTCTTTTATATTTTGTTCTTGAGTAAATTCTTGCATGTTCTCCGTTGCGGTATTTTCTTTGGCCAAGTATTTTATTTGCAACTCCAAGAGAGAGCGTTATGCTCGATTGTGGGTTCAGCCCCTTGATGTCTAGCTTGAGTGACAGAAACATGAGACTAGGGGATGTGTTGTTGCCACCAGGGATAAAACAACGGTGCTTGTACCTGCGGGTGCAAGGATTGTTTACTTTACGCAAAGTTCTTTTAATGCAGTTGTCTGTTGCTTTGAGTTTACACTTTGGGTGGGATTCGCAACTTAATACCAGCGAGATGTTCTGGATAGATATCTCAAGGTGGATGATTCGTAGTAGATGCAGATGGATTTCGGTCTACTTACCTTGGCGTACTGCCCATTGCTTTTGAGCCCTTCCTTTCTTTGCAGCATAGTTAGCATTGCGGTGCCTTCATAATCCTATCAATTGCCCAACTGTGATTTGTTTACCTCGCTAGCACTTTTATCGTATTTTGGGAGAGAGACATCACTAGTGAAAATCACGGGACCCTGATCCATCTTCACATTATTGTTCACACCCTCAATTTACTTTCAGCTTTTACTTTCCTTTGCACCTTTTATCTCTTGTGTTGATCCTTTGTAAACGACAAGGCCGGAGGAATTGACAACTCCTCTGTACTCGTTGGGAGCAAAGTTATTTGTTGCTGTGTGCAGGTCCACGACAACACCCTAGTCAGGAAGCAATTTCTGGCAACGTTGCCACCTACTTGTATCTCCTGAGTCCTACTGGTTCGATAACCTTGGTATCTTCACCGAGGGAAACTTGTTGCTGCACTGCATCTCAAACCTTCCACTTGGGGTAACCAAGGAGGGGTGAGAAGCCATCAATTGCCTATTTCACTACGCTCTGTGAGAGTTTTTTTTGGGGATCTATCCCCATTGGGGCCTCTAGAAACGTCTCTTCAATGTGAAGAGGACAAATTCGGAATATGCCATTGGGGGCGTGGGTATTTCCATTAAGGAGAAGTCTGCTTATTTTGATCTGGAGAAGCTGGACTCCGTCTTTTGGTGGCGGAGGAGTTCGTTTTATCTGAAGGACCAGTGCGCTGAGGGTCAACGGTTTGGTCTGGCCCCTTTCTATCCTGCTGTGCGGGAGGTTAAGCGGTCTTCATGGGCACATCCTTTGTCTTCTCGTGAGGTGTCTCTCGTGGAGACGTTTGTGCAAAAGATTACTGCTTTGAAGGATGAATTTATTGGCGACCAGCTTATCTCCGTGTTTGTCAAGAGACGCGTGCAGTCGCTTCAGCATCGGGTGCGCCCCATGTGGCAATACACTGGGTCTGATGACTCGACCAGGTGTTCGCCCAATGACTTTTCTGATGACGACCTTTTGGCCCGGGTTCAGCAAGTCACAAAGTGCACGAGCATTGGGGAAGAGAGTCTTGTTCGTCCTTACTCTGCTGACTTTCCTCTTCCTCAGGTACTTGTCTTGAATTATTTTGTCAGAACCCTCTGTTAGGTATGTGCTAGGGTTAGTTAGTACCTTTGCATCATGTCAAAATTTCAAAAAGAAATCTTGGAAATCAAATTCAAAATCAAAATGGGAGAAGGAACCCCCCCCCCAGATGAATTAATTCAAAAGGACAGATAAAAATCTTTTCCAAAAATTCATGTTAGAGTTTTGAAAAGTCTTATAAATGAGTGTGATCACATATCAAGTGATGTGGGACCCACCCCATGCTCATAGATTTTTCAAATATTCAAACAGTGCTTTGGAATTAAAGAAATACCCCTAATTGATTTAAAATTCAAATCATTTGAATTTTAAAAATGTTGAAAGTTTATGAGTGGCTAGTCTATATTATTATGAGGCCATGTAAAAGTTTTCAGCATTTAATAAAATGATTTGGTATTTTTACCAAAGTCAAAACAAATTTACAGAAAAGAAAGGAAAGATTAAACAGAAAAAGGAGCAGGAAATTTACCTCTCGCCAGGGGCGAGGCCCACCTCTCCAGCCGGCCCAGCCCGCGAAGCCCCCCTTGTCGTCTTCTACCCCGCGCTGCCAAGCAGCTCGGTGGCGCGGCGCCGACGCCGTGGACGCCACCTCGACGCCCAGGAGCTTCCAGGCCGCCCCAGGACTCCAAAGTGCGCCACGGAGACGCCCTCGACTCCCTCTCTCACTTTCCCCCATCGCCGCTTCGTCCAGAGCCCTCCCCTAGTTTTCTCCTTCTTCCCCGAGAGCGTCCGCCGTTCGTCGTCGACGAGAACCGCAGCCAGCGCCGGAGAGAAGCCTGAAGGCCATGTCCATCGTGCGCGCCATCGTCGACTTCCTCTTCACGCAGCAGGCGAAGCTGTGATCTGGACTCAAGCCGCCGGAATCGATCTTGAGCCGCCGCCGGACCCGCAAGTCGCCGTCGTCGAATTCGCCGCCACCATGACCTCCCCGACCTCCCTGACCCCTCTGCTAGCATCACGGTGAGCTCGCGGTTTGACCGAGCCATTCCTTCGTCTCCCTCCTCCTCCCTAGCTGGATCCGCCATGGACGCCGAAGCTCCTCGCCGCCACGGTCATCGTAGTCGAGCGTCCGTGACGCAAACGAGCTCGGGGGGCATGTCCTTCGTCTTCACCTTGCTCCTCTGCATCGATTGCGAGCATCCCCGGTTCAAATGGAGCACCACAGCAAGCTTTGCCCCAAGCCCGAGCCACGGCCGCCGCTAGGGCTTGACGCTGACGACGCTCCGGTGAGTTCCAGCCCCCCTGGCTGGCTCCATTCGACGCGGCGTCCTTCCAGCAGTCGTTTGGTGCCTCTGGCGTGCCAAACGCGCGACCAGGGCGCGAACCCGTGCAGCGCCGCCGCGACTCCAGTCGCCGGCGTTTAGCCGCCGGCGTGTTAGCCCAAGCCCCCCCCCACTAATCACCTAGTTAGTGACCCCCTGGGTCACTGACCAGTGGGCCCAGTGGCTTAATTAAGCCACTGGATTAACTTAACCCACGGGTTAATTAACCCCAGCCACTAACAGGGTGGCCCCACATGTCAGCTCCCCCCCCTGACGTCAGCACTTGCGCAATAATTGATTTAAATGAATTTCCAGAAAAGCAAAATGATTTAAATAATTCCAGAAATTCCAGAAAATACCCCAAACTTTGGAAATTCATAGAAAATTCATATTAACTCCAAATTGGACAAATAATATATGAAAAATGATCAGGAGAAAATTATCTTTCCAAATATGCAATTTTCAACTATGTTTGAGTTGATTTTAAAATAGGACCTGTAGCATATGTCATTTGCTTTATTTGAAATTAATTCAAATTCAAACCAAATGATTTTGCACCTTGGACCTTGGAATTATATTGTAATTCAACCATACATCAGAAGCACATCTTATACAAGTGAAGATGATTCAAAATGATCAAACTATGTCACTTGCAACTTGGCTAATTTGAATTCAAATGTGGATTTTGAATTTGCATTTCAAATGCAATATACTCCACTTAAATGGAATTGCCTCCCACTTCAAAACTTATACTTCAAGTTTCAAAATTCATTCATGTGCTTGAGCATTGCATTCATATTGATTGCTACTTCGTGCTTTGTTTGTCAAGTAGAGGTGGAACCGGAGCAAGAGGCTGCAACCTTCGTTGAAGACCCCGAACCCGAACCTCGTCAGCAAGGCAAGCAAACCCCCATTGATCATGTCGATAAAATCCCACTTCCCTCTCATGTCTCGCTTATGCATTGTATAGGATGATCACCATGTTACGATTCTACCACATAGATGAACCCATTCCTTTGCATGACTTATCTTTTGTCACAGTAGTAAGCAAACCACAATCCTAGCAAATGTAGGAGTTGGTTGATATCATGTAACCCCTGCAATGTTACTGCTTATTGCATGCTTAGTATGATACCATGTTGTTACTGTGATGTGAGTCGGGATGGTAGTGATCATGTTGATGATGGTAGAAAAGTGTTGGTGAATCGACCCTAATACAAGGTGAACGATGAGAGGCTGTGTAGGAGTACACGGTGGGTTGTCTTGTTGGACACCGCCCTAAGTCCGAGTTCTTGCGTGGTGATCCAAGATGAAGAGTACAACCACGCATTGGGCTCACTGACCCCTCTCAACTAACTAACTCATCCCTTTCGATGTCCAGATGTCGCAGTAGTTCGGAGTTCTGGTAGGTTTGTGGCCTGGATGCTAAGTGAGAGAACGGCTCACCCGAGACCGGCTTATGCACCACGCACACATCGCTTGTGTCCACTTCGGTAAACCGGCCGGGTTCACGATAGTGGTAGCCAACCCAAGTAGGCGGCTTTCTTGGACTAGATAGGCTATGAGGTAACAGTTGTGGTGAGCATCCTCGCCGGCACCCCTTGAATGGTGTCGAGTACAAAGGCGGTAAATGATGATCATGTGTGTGTAGCGATACACCCTTGCAAGGTTAACAAAACTATTCGAATAGCCGCGTCCGCGGTTATGGACTACTTGGAAAGCTTAGCTTGATTATTAGATAACTTGAACCGGATACTTCTAAAACACACCAAGATAAGTGTGAGTGCTATGGCGTGCTTTCTCGTGGGGAAGTCGAGGAAGGCACCATAGTGGTGTAATTGGTTGGAGAAAGTAGTGGACTCGTGTACGCTTCTTACCTCAAAGTCTGGTACTCGTAGTTCAGGACTAGCCAAGTCAAAGCTGGCATTTCTGCAAGTGAACCCCACCTCCCTTTACCTTGATACATGTGCATGAGTAGTATAGCTCCTATGTAAGTCTTGCTGAGTACGACTTTTTACTCACGTTTGCTTAATCTATGTTTTAGATGATGCCACTGACCCTGAAGGTGGCTTCTTCATCGAGCTGGACGACTGAAGACAATTAGTCTAGTCCCAGTCAGACGGCTGGTTCCCTCGTGGAGGGCTTTGTGTTTAAATAAGGCTTCTTAAGCCATTTGTTAAACTTGTCTGTACTCAGACATAAATTGCTTCCCCTTGTAATGTAATGTTGGATCACATGTATGTGATCTCTGTGTGTACTCTATAAGAGTTGTAAATAAAATGTACACTTTGTAGAGAATTGCAATGGTACCTGCTGTTCATACAAGGCATGTGTGCTGCGTGTATGTTTATAACATGCATGTCTTTGTATGGGTTTTCGAGACCTTAGTTGTGTTCTGGCTGGCGGTCTTTCATACACCAAGTGGCCCTTAGATGTGCGCAGCTTGGGGCATCGCGATGCGATTGTCTGAGACTCTGTCTCGTGCACACTTTGTGGTATGATCGAGCCCGCCCTAGACCCCGACTAAGTGATCGGGATGGAGTAAGTCTATGTAAGAGTTTTGAGATAGTCGAGAATATGGTTGAGGCGACTTGTCTTTGAATATGGGAGTTCACCACCCATATCTTTAGACTTGTGTGCGGACGATGAGGACCCATCTCAGTTGATCATCCGGCCTGGATGGGATGCCCCTCACGTACGATGCTTTCTGAGAATGTTCAGTGCTTGGCCTTGTCTGCTTAGACAAGTGGGTGCGGTTCTCGGCTCTCTATATGACTATGTCTTAACTGTACTTGCATACGCTAACCCCGGGTCCCGACAGACTTGGTATCAGAGCAGGACTGACTGTAGGACTAGTAGCCTTGGCCGAAGTTGAGTCTAGCTTGCTATAGTTATATAGTTACTCTGGGTATATAAGGGAACACCGTAAGGCTTCTTTTTTCTCCTTACCCCCTTCGTTCTGAGTTCTGAGTCACCTCATCTTGTTCTACGGGAAGATAGGACTAGGCTCTCCTCTGTCTGATTAGCACATCTCGTTGTTTTCTTCCTTATAGCCGTAGGAAAGTTGTGTCAGGTTTTCCTAGCATTGTTGTAATGCTGATTTCTTACATCGTATTATGTAAGTGCTGTTTTTCATGATTGAAAGAAATTGTCATTTCTTACAATTACAGCCGTTATGCTGTCCGACTCATTCCAGGTTTATCTCATAATATGATGCATTTGCAAACTCCTTTCTGTTTCAGATGGAAGATCTTCCCCCTCGGTAGATTGTTCGTTTGACCAGGTGCCTCGGTGTGCGTGGCCATCCCGCCACGTTGATCGAGATGATCTCCTATGTGGGATATCGATGGTACCCTGAGTACACCATCGAGGAGCAGTTCCACGACTTCAACCAGACGCAGTTCCACTGCATCGTCAGGATCTACCCGCACCACGTTGGAGTCACCCAGCCTATCCACTTTGGACATGGCATTGGCGTTACCGAGAACATGGCTGTGCAGGATGCTGCATATTCATGTATTACCCTGCTGAGAGAGGAGCACACCATGCTGAGAGAGACTTCATTCCGCTATATCCCAGCTGCACTTCCAGGAGAAGAGGGATATTACACCGGACTCTAATCAGATCACTCTGCAGAGGATCCAGCACTTCAGGTGACTGCTAGGTTTGCTAGTGACAGAGATCGTGATGCACGCGCTCTCCGTTTTGAGCTCCACGCCACCCGAGTTCGTCTGTACCGACCACTGACGCTCTTGGCACCCTTTGTGAGCGTGGGATCAGTTGAGTATGACGCGATCTATCCAGTGAGGACGCAGATGCCTTCTCGTGTTGCTTGGCCCGAGATTGGAGGAATTTTTCCACCCCGTGGTCCTTTGCTTCCACCCTACACTGGACCTAGACCCCATCCTTGCCTAAATGGATATCAGGGTCCACAAGCCTCCGTGTTTTCCGATGGTCACCTCCAGCTACCGGGATACGCGGGTAACTTTTATGAGGACTACTATGGAGATGGAGATGAGTGAGACCGCCTGTGGTCTTACTTAGTGAGGATGTAGTAGTATCCTAGTATATTGTAAGCAAGGTGTCTAAGTTCCAGAGGCTTAGATAAATAATGTATAGGAAGTCAGAGTGCCTCTGAAGGATGTATCATCTTCATCACGTTTGTATTAGCTTAGTGCTTGTACTAAAATGATGTATGGTTTGTATGACAGCTTGTGAATTTATGGCTTGTATGATTTATCACCATGTTGTCAAGATGATTACTTCCTTTGCTCTGTAATCCTTCCAGTACTTCAATACCTTGATTAGACTCTTGAAATCAACTCTGTTTGACTTTGGTTTTTCACCTTCAGGATGTCTCAAGGAACCCGTGGCCAGGTCGGTCGTAACCAAGGTCGTGGGAATGACCAGGACGAAGGAAACCTTCCACCCCCACCCACGATGGCTCAGGTTCTGATGGAAGTTGAGAGGAACCGCCGTGACTCTCACCACCTGCTGGAAGTCATCGCACGCAACACCACTCAGCAGCGCAATGAGCTGGTGTCCCTGAACGACTTCATCCGGCTTCATCCCCCGGTTTTCAGTTACTCCACCGAGCCCCTTGACGCTGATGACTGGCTTCGCAGCATCGAGAGGAAGCTCCAAGCCGGCCATGTTGCAGATGGCGACAAGGTCAACTATGCCACCTATCACCTCGAAGGTGCAGCTAGCTCTTGGTGGGAGAACTTTCTGAATATGCGCCCCGTTGGACCACCTGCATCTTGGGAGGAATTCTGCACCTCCTTCCGCGAGCACCACATTCCCAAGGGTCTCATGGACCGCAAGCGTGAGGAGTTCTGTAACCTCACTCAAGGCAGAAGGACAGTTGACGAGTTCAGTCGTGAGTTCAACCGACTTGCTCGTTATGCAACTGAAGAAGTCTCCACCGACTCCAAGAAACAAGAGAGGTTCCGTCGTGGCCTCAACTCCGGACTCCGTCGCGAGCTCAACTTTCATGACTTTGCCACCTTTCAGGTCCTTGTCAACAAGGCCATCAAGGCAGAGGACATGAACACCCCCAACGATTTCCGTAAACACCCTAGAGATGACGGTTCATCCAGCTCTGGTTCCCAGAAACGCAAGATCTGGATCCCAAACAGCACGTTCCGCCAGAACAACCCACCGAGGCCATCCTATGTGGCGCCTCGTCCACCCACCCAGTTCCACCCAGCTCCACCAAACAACCCAGCTCCACGCACTGTTTTCGGAGCTTGCTACAAGTGTGGTCAAGCAGGCCACTACTCTCGCGAGTGCCCCCAGAACCAGGTCCAGAACCAGAATGCTCCACCACGTGCCGGAGGCAACAACAACAACAATGGTCGTGGCAAGCCACCCCAGAAGGTCTACACCGCCAAACCTGATCCTCCCGCCACTCGTGGACGTGTGAACCAGATTGCCGCCGAAGAGACTGACGACACCACTGACGTCATTGTTGGTACGCTCCCAGTCAATTTTGTTCCTACTTCCGTTCTTTTCGACCCAGGAGCATCTCATTCATTCATGTCGGAAAGTTATGCACTTCGTCATGAGTTACCCTTTGTTGAATTGTCCACCCCAATGGTTATTCAAACTCCAGGGTCAAGATGGCAAACTAATAGAGTAAGCCATGGTAATCAAATTGCAATTGAGGGTTTAGTATTCCTTGCTTCACTCATAGCCCTCAAGTCTTCAGATATTGATGTCATCCTTGGCATGGATTGGCTATCAAGACAGAATGCCTACCTGGATTGCAAAGGCAAATCCGTGAAACTCACCAACCATTCAGGCAAAACAGTCAACTATACCTCACCCAGAACAAGAACCCAAGTGCATTCCTTGAATGTACTTCCCCTTCCCGAACTTGAAGATATTCCGGTGGTTCGTGACTTCCCGGATGTCTTTCCTGAAGAGCTGCCGGGCATGCCACCCGACAGATGTGTAGAGTTTATAGTGGATCTTGTTCCAGGAACCGCACCAATTTCCAAACGCCCATATAAAATGGCCCCACATGAGTTAGCTGAGCTAAAAACCCAACTTGATTCTTCATTGGCAAAAGGCTTCATCCGCCCTAGCTCATCGCCATGGGGTTGCCCCGTTCTGTTCGTAAAGAAGAAAGATGGAACAGAAAGGATGTGCGTATACTATCGCCCGCTAAATTTAGCGACGATAAAGAACAAATACCCACTGCCCAGGATCAATGATCTTTATGATCAACTTGCAGGATCCGCTGTCTTCTCCAAGATGGATTTGAGATTAGGTTATCATCAGATCAGAATCCGAAACGAGGACATTCCCAAAACGGCTTTTACTACTCGTTATGGTCTTTACGAGTACACCATCATGTCCTTTGGTTTAACCAATGCCCCCGCCACATTCTCACGCTTGATGAATTCGATCTTCATGGAGTACCTAGATAAATTTATTGTGGTTTATCTCGATGATATTCTCATCTACTCGAAGAACGAAGGAGATCATGCCGAACACTTAAGGCTGGTATTGATGAAGCTTAGAGAGCATCGCCTGTACGCTAAATTCTCCAAGTGTGAATTCTGGCTACCAGAAGTGACCTACTTAGGCCACGTGATTTCTGCAAAAGGCATTGCTGTGAACCCCGAGAGAGTTCAGGCCGTCCTTGACTGGACTCCACCTGAATCGGTTAAGAAAGTTAGGAGTTTTCTTGGCCTAGCCAGCTATTGCCGTCGCTTCGTCGAGAACTTTTCTAAAGTTGCAAAGCCTCTAACTGAACTCCTCAAGAAAGATAAGAAATTCTTATGGACTCCCAAGTGCGAGGAAAGCTTTCAAGAGCTAAAAAGAAGATTGACTTCTGCACCTATACTTGCACCTCCAGACACCAAAAGGGATTTCGAGATCTATTGTGATGCATCACGGCAAGGGTTAGGATGCATACTTCTGCAAGATCGACATGGGGTAGCTTATGCTTCACGCCAGTTGCGGCCACATGAAGAGAACTATCCTACCCATGACCTTGAACTCGCTGCCGTAGTTCATGCCCTAACGACTTGGCGACATTACCTCCTTGGTAATCGTTGTGAGATTTATTCCGACCACCAAAGCCTCAAATATATTTTCACCCAGCCAGATCATAATCTCAGGCAAAGACGCTGGATTGAGTTGATAAAAGATTACGACGTAGCAATTTCTTACACCCCAGGAAAAGCCAATGTCATGGCTGATGCACTAAGTCGTAAGTCGTATTGTAACAACCTCATGTTACAACAGTATCAACCACTTCTTCATGAGGACTTTCGCAAGCTCAATCTTGAGATTGTTCCTCATGGCTATCTTTCAACCTTGGTGACGAAACCGACTCTTGAGGATCAGATCATAGTTGCCCAAAGGCGTGCAAGAGGTGTTCGCCGAATCAAGGAGAACATTGCTAGCGGAGTTGCTAAATGTTTCTCCACAGATAGCAAGGGAACGGTATTCTTTGAAAATCGTTTGGTAGTACCTAAGAATAAGGAACTAAGGCAACTCATCCTCAAGGAAGCCCATGACACACCCCTCTCGATTCATCCCGGTAGCACAAAAATGTACTGAGATCTACGCCAGAGATTTTGGTGGACTAGGATGAACAGAGACATTGCTCAATTTGTTGCCGAATGTGATGTTTGTCGTCGCATTAAGGCAGAACATCAAAACCTGCTGGTACACTTCAACCTTTGTCTATTCCCGAGTGGAAATGGGACAAAGTCGGTATGGACTTCATCACCGGCTTTCCAAGAACCCAGAAAGGAAACAATGCCATCTTCGTTGTCATAGATAGGCTTTCCAAAGTTGCTCACTTTCTTCCGGTTCGCGAGTCTATAACTGCTAGTCAGTTAGCGGACTTGTACATCTCCAGGATTGTATCCCTTCACGGTGTTCCTTTGGAAATCAATTCTGATCGTGGTAGCCTTTTCACCTCTAGATTTTGGGGGAGCTTTCGGAAGGCTATGGGAACTCATCTCTCCTTTAGCACAGCTTTCCATCCTCAGTCTAGCGGTCAAGTCGAAAGGGTTAACCAAATTCTTGAAGACATGCTCTGTCACAACCCCAAGTTAGGTATGTGCTAGGATCAAGTGCTACTTTGCTTCATGTGAAAAATTCAAAAAGAAAATAAAAAATGGGGAATAGAAAAGCCCTGAGAATTTAAATCAAATGGCCAGATAAAAATGTTTTTCCAAAAATCATTTGAATGTTTGGAAAATTCCTATAAATGGTACTGATCATTTTAAAAATGGTTTGGGAGCAATCCCATGCTCATGGAATTTTCTAATATTCAAACAGTGGCTTTGGAAATTAAATAAAACCCTATTTGATTTGAAGTTCAAATTATTTGAATTTCAAAAATGCTCAAATTTTATAAGTTGCTAGCTCTCTATTTTATGAGGCCATATAAAAAATTGTGGCATTTTTAAAATGCCTAGCTATTTTTATTAGCTAGGTCAAACATATTGCAGAAATAATAAAAAGAAAAGAAAGCAGAGAGCTTACCTGGCGCCACAGGCGAGGCCCACCTCGCCTTGGCCACGGCCCAGCCCACCGAGTCGTTGTCGTCTTCCTCCCCGCCCCTCCAAGCACCTCGCTGGAGAGGCAGAGCACGAACACGGCGCCACGACGACGTCGGCCGCCTTCCAGGCCATCTAGGCCTCCTCCTCACGCCTCTGAGTCGCCCAGAAGCCCCCGCAGCCTTTCCCCCATCCCTGCCACCTCCACCTCCTTCCCCGGCGAGATCTCGCGGGTTCCCGAGCGTGTCTCGTCGCCGCCGTCACGCGCCACCGCGGCCACCGAGCTCGCCTAGCCGCGCAAAGCTGTCCAGGAGCGCTGCAGACATCGGCTTCATCGACTTCCCCTGTCAATTTGAGCACGGAAACCCCGGAGACGACGCCAGCTCCATCCTCGTCTCGCCGGCCGCCGCGGAATCTTCGCCGGAATTCGTCACCATCAACTCCCCTACGACCTCGCCGTCCCCTCCAGTAGCTCCAGGGTGATCCCCTGCCTCGAACCCCTCTCTTCGCGCCTCTTCCCGTGGTCTCTTTCGTCTTTCCACGATGGCCAGGCTACGGCCGCCGCCCGACCACGTCGCTGGCGAGGCTCCGGCGACCCCTAGGACTCCCCGTGGGTGCAGGGTGATGCGGACGTGCACGGGCGTCCTGTTGGTGGTCGCGGCGTACCAATTCGTGGCCGGGATCTTCATCCCGTGTGTGCCGCCGTGCACTGGAGTCGCCGGCGTTGAGCCGCCGGTGAGCCCGTTTAGTTTAGGAGTTAACCCACCCCTAATCACCCCCTAATCCCACTGACTCGTGGGCCCAAGGCCACTAACTAACCCCTGGTTAGTTTAACTAACCGGGTTAATTAACCCCCCCACTGATAGCCCAGACCCACGCGTCAGCAACCCCCTGACATCACCCTGGCGTCAGGCTGACGCAGTAAATCAGTTAAATGGTTTATTTATTTCAGAAAATTCCAGAAAATACCCAAAACTTCAATAATTCATAATTAATTCATCCTAACTCCAAATATATCAAATAATATGTCTAAAATTATCAGAAAAATACAAGGATTAAGAATATGCAAAAAAATTTCATGTTTGACCATTTTAAAATGGGTGAACAGTAGCAAACATGCATATGGATCCTTTTCAAATTCAATTTTGGGATGATTTTGCAAATGATTTTGCAACACCCTTAATTCCAATGGTTTCATCCACACATCAGAAACATTAATTCAACTATACCACATCACTTCATGATCAACAAATTTAAATGATTTTTCATGCATTCAAATGCATTTGAAATTCATCGATAAATCAAATGGAGTTTGAATTTGCATTTCAAATGCAATATACTCCTTTTAAATGGAATGCTCAACACATCAGTACCTTGAACATCACCATTACAATCTTATTCATGTGATTGTGCATTGTACATTATGTTGATCCTATGATTGTCATGTTGCTGATAGAAGTGGATTCAGAGCTCGAGATCACCCCCTTCGTTGAAGACTCCGTTATCGAAACCTCGTCAGCAAGGCAAGCAAACCCCCATTGATCATGTCTATAAAATCCCACTTCCCTCTCATGTCTCACTTATGCATTTTTTAGGATGATCACCATGATAACGTTTCTACCGCATAGTTGAACCCATATCCTTGGCATGACCTATCATCTTGTCACAGTAGTAAGCAAACCACAATCCTAGCAGATGTAGGAGTTGGTTGATATCATGTGGCCCCTGCAACTGTTACTTCTTATTGCATGCTTAGTGGTACAATGAGGTTACTTATGATGTGAGTCGGGATGATAGACATGGTGTTGATGAAAGTGAAACGTGTTGGTGAATCTACCCTAATACAAGGTGAACGATGAGAGGCTGTGAAGGAGTACACATTGGGTTGTCTCGTTGAACACCGCCATAAGCCCGAGTTCTTGTGTAGTGATCCAAGAAGAAGAGTACAACCACACATTGGGCTCACTGACCCCTCTCGACCTAGTACCTCACCCCGTTCGAACCCCAGAAGTCGCAGTAGTTCGGAGTTCTGGTAGGGTTGTGGCACAGTCTGCGAAGTGGATGAACGTCTTTTCAAGACCGGCTTGGGACCCTGCACACATCGTTTGAGGCTGTACTGGAACCTCGGCCGGACTTCCATACGGATCCCCCTCAGATAGGCGACTCTCTGGACTAGAACGGAGATGTGGGCGAAGTGTCGTGGCAACATCCTCGTCGGTACCTTCTTGAAGGGTCCCACTCCCAGGCGGTAACTGATGAGTGTGTGTGTGTAGCGGTACACCCCTGCAGGGTTAAAAAAACTATTCGAATAGCCGCGTCCATGGTTAAGGACTGCTTGGAGAGCTGTGCTCGATTATTAGACAACTTGAACCGGATACTCCTAAAATACACCAAGATAAGTGTGAGTGCTATGGTGTGCTTCTCGTGGGGAAGTCGAGGAAGTAACCATAGTGGTGTATTGGTTGAAGAGATGTAGTGGACTCGTGTACGCTTCTTACCTCAAGTCTGGTAATCGTAGTTCAGGACTAGCCAAGTCAAAACTGGCATTTCTGCAAGTGAAACCCCACCTCCCTTTACCTTGATACATATGCATGAGTAGTATAGCTCCTATGTAAGTCTTGCTGAGTACGATTTTGTACTCACGTTTGCTTAATCTATGTTTTAGATGAACCCACCGACCCCGATGGTGATTTTTACCCGAAGCTTGAAGAATGAAGACTCAGACCAAGACCAAGCTAGTGTAGTCCCAGTCAGACGACTGGTTCCCTCGTGGAGGGCTTGTTTTTAGATAAGGTTCTCTAAGCCATTTGTTAAACTTGTCTGTACTCAGACCTATTTGCTTCCGCTTGTCTGTTGTAATGTTGGATCACATGCTTGTGATCTCTGTGTGCACTCTGTAAGAGTTATTAATAAAGATTTATACTTTGTAGAGGATTGCAATGATACCTGCTGTTCATACAAGGCATGTGTGCTGTGTGTATGTTTATAACATGCATGTCTTTGTATGGGTTTTCGAGACCTTAGTTGTGATCTGGCTTGGGGCATCGCGATGCGATTGTTCGAGACTCTGTCTCGTACACACTTTGAGGTATGATCGAGCCCTCCCTAGACCCCGACTAAGTGATCGGGCTGGAGTAAGTCTATGTAAGGGTTATAATACAATCAATAGTATGGTTGAGGCGACTTGGCTATGAGTATGGGAGTTCACCACCCATATCATTTAGACTTGTGTGCAGACGATGAGGACCCATTTCAGTTGATCATCCGGCTTGGATGGGATGCCCCTCACGTTCGATGCTTTCCGAGAACGTTCTGTGCTTGGCCTTGTCTGCTTAGACAAGTGGGTACGGTTCTCGGCTCTCCATATGATTGTGTTGTAGCGAGGCTTGCATACGCTAACCCCGGGTCCCGACAGACTTGGTATCAGAGCAGGACTGACTGTAGGATTATCAGCCTTGGCCGAAGTCGAGTCTAGCCTTCTATAGTTATATAGTTACTCTGGGTATATAAGGGAACAACGTAAGGCTTCTTTTTTCTCCTTACCCTCATCGATCTGAGTTCTGAGTCACCCTTATCTTTTCTACGGGATGATAGGACTAGGCTCATCTATGTCTTACTAGAACATCTCGTTGATTGCCTCCTTATAGCCGTAGGATTGTTGTGGTTGTCCAGAGTCTCCGTGTTTTGAGTTCCTTGAAGAAGTTCTGTCCAATTTCTTCGGGGTTGTTTCAATTTCCATCCCAGTGTAGCCGTTATGCTGCCGGATTTGCTCCATGTTTCTTTGGGTCATTGCCTTCGCATTATAATCCTTTCCGCCTTCATCATGTCTTGTTATCCTTGAATCCATCATTCAACCTGTTCTGATTGTTGATTTTATCACACAGGATGTCAGGTGGAACTCGTAGTGCTGTTCTTCGGAATCGAGACCGTGATCGGAATCGAAATGATGATGAACCTCCAACCCCGCCTTCTGCGGCGGAAATCATGATGGAAGCCGAGCGGAATAGACGTGATCAAACACGCCTTCTGGAGCTCATCGAGAAGAATACCGCCCACCATCGTAATGTGGTGGTCAGCATTCAGGACATCATCCTCCTCAAGCCACCGGTATTCCGATGTTCTTCTGAGCCCCTTGAAGCTGATGATTGGCTACGTTCCATCGAGCGTAAGCTATATACTGCACGTGTTGCTCCCGATGACCGAGTTGTTTTCGCGGTATACTTCTTGGAAGGTGCTGCTCTTCAATGGTGGGAGAACCATGTTGCAATGCAGCCAGATGGTCACGTAGTGACTTGGAAGGAGTTTTGTGTTGCCTTTAGAGGGTACCACATTCTGGATGAGTTGATGGAGCGCAAGAAGGAAGAGTTCTGCAATCTGAATCAAGGAGAGATGTCCATCCATGAGTATGTGAGAGAATTCAACCGTCTTGCTCGGTATGCCCAAGATGAGATCACCACCGATGCCAGAAGCAGGCGAGGTTCCGCAAGGGACTTAGCCCCATCCTCCGTCATGATCTCAACCTCATCGAATTTGCCACCTTTGAGGATTTAGTCAGCAGATCCTTCAGAGCTGAGCATGGCAATGAAGTTTTTGAGAAGTCTCGCAAGCATGCTCTTGAGCTTGCCCCTTCTTCCAGTTCACGCCCTCAGAAGCGTATGATCTGGATTCCTAACAGTTTGATCCACCAAAACAACTCACCGAGGCCATCACTTGTGCCACCTCGTCCACAAGCTCCACCAAATAACCCAGCTCCCCGCACTATCTTTGGAGCCTGTTTCAGGTGTGGCCAGCCTGGTCACTATTCTCGTGAGTGCCCCGTCAACCAAAATGCTCCACCCCATGCCAAAGGAAAACCCACTGTTCGTGCCAAACCACCCCCGAAGGTTTCCACCGCTAAGCCATCCACCTCAGAAAACCTTGGATGTGTGAACCAAATCTCAGCTGAGGAAACTGATGGTACTTCTGACGTCATTCTTGGTACGCTCCCAGTCAATTTTGTTCCCACTTCTGTCCTTTTCGATCCAGGAGCATCTCACTCATTCATGTCGGAAAGTTATGCACTTCGACATGATGTATCCTTTGAAGAAATGTTTTCTCCAATGATCATTCAAAGTCCTGGTTCCAAGTGGCAAACTAATAGAGTAAGCCATGGCAATCAAATTGCAATTGAAGGTTTAGTATTCCTTGCTTCACTCATAGCACTCAAGTCTTCAGACATTGATGTCATCCTTGGTATGGATTGGTTATCAAGACAACATGCTTTTCTTGATTGTAAAGCCAAGTCAGTTAGACTTACACATCCTTCAGGCCAGACAATAGATTACACCTCACCCAGATCAAGAAACCAAGTACAATCTTTGAATGTGCTTCCCCTTCCTGACCTTGAAGATGTTCCGGTGGTTCGTGACTTCCCAGATGTCTTTCCTGAAGAGCTGCCGGGAATGCCACCCGACAGATGTGTAGAGTTCATAGTGGATCTTGCCCCAGGAACCGCACCCATTTCTAGACGCCCATACAAAATGGACCCACGTGAGTTAGCTGAGCTTAAAACCCAACTGGAAGCTTTGTTGGAAAAAGGCTTCATCCTCCCTAGCTCATCGCCATGGGGTTGCCCCGTTCTGTTCGTAACGAAGAAAGATGGAACAGAAAGGATGTGCGTAGACTATCGCCCGCTAAATTTAGCGACGATAAAGAACAAGTACCCACTGCCCAGGATCAATGATCTTTATGATCAACTTGCCGGATCCTCTGTCTTCTCCAAGATGGATTTGAGATTAGGTTATCATCAAATAAAGATCCTAAGCGAGGACATTCCAAAAACGGCTTTTACTACTCGTTATGGTCTTTACGAGTACACTGTCATGTCCTTTGGTTTAACCAATGCCCCCGCCACTTTCTCACGCATGATGAACTCGATCTTCATGGAGTATTTGGATCAGTTCGTCGTGGTTTACCTCGATGACATCCTTATATACTCGAAGAACGAAGAAGAACATGCCGAACACCTAAGGCTGGTATTGATGAAACTTAGTGAGCATCGCCTGTATGCTAAATTCTCCAAGTGTGAATTTTGGCTACCAGAAGTGACCTACTTAGGCCACGTGATTTATGCAAAAGGCATTGCTGTGAATCCCGAGAGAGTTCAGGCCGTCCTTGACTGGACTCCACCTGAATCGGTTAAGCAAGTTAGGAGTTTTCTTGGCCAAGCCAGCTATTTCCGTCGCTTCGTTGAGAACTTCTCCAAAGTTGCAAGGCCTCTGACTGAACTCCTCAAGAAAGATAAGAAATTCCTATGGACTTCCAAGTGCGAGGAAAGCTTTCAAGAGCTAAAAAGAAGATTGACTTCTGCACCCGTACTTGCACCTCCAGACACCAAAAAGGACTTCGAGATCTATTGTGACGCCTCACGGCAAGGGTTAGGATGCATACTTCTGCAAGATCGACATGTGGTAGCTTATGCTTCACGCCAGTTGCGGCCACATGAAGAGAACTATCCTACCCATGACCTTGAACTCGATGCCGTAGTTCATGCCCTAACAACTTGGCGACATTACCTCCTTGGTAATCGTTGTGAGATTTATTCCGACCACCAAAGCCTCAAATATATATTCACCCAGCCAGATCTTAATCTCAGGCAAAGACGCTGGATTGAGTTGATAAAATATTACGACGTAGGAATTTCTTACACCCCAGGCAAAGCCAATGTCATGGCTGATGCACTAAGTCGTAAGTCGTATTGTAACAACCTCATGTTACAACAGTATCAACCACTTCTTCATGAGGAATTTCGAAAGCTTAACCTCGAGATTGTTCCTCGTGGATCTCTTTTCAACTTGGTGGCGAAACCAACCCTTGAGGATCAAATTATAGTTGCCCAAAGGCGTGCACGAGGTGTTCGCCGGATCAAGGAGAACATTGCTAGCGGAGTTGCTAAATGTTTCTCCACAGATAGTAAAGGAACGGTATTCTTTGGAAATCGTTTGGTAGTACCTAAGAATAGGGATCTAAGGCAACTCATCCTCAAAGAAGCCCATGGCACACCCCTCTCGATTCATCCTGGTAGCACAAAAATGTACCGAGATCTACGCCAGAGATTTTGGTGGACCAGGATGAAGAGAGACATTGCTCAATTTGTTGCCGAATGTGATGTTTGTCGTCGCATTAAGGCAGAACATCAAAGACCTGCTGGTACACTTCAACCTTTGCCTATTCCAGAGTGGAAATGGGACAAAGTCGGTATGGACTTCATCACCGGCTTTCCAAAAACCCAGAAAGGAAACGATGCCATCTTCGTTGTCATAGATAGGCTTTCCAAAGTTGCTCACTTCCTTCCAGTTCGCGAGTCTATAACTGCTAGCCAGTTAGCGGACTTGTATGTCTCTAGAATTGTATCCCTTCACGGTGTTCCTTTGGAAATCAATTCTGATCGTGGTAGCCTTTTCACCTCTAGATTTTGGGGAAGCTTCCAACGTGCTATGGGAACTCATCTCTCCTTTAGTACGGCTTTCCATCCTCAGTCTAGTGGTCAAGTCGAAAGGGTTAACCAAATTCTTGAAGACATGCTCAGAGCTTGTGTTATATCTTTCGGAAAGAATTGGGAGAAGTCTCTTCCATTTGCCGAATTTGCTTATAACAATAGTTTTCAATCTAGTCTGAACATGGCTCCTTTTGAACTCCTATATGGACGACGATGTCGAACACCCCTTAACTGGTCAGAAACCGGTGAAAGACAATTCTTTGGACCGGACATGATCAAGGAAGCAGAAGAGCAAGTTCGCATTGTTCGTGATCAATTGAAAGCCGCACAGTCTCGTCAGAAAAGCTACTATGATCGTCATCATAGGCAGGAGAGCTACAATCTGGATGAGAAGGCTTACCTTCGGGTTACTCCTCTGAAGGGAACCCAACGTTTCGGTATCAAAGGCAAGTTGGCCCCACGTTACATCGGACCTTTCCGCATTCTTGCTAAACGTGGAGAAGTTGCCTACCAACTTGAACTACCCCCGTACCTTTCTCGAGTACATGATGTATTCCATGTGTCACAACTCAGGCGTTGCTTCAAGGACCCCATCCGCGAAGTCGACCATGAAACGCTTGATCTACAAGATGACCTTTCTTATCGAGAATACCCTGTTCGTATTCTTGATTCAGCAGAGCGTGTCACTCGCCGAAAGAAGATCAAGTTTCTGAAAGTTCAGTGGTCTCATCACTCAGAGAAAGAAGCCACGTGGGAAAGAGAAGACCGTCTCCATGCCGAGTACCCCTCCTTCCTCCCGCAGACTTCTGAATCTCGGGACGAGATTCTTTTGAGTGGGGGCGAGTTGCCACAACCCCAAGTTAGGTATGTGCTAGGATCAAGTGCTACTTTGCTTCATGTGAAAAAATCAAAAGGAAAATCAAAAATGGGGAATAGAAAAGCCCTGAGAATTTAAATCAAATGGCCAGATAAAAATCTTTTCCAAAAATCATTTGAATGTTTGGAAAATTCCTATAAATGGTACTGATCATTTTAAAAATGGTTTGGGAGCAATCCCATGCTCATGGAATTTTCTAATATTCAAACAGTGGCTTTGGAAATTAAATAAAACCCTATTTGATTTGAAGTTCAAATTATTTGAATTTCAAAAATTATCAAATTTTATAAGTGGCTAGCTCTCTATTTTATTAGGCCATATAAAAAATTGTGGCATTTTATAAAATGCCTAGCTATTTTTATTAGCTAGGTCAAACATATTGCAGAAATAATAAAAAGAAAAGAAAGCAGAGAGCTTACCTGGCGCCACAGGCGAGGCCCACCTCGCCTTGGCCACGGCCCAGCCCACCGAGCCGTTGTCGTCTTCCTCCCCGCCCCTCCAAGCACCTCGCTGGAGAGGCAGAGCACGGACACGGCGCCACGACGACGCCGGCCGCCTTCCAGGCCATCTAGGCCTCCTCCTCACGCCTCTGAGTCGCCCAGAAGCCCCCGCAGCCTTTCCCCCATCCCTGCCTCCTCCACCTCCTTCCCCGGTGAGATCTCGCGGGTTCCCGAGCGCGTCTCGTCGCCGCCGTCACGCGCCACCGCGGCCACCGAGCTCGCCTAGCCGCGCAAAGCTGTCCAGGAGCGCTGCAGATGTCGGCTTCATCGACTTCCCCTGTCATTTTGAGCACAGAGACCCCGGAGACGACGCCAGCTCCAACCTCGTCTCGCCGGCCGCCGCGGAATCTTCGCCGGAATTCGTCACCATCAACTCCCCTACGACCTCGCCGTCCCCTCCAGTAGCTTCAGGGTGAGCCCCTGCCTCGAACCCCTCTCTCCGCGCCTCTTCCCGTGGTCTCTTTCATCTTTCCACGATGGCCAGGCTACGGCCGCCGCCCGACCACGTCGCCGGCGAGGCTCCGGCGACCCCTAGGACTCCCCGTGGGTGCATTGTGATGCGGACGTGCACGGGCGTCCTGTTGGTGGTCGCGGCGTACCAATTCGTGGCCGGGATCTTCATCCCGTGTGCGCCACCGCGCACTGGAGTCGCCGGCGTTGAGCCGCTGGTGAGCCCGTTTAGTTTAGGAGTTAACCCACCCCTAATCACCCCCTAATCCCACTGACTCGTGGGCCCAAGGCCACTAACTAACCCCTGGTTAGTTTAACTAACCGGGTTAATTAACCCCCCCACTGACAGCCCGGACCCACGCGTCAGCAGCCCCCTGACGTCACCCTGGCGTCAGGCTGACGCAGTAAATCAGTTAAATGGTTTATTTATTTCAGAAAATTCCAGAAAATACCCAAAACTTCAATAATTCATAATTAATTCATCCTAACTCCAAATATAGCAAATAATATGTCTAAAATTATCAGAAAAATACAAGGATTAAGAATATGCAATTTGTTTTCATGTTTGACCATTTTAAAATGGGTGAATAGTAGCAAACATGCATATGGATCCTTTTCAAATTCAATTTTGGGATGATTTTGCAAATGATTTTGCAACACCCTTAATTCCAATGGTTTCATCCACACATCAGAAACATTACTTCAACTATACCACATCACTTCATGATCAACAAATTTAAATGATTTTTCATGCATTCAAATGCATTTGAAATTCATCGACAAATCAAATGGAGTTTGAATTTGCATTTCAAATGCAATATACTCCTTTTAAATGGAATGCTCAACACATCAGTACCTTGAACATCACCATTACAATCTTATTCATGTGATTGTGCATTGTACATTATGTTGATCCTATGATTGTCATGTTGCTGATAGAAGTGGATTCGGAGCTCGAGATCACCCCCTTCGTTGAAGACTCCGTTATCGAAACCTCGTCAGCAAGGCAAGCAAACCCCCATTGATCATGTCTATAAAATCCCACTTCCCTCTCATGTCTCGCTTATGCATTGTTTAGGATGATCACCATGATAACGTTTCTACCGCATAGTTGAACCCATATCCTTGGCATGACCTATCATCTTGTCACAGTAGTAAGCAAACCACAATCCTAGAAGATGTAGGAGTTGGTTGATATCATGTGGCCCCTGCAACTGTTACTGCTTATTGCATGCTTAGTGGTACAATGAGGTTACTTATGATGTGAGTCGGGATGATAAACATGGTGTTGATGAAAGTGAAACGTGTTGGTGAATCTACCCTAATACAAGGTGAACGATGAGAGGCTGTGTAGGAGTACACAGTGGGTTGTCTCATTGAACACCGCCTTAAGCCCGAGTTCTTGTGTAGTGATCCAAGAAGAAGAGTACAACCACACATTGGGCTCACTGACCCCTCTCGACCTAGTACCTCACCCCGTTCGAACCCCAGAAGTCGCAGTAGTTCGGAGTTCTGATAGGGTTGTGGCACGGTCTGCGAAGTGGATGAACGGCTTTTCAAGACCGGCTTGGGACCCTGCACACATCGTTATAGGCTGTACTGGAACCTCGGCCGGACTTCCATACGGATCCCCCTCAGATAGGCGACTCTCTGGACTAGAACGGAGCTGTGGGCGAAGTGTCGTGGCAACATCCTCGCCGGTACCCGCTTGAAGGGTCCCACTCCCAGGCGGTAACGGATGAGTGTGTGTGTGTAGCGGTACACCCCTGCAGGGTTAACAAAACTATTCGAATAGCCGAGTCCGCGGTTAAGGACTGCTTGGAGAGCTGTGCTCGATTATTAGACAACTTGAACCGGATACTCCTAAAATACACCAAGATAAGTGTGAGTGCTATGGTGTGCTTCTCGTGGGGAAGTCGAGGAAGTAACCATAGTGGTGTATTGGTTGAAGAGATGTAGTGGACTCGTGTACGCTTCTTACCTCAAGTCTGGTAATCGTAGTTCAGGACTAGCCAAGTCAAAGCTGGCATTTCTGCAAGTGAAACCCCACCTCCCTTTACCTTGATACATATGCATGAGTAGTATAGCTCCTATGTAAGTCTTGCTGAGTACGATTTTGTACTCACGTTTTCTTAATCTATGTTTTAGATGAACCCACCAACCCCGATGGTGGCTTCTACCCGAAGCTCAAAGAATGAAGACTCAGACCAAGACCAAGCTAGTGTAGTCCCAGTCAGACGACTGGTTCCCTCGTGGAGGGCTTGTTTTTAGATAAGGCTTCTCTAAGCCATTTGTTAAACTTGTCTGTACTCAGACCTATTTGCTTCCGCTTGTCTGTTGTAATGTTGGATCACATGCTTGTGATCTCTGTGTGCACTCTGTAAGAGTTATTAATAAAGATTTATACTTTGTAGAGGATTGCAATGATACCTGCTGTTCATACAAGGCATGTGTGCTGTGTGTATGTTTATAACATGCATGTCTTTGTATGGGTTTTCGAGACCTTAGTTGTGATCTGGCTGGAGGTCTTTTATACACCAAGTGGCCCTTAGATGTGCGCAGCTTGGGGCATCGCGATGCGATTGTTCGAGACTCTGTCTCGTACACACTTTGAGGTATGATCGAGCCCGCCCTAGACCCCGACTAAGTGATCGGGCTGGAGTAAGTCTATGTAAGGGTTATAATACAATCGATAATATGGTTGAGGCGACTTGGCTATGAGTATTGGAGTTCACCACCCATATCATTTAGACTTGTGTGCGGACGATGAGGATCCATTTCATTTGATCATCCGGCCTGGATGGGATGCCCCTCACGTTCGATGCTTTCCGAGAACGTTCTGTGCTTGGCCTTGTCTGCTTAGACAATTGGGTACGGTTCCCGGCTCTCCATATGATTGTGTTGTAGCGAGGCTTGCATACGCTAACCCCGGGTCCCGACATGCTCAGAGCTTGTGTTATCTCATTCGGAAAGAATTGGGAGAAGTCTCTTCCCTTTTCCGAATTTGCTTATAACAATAGTTTTCAATCTAGTCTGGACATGGCTCCTTTTGAACTCCTTTATGGACGACGATGTCGAACACCACTAAACTGGTCAGAAACCGGTGAAAGACAATTCTTTGGACCGGATATGATCAAGGAAGCATAAGAGCAAGTTCGCATTGTTCGTGATCAATTGAAAGCAGCCCAGTCTCGTCAGAAAAGCTACTATGATCGTCATCATAGACAAGAGAGCTACAATCTGGATGAGAAGGCTTACCTTCGGGTTACTCCTCTGAAGGGAACCCAACGTTTCGGTATCAAAGGCAAGTTGGCCCCACGTTACATCGGACCTTTCCGCATTATAGCCAAACGTGGAGAAGTTGCATACCAACTTGAACTACCCCCGCACCTTTCCCGAGTACATGATGTATTCCATGTGTCCCAACTCAGGCGTTGTTTCAAGGACCCCATCCGCGAAGTCGACCATGAAACGCTTGATCTCCAAGATGACCTTTCTTATCGAGAATACCCCGTTCGTATTCTTGATTCCGCAGAGCGTGTCACTCGTCGTCAGAAGATTAGGTTTCTGAAAGTGCAATGGTCACACCACTCTGAAAGAGAAGCTACATGGGAAAGAGAAAACCGTCTCATTACCGAGTACCCCACCTTCCTCCCGCAGACTTCTGAATCTCGGGACGAGATTCTTTTGAGTGGGGGCAAGTTGTCAGAACCCTCTGTTAGGTATGTGCTAGGGTTAGTTAGTGCCTTTGCATCATGTCAAAATTTCAAAAAGAAATCTTGGAAATCAAATTCAAAATCAAAATGGGAGAAGGAACCCCCCCCCCCAGATGAATTAATTCAAAAGGCCAGATAAAAATCTTTTCCAAAAATTCATGTTAGAGTTTTGAAAAGTCTTATAAATGAGTGTGATCACATATCAAGTGATGTGGGACCCACCCCATGCTCATAGATTTTTCAAATATTCAAACAGTGCTTTGGAATTAAAGAAATACCCCTAATTGATTTAAAATTCAAATCATTTGAATTTTAAAAATGTTGAAAGTTTATGAGTGGCTAGTCTATATTATTATGAGACCATGTAAAAGTTTTCAGCATTTAATAAAATGATTTGGTATTTTTACCAAAGTCAAAACAAATTTACAGAAAAGAAAGGAAAGATTAAACAGAAAAAGGAGCAGGAAACTTACCTCTCGCCAGGGGCGAGGCCCACCTCTCCAGCCGGCCCAGCCCGCGAAGCCCCCCTTGTCGTCTTCTACCCCGCGCTGCCAAGCAGCTCGGTGGCGCGGCGCCGACGCCGTGGACGCCACCTCGACGCCCAGGAGCTTCCAGGCCGCCCCAGGACTCCAAAGTGCGCCACGGAGACGCCCTCGACTCCCTCTCTCACTTTCCCCCATCGTCGCTTCGTCCAGAGCCCTCCCCTAGTTTTCCCCTTCTTCCTCGAGAGTGTCCGCCGTTCGTCGTCGACGAGAACCGCAGCCAGCGCCGGAGAGAATCTTGAAGGCCATGTCCATCGTGCGCGCCATCGTCGACTTCCTCTTCACGCAGCAGGCGAAGCTGTGATCTGGACTCAAGCCGCCGGAATCGAGCTCGAGCCGCCGCCAGACCCGCAAGTCGCCGTCGTCGAATTCGCCGCCACCACGACCTCCCCGACCTCCCTGACCCCTCTGCTAGCATCACGGTGAGCTCGCGGTTCGACCGAGCCATTCCTTCGTCTCCCTCCTCCTCCCTAGCTAGATCCGCCATGGACGCCGAAGCTCCTCGCCGCCACGGTCATCGTAGTCGAGCGTCCGTGACGCAAACGAGCTCGGGGGCATGTCCTTCGTCTTCACCTTGCTCCTCTGCATCGATTGCGAGCATCCCCGGTTCAAATGGAGCACCACAGCAAGCTTTGCCCCAAGCCCGAGCCACGGCCGCCGCTAGGGCTTGACGCTGACGACGCTCCGGTGAGTTCCAGCCCCCCTGGCTGGCTCCATTCGACGCGGCGTCCTTCCAGCAGTCGTTTGGTGCCTCTGGCGTGCCAAACGCGCGACCAGGGCGCGAACCCGTGCAGCGCTGCCGCGACTCCAGTCGCCGGCGTTTAGCCGCCGGCGTGTTAGCCCAAGCCCCCCCCCCCCCACTAATCACCTAGTTAGTGACCCCCTGGATCACTGACCAGTGGGCCCAGTGGCTTAATTAAGCCACTGGATTAACTTAACCCACGGGTTAGTTAACCCCAGCCACTGACAGGGTGGCCCCACATGTCAGCTCCCCCCCTGACGTCAGCACTTGCGCAATAATTGATTTAAATGAATTTCCAGAAAAGCAAAATGATTTCGATAATTCCAGAAATTCTAGAAAATAGCCCAAACATTGGAAATTCATAGAAAATTCATATTAACTCCAAATTGGACAAATAATATATGAAAAATGATCAGGAGAAAATTATCTTTCCAAATATGCAACTTTCAACTATGTTTGAGTTGATTTTAGAATAGGACCAGTAGCATATGTCATTTTCTTTATTTGAAATTAATTCAAATTCAAACCAAATGATTTTGCACCTTGGACCTTGGAATTATATTGTAATTCAACCATACATCAGAAGCACATCTTATACAAGTGAAGATGATTCAAAATGATCAAACTATGTCACTTGCAACTTGGCTAATTTGAATTCAAATGTGGATTTTGAATTTGCATTTCAAATGCAATATACTCCACTTAAATGGAATTGCCTCACACTTCAAAACTTATACTTCAAGTTTCAACATTCATTCATGTGCTTGAGCATTGCATTCATATTGATTGATACTTCGTGCTTTGTTTGTCGAGTAGAGGTGGAACCGGAGCAAGAGGCTGCAACCTTCGTTGAAGACCCCGAACCCGAACCTCGTCAGCAAGGCAAGCAAACCCCCATTGATCATGTCGATAAAATCCCACTTCCCTCTCATGCCTCGCTTATGCATTGTATAGGATGATCACCATGTTACGATTCTACCGCATAGATGAACCCATTCCTTTGCATGACCTATCTTTTGTCACAGTAGTAAGCAAACCACAATCCTAGCAAATGTAGGAGTTGGTTGATATCATGTAACCCCTGCAATGTTACTGCTTATTGCATGCTTAGTATGATACCATTTTGTTACTGTGATGTGAGTCGGGATGGTAGTGATCATGTTGATGATGGTAGAAAAGTGTTGGTGAATCGACCCTAATACAAGGTGAACGGTGAGAGGCTGTGTAGGAGTACACGGTGGGTTGTCTCGTTGAACACCGCCCTAAGTCCGAGTTCTTGTGTGGTGATCCCAGATGAAGAGTACAACCACACATTGGGCTCACTGACCCCTCTCAACTTACTAACTCATCCCTTTCGATGTCCAGATGTCGCAGTAGTTCGGAGTTCTGGTAGGCTTGTGGCCTGGATGCTAAGTGAGAGAACGGATCACCCGAGACCGGCTTATGCACCACGCACACATCGCTTGGGTCCACTTCGGTAAACCGGTCGGGTTCACGATAGTGGTAGCCAACCCAAGTAGGCGGCTTTCTTGGACTAGATAGGCTATGAGGTAACAGTTTTGGTGAGCATCCTCGCCGGCACCCCTTGAATGGTGTCGAGTATAAAGGCGGTAAATGATGATCATGTGTGCGTAGCGATACACCCTTGCAAGGTTAACAAAACTATTCGAATAGCCGCGTCCGCGGTTATGGACTACTTGGAAAGCTTAGCTTGATTATTAGATAACTTGAACCGGATACTTCTAAAACACACCAAGATAAGTGTGAGTGCTATGGCGTGCTTTCTCGTGGGGAAGTCGAGGAAGGCACCATAGTGGTGTAATTGGTTGGAGAAAGTAGTGGACTCGTGTACGCTTCTTACCTCAAAGTCTGGTACTCGTAGTTCAGGACTAGCCAAGTCAAAGCTGGCATTTCTGCAAGTGAACCCCACCTCCCTTTACCTTGATACATGTGCATGAGTAGTATAGCTCCTATGTAAGTCCTGCTGAGTACGACTTTGTTCTCACGTTTGTCTAATCTATGTTTTAGATGATGCCACTGACCCCGAAGGTGGCTTCTTCATCGAGCTGGACGACTGAAGACAACTAGTCTAGTCCCAGTCAGACGACTGGTTCCCTCGTGGAGGGCTTTGTGTTTAAATAAGGCTTCTTAAGCCATTTGTTAAACTTGTCTGTACTCAGACATAATTTTCTTCCGCTTGTAATGTAATGTTGGATCACATGTATGTGATCTCTGTGTGTACTCTATAAGAGTTATAAATAAAATGTACACTTTGTAGAGAATTGCAATGGTACCTGCTGTTCATACAAGGCATGTGTGCTGCGTGTATGTTTATAACATGCATGTCTTTGTATGGGTTTTCGAGACCTTAGTTGTGTTCTGGCTGGCGGTCTTTCATACACCAAGTGGCCCTTAGATGTGCGCAGCTTGGGGCATCGCGATGCGATTGTCTGAGACTCTGTCTCGTGCACACTTTGTGGTATGATCGAGCCCGCCCTAGACCCCGACTAAGTGATCGGGCTGGAGTAAGTCAATGTAAGAGTTTCGAGATAGTCGATAATATGGTTGAGGCGACTTGTCTTTGAATATGGGAGTTCACCACCCATATATTTAGACTTGTGTGCGGACGATGAGGACCCATCCCAGTTGATCATCCGGCCTGGATGGGATGCCCCTCACGTACGATGCTTTCTGAGAATGTTCAGTGCTTGGCCTTGTCTGCTTAGACAAGTGGGTGCGGTTCTCGGCTCTCTATATGAATATGTCTTAACTGTACTTGCATACGCTAACCCCGGGTCCCGACATATTTATTTGTAATGTTAACTCGTTTCTGTTGATTGCTGATGCTGCTTTGATCCGTAGGGTCACAGCCCTTTGTTGAACAATCCGCTGCAGCCTGAAGATGCGGATATACTCGATGAACCTGGTGAGGTTGATGTTGATCCTGTGCCTGCGAGTGATGGGGGTGCTTCTGGTGCTTCGGGTGTTGTTGTTGTCGAATCCACGGGTGGTCCACCATCACTTGCGGATGACTCTGGGGATTCGAGTCATCTACGAGTCAAGCGCACTCGCCCTTTGAGTGCGAGTGGTCGTGATGCGGCGGGTGACGGTGATGACTTGCCGACGGTCCTGCAGCCTGCTATGCCGTGTCCTCCCTCAGCTGCCCCGAAGAAACGCAAGTTCGGTATATTGATGCATCCTGGCGCTGCGCCTACTGGGTTAGTATAACTTTCCACTTTGTCGTTTTGTTGTTCATTGCTTTGGCTGGTGTTCTGAAGATAAGTTGTTTGTAGGACTGCTCCTGCTCCCGCTGCTTCCTCTGCGAGTGATGGTACTGTTGGTGCTCCTTCGACTGATTCTGGTGCGGCGTCTGATCGGCTGGTTGGTTCTGCTACTCCCGTGGCTTTGGGTGCGGGGACGACTTTTGTGGCTGCAGGCGCGGAGGGAATTTCTGCGACTGCTCCGTCTGGGGTGTCTGCTGCGGCTGTTGCGGCTCCTGAAGGGGACTTACCTCTGGATGTTAAACCGGTGATCCCTGAGGAGCACTTCTTGGAGAGGCGGGATCTCTCTGTTGAAGATAAAGCAAAGTTCTTTGATCGTATGGCGGAGCAGGTGTGTGATTTCTTTGTCCTTCTGTGTTTTGCTATAGTAGCCCCCAAGGCTGCAAGCAGTCACTTGTGAGTGGTTGTAGTCTTTGATTTGGGCATCCTTTTGTCGATCTTATGCATATTGGGAGCACGGCAGTGCTCCCAATGGGAGTAGCCCCCGAGGCTGCAAGCAATCATTTGTGATTGGTTGTAGTCTTGAGTTTGATTTTATTTTTTCCTATGCTTTGACTGATGCATTTACTTGGATTCGGCCTTTCTTCCGGATATGTGAACGTGTGCTAACTGAGACTGATCGGTGGCGACGTGCTGATGACTCTGTCCAGGGGAGCTTGACTGCTATGAGACGTGAGATCCTGATTCTTGGTCTTTGTTTCTTTTGCTAGTTGATTTTGTCTGATTGGTGTCTGTTCCGTAGGCCGTAAGAAGGGTGCTGACAAGCGGGCGAAGGCTGCAAAGAAGGAGCTTGCTAAGCTTCGGGCTGCTCTGTAGTCCAAAGAAAAGGAGCTGCAGGCGCAGCATGGCGAGCTCGAGCGGTTGCGGCGGGTGGAGGAGCGGTTTCTCCAGGTCAAGAAGGCTGAGTGAGAGCGCCTGCAGGATTTGGCAGGCTCTTTAACTGGTTAGTGGACTCTTCCTGTCATCCGTTTATTGGGGTTTGTTTGTCTCTGAGATTGCTGGATATTTAATCGTTTTTTTCTTCCAGGTTCTGCGGGTATTGGGGCGGTGGAGGTAGCTGCTGCAGGTTCGGGTGCTCTCCGTGGTGCTGTAGATGCTGTTTCGGGCACTGCTGTAGCTGTTGGGGATGTCTGTGCTCGGGCTTCGGCTCTCCTGAAGCTTCTTCATGAGCATATGCTCCCAGATGAGGAGCAACGCCCTGAGGGTCTTGATTCTCTGGTTTCTGCCTTCGTTTCGGATGGTGATCGGCTGGAGGGCTTGGTTCGCGAGAACGTGGTGAGTGGGCTTGCCACGTGTTAGAACCCTAATTTAGGTTTGTGTTTAACCTAGCTTGCATTTTTTGCATCATGAAATTTTTTGCAAAAACAAAAGGAAATGGGGAAAAGAAAATCCCCAAAGTTTTTTAAATAAAAGGCCAGACAAAAATCTTTTTCCAAAAATGCTTTGACCTTTTTGAAAAGTCTTATAAATGGGCATGATCACATTTCAAGTGAAGTGGGTCCCACTTCATGCTCTCTGATTTTCCTAAAAGTTCAAATTGCCCTTGGAAATTAAATATTTATTGTAATTGCAATTGAAATTATTTAAATATAATTTCAATAATTCTGAAACTTTGTGAGTGGACTTATATATGTCCTAGTAGCTCACAATAAAGTTTTTGGAATTTCTAAAAATGATTTGATTTGGAAATCAAATCAAAACACAAAACAGAAAAGAAGAAAAAAGAGAAAACAGAAAAAGGGCAAAAGCCCACCTACCTGACCAGCCCAGCTAGCCTGGCCGGCCCAGCCCACCAAGGGCAGGGTCGTCTTCTACCCTGGACAGGCAGGCGCACACCTGCGTGCACGGCATGCAGCCGTCGCCGTGGCGAGCAGCCTGCTTCCCCGGCGTCTTCTGCACACCTGATGGCTTCTCGCCCCTCGTTGGTTACCCCAAGTGGAAGGTTTAAGATGTAGCGCAGCAGCAAGTTTCCCTCGGTGAAGATACCAAGGTTTGTCTCCCGTAGGACTCCGGATATAATAAGTAGGTGTCAGCGGCGCAACTGACGTGGACCTGCACACAGACACAGATAACTTTGTTCCCAACGAAGTTTAGAGAGGTTGTCAATCTCTCCGGTCTTGTTGTTCACAAAGGGTAAAACACAAGGGATAATGATAGAAATTGAAAGTAAAAGCAGAAAAGTAAGGATAGCGTGGAAACAGTAATAAGGATATGGACCGGGATACGTGATGTTCGCTAGTGATGTCTCTCTCCCAAAAGACGATAAAACTGCTATGCGAGGTAAACAAATTACAGAAGGGCAATTGACAGGATTATGAACGCACCGCAATGCTAACTATGCTACAAAAGAAAGGAAGAGGCTCAAAAGCACGGGCAGTACGCCAAAATAAGTAGACCGAAATCCAACTGCATCTACTACTAATCATCCACCTTGAGATATCTATCCAGAACATCTCGCTGGTATTAAGTTGTGAGCCCCACCCAAAGTGTAAACCCAAAGCAACAGACAACTGCATTAAAAATCACGTTGCGTAAAGTAAACAATCCTTGCAACCGCGGTTACAAGCACCGTTGTTTTCCCCCTTGTGGCAACAACACATCCCCTAGACTCATGTTTCTGTCAGTCAAGCGTGTCATCGGGGGGCATGAACCCACAATCGAGCATAACGTTCCCTCTTGGAGTCACTACCTACTACCTGGCCAAAGCAATAGACAGCAACGGAGAACATGCAAGAATTACTTAGGAACAAAAATATAAGAGATAAAAACCAAATATATTACTCTATCACAATCTGAACATAATCTCATAATCCATCAGATCCCATCAAACTCAGCATAGCAATAGCAGAAAGATTACAAAAGTGCCTCGATCATGTAGGGAAGCTCACGAGGTCTAAACCATGAAGAACAAAGAGGGGAGGAGAACATCACATAGCTACTGATCACGGACCCATGGTCCAAGTAAAACTACTCACGAGACATCCGGGGAGCATCCATGGTGGAGAGGAGACTCCCGGAGGTCGGCCCTCCCTCCGGCAGGGTGCCGAGAAGAGGTCTTCTGGTGCTCCCGATCTCGGAAGCGCGACGGCGGCGGAACAGAGGAGAGATCGCGAAAAAGGGTTCTGTCTTCGGAGTTTCCCCGTGACGCAGAATAAATAGGCGAAGGGGGGCAGCCAGAGGTGGACCAGGGGCCCTAGGCGCCCCCCTGGCGTGGCCAGGGGTGGGGCCGCGCCGAGTGGCCGCCTGGGCCCCCCTGGCTCCCCTCTGGCCCCACTCGGGCTCTTCGCGAAGCTTCCTGTACTCTGATTTTTCCTGTATTTTTCCCGGAATTTTTCTGGCACTTTTTATATGGGGGAAAACTGAAATAGAAAGACAGCAGAAAACAGGAACTGGCACTGGGGTGCACTGAGTTAATAGGTTAGTCCAAATATGATCAAAAGTGTATGAAAGTGTATCTAGATCATAGCAATATCACACAAAACATGCATGGAGCAAGAAGAAATTATAGATACGTTTTGGACGTATCAACATCCCCAAGCTTAATTCCTGCTCGTCCTCAAGTAGGTAAATGATAACAGCATAATTTCTGTGGTGACATGCTAGCAACCATAAAAGAACTTTGAAATGTAAAGCAATCAAGGTTAGAGATTCAATTCAAGTCATCACATGCAAGAGTCTATATTAGCATTGAAACAAGTAACAAAAGAACATTAGGTGCAAGAGCTCTCGATGTCCGTGACTCGAATGTCTCCAAATGGTGTTTGCGTGCAAGAAGGGGGATAGGGAATACGAGAAAAAGTATTTTTGTGTTGAGAACTCAATCTACTAAAGTT
Organism: Bromus sterilis; assembly: GCA_950022295.1. Classification (NCBI taxonomy): domain Eukaryota; kingdom Viridiplantae; phylum Streptophyta; class Magnoliopsida; order Poales; family Poaceae; genus Bromus; species Bromus sterilis. Next base: position 25,911,756 of record OX465597.1, on the reverse strand, counting down.
TCACACTTGGTCCTCTTTGGAATCTTATCTTGACTCATCCCCAGACCACTAGCCAGGTACAAGTCAATTTGATCCACTCCTTTTCGATATTTTGAGCACTCATGCAATGGATGAGCGTAAGCACGAGAGTTGACACTTAGGATGGCAAAGAGAGAAGTACGGAGGAGGAAGACCAAAAGGATGAGAAAGGATCACATCAATGAGGACAATCATAGGCAAGAGATGCCAAATGGTAGATATGATGTGAGGAGTAGGGATTGCCATGCAACGGATGCACATGCGAGCTAAGAAGCTCTCCAAAGGAACTAGTGGGGGTGCATCTAACTTGCTCGCTCATGAAGACCTGGAGCTCGTTTGAGGAGGCTCATCCTTGGAATATGCAAGCCAAGTTCTATAGTGTGAAGGTCCCCACATAGCTATATGCATAATGATCGTCTCTATGGAGTACAAGGATATAAAGGGAGTACTAGTGTGGATCTCTCAAAAGGATAGTAGTGTTGCCCCTTTCTCTCTTTTTATTTCTTTTTCTCCTTTTTCTATTTTTTTTGTGGCCTCAATGGCTCTTTCTATTTAACTCTCATTTGTCCTCTTCGGGATCTTTTATTGTGTCAACTTTGGGATCTTTTCCTCACTTAAGGGAAACACTCTATTTTACAAGAAGGTAAAGGAAATCTTTCACTTTACAAGGTACTCAAAATCATAAAGAAGATGTAACTAACATGATGTATGCAATGTATGTCGCTGCCAGTGTAGCAGGAACATGTATGACATGAACATCAAGTCATGAAGAGGTGGATGTTGCATGGCAATATATCTCGGAAAGGCGATGGAAATGCCTTGATAGGTAGGTATGGTGGCTGTTTTGAGGAAAGATATAAGGAGGCTTATGATGACAGAGCGTATCGTTGTGGCACCCCGGCTCAGAGGACCGGAACGCCCCGTGCACCAGCCCAGAGATCAAGTATTCTGGAGCACGGCACTGATTGATATAGAACTGAACAGCTTTCTATTACAAATATAGGGGTACATGAGGTCTATTACAACGCTAGCGGAGACACAGCTTGCTCCTCAGGCTAGCCTCAGCTCTACACCAACCAGCAGCATAACTCTGGCAGCGGAATAACGACGGCAGCGGAACGATAACGGCGATGATGAACAACAATCCACAGGGACACTAGCTGGGACACCTCCTAGCTCACATACACCGGGAACGTCGTCCTACGCATCCAAGCACGGCCTGCAAATCTGGCATAACACGCCAGGTCAGTACATTGAATGTACTTGCAAGCTCACAACAACCATGCAACAAGGCAAAACAATAACATGGCAACAAGTTAAAGGATATTAGTGACTTAAACAGGTGAGCAACAATATCATGCAAACAGATATAATCATTAAGCATATTAACAGCATTAAGTCTAATGCACACCCAATGTACCTCACATGATCTTCGCATGACCACGTGGCTTACCTCGGAGTCCTTATAGACTCAAGCACCGGGTCACCTCGTGACCAATCACTTCCACGGGTCGTCGCATGACCAAACGGGTTATCGCACGACCATTCAACGGGTTAGGTGTCCTCTGTTACCACCCAACCAGTCCAATTATAGCACAACCATCCACTTACCACAAACTTGCCACCATACTCAAGTTGATCATAATGGTGTGACCTAGTACGAACTGTGTCCCATGACCGAGGACGCAGCTATTCGAATAGATTTTGACTCTGTAGAGTTTGTGCACGTTACCCACATTATGGAGTTCCTCCTCCATCCAGCACCTCAGTACTTGTCCCACAGGATCCTTGGAACTCGCACCGCAGGAGTGGACTAGGACATCCCCAACGAAACCCGACTACCGCGTTACCTCCCTACGGACTCACCGACACATGGTCTTGGGTATCCCTGTGGTTGGGTGTCCACGTTACCACCTTCAACCACCCCGCCACCTTGTGGCAACTTGTCCCACTGGGACTGAGCTCATAACAACTATGGATGTCGAGATTATCACCACCTACCGGGCCAGGGTAGCGTGCGTGCATAATCCCCCCCTACTTGGTGATATCCGTAGAAGGCACTACGATAGCCCGAGTCAAGGCCCGCCCATACAAGCAAATGTGGCTGCACGGATAAGTCTGGTTCGGTGGCACCTGATCAACTTGTCACGAAGCATATCTCCAACAGGGAACACAAGTATCAGGTGCAACATGAGTATCAGATCAATGCATAGAATATTAACATGACAGTTTCAGATATGATCAAGCACGTTTTAGATGGTGAACTTATCCGTGTTACAAAGATTGAGTCATTTAACATGGCAACATTATGAATGCAGTTAAGCATGACTCAGGCATAGCATGAACTAGCATAGATATAATAGGATCAACTTGATATGGTGTTGTTGTGGTTAGATGGTGCAAAGTATAACATGGCAAAGATATGATTAAGACATAGCATGGATGCAACATGGAAATACATGGTATAGCATGGTACTGATAACATCAAGCATAGCATGGCAACAATTATAGCATAGCAACATGATCATAATCACCGGTATAAGCATATCATCGAACAACAATTTTTAAAGCACGTCAAAGCTTTGCAAAGGTGCAAAGGGTATTGTGGCTTGCCTTCACCAGAAGAGTGTGGAACACTCCCGGTCTTCGACACCAACAAAGCCCTGCAAAAACCGAACAAAACGGCACGGCGAGAAGGGGGGGTCATATCACTTTGAACTAACCAGCAAAATAACACAAAGAACCATGGCATAAAACCTATGCCAACATGAAGAGGAGCTCGATACGAAACCAACGCAAAAAGAATCACTGTGTTTGGACTTACGGTCGCAGAGATATGGTGGAAACGGTATTGGGGGGCTAGTTGTGGTGGAAATACGCTTTCTGTTGAGGGAAAGCGTACTTCGGGCTGCAGAACGGGGAAAATAAGCTGTCAGCAAGCGAAAGCGTATTCTGAGCCAACGCAGATGCAAAAAGTGTTTTTCAGCTGGGAAAACGGAGTTCTTGGAAAGCCACCTTCGCCTGAAAGAAAACGGGCCCGGGGCCTGTGTGGATGACGTGCGGGGCCCGCCTGCAGAACCTTCTCCCTCCTCCCCTGCCTCCCGTGGACGCAGAGCAGAGGACCAGGGCACGGCGGCCCGTCTGCGAAAGGCGCCGGCGAGGCGGGGCGCGACGGCCGGCCGAGCAGGGGGCACCGGGCGCGGGTCGCGAGGCCGAGACAGCCGGCGACGGGGCCAGCGGGGCGGCCTGCGGCACCACACTTCGTGGCCTGGCGCGGCGGTTTCCCGGGGCGGGGCGGAGCTAGGCTGCGGGGAGGCTCCGACGGGGATCCTACTGGGCTGCGGAGGCGAGGAGGTGCTGCGGCTGTGGCCGGGAGGAGGATGGGGGCTCAACCGCGAGAAGCACCGAGAGGGCCGGCGGCGGCCATGGAGTCCGTGGGGAGCAGTGGTGGCTCCGGCGGCTAAAATGGCGAGGGGAGTCGGCTAGTAGGAGGCCGTGGAGGTGCTGGATGGCTTTGTAGTGCTCGGGGTGCCTCCTTTAAATAGGGGGAGGTGGAGATGTCGTGCCACGGGGAAGACGACGGCGGCGGCGCTGTGCGGGGATGATCGAGAGCAACTGGACGGCCGGCGTGCTGCATGGGGAGTCGGGAAGGCCGTGCGGCGCGGGTTGACAACAAGGAGACGACAGTGGCCCCTGTAGCTCGAGGGGGACGCGTCGGGCACGCGGGCAGAGCACGCGCGCGCGTACAGTGCGCGTCCAGAGCACGCCGATGGCGTGGCCACCAAGAATAGGTCCATCTGGGGAAGGTTTATTCGTGGCCAAGGATGTCTATCCAGTTTTCCTTCGAGTGCTGATCACGTGGGTGTGCTTGTCTAGACAAATGGATGGATGTGGTGAGCTCTATCTCATGGATAAGATTGATGCAGCAAACTTGGGAAAGAAGCAGAGATCACATGCTGGGGTTTTGTATGGAAACAAGTTGTCTTTTGGCTTTAGGGTACAAAGGACTATAGGTCTGGAAAGTTTGGGCTCAAACAAATAAATTTACATGGTACTTGCTTTGTAAATAGCACAATGTTGCAGAAGGTGCTTGTGCTGTGCCATGGCTTGTACATTGCTCCCCTAGGCTTGATATTTTGCATAGCTCAATAATACAATAGTATGAGTACATACACCAAGTTTCACATCATTTGGATCAATATTTTTGGTACTTCCTTTGTAAAGCACCAAATAGGTCAGAATGCATTGGTGAGGCTATCATCTCACTGGATTTATGTATTTGGCTGAAAATTGGTGTAATGGGGTTATTTGGCATGGTTCACATGTGTATAAACTTTCATGGCCATTGGACACACATAGCTAGCACTTGCTTCACAATGTGGCCCACTGACCAGAAACTTCAACATGATGGTGCACTCACATGGTTCATGGGAGTTGGCTCATATTTGGTTTGTTGGAGTTACTTGGTGGTAGGATCATGCTCAAAAAGTTTCAAGGCAAATGGGATCCCCTATCATGCACTTGCTTCACAATGCCCCTTTGCTGCATCCAGACTTTGGGAATTTATTGTGGGAGTTTGGCTAATCAAATGGTGGTGGAATTTGGTGGAGATCAATCATATGATCATATGAGGTTGAACAAAAAGTTTCACCAGCAATGGATCAAGGTAAATGTCACTCCCTTCACAAAGCTCCAATCTGCCCCCACAGACAAATGAATTTTTCTAGAGGAAAAATCCACTTGGGCTATGGAATGTTTTTGGATAATTTGGCAAGATATGATGTCAATGACATGTGGGAATTATTTGGGGATTTATGGAGCAATATAAACAGGGGTTGCTTCACAAACCTCAAATAATAGGAATATCCCTTTTATTGGAAAAAAGGAATATCTGGCTTGAATAACATGGCGGCTCGGATGGGATGGGTCCATGGAATGGCATGGAAAGGCTAGGAATCAAGGGTCACTTGAGCATGGAAAGAAATTATGCTCAAGTTTCAAGTCCAACGAGGTGATCAAAGTCAAATCCAATCGCAAATCCAGAAATAAATCCGAAAAGTTTTCGAAAAAAGAAAGTTCCAAAATCCAGGATTTCACAATCATGCCAAGGATTTGGATGTACCGGCGAAGGTGCACACCAACTCTCGGAATGAGAAGAAGGCAATGCACGGCACGGGAGAGGCTAGCAAAATATGGGAAGGTGGAAGTGTCAACTTTCCATACTTACATTAGTCCGAAGAACTCATGCACTTATTATCGGTAACTCTCAATCTAATAAGGAGGTTCACAAAGAGACAAGTACCCCGAGGAGGAGTGTATGGGGGTTTGGTTATCCTTGCGCATCCTCGACTCATGGTACGTGAGTGTTCTCTAATATTCGATCCCTCCAAAGATTAGTGATCCATCTAGTAGCTAGAGTTCTCAACTAGTTTTGTAGGTTTTGAAAATACACACGGATTGCCAAAAATACGACACCTATCACTAATAGGCTAGAGCTCTTGACACCAAAAGTTCAAACATTACTCACATCAATACCTCAAAACTATTGCAAGTTACTACTAGAATTAAATAGCAACCTCAATTACCTACTCTCAAGACAAGACACAACTCAGTGCAACAACCAACTCTCTTTAACAAGATAAACATGAAAACTAAAAAGAGTTCCAGCAACAAACTAAACAAAAGCCAAGGCTCTTGCTAAAGACAAACTAAGACTAAGACTAAACATGGCATTAGCTATGAAAAGGTAAAGAACACACAACAGCAAAAAGATAAACAGGAAAAATCCTCTGATGTGTTTTAAATTTTGAAAGTGGAGCGTGTTTCTCTCCCACACAAAGTAATACGGGATCTAACTTGTTATGAACAGCAAGCAAAGCTAAAGAAAACTAAAAATAAAACCTAAGAGCGAGACGCTCCAAGCATAGCACATAATGCATGAAGTGATAAAAATATAGTGAGACGAAGGACGAACTGATGATTGTTGATGGAGAAGGGGATGCACGGGGGCATCCCCAAGCTTAGACACTTGAGTCTCCTTGAATATTTGTTTGAGATGCATGGGGGCATCCCCAAGCTTGAGCGCTTGACACTCCTGGATCTTCTTTCATCATCTTCCATCGCACACTTGAAAACTCCCTTCATACATAACTCATCATAAGCTGATTAGAGAGTTTAGTACCCTTAATAAAATAATTTTTCCCCACTGGATATAAAGATATTCTTGAAGAGCTACTGTTTCTCAAGAGTGCCAAAAAGTTTTTGCAAAGATAAAGCATGCTTAAGGTTTGCAAAAGTTAGGAGAGACAAAACGTGGCAGAATCTGTGAAAAACAGAACAGCAGGTAGTAAAGAATTTTTTAGGGGCACTTCTGCAACTCAAATCAAAACACTCAGAACATACGGAAGTTTCGTAATTGTATAGAGCATGCTGTGTAAAAATTTCAGCTCAAAAAGATGAACTGTGATTTTTCCGGAATTTTTCTGGTCACGAGGACAGAATCTGTTTTCTGGACAGCATGTCACAACTTTTACTTCCCTTGCCGTAAGAGGCTATAACTTGGCACAAAGCTGAAAAATAAAGATACAATGATGTTGCTACAGTAGTAAGAAACATGAAGACACAACAAAAGCAAAAATAAACCTAATTTGTTGTGGGCTGCCTCCCAAAAGCGCTTCTTTAGAGCCATTAGCTAGGCTTAAAGATTATGAAAGATGCTCACAAGAGAATAAGAATTGAAGCAAAAGAGAGCATCAAGAAGCAAATGTGAAACACATTTAAGCCTAACCCACTTCCTATGCATAGGCATCTTGTAAGAAAATAAATCAAAGAAGCACAAAGTGACATGCATGGGAAGGTAGAACAAGAACAACTTCAAAATTATCAACATGAAGAGAGGTGTTTTTGTAACATGGAAGTTTCTACAACCAAACTTTCCTCTCTCAAAGTAATTTTCAGTAGCATCATGAACAACATCAAGAATATAACTATCACATAAATCATGTTGTTCATGACCTACAAGCACACGTGTATTGTTTTCAACACGGTTTTTAGGATGATAAGATAGATGCAACCCATCACATTGAGCCTTCATAAGAGCAAAATTCTCCGGAATAGTTGGAGATTTCAAAAGGATAATAGGGCAATCAAGTGTGGGTGCAACAACAATAATTTCATGCTTAACATAAGGAACTATAGCAAGTTCATCTTTGTAGGCATCATCCATAGTGGCATCATGGCCATCAACAAAGCAAGTGTCAAAATCATCAGAAAGGGAAGTATCAAGTGAGTCCTCGGAATCATAAGATTCCTATTCATAGCAATCATTAGCCTCTTCTTGGGCAGCAAGCATTCTATTTTTAAAATCCTCAATATAAGCATTGGAAGTATAATTCTCAAAGTAATAAGCAAGAACAACAAAGTTTTCAGACTCGAAAATAGTATCGTGATACTTTTCAATTAAAGAAGCAATCTCATAGGCACCTTTAAAAGCAACAAACTCTTCAATCTTTTCAACATCAAAGTAATCATAAACACCTTTAGCATAAGAAGATAATATCTCATTTTCATTTAACTCACATTGGAAAGGAAGGTGTTTATGATCTATATTAGAACAGCAAGTAAAATCATAAATGTGGCACAAAATTTTAGCATGGCAATAAGAAACATGTATTTGGTCCCATAAGTGTTTCCCTTTCTAAGATAGGCAGTGTCGCGTATAATGAGCATGCTCATCCAATGATTTTCCCTCAACCAAGTCGGTTGGGTTTTTAGCACAAGCACAAATTGATCGAAGACGAGCCAAGTGAAACATGTCCATCCTACCATATTTGGGTGGTTCAACACCCATGGTAAAGATAGCATCAGCAAGCAAGGTAACAGGTATTTTTGATAAAAGACACCAAAGTAAAAACTAAAAGGTAAGCTAACAAGACTAAAAAACAAGGGTAAAGGGTAGTGTGCAACCCCCCTATCTTAGCACTCGGAGTCCCCGGCAACGGCGCCAGAAATTGGCTTGATGGCTTCTCGCCCCTCGTTGGTTACCCCAAGTGGAAGGTTTGAGATGTAGCGCAGCAGCAAGTTTCCCTCGATGAAGATACCAAGGTTTGTCTCCCGTAGGACTCCGGATATGATAAGTAGGTGTCAGCGGCTCAACTGACGTGGACCTGCACACAGACACAGATAACTTTGTTCCCAACGAAGTAAAGAGAGGTTGTCAATCTCTCCGGTCTTGTTGTTCAAAAAGGGTAAAACACAAGGGATAATGATAGCAATTGAAAGTAAAAGCAGAAAAGTAAGGATAGCGTGGAAACAGTAATAAGGATATGGACCGGGATACGTGATGTTCGCTAGTGATGTCTCTCTCCCAAAAGACGATAAAACTGCTATGCGAGGTAAACAAATTACAGAAGGGCAATTGACAGGATTATGAACGCACCGCAATGCTAACTATGCTACAAAAGAAAGGAAGAGGCTCAAAAGCACGGGCAGTACGCCAAAATAAGTAGACCGAAATCCAACTGCATCTACTACTAATCATCCACCTTGAGATATCTATATAGAACATCTCGCTGGTATTAAGTTGCGAGCCCCACCCAAAGTGTAAACCCAAAGCAACAGACAACTGAATTAAAAAGCACTTTGTGTAAAGTAAACAATCCTTGCAACCGCGGTTACAAGCACCGTTGTTTTCCCCCTTGTGGCAACAGCACATCCCCTAGACTCATGTTTCTGTCACTCAAGCGTGTCATCGGGGGGCATGAACCCACAATCGAGCATAACGTTCCCTCTTGGAGTCACTACCTTCTACATGGCCAAAGCAATAAACAACAACGGAGAACATGCAAGAATTACTTAGGAACAAAAATATAAGAGATAAAAACCAAATATATTACTCTATCACAATCTGAACATAATCTCATAATCCATCAGATCCCATCAAACTCAGCATAGCAATAGCAGAAAGATTACAAAAGTGCCTCGATCATGTAGGGAAGCTCACGAGGTCTAAACCATGAAGAACAAAGAGGGGAGGAGAACATCACATAGCTACTGATCACGGACCCATGGTCCAAGGAAAACTACTCATGAGACATCCGGGGAGCATCCATGGTGGAGAGGAGACTCCCGGAGGTCGGCCCTCCCTCCGGCAGGGTGCCGGGAAGAGGTCTTCTGGTGCTTCCGATCTCGGAAGGGCGGTGGCGGCGGAACAGAGGAGAGATCGCGAAAAAGGGTTCTGTCTTCGGAGTTTCCCCGTGACGGAGAATAAATAGGCGAAGGGGGGCAGCCAGAGGTGGACCAGGGGTGGGGCCGCGCCGGGTGGCCGCCTGGGCCCCCCTGGCCCCACTCGGGCTCTTCGCGAAGCTTCCTGTACGCTGATTTTTCCTGTATTTTTCCCGGAATTTTTCTGGCACTTTTTATATGGGGGAAAACTGAAATAGAAAAACGGCAGGAAACAGGAACTGGCACTGGGGTGCACTAAGTTAATAGGTTAGTCCAAATATGATCAAAAGTGTATGAAAGTGTATCTAGATCATAGCAATATCACACAAAACATGCATGGAGCAAGCAGAAATTATAGATACGTTTTGGACGTATCAACGCCTCGAAGCCTCGCCTGGACGCCCTCTCCATTCCCCCCCCCCTCTGCCTGGTCCTTCCCCTTCCTCCTCGTCGCCTTTTTCGCGGGATCCCGAGCCCCAGCCGGAGCACGCCGTCGTGGTCCGCGCGACCACCGTGCCCCATTCGCCGCTCCACCATGTCCAGACGCAGCCCCGATGTCGTTTTCGTCGAACCACGCACCGAATCGAGCTCAAGCCGCGCTGGAGACGACGCCCTCTTCTTCGATTCGCCGCCGGCCGCAAGGAACTCCGGCGACGAATTCGCCGCCGCCAGCTACTCCTCGGCCACCCCGAGCTCACCGTCCACTCCTCCGTGAGCTTCTCCTCGTTTCCCCCTATTTGTGCTTCTCCACGTGCCCGCTGTGTCGATCTCGCCGTGGACAGAAGCCGGCCGCCGCGCCCGTCGTCGTAGCCGTCACTCTGGAGCTCCCCTTTGACCCCCGTGAGCGCCACTCGAAGCGCACGAGCGAGGGGCACCCTCCCGTGCCCTTCCCGTGACCTCCCGTGGCCGGAATCCCTATTCCGATGAGGCGCCGCCGTGCGCTGTGGCACCGGCGTCATGCCGCCGGCGGCCCGAGCCATTAGCACCCTAACCCAGCTCTTAACCCCCCCTACAGAGGCTGACAGTGGGCCCCCTAGCGGCTAATTAAACCAGCCGGTTTAATTTAAACCGGGATTTAACCCCTCAGCCAATGGCAGCCGGGCCCCACTGGTCAGTTGACCAGTCAACACTCCCTGCGTCAGCATGACGCAAGCATGACGCAATAAATCCATTTTCCAGTACAAAAGCAATTCCAAAAATTCCAAAAAATATCCAAAACTTTGAATTTGAATAACTTTTAAACCGTAACTTGGATTGAAATGATTTTTATATGAAAATTGATCAGAATAAAATTCTCTATCCAAATATGCAACTTACAACCATGTTTGAATTAGTTATATTGAGGAACCAGTAGCATTTTGCTATATGTATTATTTGATATAATTCAAATAAATCACTAAAGCCATTCCAACTTCAACCAAAGCAATGCTAATATGATCACCTACACTTCAGAAGTACTTCACATACATGATCACATGGTTTATAATGAACAAACATTAGCAAATGCAACTTGGACAAATTTGAATACCATTTGGAGTTTAAATTTGAATTTGCTTTTCAAATCAACTTCAATTAACATGTTGCAATTTAAACATAGGTCACATCAGTACCTTGACATGCTATGTTTTGCATATTGCTTGTGCATTGTATTATCTTGAATGTGTTTTACTTCCAGTGCTTCGGTGATTGCATCTTCTCGGTAGAGTTAATCTCGGAGACGAGTTCAACATCACGACAGAAGACTAGTACCTCGTGATCGTCAGCAAGGCAAGCACCCCCTCCTTGATCATGTCGATAAAATCCCAGTTCCCTCTCATTCTCGCAAATGCATGTTTAGGATGTCACCATGATACGTTCTACCACTAGTTGAACCCATTCCTTTGCATGACCTATCATTTTGTCACAGTAGTAAGAAAACCACAATCCTAGCAGATGTAGGAGATTTTTGTTATCATGTGGCCCCTGCAACCGTTACAGCTTATTGCATGCTTAGAGTTGTTAACTGAGACTACTCTGTTGTGAGTCGGGATGTAGTGATCATGTGAATGATGGTGGTAACGTGTTGGTGAATTGACCTAAACAAGGTGAACGATGAGAGGCTGTGTAGGAGTACACAATGGGTTGTCTCGTTGAACACTGCCTTAAGCCCGAGTTCTTGTGTTGTTATCCAAGACTAAGAGTACGACCACACATTGGGCTCACTGACCCCTCTCGGCCTAGTACCTCACCCCGGACCTGTCCAGGAGTCGCAAGTAGTTCGCCCTTTAACGATCTCAAGCAGGTGGAACCAAGGTAAGTGGTTGGCGTAGGTTGTGGGCACGTTGAATCAAGTGATCATGATCGAGTTGAGCTTGATGGCTGTCACACAACGTTTGAGTCCGCATCAGAAAAATTGGTCGGATTCCGATTGTGGTCCCAACTCAAATAGGCGACTCCCTAGGACTAGAGATGGTGCCGTGAGTGAAGTGTCGTGGCAACATCCTCGCCGGTACTCACTTGAAGGGTCCATCCCCAGGCGGTAACTGATGAGGCGTGTGTGTAGCAGTACACCCCTGCAGGGTTAATGAACTATTCGAATAGCCGTGTCCGCGGTTATGGACTACTTGGAGACCTTTACTTGATCATAGACAACTTCAATGGTTACTTTAAAATTGCCAAGATAAGTGTGAGTGCTATGGCGTGCTTCCTCGTGGGGAAGTCGAGGAAGTATCCATAGTGGTGTATTTGTTGGAGCCTTGATACTTGGACTCGTGTACGCTCCTTACCTCTTTCTGGTATTCGTAGTACAGGACTAGCCAAGTCAAAGCTGGCACTTATGCAATGAAACCCCACCTCCCTTTGCCTTGATACATGTGCATGAGTAGTATAGTTCCTATGTAAGTCTTGCTGAGTATGTCTTTGTACTCACGTTTGCTTATTCTATGTTTTAGAGACGAGACCACTGACCCTGATGGTGGCCTCTACCTCGAGCTCGACGTGGACCAGTTCGTATAGTTCCAGACAGCAGCCTGTGCCCTCTGGAGGGTCGTTGTATTTTTTTCAGTCTTCTTAAGCCATTTGTTAACCTTGTCTTTACCAAGACATAATTTGTTTCCGTTGATGTTTGATGTAATGTTGGATCACAGACATGTGATCTCTTCTTGTAATACAACTACTATGTCTGCTCTGTTTAGCAGAAGTTATAAAGACTATGAGTATGTAGAGTTCATGTTGTGATTACCTGCTGTTTACACTGGACATGTATGCTGCGTGTATGATTATAACGTGCATGTCTTAGTATGGGGTTCGATAGCTTAGTTGTGTTCTTGCCGGCGGTCTTTTATACACCAAGTGGCCCTTAGATGTGCGCAGCTTGGGGCATCGCGATGCGATTGCTCGTGACTCTGTCACGTGGCACACTTTGTTGTATGATTGAGCCCGCCCGAGATCCCTACTAGGTGATCAGGCTGGATTCTGTTTATGTAAGTGTTATAATTCAACCGAGAATATGGTTGAGGCGACTTGTCTATGAGTATGGGATTTCACCACCCATAATCATTTAGACTTGTGAGCGGACGATGAGAACCCATCTCAGTTGATCATCCGGCTTGGATGGGATGCCCCTCACGTACGATGCTTTCCGAGAGTGTTCTGTGCTTGGCCTTGTCTGCTTAGACAAGTGGTTACGGCTCTCGGCTCTCCATATGATTGATTTGTGACTGGAATTACATACGCAAACCCCGGGTCCCGACAGGCTTGGTATCAGAGCAGGACTGTCTGTAGGATTATCAAACCCTTGGTCGATGTCGAGTCTAGCATTCTATAGTTATATAGTTACATTGGGTATAAGGGAACAACGTAAGACTTCTTTTTTCTCCTTACCCTCATCGATCTGAGTTCTGAGTCATCCTCACCTTATTCTACGGGAAGATAGGACTAGGCTCATCTATGTCTTTACTAGGACATCTCGTTGTTTGCTTCTTTGTAGCTGTAGGAGTGTTGTTGTCTTCCAGAGTCATCATTACATAGTGCTTCTTTCGAAGTGATGTTGTTATCTTGTTGGTTGTCTCTTACTCCATCCCGGTACAGCCGTTATGTTGTTCGTTTGTGACTTTGATGCTATTGCATTATAGTCTTCTATATTAGCATAGAATTGTGTCCTAAATCCTATTCTGATTGTTGATTCTTATCACACAGAATGTCAGGTGAAAATCAAGGTGTTGATCCCAGTTCCGGTAACATAGACGATTGAGAACCTCCACCACCAACCTCAACGGCAGAAATCATGATGGAGGCTGAACAGAATCGTCGTGATCAGACGCGTCTTCTCGAGCGTATTGAGCAGAACACTTCTCGTCAGCGTAATAGTGTTGTTACCATCCAGGACTTCATTCTCCTCAACCCGCCAGTATTCCGATGTTCTTCCGAGCCCCTTGATGCCGATGATTGGCTTCGTTCCCTCGAGCGTAAGCTTGAGACGGCCCATGTTGCTCCTAGTGATCGTGTGCTATTCGCGGCATACTTTCTGGAAGGTGCTGCTCTTCAGTGGTGGGAGAACTTCGTAGCAATACAATCAGTTGGTCACGTAGTGACTTGGCAAGATTTTGTGATGACTTCCGAGGATACCATATTCCGGATCAGCTGATGGAGCGCAAGAGAGAAGAATTTTGCAATCTGACCCAAGGAAAGATGTATGTTCATGAGTATCGGACTGAGCGCAAGGGACTTAGCCCCGTCCTTCGTCATGACCTAAATCTTCATGAGTTCGTCAACTTCAGAGACTTGGTCGACAAATCCTTCAAGGCCGAGTATGGAAATGAGTTGTATGAAGAGTCTCGCAAGCGTGATCGCGAGTTTGCACAATCTTCTGGCCCAGTTTCTCGAAAACGATGTGTATGGATTCCCTTCAGTGACGTCAGTCGTGTTGTAAGTGCTTCTAGACCACCAACCACCATATATCGTCCACCTCAACCCAATCTTCCTCCTTGGAATTTTGTTGGACAATCAAGTGCTCATGTTCCTTTCGTTCCACGTGGTGTTTGTTTCCAATGTGGACAATCAGGTCACAATGTTCGAGAGTGTCCCCAAAATCATGTAGCCACCACACCTAATCCAAAGCAAGCCTTTCGTCGTGGTAAGCCACCACCCAAAACTTCCAATGTCAAGCCTCCTGCCTATGAATATGGTTATGTGAATCACGTATCCATTCTGGATTCCCACAAATCAACCGATGTTGTACTCGGAACCCTTCTTGTCAATTCCACCCCAGCTTCAGTTCTTTTTGACCCAGGAGCATCTCACTCATTCATATCCCAGGATTTTGCACTATCACATGACATCTCTTTTTCAATGTTATCCCCACCCTTAGTTGTGCAATCCCCTGGATCCAGATGGCACACCACCATGGTGAGTCATGAAAATGAAGTTGCTATTGAGGGTTTAGTATTCCTTGCATCACTCATAGCCCTCAAGTCTTCAGACATTGATGTCATCCTAGGAATGGATTGGTTATCAAGACAGAATGATGTCCTTGATTGTAAAGCCAAATCAGTGAAACTAACCCATCCATCAGGCCAGACAATCAAGTACACCTCACCAAGCTCTAAAACCCAGGTGCATTCTTTAAATGTGCTTCCACTTCCTGATCTTGAAGATATTACGGTGGTTCGTGACTTCCCGAATGTCTTTCCAGAAGTTCTGTCGGGCATACCACCTGACAGATCTGTAGAGTTTGTGGTAGATCTGATCCCAGGAACCGCCCCAATATCCAGACGCCCATATAGAATGGCCCCACGTGAGTTAGCTGAGCTTAAAATCCAACTTGAAGCTTCGTTGGCAAAAGGCTTCATCCGCCCTAGCTCATCGCCATGGGGTTGCCCCGTTCTGTTCTTAACGAAGAAAGATGGAACAGAAAGGATGTGCGTAGACTATCGCCCGCTAAATTTAGCGACGATAAAGAACAAGTACCCATTACCCAGGATCAATGATCTTTATGATCAACTTGCTGGATCCTCTGTCCTCTCCAAGATGGATTTGAGATTAGGCTATCATCGAATCAAAATCAGAAACGAGGACATTCCAAAAACGGCTTTCACTACTGGTCTTTATGAGTACACCGTCATGTCCTTCAGTTTAACCAATGCCCCCGCCACATTCTCACGTTTGATGAATTCGATCTTCATGGAGTATTTAGATAAATTTGTTGTAGTTTATCTTGATGACATTCTCATCTACTCGAAGAACGAAGAAGAGGACGCATAACATCTTAGGTTGGTATTGATGAAACTTCGAGAGCATCGCCTATATGCCAAATTCTCAAAGTGTGAATTCTGGCTACCAGAAGTGACCTATCTAGGCCACGTGATTTCTGCCAAAGGCATTGCTGTCAATTCCGAGAGAGTTCAGGCCGTCCTTGAGTGGACTCCACCTGAATCGGTTAAGCAAGTTAGGAGTTTTCTTGGCTTAGCAAGCTATTGTCGCCGCTTCGTCGAGAACTTTTCTAAAGTTGCAAAGCCTCTAACTGAACTCCTCAAAAAAGATAAGAAATTCCTATGGACCCCCAAGTGCGAGGAAAGCTTTCAAGAGCTAAAAAGAAGATTGACTTCTGCACCCGTACTTGCGCCTCCAGACACCAAAAAGGATTTCGAGATCTATTTTGATGCTTCACGGCAAGGGTTAGGATGCATACTTATGCAAGATCGACATGTGGTAGCTTATGCTTCACGCCAGTTGCGTCCACATGAAGAGAACTATCCTACCCATGATCTTGAACTCACTGTCGTAGTTCATGCCCTGACAACTTGGCGACATTACCTCCTTGGTAATCGTTGTGAGATCTATTCCGACCACCAAAGCCTCAAATATATATTCACCCAGCCAGATCTTAATCTCAGGCAAAGACGCTGGATAGAGTTGATAAAAGATTATGACTTAGGAATTTCTTACACCCTAGGCAAAACCAATGTCATGGCTGATGTACTAAGTCGTAAGTCGTATTGTAACAACCTCATGTTACAACAGTATCAACCACTTCTCTATAAGGAACTACGAAAGCTTAATCTTGAGATTGTTCCTTATGGATTCCTTTCCACCTTGGTAGTGAAACCAACTCTTGAGGATCAAATCAAAGCTGCACAGAAACGTGCTCGAGGTATCCGGCATATCAAAGAAAACATTGCTAGTGGTAAGGCTAAATGTTTTACCCTAGACAATGCAGGTGTTGTATACTTTGAGAACAGGATAGTACTACCGAAGAATAAGAACCTTAGACAGCTGATCCTTAAAGAATCCCATGAATCTCCCCTCTCGATTCATCCCGGTGGTACAAAGATGTATCAAGATCTACGCCAGAGATTTTGGTGGACTAGGATGAAGAGAGAAATTGCTCAGTTCATTGCTGAATGTGATGTTTGTCGTCGCGTTAAGGCAGAATATCAAAGACCTGCTGGTATTCTTAGACCTTTGCCTATCCCCGAGTGGAAATGAGATAAAGTCGGTATGGACTTCATCATTGGCTTTCCAAAAAACCCAGAAAGGAAATGATGACATCTTCGTTGTCATTGATAGACTTTCAAAAGTTGCTCACTTTCTTCCGGTTCGCGAGTCTATAACTGCTAGCCAGTTAGCGGACTTGTATGTCTCCCGAATCGTGTCACTTCACGGTATTCCTTTGGAAATCAATTCAGACCGTGGTAGTCTTTTCACTTCTCGATTTTGGGAAAGATTTCAGAATGCTATGGGAACCCACCTCTCCTTTAGCACCGCTTATCACCCGCAGTCCAGTGGTCAAGTAGAAAGGGCAATCAAATTCTCGAAGACATGCTCAGAGCTTGTGTTATCTCTTTCGGAAAGAAATGGGAGAATTCTCTTCCTTTTGCCGAATTTGCGTATAACAATAGCTTCCAATCTAGCTTGGGCATGGCTCCTTTTGAATTTCTCTATGGACGGAAATGTCGAACACCCCTAAACTGGTCAGAAACCGGTGAAAGACAATTCTTTGGACCGGATTTGATTCAGGATGCAGAAGAGCAGGTTCACATTGTTCGTGAGAAATTGAAGACAGCCCAGTCTCGTCAGAAAAGCTATTATGATCGTCATCATAGGGAAGAAAGCTATAATCTGGATGAGAAGGCTTACCTTCGGGTTACTCCTCTGAAGGGTACCCATAATTTCGGTATCAAAGGCAAGTTGGCCCCACGTTACATCGATCCCTTTCGCATTCTGCTAAACGTGCAGAAGTTGCCTACCAATTGGAACTACCCCCTCACCTTTCCCAGATTCATAATGTCTTCCATGTCTCTCAACTCAGGCGTTGCTTCAAGGACCCCATCCGCGAAGTAGACCACGAAGCGCTTGATTTCCAAGATAACCTTTCATATCGAGAGTACCCTGTTCGTATTCTTGATGAAGCTAAGCGTAGCACCAGACGTCAGAAGATCAGATTCCTCAAAGTGCAGTGGTCACATCATTCAGAGAAAGAAGCCACCTGGGAACGAGAGGATCGTCTACGAGCTGAGTGCCCCACCTTCCTCCCGACGACTTCTGAATTTCGGGACGAGATTCTTTTGAGTGGGGGCGAGTTGTCAGAACCCTAATTTAGGTTTGTGTTTAACCTAGCTTGCATTTTTGCATCATGAAAATTTTTGCAAAAAGAAAAGGAAATGGGGAAAAGAAAAGCCCCAAAGAAATTTAAATAAAAGGCCAGACAAAAATCTTTTTCCAAAAATGCTTTGACCTTTTTGAAAAGTCTTATAAATGGGCATGATCACATTTCAAGTGAAGTGGGCCCCACTTCATGCTCTCTGATTTTCCTAAAAGTTCAAATTGCCCTTGGAAATTAAATATTTATTGTAATTGCAATTGAAATTATTTAAATATAATTTCAATAATTCTGAAACTTTGTGAGTGGACTTATATATGTCCAAGTAGCTCACAATAAAGTTTTTGGAATTTCTAAAAATGATTTGATTTCCAAATCAAATCAAAACACAAAACAGAAAAGAAATAAAAAGAGAAAAAAGAAAAAGGGCAAAAGCCCACCTACCTGACCAGCCCAGCCAGCCTGGCCGGCCCAGCCCACCAGGGGCAGGGTCGTCTTCTACCCTGGACAAGCAGGCGCACACCTGCGTGCACGGCATGCAGCCGTCGCCGTGGCGAGCAGCCTGCTTCCCCGGCGTCTTCTGCACGCCTCGAAGCCTTGCCTGGACGCCCTCTCCATTCCCCCTCTCCCTGGTCCTTCCCCTTCCTCCTCGTTGCCTTTTTCGCGGGATCCCGAGCCCCAGCCGGAGCACGCCGTCGTGGTCCGCGCGGCCACCGTGCCCCATTCGCCGTGCCACCGTGTCCAGACGCAGCCCCGACATTGTCTTCGTCGAACCGCGCGCCGAATCGAGCTCAAGCCGCGCTGGAGACGACGCCCTCTTCTTCGATTCGCCGACGGCCGCAAGGAACTCCGGCGACGAATTCACCGCCGCCAGCTACTCCCCGGCCACCCCGAGCTCACCGTCGACTCCGCTGTGAGCTTCTCCTCGTTTCCCCCCTATTTGTGCTTCTCCCCATGCCCGCTTTGTCGATCTCGCAGTGGACAGAAGCCGGCCGCCGCGCCCGTCGTCGTAGCCGTCACCCTGGAGCTCCCCTTTGACCCCCGTGTGCGCCACTCGAAGCGCACGAGCGAGGGGCACCCTCTCGTGCCCTTCCTGTGGCCTCCCGTGGCCGGAATCCCTGTTCCAGCGAGGCGCCGTCGTGTGCTGTGGCACCGGCGTCATGCCGTCGGCCGCCCGAGCCATTAGCCCCCTAACCCAGCTCTTAACCCCCCTACAGAGGCTGACAGTGGGCCCCCTAGCGGCTAATTAAACCAGCCGGTTTAATTTAAACCGGGATTTAACCCCCCAGCCACTGACAGCCGGGCCCCACTGGTCAGTTGACCAGTCAACCCACCTGCGTCAGCATGACGCAAGCATGACACAATAAATCCATTTTCCAGTATAAAAACAATTCCAGAAATTCCAGAAAATATCCAAAACTTTGAATTTGAATAACTTTTAAACCATAAATCAGATTGAAATTATTTTTATATGAAAATTGATCAGAATAAAATTCTCTATCCAAATATGCAACTTACAACCATGTTTGAATTAGTTATATTGAGGAACCAGTAGCATTTTTTATATGGATTATTTGATATAATTCAAATAAATCACTAAAGCCATTCCAACTTGAACCCTTGCAATGCTAATATGATCACCTACACTTCAGAAGCACTTCACATACATGATCACATGGTTTATAATGAACAAACATTAGCAAATGCAACTTGGACAAATTTGAATACCATTTGGAGTTTGAATTTGAATTTGCTTTTCAAATCAACTTCAATTAACATGTTGCAATTTAAACATAGGTCACATCAATACCTTGCCATGCTATGTTTTGCATATTGCTTGTGCATTGTATTATCTTGAATGTGCTTTACTTCCAGTGCTTCGGTGATTGCATCTTCTCGGTAGAGTTGATCTCGGAGACGAGTTTAACCTCACGACAGAAGACTAGTACCTCGTGATCGTCAGCAAGGCAAGCACCCCCTCCTTGATCATGTCGATAAAATCCCAGTTCCCTCTCATTCTCGCAAATGCATGTTTAGGATGTCACCATGATACGTTCTACCGCTAGTTGAACCCATTCCTTTGCATGACCTATCATTTTGTCACAGTAGTAAGCAAACCACAATCCTAGCAGATGTAGGAGTTTTTTGTTATCATGTGGCCCCTGCAACTGTTACAGCTTATTGCATGCTTAGAGTTGTTACCTGAGACTACTATGTTGTGAGTCGGGATGGTAGTGATCATGTGAATCATGGTGGTAACGTGTTGGTGAATTGACCTAAACAAGGTGAACGATGAGAGGCTGTGTAGGAGTACACAATGGGTTGTCTCGTTGAACAATGCCTTAAGCCCGAGTTCTTGTGTTGTTATCCAAGACTAAGAGTACGACCACACATTGGGCTCACTGACCCCTCTCGGCCTAGTACCTCACCCCGGACCTGTCCAGGAGTCGCAAGTAGTTCGCCCTTTAACGATCTCAAGCAGGTGGAACCAAGGTAAGTGGTTGGCGTGGTAAGTGATCATGATCGAGTTGAGCTTGATGGCGGTCACACAACGTTTGAGTCTGCATCGGAAAAATCGGCCGAATTCCGATTGTGGTACCAACTCAAATAGGCGACTCCCTAGGACTAGAGATGGTGTCGTGAGTGAAGTGTCGTGGCAGCATCCTCCCCGGTACTCACTTGAAGGGTCCATCCCCAGGCGGTAACTGATGAGGCGTGTGTGTAGCAGTACACCCCTGCAGGGTTAATGAACTATTCGAATAGCCGTGTCCGCGGTTATGGACTACTTGGAGACCTTTACTTGATCATAGACAACTTCAATGGTTACTTTAAAATTGCCAAGATAAGTGTGAGTGCTATGGCGTGCTTCCTCGTGGGGAAGTCGAGGAAGTATCCATAGTGGTGTATTTGTGGGAGACTTGAT